>OX369306.1:6682315-7282315 GCA_947284805.1 Coleophora flavipennella | reverse complement strand
TGTCATTATGTGAAGTGAAGTTAGCTATGTTTTGGTCACAAAAAAATTACCAGATATAAAAATGTGTTTGATATTGGTAGTATTACACATAGATTGTCTAGTATTTTTTTGATGAAATTCTATTATCTTTAAAGATAGGCAAAGATAGGGTTAACAGGCGAAGTTAGGGGTGTCGATGGTACTTACAGTTAAATATTTTTTGTACTTACGTTTCCATTTCGAACGCGTTCCTTGACCCACTGTTGTCAGAAAAGTGGGGAAGTGCGGCTTTGACGGCCCTATTTAAGCCAATTAATTTGAATTTCAGATTAGTAAACATGAAGTTTAATAAGTTTGTTGTTTGTCAAGCTGAAACATGTTTTAGGGTTCTGTAATCATACTAGGAACCCGTATGATATCGCCATGCCCGTCTGTTTGTCTGTCCGTCCATATAGGACTATTATTTAAGGTGGAACATCAAGGTCATAACAAGAATTTTTAAAGTTTTTTTTGCTCTACCTGTAAAAAAATAATCCATACAAGCGTTAAACTTTCAGTATGATTACAGTACCTACTTTACTAAAGTAAAACAACAAATGATAAAGTCCTGCCAAGTCTGAGTGGCACTTGCGCTAAGGAGTCTAAACTGAATCTAAAAAAATAATAATTTAGATTATAAGTTTGACAGCTTTCTTCAGAAATATGTATCTCAGTATCAATTATTTGTCGTTTTAGAATTAACAGTATTCAAGATATAGGTTTTTCATTCTGACATTCAAATTAAAAATTTCGACAAAATCTTTAGTTTTTCTTTAGGAACTATAATATACTAGCTTCGACAGTTTCTGGTTCTTAAATTTGACTGCTGTCATAAGAAAATAACATCTCGTCAAGGCCTATATCATTTGTCTTTGCACTCGAGTCGTCTGCGGTCACTATAGTTTCCGAGTTATAGTGGTTCATACTTTTACAGCTGTTATCCGAAATACTTAAATCTCGACGAGATTCATCATTTATCTTTAGGTATTTGTAATTTAGTGTTAACAGTATCCAAGATGTAGAGCTTGTTTTCGCACAGCTTCAATATTTTGGTGTACATCTACCGATTTCGGGCAACCTTCCTTAACTTCGTCCCTGAGCATACTACGTCCACGATTGAATTCACTTAACCACCAGTTTCGATGGAACTTAACCACCAAAAGTAAAAGTTTATTGATCTATGCACTATTGTTGCGTTAAACCTCGCCGAAAACCGTAAAAAATTGTATCACGGATATTTTTACGATCCAGTATCATTTTTGCATCAAAATGACATTTTAAACCCACCAAAAACAAAAGAAAAGCGTACTTAAGAAAAAAATATAGAGGCCAGTATTTAAAAAAAAATAAAATTTTATCATGGACGTCAGATATAGCATTTAAAAATGTTCGAATCCCGGATTCCGGATACATAAGTAGCAGCCTATGTATGAGGAGTTATATCAAGTGTTATAGGTCTCGCTATTAGCTAAATGCGTTACCTCCCCGAACGAGCGAAAAGCGTTAACTTTTGTTTGCAAGGCCGGAGGCCGAGCTCTACTTTGACCGGAGCCCGGAGCACTCCATGCAAGAGGACGGAGGCCAAGATCTGTGTTGGAGCTCCGTGGTGTGTCCTTTGGGTGTACGGAATCCTAAAAAAAAATTAAAGATCTCTCCGAAATCTTAATTTTAAATGACAGATGTGAAACTGAAGGCCGCCATAACTAGGAAACTATTAATTCTGGATTACCAGTTTCTGAAATAAAAATCCTAGACCAATTCGAGATCGCAATTTCATATAACAGCTGTCTAACTTAAAACGGATGTATCTCAGAAATTATTGATTCTAGGCTATTTACACTTAAAGAGAAATTTTAGATCTCATCGAGATCTTACTTTTGACATCTGTCAAACTAAAACCGCCATAACTCCGCTTGAGCGTTGGCTGCTATGAAGGCATTCAATTCATTCACTATTCATAGCGGCATCCAACCCGCTTCAAAGGTTAAGAAAAATAAAAGATCTTTTCGAGATCAAGCTTTCAAACTTAGAACGGCTTAAAAGCTATGGAGATAAGCTAGTTCGAGGTCTTTGACAGCTGTCAATTTTAAAACCACCATAACTCGGAAACAAATGATTCAAGGCTACCAGATCGTTATGAGAATTGGTACCTAGAAATTGTCAGGATCTTTATTTCGGTTGATAATTGTCAAACTTAAAATGGATATGATACCGTAAAATTTAAAAAACCGTTAGATTATAATCTAACGGGATTTATCTCGCGAGATTGTGAACTGTAGAAAGATTGTGAACCGTGACATACTGCTTATAATTTCATTAGAGTCATTGTAATTTCACTAGTGACATGACAATAACTTGAGAAACAAGTGAGCGAGCGAAGCGAGAGATGTTAGGTTCGGTCAGGTTTGAAGCGAGGTCGTCCCCCGGGTAGCAGTATGCTTCGCAGATGAAGAAATTATCGGGCTTGTTTGGAGATATAAGAATGGTCCGAAAAATTGTAACTCGATTGACAATTTACCGTCATATTATAATCTAACTGAATTTAGTGTAGTGATATTTTAATATCGCGGTTTTGATCCCGGCGACAGATATGTATATCCCAAATTTATTAATTTGAAGATAATAGTTTCTTAAAGATAGAACAAGATCTTCATTTTGGATGACAGCTGTCAAATTAAATTCGTGACAGTTTATTACGTACAAATTTTAGTTTTAGTTAAGAATCAAATTTTTACATGCCCTCCTAACTGATCTCTTGTTAAATCTCCTTAAAAAACATCGAATTCATGAAAAAACTAGCAATTGTTACCTACCTCAGTTTTTCTGAATCCTGTTTTGTGGGGTATATATGAAAGGCTTATAACAGCCGATTCTTAAAGCATCCTACATAATTACCACAGTATTAGAATCTAAATTCAGCTACATACTAATTTTCGAAAATCTAGAAAATATTTTCGAATATACCAAGACTTTTTTTTTTTTTAGGGGAACCTCCTATACTTACATGTAAAAGGGGATTTTTTTTAGTGTGAAGTAACGTTATCATTAAATCGGTCTCTACACTAACGTGGCCCGATATGCCGAAACACATTTTCCGAGACAAGTGTTTGTAGCTAGATATGATAAATGTATAAAATGTAAATTACGAGTATATATACGTAACCCTTATTAGTATGGAGAATTATTATTCATTATCGAATAACATTATTTAATTAAAATAACGTCGTACTTGACAAGGTAAGTAAGTATTAAAATATACCACACTGCTCTAATTATTCCATAAGAGTATTATAATGTAAATGTGATCTAATCTAAAATACATCACGCCAACGTAATCATTCCATACAAAAAGAAGGTACCAGTGAATGGAATTTGATACAATGCTGATGGTAGATAGATAAACTGTTTTTTATGTATAATAAAATATATGTAGATGAATATGCTAATGGTAGTTCGGAGTTTCTCTGCGTGATCGAATCAGAAACGAGGAGATCCGTTGGAGAACCAAATTAACCGACATAGCTCTCAGAATTGCTAAACTTAAGTAGCAGTGGGTGGAGCACATAGCTCGTTGAATAGATGGCCGTTGGGGCAGTAAAGTTTTCGAGTGGCAACCGCGCACCGGAAAACTTAGCGTTGGTAGACCTCCCGCTTGGTGGACCAATGACCTGGTAAAGGTCGCGGGAAGCCACTGGATGCAGGTAGCGCAGAATCGTTCATCTAAGAAATCCTTGAGAGAGGCCTATGTCCAGCAGTGCACGTCCTTCGGCTGATATGATGATGATGATGAATATACTTATGAATGAAGATGATTTGGAGACGATTTTAATGGACATGACTGTAGGGATTACGAATGTGGGATACTTAGAAGTTCATGGTGGGTAGGGTTAAGGAACACGAAATGAAGAAGAGGAGACCCTCCTACAAGCGGCCAGTTCTATTGACATGGTAGTTGTTAATACCTATATTTAAAAAGGAAATTAAAAATTAATAGCATAAAAATTACAAGGGCGGTCACCGCATGACACAAATTGACTACTTCTACTGACAAGAAATAACCTCAAGCAAGTCAATGACTCCAATGATTGAACCGTTGGTCCAGTGGCAGGGATGCTGTCTGCAGGACCAAGGGTCGTGGTTTCGATCCCCACCCGGGGTAAATATTTGTTTGAACATTATTAATTAACTCATTAAACAGGGTTGATTGCTCTGTGTCTGATAAATGTCTGATAAATATCTATACAAGATTTTAATTAAATTTTAAATTATTGCGCAACCATGTGGCAAAACAGACTACCATTCTATTTTCTTAATTTAAAACCTAATTTTACTACAATGTGTATGTATTAATCAAGTATGTATATCAGTCTATGGTTTTGGATGATAGCTGTTATACTTAAGCTATAATTATCTTGGAATCTGTTGATCGTAGACTAAAACTTCCTACAACGGATTCATAGATCTCCTCGTGATAACAACTGTCAAACTAAAAACCACTATAACTTGAAAACTACCACAACCATAATGTGCAAGAAAAATTTATAGGCGTCGACGAGATCTTAATTTCGGATAACACTTGTCAAACACATTAGGTAGAATAATTTATGATACACTACAAAGTTTGACCGTCACAGAGACATTGTATGAATTAAGTATAGACAAGACAAGGCATCTGAAACTCAGGTCTCAAGCAATCGGTCCAGTAACTAAAAAGTTCAAAATAGCGGCCAGTTTCTTCAATTCTGCCAACGGATCCGTGATTAGGAACCTCAGAAAACCTCAGATATCGATTTTGGAAGCATTCGGTCCAGTAACTAAAAAGTTCAAAATGGCGGCCACTTTTTCAATTCTGACATCGGATTGATGATTAGGGACCTCAGGGACCAATGCTTCCAAAATCGATATCAGATATCGATTTTGGAAGCAATCGGTCCATTAACTAAAAAAATGGTGGCCACTTTTTTTCAATTCTGACAACGGATTCGTTAGAAGGGTGAAGGTGAAGGTGAAGAAGGCGGGTAAGAAGAAGAAAAAGGGGAAACCCAAAACACCTCTTCTGTCTGCCTCTCAGCCCCCCAAATCACAGAAGTAGGCCCAGACCGCCACGGACCCCAGGGCTTTGGGCGTGGAGAAATCTATGATCACCCAGGCTAATCCGATGGAGGTTATCAGGGCCGAGGCCGTGGCAGTGGCCACCATTTTGAACTTTTTAGTTACTGGACCGAATGCTTCCAAAATCGATATCTGAGGTTTCCTGAGGTTCCTAATCAGGAATCCGTTGGCAGAATTGAAGAAACTGGCCACTATTTTGAACTTTTTAGTTACTGGACCGATTGCTTAAGACCTGAGTTTCAGATGCCTTGTCTTGTCTATACTTAATTCATACAATGTCTCTGTAACGGTCAAACTTTGTAGTGTATCATAAATTATTCTACCTAATATCCAGAAGTCTAACCGAAGTCTAACTAATAACCTGAAGAACCCATCCTGAACCCACCACATCTCCAAACAGTTTCAAGTTTGACAAATGTTATCCGAAATTAAGATCTCGTCGAGGCCTATAAATTTTTCTTGCACATTTGTGGTTGTGGTAGTTTTCAAGTTATAGTGGTTTTTAGTTTAACAGTTGTTATCACGAGGAGATCTATCAATCCGTTGTAGGAAGTTTTAGTATACGATCAACAGATTCCAAGATAATTATAGCTTAAGTATAACAGCTATCATCCAAAACCATAGACTGATATACATACTTGTATAATACATACACATTGTAGTAAAATTAGGTTTTAAATTAAGAAATTAGAATGGTAGTCTGTTTTGCCACATGGTTGCGCAATAATTTAAAAATTAAATTAAAATCTTGTATAGATATTTAACAGACATTTATCAGACACAGAGCAATCAACCCTGTTTAATGAGTTAATTAATAATGTTCAAACAAATATTTACCCCGGGTGGGGATCGAAACCACGACCCTTGGTCCTGCGGACAGCATTCCTGCCACTAGACCAACGGGTCAATCATTAGAGTCATTGACTTGCTTGAGGTTATTTCTTGTCAGTAGAAGTAGTCAATTTGTGTCATGCGGTTATCGCTCTTGTAATTTTTATGCTATTAATTTTTCATTTCCTTTTTAAATATAGGTGTTAACAACTACCATGTCAAAAGAAGTAGTAGAGTCTCCCCTTCTTCATTTCGTGTTCCTTAACCCTACCCACCATGTACTTCTAA
Source organism: Coleophora flavipennella (assembly GCA_947284805.1). NCBI lineage: Eukaryota > Metazoa > Arthropoda > Insecta > Lepidoptera > Coleophoridae > Coleophora > Coleophora flavipennella. Next base: position 7,276,066 of record OX369306.1, on the reverse strand, counting down.
GTATCCCACATTCGTACTCCCTACAGTCATGTCCGTTAAAATTGTCTCCAAATCATCTTCATTCATTAGTATATTCATTATCATCATCATATCAGCCGAAGGTCGTCCACTGCTGGACATAGGCCTCTCTCAAGGATTTATAAGACGAACGGTTCTGTGCTGCCTGTATCCAGTGACTTCCCGCGACCTTTATCAGGTCATTGGTCCACCAAGCGGGAGGTCTACCAACGCTACGTTTTCCGGTGCGCGGTTGCCACTCGAAAACTCCACTGCCCCAACGGCCATCTATTCAATGAGCTATGTGCTCCGCCCACTGCTACTTAAGTTTAGCAATTCTGAGAGCTATGTCGGTTAATTTGTTTCTCCAACGGATCTCCTCGTTTCTGATTCGATCACGCAGAGAAACTCCGAACTACCATTAGTATATTCATCTACATATATTTTATTATACATAAAAAACAGTTTATCTATCTACCATCAGCATTGTATCAAATTCCATTCATTGGTACCTAGTTTTTGTATGGAATCATTACGTTGGCGTGATGTATTTTAGATAAGATGACATTTAAATAATAATAAATAAATAAATAAATAAATAAATGCCAAGACAGGCGAGGTGACAATAGCCAGAAATGTTCAATTTATGGAAAATATGTTTCCTGTAGAAAGTACGAAGCCGCTAAAAAACACAGTCGTTCCTATGAATATAAACGAGGAGCGAACGGAATATGTAATCGAAAGTTCTAATTTGAACAGTGATTGTAGTTTTCAAGAAGCAGAGACTTCAAACGCAGAGACAGGTACACCACGTCCTGAAGCGATTCAAGTCGATAGTATACCAATTACTATTAACACTGAAGAAGCAACTGAACGCAGATATAATCTACGTGAACGAAAACCAGTAGACTATACATCTGCATGTACTAACGCTATTGCAGATATCGATGGTGATCCAATCACGATAGAAGAAGCACTCGCTAGGCCCGATCGTGATATGTGGCAGAAAGCCATGGACGACGAGCTGCAATCTTTAAAAGAAAACGAAACTTGGTCTTTAGTGGTTCTATGTATATTTTTTCTTTTCTTTTTATAAGTACATATATAGCTCGTAGACGACTGTTGAGCACCTAGACAAACCATTCAGGTTTAATGGTGCTAGGTGATATTTTTTTGTATTTTGTTTTGAAATTGGTAAATAAAAAAAAAAAAAAAAAACACGTGATAAGAAACCAATTGAGTGCTAATGGGTTTTCAAAATTAAGCGGAATAGCGATGGTAAGGTTGAAAAATATAAAGCGAGGCTCGTTGCTAAAGGATATACGCAGGTGTGTGGCGTAGATTATAACGAAACTTTCTCTTCAGTTGTAAGAAACTCGACTTTGCGGCTGCTATTTTCATTAGCTGCCGAATACGATTGCCTAATTGACCAATGGGATGTAACAACTGCATTTTTATATGGTAAGTTGGAAGAAGAGATTTACAAAAAGGAGCAGTTACCAAAGGTCAAGAAACTAAAGTTTGTAAATTGCAAAGATCGTTGTATGGACTCAAGCAGGCATCGAACGCCTGGTTCCATGAGATTGACAGGGAGATGCTAAACTTAGGTTTCATTCAATCTAAAATTGAGCCATGTCTTTATCAGAGGGTGTTTAATGATAATGATAGGATTATCTTAGTAATATATGTCGACGATATATTCGTGTTCTGTTCAAAGCGTCACGAAGATGCGAAGCTAAAGCTTAAAGCTGGATTATTGAAAAAGTTTAAATTGAAAGACTTATGTCTAGCGAGACATGTTTTAGGTATGAGGCTGAGGAGAGACGAAAATACTATTTATCTAGATCAAGAACAATATGTTCTTAATACATTAAAGGAATTTAATATGACGGACTGTAAACCAGTCATAACCCCCCTGGAAGTAGGTCTTAGATTGGAGAAGACTACTGATTTCGGTTGTAGGTTGCCATATCAAAGTCTCATTGGATGTTTAAACTACTTAGCTCAAAACAGTAGGCCAGACATTGCGCACGCTGTTAGTATTTTGTCACAGTTTAATTCGTGTTGCGATGAAATTCATTTTAAATGTGCAAAACGGGTACTGCGATATTTGAAGGGGACTTCGAACTATGCGCTTATTTTCCGAAAGTCAGATAAACTTGAGCTTAATTGCTATGTTGATGCGGATTGGGGCGGGTCATATGATAGAAAACCCTTTACAGGAGTTATTTTCATGCTAGGCGATAACCTTTTCTCCTGGGAAATTCGCAAACAAAGATGCGTTGCCTTACAATACAATAATTTTATTGACAACTTTCGTGTTGCAGGTCAGGTTGCGAAATTTAGTTCACAAAAATATATTTAAATATAATCAATCATAACAATGTCGCAATAGCGAATGTCAATAATACATTAAATCTTTAAATTAATAACAATGTCGCAATAGCGAATGTCAATTTTACAATAAATAATAATAAAATACATTATCTTCCACTGAGGTGGTGTATTTAGGCCTTAGCCTTGCTTCTAAAGAAGCTATCAAAGTTTGCGACAAACCCGTAGCTGTCTATAACGATAACCAGTCAGCCCACAAAATATCCAAAGATAAAATGAATCACATATCGATATAAGGTATCATTTTGTTCGAGAAGCGTTTATTAACGAAGAAATACACTACATGCCTTCGCAGGAAATAGTGGCAGATATGCTGACTAAGGTATTATCAGGTCCTAAAATAAAATATATTTTGTCTAAATTACCCATTAAGAGGGTGAAGTCAGATATGTAGAGCTTTTTCTAATGGATAATTTAATATTTTATTTGTTATTAGTTTATTTTGGGAATTTTGTATAATTACTTTGTGTATAATATAAGGGTGGATACACATTGTGTTAATGTAATATATGTATCACAAAGGAGCATGCACACCCATTGATGTTATTATACGTTATATGTTACGATTGACACGTAAGTTTAAGGGTGCGCATGAGCGTGTGTGGTGATGTGCTGGATTAAGGGTGCGTGTTGGAGAAGGTTTTATATGATTGTCTTATAGTCTTCCACCACGTCACCTAGCAACGAATAAAATATTGTTGGTGTTCGAAAGAAATAAAAGTCATGTCCTTGTAATTATTTATAAAAGATTGGTTATTAGCTGCGTGATAAATAAATCTCTAACATAAGAGACCTAATAGACTGCCTGAGCAGAGTCTACCAAGAAACTTGCCCCTTAATCAATCCACCAGCGAATGGCAGCCAAAAGGTAAGCTGGTGGGGCCTGAATTGGAGAGGCTCAGGAAAAAAGTCAGAAGGCTATTTAATAGAGCAATGAACACGTGTGACGAATAGGACTAGGACAACTACAAAATTGCCAAGTCCAAATACAAGAAAAAGATACGATACTATAGATCTGCATCGTGGCGTAGCTTCTGCGATGGAGTTGAATCGTGTGCCCAAGCGAACAGGGTAAGAAAGGTCCTCTCCAGCGGCCCGAATCAACTCCCTCACCAACCACCCTCGCCTGAGGAGGCGGAGTGTGCCTTGCCCACAGGTACGTACCGCACAAAGGAGGGAGGTAAAGGTGATATTCTTGACCAAACCAGGAAAAAGCCACTACACTGACGCTAAATCCTTTAGACCCATCAGTCTCACATCGTTTATTTTGAAAACGCTGGAGAGACTTTGTGACAGGGACCTGAGGGAAAACGCGCTAAAAAACTTACCACTCTACCGCAACCAATATGCATACAGTCAAAGTAAATCCACAGAGTCAGCCCTTCACGCTGTTGTCAGTAAGATTGAGGCGGCGCTTCAAGGCAAGGCCATGTGCCTAGGCACCTTCATCGACATCGAAGGTGCTTTTGATAAGACAAACTTCTCCAGCATAGAGATGGCGCTCCGTAAGCACGGCGTGAACCCGACCATGACAAAGTGGATTGGGAACATGCTTAGTCAGCGGGTTGTGAAGCTGGACAGAGGTATGGCACGTACAGCCATAGTCGCGAAGGAATGCCCCCAAGGAGGTGTACTATTACCGCTACTGTGGAACCTGGTGGTAAATGACCTGATTACCAAGCTTAACAGACATCACTACTTCATGGTAGGCTATGCAGACGACCTTACCATCCTTATATCAGGAAATTTCGCAAACATAGTCTGCGATTTCACTCGCTCTGTGCTACGCATCGTGGAACGCTGGTGCACCGAGTTCGAACTGTCAGTGAACCACATGAAAATGGAACTAGTATTGTTCACCAACAAGCGGAACCTGGGTAACTATAATTTACCCAAGCTATTCAACACAGATCTCCAACTCGTACTAGAAGCAGCAAATTGAATTGGAGCAGTCACCTAAACAGCAAGTTAAATAAAGCTACGATAACTCTGTGGCAGTGCCGTAGAATGGTGGGTAAAAAATGGGGTACTAGCCCAAAAATCATGCTATGGCTCTATACAGCGGTTATTCACCCTATGGTAAGCTACGGCGTGGTGGTATGGTGGCCACGCACTAAACTTTCGACTGTCGTAAGTAAACTTCAAAGGTTCCAAAGGACAGCATGCATGGCGGTCTCGGGCTGCATGCGAACAACACTAACAGCAGCCTTGGAGACAATGCTGGACGTGCCGCCCCTGCAGCTGTTCATCCAGCAGGAGGCTGCGGTACGATTAAAGCTGTTGAACCTCTGGAGCAAGAAAGAGGTTCCTCACGTCGAAATTCTGGACAAAATTGTCTCGGAAGAACCGCTGTTCGCAGCTGTCAACGATATAATCCCGAAACAGTTCATCTTTGACAAAAAATACAAAATACAGCTCTACGAAGATACCTGGAAAGGCTAGAACAAATTGGACCTATGGATTTTTACCGATGGGTCCAAAACTGGAGCTGGGACCGACTGCGGGGTCTTCTCAGAAGACCTAAACATGAAAATATCCAAACCACTTGGTGCGTACAACACAGTCTTTCAGGCGGAGTGTATGGGCATCATCATTGCTGCTAATGCAATTACTGCTAGAAGGGTACATACAGGGGTCCATTCGTATCCTTTCAGAGAGTCGAGCGGTTTTACTGCCCCTTCAAAGTAATGTCATCACTTCGGGGCTAATACACGAGTGTCACCAAAGACTAACAGAGGTATGTTACCACAGCAATGTAACTCTGCAGTGGATCAAGGGGCACAACAACTTGCGTGGAAACGACGCAGTCGACGAACTGGCCAGGAGAGGGTCAGAACTTATAGCTGTAGGACCGGAACCCATTTTACCCCTCCCCTCGGGCTGGTTCAGATCCACCTTGCGGCTGCGTACTTTTAAATAAAACGTGTATGCACCGTACAGTAAATTCTCTTTATTGCTCATTGAAAAGTTGGCACGTAGTGTTGCCAGTTCAACCACAGATAACACAACACCTCCACCCTTAATTAATATGTACCTTGAAAACAATACCTCTATAATACCGAGTAATATAATAACAATGTATAAACAAAATAAACCTACCAAGTTCACAGCACAACAAGGCAATATATCGCCTCTGTGGCGCAATGGTCAGCCCATTCGCCTCACACCAGGAGATCGCGGGTCAGAACATAACCGATATTGGACAGGGCTGGAAGTTTGTCGCCAGGCCAGACAGGCGCTACCGTCGCCTAACGCTGGCCTGACTAGGAAGCTTCTGAAACTCGGGAGACTCCAGCTCCGTAAGGTGACAGCGACCATTACCGGTCACAAACAACGGTTACAAACATCTTTTTACCCTGGGGTTTACAGACAGCCCGCTGTGCCGCGCGTGCATGGCGGCCAAGGAGATAGCCGCTCACATCCTCTTAGACTGCAGAGAGGTGGCAGCGTAGAGGGCCGAGCATCTCGGCGACCAGAGGACACTCCCGGAAGTTGTCGGCAACTTGCGGGGGCTACTGGGCTTCCTAGAGGAGCTGGACTGGCAGTGATGCCGGCCAACCACGCAAAATGGGCGCATCAGACGCCTGGTTGTAGAAATCAGGACTTCAGGGACCTCAGATATCGATTTTAGAAGCATTCTGTCCAGTAACTAAAAATTTAAAAAATGGTGGCCACTTTTAAAAAATTCTGGGAACGGTTTCGTGATAAGGAACCTCAGGGACCTTCAGATATCGATTTTGGAAGCAAGCGGTCCAGTTACTAAAAAGTTGCAATAGGCGGCACCTTTTTTCAATTCTCAAAAGGGAAAGCAAACGACACCTCACACTCCAAAATCAATCAAGCCATTTAGGCTAATAAACACACATACATTCATACACACAGTTTAGTTTGCATGCTATATTTTATGGCTGAATTGGCGCTCTAATTTTATGCAGTACCTCCATGTAATGTTACCCAATTCAAGGCGAATAAAGATCATTTCATTTCATTTCATTTCATTTCACACCCAAATAAGTTGCGCACAAAATTAATACGCATAACGTCTGATTTTACTCACATACATTTTTATACACAAGCCCGATAAAAATCGATTCTTAAATTCCAAAAAACTCCAAAAGCTTTTTTGAAAATATTTTTCAATCGGATTTGACAAGTCTGACAAAAAAACCAAACCAATTGGCAGATTTCTATAAGAGAAGCCAAAATTGAACAATAAACAAACAATTTACAGAGTTCATAAAGATAATAATGTAGATAGTTACAAATTTAGTCTTTCAGTTTTCTTTGACAATCTTCCCGTTGAACTAAACGTTTTTGTTTCAGTGATTTCTACTTCAGCATTAGATTCAATATCACTTAATGGACTACTTGGAGATATTAAATTAATTTCAGGTAAGTCTTTATAATTTGAATTCGATTCTGTAGGCATCAATAGTTTCCGCAGCGCATGCGATGAAAGATGTTTTTTGTCATTTTTTTTACACCTTGGGTTACGTTTCTAAAGTTTAAGTAAGGATCCCTAACCTTTTCTAGCAATAAATATAGCCTATGTTACTTAGTGTGAATGTAGCTTTCTAATGGTGAAAGAATTTTTGAAATCGGCACAGTAGTTTTTAAGTTTATTCATTATAAACATACACACAAAAATACAAATCTTTCCTTATCTTATACAGTGCCCCAGAAATGCACCGCTTCCGTGGCGTAATGGTTAGTCCATTCGCTTCACACCACGAGGTCGCGCGTTCGATCCCCGGTGGGTTCAACTTACAAGACTCGGTTTGGTTGGTGGTAGGGCATTTTCTAAGCCCGCCTGGCTAGCCACCACCATGTTATCTAAGTCTTACCGCCAAACATCAGTGTTAACAATATTGCAGTGTTCCGGCTTAAAGCTAAGATAGCCAGTTCTCAATTGCGTTGGGGAATCTTTGTAAAGCCCGCTTCCATCTTCGGCATCATCGTCACTTACCATCAGGTGAGATGATGATGATGAGCTTACCAATTGTGAATAAAAAAGAAACTTTTTTACTTTACTATGTACATAGATTCGAGGCTGTATCCATTTTTTTCATCATCATCATATCAGCTCATATACGGTCCCACCGATGGGCTCGAGCCTACCCTGAATTAGGGCGATCGGGCCTTAGTCGACCACGCGAGCGCAGTCCGGGTTGGTCGATTTCACACACCACCTGCGAGTTTCTTCGCAGGCGTGTGCAGGTTTCCTCACAATGTTTTCCTTCACCGTAAGAGCTTCAAATTGACGTACATAATAATAATAATAATAATAATAAAGCCTTTTATTTCCTTAATAAAAAATCAGTTTACAAATATTAAAGGGCATGCAAAAAACAAATTAATTACAATCTTATGTGTAGTGAATTAAGTTATACAAATAAATTAAAATCAAGCATTAAATCATAAATTCAACGAATAATTATTTCATTTATATATTTTTTAATTTATTAAGGACCTCTTTAGAGTAAAGGCCTCCTCCAGTTTTCTCCACTTTGATCTGTCGCTTGCTTTTTCAATCCAATTTTTTCCCGTTACTTTTAGAATTTCGTCAAGCCATCTCTCTGCCGGTCTGCCACGATTTCTCTTGCCGCCAGGCCCCTTCCATAAAGTTATTTTTCTTGACCACCTGTCCACGTTCATTCGAGCAATATGGCCAGCCCACTTCCATTTCAATCTTTTACAGTGTTCTAAAGCATCAATCAAATTTGTTGTTTTTCTTATATCTGTGCTTCTCTTTTTGTGTTTTAATTTTAGATTTAGAATGCTCCGTTCCATGGCTCTTTGGGTTGTTAGAATTTTTTCTCTTGTTTTTTTGTTAAAAATCCATGTTTGGGATGCATATGTGAGAGATGGCAATATACAGGAATCTAATACAATTTTCTTCATCTTAACAGAAATATTTGATTTTAAAATTTCTTTGGAACTCCAAAATTTATTCCAGGCTATGTTTACACGTCTCATTAACTCATCTTGGTGTCTAGATTTTGCAAATGATACTTGTTTGCCCAGATATGTGTACTCTGGTACATATTCTAGTAAGGCACTTTTAATATTTATTGGTGTCTTTGTGCTGTTTGTCATAATTTTTGTTTTGGTTGTATTTAGTTCTAGACCAATTTCATTACTGACATAGTTAATTTCATTTATCATCGACTCTAGTTCGGATGCTGTTTCTGCGAAGAGTATGAGGTCATCGGCGAATCTGAGATTGTTTAGAAATTGCCCGTTGATGTTTATACCTTTGTTTTTCCACTTTAGTGTCTTCATTATATTTTGTAGAACGGTAATAAAAATTCTGGGTGAGAGTGGGTCACCTTGACGAACGCCTCTACAAATATCGATTTCAGTGCCTGTTCTGTCCAATATTACTCTACTTTTGCTTTTCTTATATATGTCTTGAATGAGCTCTATAGTTTCTGTTGGTACGTCACATTCTTGTAAAGCACTCCATATGCTGGTATGGGATATTGAATCAAATGCCTTAGCGTAATCGATGAAGGCTAGGTAGAGCGGGCGTTTCATTTCTTCGTATTTCTCTATAAGAAGTTCCAATGAGTGTATGTGGTCTATAGTTGAATATGTACTTCTAAATCCTGCTTGCTCCGCTGGTTGGTGCTCTTCTGTGTATTTTTCAAGGCGTTTCTCGAGGCAGGAAGCAAACAGTTTGTAGAGGTTTGATTGTAGGCTTATTGGTCGATAGTTACATATGTCATTAGGGTCTCCTTTTTTGTAGAGCAGTACTATGTCTGACTTTGCCAATTCAGTAGGAATTTTTCTCTCGTCCAGGATTTTATTGAACAGCGTGGTTAGAGGTTGTACTAGAAGAACTATTCCTATTGAAATGGCTTCATTCGAGATGCTGTCTGGACCCATGCTTTTTTCTTTCTTTAGTGCCATTATTTTTATGAAAATTTCTTGGGCAGTGAATCTCGGTAATTTTGTATCATTACTCTGAAGGGGTAGAGTCTCTATACTCGACGGCACTTTGCAAGTGTATAGATCTTTATAAAATTCCGTGGCAACTTTTATTATTTCTGTCCTAGAAAAAGTATTTTTGTTAGCGATAGATTTATCTTTCAAGGAAGGTATCCATTTTTTAGTTGTTGCTAATTCTTTCAAACTCTTTTTCACACTTCCTGATTTCTTCAGATGTTTTTTAATTGTAGTAAGCCTGTGATCTTGATATTCTTTTCTGATAGTTTTATGAATGTTTTTAAATAAGAAACATTTCTCTTTTTTCTCTTCTGATGTTAATTTCTTTTTGTTCACCAGTTCGTTTCTTCTTTTTATAAGGTCTCTTGTTTCATCTGAAATAATAAAGTGTCTTTTTGTACTTGTGTCATTACTATATATAGATTTTAAACTCTTATCAATAGCTTGCTTTATTTTTTTATAGTAAGTCTCTACATTATCATTTTCTTGTAGATTTATATTGTTTATATTTAAATTTAAAGTTTCAATGTATTTCTCTTGTACTTCTTCAGTTTGTAGTGAAAATTTGTTATTTTTATATGTTGTTCTAGATTTCTTGTTCTTAGTTAGCAATAGAGTGCTTCTCAAAAGTCGGTGGTCACTCGGGAACGATAAATTGCTTATTACTTCAAAGTTTGTAAATTTGTTTTTTATGTTAGACAATATGTAATCTATCTGGCTTCTCCTTTTGTGTGGGGAAAGCCATGTCCAGAGATTCTTGCTTTTCTTTTTAAATAGGCTATTGATAACGAAAAGATTATTTTCCCAGCAGAATTGGAGTAGAGTTCTTCCTCTCTTGTCTCTTTTTCCAAAGCATGAGTTTCCCAATATTCTGTCTTCGCCTTTAATTTTTTGGCCGACTCTGGCATTAAAGTCACCCATGATTATAACGTTTTTGCTGCATTGTTTAAGAGTTTCTTGTAATTGCATATAGAACTCTTTTATTTCCAGTTCGGATGCTTCAGAGGTTGGCGCATGAGCCTGTACAATGGATAGATTTGTATTCTCAAAATTCAAGTGTAGTGTGCAGAGTCGTTCATTTGTTGCAGTGAAGCATTCTATACTATTTTTTAGGTGTTTTTTTATGAGGAATCCTACCCCATATTGGCCTTTAGTCTCACCAAAGTAGCAGAATATATGGTCTTCGCTTTCTTCTATGTTATAACCTGTACGTCTGATTTCTGATAGACCAATGATATCGTATTTAATAGTTGATATGCTGTGCTTGAACTCTAGTAGCCTTTCATGTGATAGTAATGACCGAGCGTTGTATGTACATATGTGAATAGGGTGGAGTGGAGGGTTTTGGTCTGTGACCCCCGCGGTGACCGGCCGTATTGGGGGACGTAGTTTGTTTTTGTATTATTAGTACTTGTTTCATTCACGAGAGGAGGAGGAGGCGCTGATTGCTATACTTCATTTTGATCCTGATTGTCTTGCTGGTTTGATGGGCTATTTTTATTCTTGTTTACTAAATAGTTTAGCATACTAGGCTTAATAACTCCCTCTGAAATGCTAGATGACCTTTGCAGTGAAGAGTGGGTAGTTTTGGCGTTGTTATTTCGCTTTTCCTGTGGTCTTCTGTCTGTCATTTTGTGTGGGTTCGATGGGTTAGCCCCGGGAGAAACGGAAAGCGTTCTCTTTTTGCTACCAGCTGTTTCGGACTTGTTTTCGAGTATGATGAGTTTGTCGTATTTAATTATAGCTTTGTTTCCTTTTTCTTTTTCTATTTTAACCCTTTCTTGTAATTCTTTCCTCTTTTCTAGGACGTATTTTGGGTAGTCCTCCTTGATGTAGTACTCAGTACCTTTCAGTGTTGCTTTTTGCTTGAATATTTCTATCTTTTTACCAAGTGTTGTAAAAGTTACCGTTACGGGTCTAGTTCCTTTTCCTTTTTTGCCTAATCTCGTCATTGATTGTATATCTCTTTTCTCTAGCTTTATGCAAAAGTATTTATTTGTGAAGTTAATAATAATATTTTCCAAGTCTGAATAAGATGATTCTTTTTCTTCTAGACCAAAGAATACTATGTTTCTTTGTCTCGCAAATTTTTCCAGAAAATAAATTCTTTTTTCTTGGTTTTCCACTTTTTCTTTGAGATAGTTATGTTTTTCTTCCCATACTTTGAATTTTTCTTCTAGAATTATATTTATATTTTTTGTAACGTTTGTCGTGACATCTTTTCCGTTTTCAAGGATCGTTTTCTTCTGTTCATCCAATTCATTTTGAATTATGAGAAGTGCGGACATTACTTCCTCCATAATTAAAGATTTTAATAATTGTTTTTATTTTGGTACAAGTGTTGGCCTCTGTTGGTAGATGGCAGAACTAAGTTGAGGTGTAAGGAACAACTAAGTTGAGATGTAAGTGAAGCTCTTGGGATTTCTGCTACTCGCCGGTAGATGTCGTTGCCTTGAAGTAGATAATCAATAATCTTAATCTTTTAATTTTTTGTATGAGGTTAAAATTGGTGAAGAATGTCCAGGTTAGCACTTTCTTACGTTAATTTGCCCTTCCTTGATGATTGATCTTCTATTTAGTGTCTTCCAACTTTTCTCCTTCAATTATTTTGGTGGAATTTGAACGGCTGACGAAGTACGTTGCAGTTTGTTTGATCGATATTTTCGATATTACTGTGGCACTTTCACTGTAGGTAACGATAATCCATTTCGAGCAAAAAACGTTTCTACTTATTCCTTTTGCACTTATTTATAATTTTGGACGAGATTTTGGTAAAATAATTGACAAAAAACAATTTTAATTATTTTTTTTACGAGAGCTGATGTACACCGTGCGCCGCCTACCCTCAGTCTGTCACTGTTTATAGCGCTTATTAATAAGTTTTTCACAGTAACCAGTTTAGTATTCTTTAGGAAGTGTTTACAAGAAACTTATTAAACGTTATATTTACTCACCTGACATGAAAATTAATATGCCTAAATAGAGTCGTTGAAGCCGCACTTTCACACTTTTCTGCCGCCAGTGTGTAAAACAACGTGTTCGATATGGAAAAGTAAGTTAAAAATATTTAACTGTACTAACTGTGGCGCTATTTCCTATACCTTTTAAAATTTTCTATTTCCATGATTGTTTGACTCTATATTTAGCAAAAATATAATAATATAGTTTCGCGACCTCTATTATCACATCAAACAAGTTTTAATTTTGCCTATCGAACCACATTTTTTTTCGAAACATCTTTTTTTTATTAAAAATTTGAGTGGGTTTGACTGCAACTCGCCTAATGGTAAGTGATGATGCAGTCGAGGATGGTACACGCAAACTCAAATAATGCCTATTCACTCTTGCCTTGAACATCCCCAAATTATAGGAATCGGGAAACAATGACGCAGGCAAGGAGTTCCACTCCTGCGCTGTATCTAAAAGAAATTGTCCGTTCGTGTCTCAGAATCAATTTCGTAGACATATTTTTATTATTTTTGAAATGAAAACTTCTTTAGGCGCGTTGGGCATTTTTGAGATGAGAAAAATCATTGAACTTGCAACACTGTAACCGATACTGTACCAGAAACACTCGCGGGTCAATACTTTGTCAACGTAGTCGTTCGCCAGGAACACTTGGAGGGACAAAACTTATAAAACTGTAAAAAGTTTTCACTTCTGTCGGCACTCCTGGAATGATTAGGTTTTAACCTGAACTTTGTACACAAATATGACAACGTGAGATATTTTTAAACAATTATTATGGACGGCGGCGGGAGCTTGATATATTATTATTATTTGGTAAGAGGGGAATAGGACCAACGGAGGGTCCTAATGGATCACCGCGACCTACAAGATCTATTGCGATCACTGCCCCTGTTATATAATTTCCTCAAGGCCAATAGTTCTGATGAACTGGATGATGCACTTGGGATCAAGCTCCCTGATGTCCTCTGGTCCTATTGGCCCACCCATCAGGGAGCGACTTCTTGCTTGGACGAGTGCCTCGCACTCACAGAGTAAGTGAAAAGGTGTCTCCTGTTCTTTGAGGCAAAATCAGCACTCGTCTGAGACTGCAAGCTTCATTTGGTTGCAGTGGCCAGTCAGAGTTGTGACGAGAGCTAGAAATCCAGGCTTTTGCAATTGCAGTGCTCTAGACGTATACCCCCGTAAGAAACCAGAAATGAGAAAATTTTAATGCTTTTGACCCGGATCATTTGCTTAGAGTGCTTTACTCTGTTCATTTGCCCATTCCTTCAGCATTCTTTTTCCCGTGCAACGTGACACTCACACTATTGGTTCAGGTCTCTGCTTGATATGACTAGTTGCATGAAAATTTTATATATTTTTTGTAGAACGCCCGAAACGCATCGTTCTGGGTAATTCCTTTGATCTGTTCGATTTTATGAGTAGCCAACATTTTTTTAATCCCCGTTTATACGTATTTTTATGGTTAGCAAAAACACATTATTTCATTCGCAAGGTTAATATGTTTTTATTTCCAACAAGCTGTTGCCCGTGACTTCGTCCGCGTGGATAACATGAAGAATTATGAAAAAACCACATGAAACTGATATGCACTGATAATATGATAAGTTTTTCGGAATGAGGGTGAAGCCAACCAAAATACCTAATTTCAGTTTTACATCTTTAGTAAAACGGCTGTGACATATCAACGGAGAGACAGACGGACATGTGGCCAAAAAATGGTTCCTAGATTTAGTTAATTGATCTATCACGAACTCGTCCCTCTCGATCTCGCTAAAGATGCGATCAATTGAAGCCGCCATCAGGTCGTTTTTAGGGTTGAGTATTGCTGGCTCACACATCCGAGAGATTTTTTAATGCGCTTTTTGACAAGATCTAAACAGTTTCTCGGACAACTTTTCTAAACAGAAGGTAGAATTTTACACAGAAACTGTGGCAGTTGTACCAGTCCATTGGTGTTCGGTACTCAACCCTTTTAGATTTTGAGGAGCACGTCTGAGAACTCGACCATGTAAAAAGCGCTTGAGGCAGGCGTTTACCTTATCGGCCCTGGTATGTTGCGTTACAACCTGCAATGTCTGGCACAAATAATCACACACATTCAAGGAATCTCATGCCCCCCCTCGGCTGCCGCAATAGTCACCGTCGGTAACTATCGCCCCTCACGAACGAGTTGACAAGGTCGGGAGTGCGGAGTCAACTCAACGAACGACACAAACAGCTGTTTCATCGACTTTAAATAAAAACAAATGCATTGATTACTTCCCCAGAAAAATAGGGTTACTTTTGCGGATATTTTAGCTAAGGAAGGGGAATGGAAACCTTAAAATAAGGATGAAAAGTGGATAAGGATGCAGAGACGCAGGCTTAGAAATAGATTTGTAGGCCAGTCGGGAAAGGCGAACTCGAATTCTGACAATGAGTTCAAAGCCGCCGATATCAAAGTACCTTTATTAATAGCAGGTATTAGTGACTGCATTTATGAAAAAAAGAACGAAAAAAAAACTGATACAAATAATAATGATAATACCAATGAAAATAAAAAGAGACTACAACTCATACAAACTATTTGTCTCTCAGCAGAAAATCGAGGTATTTTTGAATGATAACCTGTGGCTCACAGGTATATCTTTTAGACGCTTCGTGAATTTCAGATAGATCCGCTTCTATCTGAAATTGACGAAGCAAAAACAAGGATGTTGGTCACCTTAAAAATAAGTATTGATAGTACAACCATAATAAGTAGTAAAATTATTAGTTTCAACTGTTAAAGATTGAAAAGGTCTATAGAAGGTGTTAGATCGTTGTGTCAAGAAGCAGATGTGGTGGCACTTCAGGAAACCTGACCGTTGCCCCCTATGCCAATTCGTTGTTCCGTTAGATGAAATCACCATTTTTTTTTCAGTTTCCCCAGGATTTATATCTTGCTATGCTATTTTCACGTCATGAAAAGTAGCCTATGTAACCTTGTCAACTAAAAAACCACGTTGATCCGTTGCTTGTAAAAAAGGATTTCTTTCAGATTTATAATTTTAGTAAGGACCTTGGGTTAATGACCATCACACTTGATCAAAGATCTTGGATGAATGGAATAACGCGCCAAAGAAACTTGACATGCATACACTATACACGACGAATTTGGATGTACCGGAACCTCGGCAGTGGACACGTCGGCGGGTCTACTGTGTGGTAGGCCATACGGTGGAGTCACTCTTCTATAGAGAAAAAGTGTTTCTCAGTGTGTTTCTGTGATAAAGTGTGACAATGTGCGTATATAGGCAATAAAAATTGTGGTAAGTTACCGATCTATGTTAATGTTTAGCGTGTACATGCCTAATAACTTCTCCATATTTTCACCGAGTGTCTCGGGGAAATTAACTCAGTGATAAGTGAAAAAGCGAAGTTGAAGCTGTTTACATTTCTGAAAACTGTAATGCCCACCCTAAGGAGTTATTTTGTGATGAAATTTTAATGTTAAGTTTTTGTAAGGAACAAAACTGGCTTTGTGCGGACTTTGAAAAATTATGAATTAATTCTAATACATATACATATGTGAGCGATGTCATCATCATATCAGCTTATATACGTCCCTACCGAGGGGCTCGAACCTACTCTGAATAAGGGCGATCGATATTCATCAATGTAAAAGATGGTCAGACCATTGTTTAGTTACATTATCAGCGTTGCAGTCTATCAGTAATGTTTATGTCGTGTAGGAGGTTTTCTGGTCTGATCACTATCCCCTTGTTATTGAATGCAATTTATTTAAATTAAGACCTAAATCTTTTGCACCGCAAGATTTTAATCACAACAAAATAGTTTAGGGAGAAAGGCAACCGGAATTAATTGAACGATATTTCCAGTTATGTAACACAAGACTTAGAGAGATAGACTTTTCAAAAGAATTTAGTAATTGCTGTGTTATTATGTCATCACACCGTTTTGGACAAAATGTATGACATAATTGTAATTACCCTTTTGGAGGGCTTCGTTATGAGCTATGAACGCAAACAGCATAGGAAAGGAGGATACATTGTAGTCTGGGATAGACACGTTAGGGAAGATATATAAAATGATAAACAACCTAAGAATTGACATGGAAGCGACAAGACATGATGATAAGTCTAGTACTTCTTTTAATTAATATATTTATCTTCGTATTGACATGAGTGGTGCATGCTCGCTTAAATGTGCGGATGGTGGCGCATCGGGAGCCGGGTCGTTCCTTTCCCTCTAATATGGTTGATGGGAGCGATGGCTGACTCTCGCGTCATCAGTCTCGCGCATACGCTCAGCGGTGATGCATGCGTATACGATACTCGATACGAACGGAGTGATTTTTTGCGAAATAATGTATAAGTCAAAGGTTTCAATGACATTCAATAATTGTGTTTATAACTTTTCGTGTCAT
Organism: Coleophora flavipennella; assembly: GCA_947284805.1. NCBI lineage: Eukaryota > Metazoa > Arthropoda > Insecta > Lepidoptera > Coleophoridae > Coleophora > Coleophora flavipennella. The sequence goes on along the minus strand of OX369306.1, from coordinate 7,259,346 downwards.
ATTGTTTTAATGACATAATCTGGTTTATTTCTAGAATTTAATTTTGACATTATTAACTAATTAATGATTGTTTATTTCTTGATTTTTCACAAATGAAATTATGTTATTATTAATTCATGACTATCAGAAAGAGTGTAATTTACACCTATTTTGAATAAATACCTTGAATCTTGAATCTATGCTTAAGTATCAGTTGTGGATGCTTACTGGAAAACCTACCAATGGTTCTGTACATGGTAAAATGTGTGTGAGCAGAAAGACTTTTAAAACTAAGTTAAAGTGGTGTCAAGACAATCAGGAGCAATTACGAATATTCTTGCTTCTAATCTTATAATAAAAGATTTTAAATGCTTTTGGTAAAAATAGTAGCGAATTTGTTCAGGGAGCACCTCCTGGTTCAATCACAACTGCGGTCAGCTTCACAGGAGATGAACGATGAGGAGACCGTCGTGAAAGGATGTTATATCAGATTTTCCGCAAAAATAATGCCAATATAATTAATGACATGGAAAGAGGGAAATCGCCAGGTCACGACGGTCTCAGCATCGAGCATCTCAAGTATGCGGGAGTGCATCTACCCCAGGTACTTGCAATGTTCTTTTCGCTGTGCGTGGGACACTCGTACCTACTTAAGGCCTTAATGCACACAATAGTAGTTCCTAATGTAAAAAACGAAAAAAGTAGATGTAGCTGATAAGACCAACTATAGGCCAATCTTACTCGCCACGGTCCTGGCCAAAGTGCTTGACAGTCTACTTAACGAACAGTTAGCGCAAAATTTAAAATTGTACGACGCTCAATTTGGTTTCAGGCCTGGGTTGTCCACTAAAAGTGCCATCCTAGGTCTGAAACATACTGTCAAGTACTATACGGCGAGAAAAACACCTGTCTATGCCAGTTTTATTGATCTTTCCAAGGCTTTGATCTAGTCGTTTATGATCTTTTATGGACCAAACTGAGCAAGGCAGGTGTTCCCGAGGAATGTATCTCACAATGTATGTTTTGGTATAGAAATCAAACAAACTTGATGAGATAGGCAGGAGCTCTTTATGAAGGTTTTAAGTTAGAATGCGGTGTAAGACAGGACGGTCTGAGTTCACCGATTGTGCTTAGCGTGTCTATGAATGATCTGATCGGGGAGCTCAGCGGTATGCATGTTGCATGCTCGTAGACGGAACCTGTGTCAACAAAATAAGCTATGCAAATGACATGGTACTGCTGAGCCCGTCGATCAGCGCACTCAGAAAGCTACTGGCAACTTGTGAGTGGTACGCGGAGGGGCACGGTCTTAATAACAACTGTAAAAAGAGTTAAGTCTTAGTTTTTAAAGTTGGTAAATATCGGCCTAGTAGTGTACCTCCTGTTGTACTTAATGGATCAGCCCTTCCCATGGTAGACCGCATTAAGTATATTGGTCATATTGTGACAGAAGACCTCTGAGACGATTCTGATATTGTGAGGGAACGTAGGGCGTTGGAGGTGAGGAGCAACATGCTGTCCCGTAGCTTCGCTCGACGCACAAATGACGTAAAAATAATACTATTTAAGGCATACTGCTAATCATTCTACTCAAGCAGCCTGTGGTTTAAGTAAACGCAACGAGTTTACAACGTCCTGCGTGTGCAATATAATAATGCCGTTTGCAGAGGCACGTGCAGATGAGTTTTATGCTATAATGCGAAAAAAAGTGCTTCCATGCTACTCGACTTCGGGGCAGTGACAACGGCATCCTAAAGACGATTGCAGACCGAATGGATTGTCCCATCCAGAAATCCTGGGTGGAACGATCCATTCGGTTATTTAAATAAATTCATTTTGTTTTTATGTGCTTTATTAAACTTGTTATAAGTCTACTTTTAACCTTACTATGGATTTTAATCTGATGATAAAAAGTTATTTATTTATTTATTCTTATAAATAACTGCTAAAGAGAACCGTGATAAAATCACTCATCACACGTTTCTCTCTCTGGATTTCCTGGAACATTCTGTTAACAGCGTCTACAGTCGCCTCCGTGGTGTAAAGGTTGTGTCTATAAGCTTTATATCAGAAGGTCGCGGGTTCGATTACCGGCGGATTCTTACTTTGTAAGAATCGGTATTGTTGGTGGAGGGGCATTTTCTAAGCCAACCTGGATAACTACCACCATCTTATCTAAGTTTTGCCGCCAAACATCAAAGTTAAATATCATAGTTGTGTTTCGGCTTAAATATAAGGTAGCCAGTTCTACATTGCGTTAGTAAATCTTGGGAAGCCCGCTTCCATCTTCGGTATAATCGTCACTTACAATCAGGTGAGATGATGCCAAGGGCTTAGCAATTGTGAACAAAAAAAACTTACAGATTCCTGTGAGCGTCTGTTTTGCAATGACTAGCAACAACTGTTTTTGTTTCGGATTTAGGAGTCCAAATGATTAATTTTCGTGTGGTTTTTTCATTATTTTCAATGCTCATTTATCCTCGCGGACGAAGTCACGGACAACAGCTTGTTGGAAATGAAGTAAAATTAACCTTTCGAATGAAATAATATGTTATTGCTACCCATAAAAAAATAAATATAAACGGGGATTAAAAAATATTGGCTACCCGTAAAGTCAAACCGATCTAGGAATTACCCAGAACTACGCGGTCTGGGCGCTCTATAAAAATCATATAGAATTGCTATGCAACCAATTACATCAAGCTCCCGCCGTCTATATTAATGATTGTTTTTTTTATTATTTTCCACGTAATTATGTTTCTTTACAAGTTCAGGTAAAAAAATAAGGAAAATTTGTGAAGAAATTGATTCTGAGCTTTCTAGGGCGCCATAGTGTCCTAACCAACCCCAATACAACAATACTTAAAAGACAACAATACTTAGATCAACCGGACTAGACATTTTTACGTGATATCCCCAGTTCCCCACTCACAGAAGTTTTCGTGTTGTCTAAACTGATAAAGTTTTTTCTTTATTCACATTGTTTAAGCCTGTGCCAAAGTCAATATTTTTGTTTTATTATATGATCTTTTTGTCTATTTTTACTTTTTTGTCATTGGTTGTGTGCTTTTTGAAATTGCGAATTTCTCATTCTGTTCATCGATACGTCTGCCCATTTACATATTTTAAGTTTTATTTTCTTTCATTTTATATACAGTGTTTGGTTGATTTGTATACTTTAAAAGAAACCTGCCCCTCCGTCCATAACCAACTTCCTTTTTGTGCGTGCATCAGCGTAATTGGAGGGTGCGCTAACACTTCAAACCCTTGGCCATCATCTCACTTGATAGTAGGTTAGTGATGATGATAGAAGCAGGCTTATCATGATTTTCTAACGCAATGGACAACTGGCTATCTTATTTTCATGTCAAAACTAACCAGTAATGTTTTTTCACGGAAACCGAAATCAGTAAGAGGTGCCGACCGTTAACTTTTTCAGAAGAACCTTGTAAATTGTGGACTTGCTTAAATTTTGTAACGGTTCTAGCTTCCAGTCAACGTGCTCGTCGGCAAGCACTGCTTCTGGCACCTTCGCCTCAGCGCTGCAGTTTTTCGCCGCTGCCCAGTGCTTCAAGATGCTTCGGTGCTTCGGTGGAGATTGGCCTGATGACGCCCAAATTAAAGTTAGGTATTTTTGATTCATCATTATAATCATCATCATATCTGTAGCCGAAGGACGTCCACTGCTGGACATAGGCCTCCCCAAGGATTTCCACGACGACCGGTTCTGCGCTTCCCGCATCTAGCGGCTTCCCGCGACCCCCACCAGGTCATCGGTCCTCCGAGTGGGAGGCTGTCTATGCTACGTTTTCCGGTGCGCGATCGCCGCTCCAAAACTATAGTGCCCCAACGTTCATCTGTTTTACGAGATATGTGTCCCGCCCACTGCCATTTAAGTTTAGAAATTCTGAGAGCTATGTCGGTTACTTTGGCTCTCCTACGGATCTCCTCGTTTTTGAATTGATCGCGCAGAGAAACTCCGAGCATAGCACGCTCCATTGCCCTTTGGGTGACCTTAACCCCGGACACTGCATACGAACGGTTGTGAAATGAAATTTCTAAAATCAAATGACAGAGACAACAAAATTACGACAAAATCCCATAAGTTCGAGAACCAAACTATAACCAATCTAAATCAATCTGTGAAACTAGGGGGTCTCAATCTAGAGAGCGTCAGGGAGTGTCCATACTGTATGTTAGTACTATTATATTTACTTTGCCTTAAGCCTCCTCATGAGGCCCATAGTAAGCGACCATGTCTCAGTCCCGTATGTCATCACTGTGAACACACACTTTTCGAAGACCTTGGTCTCAAGACCACAGATGAGAAAAATAGTACAAGTACAGATGAATTTCTCGCAATTACACTTTAAATATATAGCAACTCTCGCTACGTGGAATTTGGATCGTGAAGATATTGCGACGCTTCCCGAACGCTGCCCAGCCGAGTTGGATTTGACGATTGATCTCTTACTCGAAGTTGAACCTATGTACCTACCTAATGTTTGTCCCAGGTATACAACATTGGCAACAAATTCGAGTGTAGAGCCTCTAACCTTTAGAGGAGTAGGTGGGATACGGACGTTTGACATAATTTTCGTATTTTCTATGTTCATTCTAAGACCAAAGCGTTGAGAGGCTCTACTGAGGCCATCGAGCACTCTGCCTAAGTCATCCATAGTCTCAGCCATCACCACGATATCGTCAGCGAATCAAAGGTGGGTGATGTACTTGCCGTTGATATTGATGCTGAGTCCACCCCAGTTCAAAAGCTTAAATATATCTTCCAGGGCGGCGGTGAAAAGTTTCGGAGATATGAAGTCTCCCTGTCTCACCCCTCGGTGCTGCCAGATAAGTTCGAGTTTTGGTCCTGGAGGTGAACCGACATGGTGGCGTTTTCATACAGACACTTCAGTACTTCCATATATCGATAGTCAATTTGGCACCGGTGGAGTAACTGTAACACATCCCAAGTTTCGATCAAATCAAAGGCCTTCTTATAGTCCACAAACGCCAAGCATAGTAGCTGATTGTACTCTTCGGTCCCCCATTGTCCCAGCAGGGTAAACCCCTTAAACCCCTACTACCCTCTGCCTTACTCACTAACATTGCAAATCCAATTCCTCCCTGCCTCAAAGTACATTAAACAAGTCTAGCCTGAATCCCTACACCTGACTTATTTCTACCGTTCTTAAAAGTTTTTCCTTCAAGGCCAAAAAACCTAGCAAAACCAATAATTACTTCCGGTATATCTGGTTTAAACAAAGTTTAAAAAAAGTTTAACGAGCAATGACCCTTCATCTGTGGTCTGTAAAAGGACTAACTAAACAAAGATTATAATTAATGAGCTGCGGCGTAAAAAAATCCAAGACTGAACATAAAAGTTCTCGGATAATCTGTGGTTATTCCAGACTAAACGGTAAAAATATCTTAAGCACCAATAATTTAAAATCAGCACCAGATGTCAACCAATTCAAATCATAGGAGATGTCAATAAACTGAGATCCGAAAGAAATCAACGTATCAGGCAAGAAATTTTGCATAATGAACCACAACTGAGCACCTGGGGAATAAACTCTAATTCAGAGACCCTAGATAACTTATGGCTAAAACTAAGCTCCCTAAGATTTAACAATTGCTCATCCTTTTTTCTCGTTTCTTTTTCCTACATCTGCGGTACCACGTATACCTCACACAAAGTGCGAACACCGCTGACCTTGCAGAATATCCAGAGAGGCAGAGCTGCTACCGTGCGGCACATATCGCACTTTGTGTAGCACCGAAGACCATACCTTTTACCTTTTCCCCCATTTGAAACCAGAAAACAGATCAAATACTGCAGTACCCTACTCAAAAAAATTACGGCCCGTAGACTCCATTTTATTAACCCTCGATCCCCTGGATCTCTTCTCATTATCTAAAAGGGCACGTCAGCTGTCGTCTTGCTGGCGCCTGCGCTGCCTCCTCTTCGCTCCTCTCGGAAGGGAACTGTTTGACTGCCACCACCACGGTTGACCATTTCAGCTTCTTCTTCCTCTCCTCTGGAAGAGGACTGCTTGGCTGTCACCAGAAAATCAATAATCACCTCGGTATTCACCCTAGCTACCGCTTCATAAATAGCAAACCTGGGTACATATTCTACACACACGATCACAAATTTCTCCTATTCCTGGACCTACGAAACGGCCCTAAGACATCTATCTCTATTTGCTCCATGAGTTCTCCCACGGCAATCGACTGCAACTCAACACGCTTGTTCACCTTCTTCCTCAACTGACAAGGAATACAAGATTTAACTTATTTTTAATCTCCTTTTCAGCTTCATTTATAAAATATCTGGCCCGAAATTTCCCTAAGGTTTTTGCCAACTCTAGATGACCACCAACCTTCGCGTCATAATGTAAACCAACCAAACCCTCATCAAATAGCGATCTCGGCAAAACTAACACTTCCAGAACCTATTTCCTGTCTCTTAACCTTCTTAATCAAGACATCGCTGTGCGTAAAGAAACCCTTATACGAATTGTTACGCCCTCGCACCGACGAAATCATCTGTTGACAAAATGTATCTAATGCCTTCCGTTCCCTCACACAGCTGGCATCTATAAAAAATAAATTCAAATCCTCCTCGGATCCGGTAACAATTATTTGTCCAGCCTTATCCTTCAATGGGTTCCTGCTAAGAAAATCCGCTACTATATTGTTTTTACCACTGCAATGAACGATCAGAAAATCCCAATTCTGAATCGCCAATGACCACCTAGATAAACGACCACTCATATCGTTCCTTGTCCTTCACCAACACATAGCTTTATGCTCCGTCACTACTTGAAAAACCATCCCCCATAGATAATGCTTAAAATATTTCTAAGCCCAAATCAACCCTAAACATTTCTTTAATGAAACAGAATATCTTCTCTCTGCCTCAGACAACTTCCGCGAAGCATACAGCACTGGTTTCATCTTCTCTTTTCCTTGCATTAGACACGCACCTAACGCACCATCCGACGCATCCATAAACAACCTAGTTATCATCTCCGGACTTTCTGAGAAATAAGATAAAATAGGAGGGCTTCCTTAATTTTTACAAACGTCTCCTGTTTTGTATCTATTTAAAGGCAATAAAATTTGGCAAAATTGGGTACAAATATCCTATAACATGAAAATAAACCTAACAATCTTTTTACATCCTAAGCGGACCTAGGGGTTTCTACCTTCTAAATCACTTGAATCTTCTTCTCATTTGGCTGGATTCCCTTACCCGAAATTTTACATCCTAACACCGTGATCTCATCATAACCAAAACTACACTTTGATGGCTTCAGGGTGAGGTTCGCTCTTCGGAAACGGCTTAAAATCTTCTCTAACGCCGCCGCCAAAAACTCCGGAAATGTTTTTCCATACACTATCACATTATCTACATATACTATCGCGTTTTTATATCTCAAATCTCCTATAACCTTATCCATCATTCTCTGAAAAACTGCTTGATTCTAAAATACGTAACTTGCACTGTCAAGTGGACCGATCGGGAAAGTAGACGGTTCGTACTAGTGGACCGATCGGGAAAGTAGACCGATGGTTCCGGAGGGGTCACCCGGCAGGGTCGCCAGCCTCAGTCTATGACCAGTGTGTCCAGTGTCCCTGCTTGACGGTCATTTTACACAATATACATTATCATGCGGGTAGTGCAGAACCGGTCCTTGTGGAAATCCTTGGGGGAAGTCTATCTACAGCAATGGGCGTCCTTCGGCTAATATGATGATGATGATATTATCATTATTTGATCTGGTCTCAGATGGGGATCAGTTTGACTTCATCGTGGTGGGCGCTGGCTCGGCCGGCAGCGTGGTGGCCAACAGGCTGAGTGAGGTCGAGGATTGGAACGTTCTGCTCATTGAAGCCGGCGGCGATCCCCCACTTGAAAGTGTCGTAAGTACCCACGTTTTCTGTAAAACCTTGTAAGTAAATATATTAGAGAAAACTTGAAAATTGGAAATAAAAAACACAGATCTCATGCATGCATTTATTTGATTAATTGCCCACTACTACCCCACAATAATGATTTTTCATGTTTTCTCCTGGAAGAGATCGCTTGTTAGCCTATATGTACAACTTCCTCAATCATTGTATCTTTTTTTTCTCTTATTTTGAGCAATAAAGTGTTTTCAATCAATCAATCAATCAACATGACCTTCGTGTATCAATGTTAAATACAAGTTAATACTAGCGATGTATTTTTATACGGTACTCAATTTTTTCTGCCGTGCCACTATACTTCACCGATGTGAATCATTTCTAATGCCAGATGTTGTAAAATCTTTACAATACAATACAATACAATATTCTTTATTGCATCACAATACAAAAAAAAAAAGAAATTGACTTCAAATTGAATTCAATTTGTTTACTCTTGTATTTCAACAAATATTGATTTAATTTAATAATTTTCTACATAAATTAATCGACTACTTACTTACTTAACCCTTTTGTATATTAATTTTTTTTTGAAATGTCTTCTAAATAATTATTATAGTATATATAATAAGTTTTTCCTTGCACTATTCCACCAAGAACCTACTATCGCAAGCATAAAATACCTAAATAATTATAATAATAAAAAAAAAGCTTATTGGTATTAGCATCAAACAAAAACAATTATTATAAATAGTCATTTTTTACATGAATAAATCGAGTTAGCATGCATAACTTATTATAGTCTAATAAACCTATTTATCGTTCGCTTCGCTCGCTCAGCTTCGCTTCTCAGCATTTGACGACATGAACAGCTAAACTGTCCTGTATTGCAGCCGTTTTTGTTACAACAATGTCTTTACAAACTGATCACAGTGCCGACAGTTTCTAACTGCATTTTTTCCAACACTTTATTTTTATATTGCTTATTACTTTTATCCCATAAACATGGTTTATTTTCTACAGTCTCTATTAGTGTATATATATCGTATTTAAACTTATCCATTTTAAAAACACACCACCACACCGCTCTTCGTTCAAGAAAAGAAACAAACTGAACTGTCGTGTCGTGTCGTGTCGTGCGGTCCGTCGCGCCGTGTGCAAGTTCAAACAGGTTTTCCATACCTAGTCGCTAAAACGTCACGACAAAAAAAACGTAACAACATAGCAGCATGCGACCACATAGCGAATTGTCGTTTGAAAAACACGTTAACAAACCGACTTCCATCGCAACAACTTAGTACATTTTTGCATTATTATTTTTGGTTTTTGTTAATTTTCTAATAAAGTACTACTTAAATCGATTTGATAAAATTTATATGGGACCACACGGAAAGCACTAACTTTTAAATAAAAAAGAATCATAAAAATCGGTTCACCCAGTCAAAAGTTCCGAGGTAACACACATAAAAAAACATACAGTCGAATTGAGAACCTCCTCCTTTTTGGAAGTCGCTTGAAAACGCGTGTCGTGCTGTGCGGTGTCGTTGCGTGAGTAAACGGTCCATAGAAATGTATGGCGCTCGGAGTCGTCACCGTATTTTGTCGTGCGTTGTCGTGGCTTGAGGGAAAACGCCTTACACACAGTGTAGTGTGTGTGAGGCGATCAAGTAAAGTAAGTGTGATCAAGTAATTTGAATTTTTCAATTAAAAAAATCGGTTTTTATGATATAGGCCTTTCCATTACTAAAGTTGAGAAAAATGTATTGTTTTACATTTTATTTTATAAAGTTTTTGTAGGTTTGCGTTGATGTAGGGTTTTACTAAGAACTAATTAATTTTCGGAAAACCTTAAACCTCATTATTTAAAAAGAGTTTTTATGCTCAACAATCCAAATGTTCAAATGAATATAACAAATACATAGTTCAAAATTCAAAAAAAGGTGAGCACAGTATTGTATTTCATTTGATTCTATTAAAAAAAAGACGATTCTGGGACCTTAATTCCATCTCCAAAGTTCATCATCAGATCAACTTCAAAATAACAAGAGAAATATTGTCACCTTGGAGGGAATACGGCTTCATTCTAAATTTCAGCTTAATTTGGAAGTCGCTCTAAAATCGATCGCAATATTTGAACTAAACAAAATAGTTTATAATAAAAACATTGCAAGTTAAATAAAAGGTTTTATTTTAAAATTAAGTTTAAACTAAAATATTAAGAGGGATCCCCCTAGACAATAGAGACGTCTTTTTTGCGCTTTTTGATTTTTGATCTATAGCAAACACGTAAATAAAAACAATCTTCAAACTTCGTAAAAAATCAAATAACAAAACTTGACCAAGTAAAATGGCACTCTTGCACCGAGGGATAATGCACCTTAAAACATCAATGAATAAAAAAAATATAGTTTTTGATTTGAATTAAAATGACATCAACAAGAGCAACAAAATTGAATTTTATTAATATTCAGTTCGGGATTTACATCGAGGACCGCTTATCAGTACTTGTTGTTTTAATTTAGGATTTGCACCTTCTATAATCGCACCAAGTTTGACGCATGATTACCTTTAATAAAATAGATCCAAAACACAAAAAAAACATATAAAATTATGAATCATATTTATGGGGTCATCCCTGTATTTTATACTATTTAAATTTATAAAATTTAAATTATTTGCTAAGAAAATTCGCCATTATGACATAAAATCTGTGAAAAAATTTATCGGCTAATTAATTAATTAATACTGTTCAAAAGATTTCTCTTTTAGTTCAGATGGACAAACTTACAGAAAGAAGGCGTAGGCTCAGCAGGTCCTTTGGTAAGGAACCCTATATACTTTTGGGAACAATACTCTATATAAATATTTTTGCGGTCGGACTCGTGGATGTTTTTATATCTTGAAATAAATTAGTATCATAATCTGTTGATATTTTTTTGAATCCTTATTCAAAGATATACCTACTCGTAGTGGTACGAAATTTTCGGTGCGTACTTCACACGCGCACTTGGCTGGTTTTTATCTCGTCAAGAGTGACGTGAAGTCCTGCACTAATCTTGCGCATAACCATCACTCCATCTAGTAACAGTGTCACAAAACAAAATATTCAGTGGCACAGGCTCCGCGGGTTAAAAATTCTTACAGGAAATTGTAATATGACTAAATCTCGTCATCTTGTTTCAGATACCATGCTTCAATTTGAACCTTTGCCACACTAAGTACGACTGGGACTACAATGTGGTCAGTAATGGAAGAACCAATAAGGCAAACATAAACGAAACCGTCTACTGGCCCCGTGGTAAAATGCTCGGAGGCAGCAGTGCCATGAACGGAATGTTTTACATTCATGGAAATGAACACGATTATCAGGAATGGTACGAAGAAGGCAACAATGAGTGGCATCCTGAAACAGTATATAAATATTTCAACAAAGCTGAAAATTTACAAAATGCGGAGTTGATGTCAAACCGTGATGTAAATCAACGATATGGACATGACGGACCACTTGTCATTAATAGATATAATAGCACATATAGAAACGTAACACTTAAATTGCTGAGTGCATGGGACGAAATAGGATTCAAAAACGTTCCAGATGTTAGTTCTCTAAAAAAGGTAGGTTCTGGTATTAGTTTAGAAACAGCATCAAATGGAGTAAGAATCAGCACGGCTTCAAGCTATCTGACTCCAGCAAAAAACAGAAAAAATTTAAAGGTGATGAAGAATGCACTTGTAACAAAAGTTTTAATTAATAATGTCACTAAAGAAGCCTACGGAGTAGCTGTAGAGAAAAATGAAACAAAACTTACTATTCATGTTTCAAATGAAGTGATTATAAGTGCTGGTGCTATAAATACTCCACAGCTGTTGATGTTGTCGGGTATTGGACCTGAAGAGCATTTGTCATCAAAAAACATTTCATGTGTTGTCAATTCTCCTATGGTGGGCCAAAACTTACAGGACCATATTTTAGTGCCAGTGACAGTGTATGGCGATGAACCAACATATTTTGACGAAAAGGATCTCAACTTTGATACTATACGATACCTATATAACCGCACTGGGTACATGTCACAAGGTAATCCCTCTGATGCAATGGCATTTTTTTCTAATATTGAAAATGCTTCTTACCCTCTTTTCCAAACGCATTCAATAATTTTCTTCAGAAACTCAACAGCCCATGTACGATCTTTTACTGAACAAATGAAAAAGTACAAAGAAGTAGTTGTGAATGATGTCGTGGAAAAAAATGCTCACCAAGCTTTATTCTTCTTCCTATTCCATCTTCTTCACCCTTACTCGAGAGGAAACATTTCTTTGCATACTGCTGACCCTAGAGATTATCCTCTTATCTATGCAAACACCTTCGAAGACCCCAGAGACTTAGATACTACTGTAGAAGGAATTAAGTTATTGTCAAAGGTCGTCAACACAGAATATTTTAAGTCCATCAATGGTCATTTAGGAAGAATGAATTGGACTGAGTGTAACGAGCTTGAACTGGATAGCGATGAATATTGGAAATGTGTTTGTATAAGCATGGTGACGACAGTATTTCATCCAGTGGGAACTGCTAAAATGGGATCAGACCCAAAAACATCTGTTGTAAGTAGTCGTTTGAAAGTTCACGGCACAAAGAATATTCGAGTTGTGGACGCCAGTGTCATGCCCACCATTACAAGTGGTAACACAAATGCGCCGACTATCATGATCGGAGAGAGAGCTTCAGATTTGATTAAAGAAGATCATAAAGTAAAAATCGATTGCTTTGGATCTTAGGACAGATTTTGCTAAAAAGAGTGAAAGTGTTAATTGAATAAAAAATATGCATAATCTTTTAGTATTTACTATTGTGAACTAATCACAATTTCTTCGTTACAGCAATCCAATTAAAAATTAAAACACATCTGTTCAAAATGTATCTTGTGTCACTCAGCGACATCATACACTACTTAATCCATCGAGCCGTTTATTTTAAAGCTCAGTCAAAGAAACAAATAATAATACAGATAATATACATAATATATTAATTAGGTCCATACAACTGTAAGCGCTCAATGCTCCCAAATCTTCAATAATGATGAACAGACATACAAATAGACATACAAACAGACAAAGAAGTAAAGAGTTCTTTTTTAAAAGCTTTTATTTAACGTTCAATTTTTTTTGCGATCGATTTTAGAGCGACTTCCAGGGGTCCGATTGAGCTGAAATTTAGAATGAAGCCGTATTCCCGGTAACAATAGATTCTTTCGGTATTTTGAAGATGATCTGATGATGGAATCTGTAGGAGGAATCAAAGTTTTAGAATCGAGAATCGTCTTTTATTTTCAACAGGAGTTTGGAACCAGGTATTCGTGTTCATTTTGACTTTCGAGAATAAAAAAAAATCAAATAAAAGCTGGTACCTAAAAGCTTTAAGGTTTTTCGAAAATTGTTCCTTTTGAGTTACAGAACCCTATTAAACATTTACCTCTATTTTGAGAAGTCGGATAATAAACATTCATGGTCTAAGTTAAAATAATAAAAAAAATTACGCGACAGCCGCACTTTCCAGCATGAAACAGACTTCTTAAAATGTATTTAGTAAAACGTTCTGGTACCTTCTTCGAATAAATGAATCAATGCCGATAATAAAAATCTCTTAAATATTTTTTTTTTCAAAAATGGGTTTAACGAATTGGATGAAACTTAACTAAACTATACAGCCTACTACACTGTGTAGTTCGTTATTCCACTACATCAGGATAAAGTATTTTTCATACAAAATTATCAGCTCCATTTATATCACCACCACACCTTTTGCAGGATGAGCGCTTTCGTGGCGTAAGGGTTAGTCCACTCGCTTCACACCAGGAGGTCGCGGCTTCGATTCCCGTCGGGGTCAACTTTGTAAGATTCGGTTTGGTTGGTGGTAAGGCATTTTCTAAGCCCGCCTATCTAGCTACCAACATCTTATCTAAGTCTTGCCGCCAAACATCAGTGTTAACAGCATTGATGTGTTCCGGCTTGAAGATAAGATTCCGGATTGCGTTGGGGAATCTTGATAAGCACAATTCTATCTTCGTCATCATCGTCTCTTACCACCAGGTGAAATGATACCAAGGGCATAACAATTGTGGATTAAAAAAATACTGATTGCACGACGGAAGCCTTGCACGATGTGAACAAGATGAAACTGATTAAATAAATAATAATAATAATCAATTTATTTAAGACCAACTTTAGGATCAATTTGTGTTATTAATCTTACAAACTAAGCTTATACACTAAATGTTGGCAAAAATTAAGTGTTATTGATTAAGTTTTCTTCAGGAACCTTTTGGTAATTTCGTAAAACAATCTGTATATTTTAGTATTGTGGATACCCACTCTCAGATATTTACCTGAAAATAGGATCTTGTCTACCAAGTTTATCTATTTAGTAAATTCCTCATGATAAATACTTTTTATTTTGTTGCTTTTGATCATAACTTATCTTTGTAAGTGGGGCTGTCATCACTTACCATCAGGTGAGTTGCAGTCCAACGCACTAAAATTTTTAATAAATAATAAAAAAACCTATAGTGCTTTTGATAGTCACGGACTGGTAACACTGAGTAGATTTTAGTTAGATGTCAAAAGTTGACAAGTGACAGTTCCGGTTGGGCTCGCATCGTAGATTTGTACGAAAAATATAAATAATGTGATTCTTTTCCTATGGTTTTTGTTTTTTTTGTACCAGGGCCACATGTTTTTCAACACCTTTAGAGTAATTACAAAGTGTATTCCGAATGAAATATAAAGAATATTATTATCTTCTTAAGTTAGACGACGTGTTTTTAACAGAAACATAATAGAAAGATCCGTTAAATACGGATCCGTTAAATACGGATCCGTTAAATACGGATCTTTCTATTATGTTTCTGTTAAAAACACGTCGTCTAACTTAAGAAGATAATAATATTCTTTATATTTCATTCGGTTTGTATCACAGATTTGTTACCATAGATGGGTTATGCACTAACAAACAACATTTGAAAATCGAATCCATTTACACACACAACATTACAGGTAGTTCGCTTCCGTTGCACCGAATGCTACTGAGAAAAGAGATGCCAAATGGCATCATTTTATTAAGCTATTGTATAGCTTTTATCGCTGGCTTTGAGGGGACCGAATCAAGAAATTTCGTAACGAAAATAAAACCTGACACCCCAAAAAAAAGATATATTAAGTTCTAAAAAAACTTACAGTGCCATCTATCTATCCATCATGATGATGATGATGATGATGGCGATGGCGATTGATGATAGCGATTGATGATGGCGATTGATGATGGCGATTGATGATGGCGATTGATGATGGCGATTGATGAAGGCGATTGATGATGGCGGATGATGATGATGATGATGATGAACTTTCTTAGTGTTAATTTATTACATAAACATCCCGCGGCCCAAGGACTATATGGTACTGCATAAAATAACTATATGGTAAATACAGCATAAATAAAAAATAAATAAATAATTATAATCGCATAAGTTGATTAAAAATGCTATGCAATAGCTTTGGAGTGCCACACGTCTTTTTTGCTTCACTTTTTGGACGCATGTAACCAACCTATCTACCTCCCCTTGTTATATAGCATATCTCTGGTTTGTATAACTTCGCGGTTGCTCCTGCAAACCCATGTGAAATTCGTAAAAACGAGCTTCTGCGCATCGATATAGTGCTATGATGACCCCAGGGCGGTCGTGACACCTTGCCTCACAACTTATTTGCTCCACGTGGCTACGCTCCAGACCGATGAGGTCCTTCTGCCTCTCGGCGGTTTGCTGTACCTGGTGAGTCCATCGCTCCACCAATGGGCCCTAACGCTGTGTCTGCCTCGGTATATAGATAACTGGCCCAACGCTCCTAAAGAAGTTTTCACTTAAAAAATTGAACTCCTCATACAAATCGGTCAGCTGATTAAACCAATTTGTGCTGCGTCAAATTTTTTTTTGGTGAATTGGATTTTTTTTTTGGTGAATTGACTATGGGTTTTTTTGGGGAAAGTTGTTCAGTATTAAGTTTTAGTATTAGTGTTCGCGGAGCGTCGGTGGCGTAACGGCTAGGGCCGCCGCCTCTTATCCGGGTTCGTGGTTCGAATCCTGCCACGTACCAATGTGATTTCGATTTAAATTTCATATGTACGTTTATCCGACGCTCTTACGGTGAAGGAATACATCGTGAGGAAACCTGCACACGCCTATGAAGTAACTCGAAGGTGATATGTGAAGTCGACCAACCTGCACTGGGCCCGCGTGGTCGACTAAGGCCCGATCGTCCTAATTCAGGGTAGGCTCTAGCCCCTCGGTGGGGACGTATATGAGCTGATATGATGATGATGATTAGGTTTCGCCCTGATCCAGGGAAGGCTCGAGCCCCGCGGTGGGGACGTATATGAGTTGAAGTTCCAGTGAACAGGTCCTACACAAATTTTGTTACACCCTGTTAAAAAGTTAAAAAAAGTTATTCATTATTAAAAATTTACTAAAAGCCAAATTGAGCGACGTTATATTTCCTGGAGCCGCTGTTGAGTTTGTAAAACGTTTCATAAAATGAAAAACCTGTCAAGTGCAAGTCGGGCTCGCGCATCGAGGGTTCCGTAATACCACACCTCTGGGTAAGAAACCTTTAAACATCAACGATTACCTACAAAAATGTTCCTGCTTGATAACCAGTTCCCCACTGCGTTGGAGAATCTTGGTAAGTCAGCTTCTATATTCTGCATCATCGTCACTTACCATTAGGTGAGATGATGCCAAGGGCTCACCAAATGTGAATAAAACAAAAAAGCCTGTTCTTTTTAACAAATACTTCAAGGAGTGCGACATAAAAAGGATTTTTAAGCTATTGTATAGCTTTTATCGCGGGCTTTAAGGGGACCGAATCAAGAAATTTCGTAACGAAAATAAAACCTGACACCCCAAAAAATATATTACATATTGAGTTCTAAAAAACTTACAGTGCCATCTATCTATCCATCATTATGATGATTGATTGATGATTGATTGATTATGATTGATTGATTGATTGATTGATTGATGGATTGATTGATTGATTATGATTGATTGATTGATGGATTGATTGATTTATTATGATTGATTGATGGATTGATTGATTAATGGATTGGTGGATTGATTGATCGATTGATTGATTGACGGATTGATGCATTGATGGATTGATGGATTCATTGATTGATTGATTGATGATGATGATTAACTTTCTTAGTGTTAATTTATTACATAAACATCCCGCGCCCCATGGACTATAATGGTACTGGTAAATACTGCATAAATAAAAAAAAATAAAAAAAATAATAATTGCATAAGTTGATAAAAAATGCTATGCAATAGCTTTGCCGCGGCAGTCCCCGAGTGCCACACGTCTTTTTTTTTATTATTTGTCGTTTTGAATTAGGGTTCGTACTCTAATCTTGTTATAACAAGTTTGACGCTTGCATTATCTATCGTTTTTACGATAGAGCAAAAACAAAAATACCGAAAACATGTTCTCATTTTTTAGTTCTTATATTTCATTATTTTCTACTAATAACACAAAAAAGGATCGCGGTGGCTCAACCGGATACCGTCGTTAGACTGGTCTCCTCCTAACCAGAGGTCCCGGGTTCGAATCCGGACGGCCAACCTTCCAATGAGTTTTTCGGACTTACGTTACCGATTGCCTTAACGGTGATAGAAAACATCGAAAAGAAACCTTCACATCTTATTCCAGATGTGTATAATGGTCGCATTGCACACGTCCGTAGGTGTAAACCTGTAAACCTTTATGCCCTACACGTGACTGCGGGTGATGCTAAGTGCAACACCAGAAAACCGCCGTCTGTCCCTTGGATAGCACATTTATTTGTGCCACACGATAAGAGAGAGCTCGGTGGCTCAAAAGCGTCGGTGGCTCAACCGGTAACGACTCGGTCCATCTAACCAGAGGTACCGGGTTCAAATCTGGACGGCCAATGTACCAATGAGTTTTTCAAAAACTTACGTACATACTTACCGATTGCTTTAACGGTGAAGGAAAACATCGTGAGGAAACCTACACACGCCTGCGAAGAAACTCGAAGGTTGTGTGTGAAGTCGACCAACCCGCACTGGGCCCGCGTGGTCGACTAAGGCCTGATCGCCCTGATTCAGGGTAGGCTCGAGCCCCTCGGTGGGGACGTATATGAGCTGTAATGATGATAAGAGAGAGAACAACACTTAATCTAGTTTAACCTATTATTCCTTAAAAAATAAAATACAATAAAATAAATAAAATTTCAAACGGTTACCTATTTATTACCTAATATTTAGTACTCTTTGCTAGTATGTTTCAAAAGGTACAGACTGATGGACAGCGTAGGCCTAGTAATAACTAGGGTCCTGTTACCTTTCGCCACGGAACCCTAGTAACGTAGGTACTGAACCGTTTTTATTAGCTGTGTACATACTTTTAAACAATGCCCCTAAAATATGTGCGAAGTAATTTTGCGAAATTGTTTTTCCTTTTTCATGTCGGTGATTTGATTAATTTTATGGCTTCATTGTTTGATAAAACGATTTTCATAAGGAAAATTTACAATAACAGAAAAACCCCTAGGGAGCTTAACCTGTGTAAGTACTCTACAGGGCTTAAAAACTTTTTTCTACTCCCATTTGGCAATTTGCTTAATACATAACCTCAAATCATATTATCACAATAGTATATTGTGCAACTAGTGAATTAAGGACGGATTTAAAGCGAGAGCCATAGATGAATCACTAGCAAGTGAAGGGTTCTTATGACTGAATCACGACCGTAGAGAGTGATTCATGATTATTGAATCGCGAGCGTGGCGAGTGATTCAAGGATATAAATCCGTTTTATTCAAGAGTTGCATACTATACTTTATACCATGACTCTGAGAAAAATAAACATTAAAGCGAAAATAGAAATTTAATGAAGAAAAAGTAATATAATATTTATTAAAATTGAAAAAAATACTAAAATAAAGAATAATTTTCTTTGTGTTCGTACATCCTACGAGTATAGTACCTATTCAAAATAGCGGCAATTTACTAATGAATTGACAGCAAAGAACACAAAACAGTTTTTATTCTAATGCTAAACTTCTTTTCGAAAATATCGAACAAATCTCGAGGAGTTATTTGCACAAGGAGTTTGTATGTCAAATTTTCTTTGGATTAGGAGTTTGTATCGAGTATTTTTTGCGCAAGGAGGTTGTTTAACTGAGATGCGAGGTCGAATATATTGGTGTGTTCTAAATTCAAACACCAAAATAGTGATTAAAAGAGCTTTTTATTCACTGTTTTCAGTGAATAAAATAAGCTTTTTAAATGAGGAATGGTATAAAAGTATTAATACCATTGCCCCTCTTAAAAGCTTATTTAATTCACTGAAAACAGTGATTTAACAATTGATTAAGCTCTTCTAATCACTATTTTGGTGTTTGAATTTAGAACACACCAATATATTTGACCTCCATCTGAATGCTATACAACCTTCTTGCACAAAAAATACTCGATTAAAACTCCTTGTCCAAAGAATATTTAACATAGGAAATCCTTGTGAAAATTTTCGACAAAGTTTAGCAATAGAATTAAAACTTTTTTGTGTTGTTTGCTTTTTTTTCTTAAAGAAATTAGCGCTATTTTGAATACTAAAAATTGTACGAACACAAAAAAAACTCCTCCTAATTTTTTTTTATTTTTTTTTATTCACAATTGGTAAACCCTTGACAACATCTCACCTGGTGGTAAGTGACGATGTTGCCGAAGATGAAAGCGGGCTTACCAAGATTTCCCCACGCAATGGGGAACTGGCTATCTTATCTTCATGCCGGAACACACCAATGATATCAACATTGATATTTGTCGGCAAGACTTAGATAAGATGATGGTAGCTAGCCAGGCAGGCTTAGAAAATGCCCTACCACCAACCAAACCGAGTCTGACAATTGACCCCGCCGGGAATCGAACCCGCGACCTCCTGTGTAAAGCCAGTGAACTTTGCCTCCAAGTTACGGAGGCGGTTAAAAGTTTCAGTAATTGTTCCAATTTTGAGCATTTTAATTAATTTAACTTTCGTTTTTTCTTTATTTACTGTCTTTTTTCGCTTCTTTTTCTTGGAGTCATGTATAGTATGCAACTTATATAAAACGAATTTATATCGAGGGCCATGAATTACTCGCGTCGCTCAGGATTCTAATACTTGAATCAATTGCTACGCTCGCGATTCCATCATCATGAATCACTCCCTACGGTCGTGATTCAGGTTTTAGAATCCTTCACTTGCTCGTGATTCATCTATGTCCCTCGCTTTATTCGTTTTATCCCTCATTTATTCACAGTTGCATAATATAGGATAGACTGGGGACAATTTAAACAATTTCACTTTAACGTTTTGACCATTTTCACTACGGTAACAATATTTAACTTCAAATAATGATAGGTACTTATGATAGAGATTTTGATTACGATAGGGCTTGCGACTACGGCTATTAGCCCAGACGAAGGAAAAAATAAAGGCTATGACTTCAAGCGGGAACTCCTGTTTTCATACTTTTCCGGAGTTGGGTTATAGTTTTTTTATTTTTTTTTCATATTTTTTGTGCTCAGAGTAGAACGCCATCCCACCTTGCTACCCGTGGGCGCGTGTCGTGTCACTTGATAGTAGCGCGCGTACGTTGAGCCGTCTTATGATATCGTTTTTTAAACATTTTTTTCAGAAACTAAAAACATTTGCGTATGTAATATGTACTTATATATTTAGAATGTGCTCATCGAGACCTTTCTTTTGATACCAAACTCGATATGAATATCCAAAAAATATTTTTTTTGGGTTTTGTAATCCACCCATAAAATCCGCCATGTTGATTTTTTTAAATGTTATATATATATCCTATGGCACGCGGAGTGATGGCACGAATCTAACGACACCTCATTTCTCAAGATCGGTTAAGTAGTTTAGGAAATACGAGGGAAAAGATGAACATCCATACATACATACATATATAGACAGTCAAAAACATAACCCTCCTTTTTTCGTGGTCGGGTAAAAACAAGACATCGTTTATATGCGCGTTTAATAGATCTTAGACTAAAGAGATCCCGCGTTTTGTTACAGCGGTACGCGGGAAAAAAGCACCGTGAAATTCTTTTTTCGGATGAAAAATCTTTTACTGTGGAGAAGAGCTACTATAAACAAAATGATACTGTGTACGCCCACAACAGTGAAAAAACGAGCAGCCGCATTCCGCGTGTCCAGCGTGGCCATTTTCCCTCGTCACTCATGGTTTGGTTGGGAGTGTCGTATTCGGGCTTAACTGAGTTACATTTTTGTAAGAAAGGCGTAAAAACGAATGCAGTTGTGTATCAAAATACAGTCCTCATGAACCTTGTGTTCAAAATCAGACCCTGGGTATTCCAATAATATTCTGCGCCAGCTCAAAGAGCGAAAAGCACGCAAAACTCGGCTGGCGTCCTCGCGTGAAATTGATTTCTTCCGGCACGAAGACTGCCCTCTTCCTCTTTTCCGACTTTAATCCATTGGACTATAAAATATAGCAAAACTTGGAGGAAAAAGCCTGCTTAGAAATCTCATCCTGATCTGGAGTTATTTGAGGCATCCTTGATCAAAGCAGTCGCCGATATTGATATGAACTTCATTCGTGCTGAGACGATAGGCCGGCACGTTGAAGGCTTGTTTTGAAAATTACGGGGATCTTTATGAAAAAGTTAAATTAGCAGAATCTGTGTTAAAGTATGTATGCAGGGTGGACAAATAAGAACGACCCAAGTTTAAAATAAAATATTTTTTACACCAAATCAAAAATGACAGATATTTTTCCACGAATACTTTATTTAGGCCTGGCAATTATATATGAAATATTATAACATCTATCAAATATCCAACTCTCACTGCATAACAAATGCGAGTTCTTTTTATCGCGATTGTCATCAAATTTTCGCACACTTCCAGTGGTATCCCTCTAACAGTGTCTCGAATATTTCATTTAAATTTTCAAGATTCATCGGCCTGTTAGCATAGACACGTCCCTTTAGATAGCCCCACAGAAAATAGTCAATTGCTGTTAAATTCGGTTATCTTGGGGGCCAATCGATGTCACCATTACTCGAGATCAATCAACCTGAAACATTCTACCTAATGTTGGATTGTTTCTCGCGCCATGTGACGTGTGACTCCATCTTGTTGAAACCACATGTTTTCGAAATCAATATCATTGATTTGAGGTATAAAATTTTGATTACGAAATTGTCTTTCACGAAGGTAAGTTGTTTTTCCCGAATGTAGTACGCCATTTTCTCAGTGTTTCCGCAACAGAAGATTGATTTTAGTAGAAGATTTTGAAAACTCAAATACGTTGTTCTACTGAAAAAATGCTCCATGACAAATTTGCCATATCTATTTTAAATAATTGTTATAAAATAATGTCAAATTTAACGCCGAAAAAAAATGGCGGCAAAAAAAGTTGTATACCTCTAAGTTGGCCACCCGTAATTGGTACTAACGTATCTATGTTTTAATAAGTACATTTTGCTATTTAAATGGTTACTGTTAAAATAAACATGTCTCAATTATTTTACAATAAACATGTGAAAGAACTTATGACCTGACTAGGTACAAATCACCGATTATACAAGATAAAAAAAGAGTAAAACAATATACGTGTATAACGTTGTATTGTATACAAAGCAATAAATAAAACTAACGGAATCGGTGTAGTTCAATATCAAAATGCTTTATGTAATGCTCTTTATTTAAAAGTGTATAATGTAAAATGACTAATCATAAAATTTGCCTGCCAATTTAATGATTAGTCATTTTACATACAATCAGGCAAATTGTATAATTCATCCGTATGTAAACAGTCAGGCAAAATATAAAATTCTGTACACAGATTGTAAAATGCTGAGCCATGCAAATTGTAATAATTCGTCCGTACATAAAAGGTCAATGCCGAGTCAGGAAAATTGTCAAAATGCCGTACGGCAGATTGTAAATGAGCTCGCGAAGCGAGCGATGTTAGGTTCGGTCAGGTTTGATTGATTTAACTGTCAAAGAGCCTCGCTAAGCGCCACCCCCCGCTTTTGCCATTATATAAGGTGTAACAAAATTAGCTGAAACTATTTTAACTGGTGCTTCTACCCATGAAACTGAACAACTTTCCCCATGGAACCCATAGTCAAATCGCAAAAGAAAAATTGGCTCTCTCATACTAACTCGATCAGCTGATCAGCCAACTTAGTATGGGAAGTTCAAAATTTTTTTGAGATTTGACTAGAGGTTTCATGGAGAAAGTTGTTCAGTTTCATGGGTAGAAGCACCAGTTAAAATAGTTTCAGCTAATTTTGTTAGACCTTATATAATTTGCCTAAAATTTGCCTGACCGTATGTATAATGACGAATTATACAGTATGCCTGCGACATATATAAGGTCTTACGTAAACTTCTACTTCTTCTCTTGACTTATAAAACTAAATAACATTCCCCAAGAAACTAGTTTCACTAGATTAAATTAGTTAAGCCTTTATTACTGGAAAGAAGAGATTCACTAGTTAGCTATACTCGTAATTAGAGTTCGGGTTCTGTTGTGTTGTGACACTAATTAAAGACACTTTTTCCAGGCCCGGATTCAGGGTGGGGGATTGATTGGGGAACAATTTCGATTTCCCCGAAATGAGCGTAGTGAGTGGTATTTTTTTTTGTCCACAATTGGTAAGCCCTTGACATCATCTCACCTGAACAAATCCTTACTAATATTATAAATGTGAAAATAAATTTGTTTGTTTGTTACCTTTTCACGCTTCAACGCCTTGACTAATCTTAATGAAATTTGGCATGCAGGTAGCCTGTGTCACAAGGAAGGACATAGACTACTTTTTATCCCGTAAAAATATCTCAGCCCGATGCAATTCCCGAGGGAACTGAAACAATACTCTTTTTTGGTTCATTTCTTTAACATCGCAACGGAACAATGGATTGTGTAATTTTTTACACAGAAATGGTTAAGGGGGTGGAAAATGACACGATTTACTAATAAGCATATCCTGACATAGTTCCTGAGGGATCTGGAGAAAATCCATGTCCACGCTCGCGAGTCGCTTGCGGCCCGCGCACCGCGCACCCTCTAAGACAGTCTTAAAAACTATCTCCACGCGGGCGAAGCCGCGAGCAAAAGCTAGTAGATCATATTTAGAACGAATCTAGATAAAATAAAATAAACTTGAGCTTTTTCTAACACTGCTGTTGCTCCTGCTGAACGGCTAGACTCCACACGGGGCAAGTGCAGAATAGTGGAGGTTGAAGGGCTAATAGCAAAGAAGTTTTTCAAGCCACCTTTTAGGCATCCTCCACGGCTTAAGAGGACTGTGAACCCACGGCAAAAATTAGACTTTTCATAAAAACGTCGATAACGATTTTCATCCTTTAAATGTTAACCGATTTAGAACAATTTTTGACAGAGAGAGCAAGGCACGTTTAAAGCTGTTGTTGCTGGTTGTTATCTCTTGATGGCAGTTCTTAAGAGGATTGTGAAGCTGCGACTTTTCATATGCGATTTGGAGCTATTTTTGATAGGATATCAGTCAGAACAAAAGCTAGGCTTATACGATTCGTTTTTTAAATTACTGATTATATATTTTTAAATGCCGAAATTAGTTTTGTATAAAAACACGTGAACGACATTAAAATTAAACTTCTTAACTTTATCGAATAAACAAAAACGTATAAGCCTAGCTTTTGTTCTGACTGACAACCTATCAAAAATTTGTCTCAATTGGTTAACATTTAAGAGGTGAAAATCGTTAACGCCGTTTGTATGAAAAGTCGCAGCTTAACAATCCTCTGAAGAATTGCCATCAAGAGATAAAAACCAGCAACAACAGCTTCAAACATGCATTGCCAAGCACTGAAACGGTCGATAAAAATGCCACTAACAGTCAAACCTGTCAAGGTAATGGACCCTTATTGACCTTTGTTGACCCTGCTTCAGGCCAGATAACCTACACGATCGACGAAAATAAGCAAGTAGAACTAAACGACTAATTTTTGTTAGATTATAAAGTTCGATCAGAAATTGACCCTTTCGAACGGAATCCTGATACCGCGCCTGATTAGTTCTATCTAAATTCTCGCTCAGAGAATTGGAAAACTGTTTTCCAATTCATCAAAATGAGATTTTTTGCGATTGTTTTTTTTTGTAATAGGTACGTACAAGAGGAAAGACATGGCAATAAATCACTGAGTATCTGCATGGTAAGGCCTCGATGTGAGTTCGTGCCACACACAGCCTTTTAGTTCAACAAAACTGTGGCAAAAAAGTAATAATAGAAAAGGATAGTATATCCAATAAACAAAAGGAAAAAGTGGTACAGTCTATTTTTTATATTTCAATAAATTATACAAAAATTTATAGTTTTTTTTATTTTTATACATACTCGTTCGTAAACTTTTTTTGATCAGCTCTAGAGCGGTAAATATTTTTATGATGTGATCTAAATTAAATAAGCGTGGCGATGACGGCCAAACTTTTTACCTTGGGAGGGGTGAAGTGGGGGGGGGGGGATGAGCCCAGTAGTGAACGTCTATTGGCTGATAAGATAACCAAGATCTAAATAATGGGCTTAATATACCTAACTTTGTATCTTAAATACTTACAAAACTTCTTAAATTACTTTGCATCTAAAAACCTTCTTACATAACTTTGTTTCTTAAATACAAATACTTATACAAACCTTCATAAATAACTTAAAAAAACAGCAGAAATTTAATTTTTAGGCTATAATGTGTAGATGCAAGGAAATAACACGGGTATCCAAGTATACCAGGCGAGTTGAACCTTGCCAATTTTTCGGTTTTCGTTCCCGTGTTGGAGGGTGAAAAATTGGGTCGCGCATTCCAAAGGTACTTTAACAAATCACCGGTAATTTTTTACACGCATCTGATTAAAGTTTTCCCTGATAAAGGTACGTTTATCCAATGAGATGGGACTCGGATGGGACGCAAGTTCAGTGAAGAGAGAAATGAATGCTATCATCCTTTTTGATGGAAATTTATTCTTCTTTTATCTGTGCTGATGATCAGAAAGTACTTTTTTTTTCGTGGTATTTAAACTTTTTAGTTAGGTAACAACACAACGGTACATAAGACAAAATTAGGTAGCATGGTTTATTGTTCAAAACTGAGTTCAAAGTGTTGTTACAGATTGTTTGGGCATCATCCAGTTTACCCATTTCAGGAATACATTTCTAATTTACATTGTCATATTGTCATTACTTATAAAATTAATACTACATACCTTCCAAGGCAACTTTACAAAAATAATCCAACACTTATGAAATGAGCACCTTCCAGTTACTTGATGAATTAGGAAAATGATTGAAAATTTTAGTATCCATTACAATAGCAATAACGACATAAGAATACACACAACGATTTAATTATAATAGATTTTATGGAATTCAAATAAAACTCAAAAAACATTTTTGGCGTAATAAAGAAGAACCTACTCTCTTTTATTCTTACTAAAATGTGTTTGTTTATTGGTTACCTTTTCATGCTATAACACTTCTACCAATCTTGACGAAATTTGGCATGAAAGCCTGTACCATGGCAAAGGACATAGGCTACTTTTTATCCCGTGGAAATAGCATAGTCCGATACAGTACCTGAGAGAACTGAAAAATAAACTCTTATGGTTGATTTCTTTGACATCGCAACGAAGAAGTAACGAATTGTTGTGATTTTTTGCAAAGCGATGGTTGTGGGGGTGGGAAATGTCACAGACTACTAATTAGCATAGCTCGAGATAGTTCCTGAGGAATCTAGAGAAAACAGTTGAGGAGGTGGAAAGTGACATAGACTGCTAATCAGATAATTTGATATAGTTCCCGAGGGATCTGGAGTAAACTCCTTGCGGCTCACACACCACTGACCCTCAAAAAGAGTCATAAAAACGATGCCTACGCGGGCGAAGTCGCGGGAAAAATCTATTATTATGTAAATGTGAAAATGTGTTTGTTTGTTTGCTGCCTTTTCACGCTTCAACACCTCAACTTATCTTGAAAATTTGGCATGCAGGTAGCCTGTTTTATGGGGCAGGATATAGGCTACTTTTTATTCCGTGAAAACAGTATAGTCCGATACAGTTCCCGTGGGAACTGACAAATGACTAATTTTTTGGTTGATTTCTTGATTGTTGTGAATTTTTGCTCAGAAATGGTTGAGGGGGTAAGAAATGACACAGATTACTAATTAGCATAGCCTAGATAGTTCCCGAAGGAACTGGGGAAAACTAATTTCTAGCCTCGCGCACGTCAGCGTCGCAACGGAGCAAAGGGTTGTCGTGTTTTTTTGTATAGAAATAGTTGAGGGGGTAGGGAGTACATAGACTACCAATCAGGAGAGTCCGGTATAGTTCCCGAGGAATCTGGAGTATACTTCTGTGTACGCTCGCGAGCCCACTCACCCACAAAGACAGTCATAAAAATGATGCCCACGCAAACGAAGCCGCGGGCAAAAGCTAGTAAAAAATAAAATGCCATTGTTTATTTGTTTGTTACCCATTTGCGGGACACGTTATTGGAATGTAATTAGTTATTTATAACCTTAGAATTTTTGTTACGCATATTCTTACATTTCTGTTTGTGTACCTTCGGATAAAAATAATACAATAAAAATAAATAAAATATTTTTGGACAACCACTATGACGTAAATGTGTACTAATTTCAAATCTCTTTTGAATCTAAGTCACAGCTAGGTCACGACTGAAAAAAAAACACAATAAATATCCGTACTAGGAAATCCAAACCCTTGTCACTTCAAACAAGCAATAACAAAATAAGTTCCTGAAAATATGATTGTCTATGTTTAGTTCAAATAAGCAGAGTGACAGACTCAATTTAAGTAGAAGGTCCAGTACCATTCAATATATCTAGGAGGGCTGGGCAAAATACACCCAAATAAAATCACCTCGTATCGATGAAGCCCAGCTATTTTGACCGACTTCTAAAAAGGAGGTTATCTATTCAACCCGTGTGTATGCAATATTGCTGGAATTACACAATATTCGTGTATGTTAGTCTATTTGGGCTTCAAAACAGGTGTGCTCAAATTTCATAAGTGTATGTTTGTATACATGTTAACTTCTATGTATGCATGTATGTTTGTCCATGTACTCGTATTTCTCAGAAACTAGAAATCAAAATGAAATAATTCTTTATTTTTTTATTGGATTAAGCATCTTTCAACTTAGGCAACAGTGCAAGTTTAATTAAAATCGGTAATTTTAAAAATATGGACTTTTAAGTGTCTACCAATCACTGAAAACCACGTCGTCGATTTAACGCCCATATTTTACCATAAGTGTATGTTTGTGTACATATTTGTATGAATGCATGAATGTTTGTCCACGTTTTTCGCAGAAACTTTGAATCAAAATGCAATAATTCTTTTTTTATGGATTAAGCACCTTTCAACTTAGGGAACAGTTCAAGTTTCATTAAAATCGATAATTTTAAAGATATGGACTTTTAAGTGTCTAACAATCACTGAAAACCACGTAGTCGGTTTAACGCCTATATTTTACCATAAGTATATGTTTGTGTACATGTTTGTATGAATGCATGAATGTTTGTTCACGTATTTCACAGAAACTGTAATCAAAATACAATTCTTTTTTTATGGATTAAGCACCTTTCAACTTAGGGAACAGTTCAAGTTTCATTAAAATCGATAATTTTAAAGATATGGACTTTTAAGTGTCTAACAATCACTGAAAACCACGTAGTCGGTTTAACGCCCATATTTTACCATAAGTGTATGTTTGTGTACATGTTAGTATGAATGCATGAATGTTTGTCCACGTAATGATGATCGACACAAACAAAAACGGCCCCTAGTCCCCGGCGGCCCCGCTATTCCTGGCTCCGGTAGCGGTTAAGGTAACGGCGGGGCATGGGGTGCGAAGAATCCCCGGCAGATGCCAGGCTACCAAAACAAAAGACCTCTGGCCCTGGCAACCTACAACACGCGCACACTACGAACCGACGTAAAGTTAACAGTCGCAATATCTTTACGTCCCAGATACCGCAGTGTCTTAAGACCAAGGTCTTCGATCAGTGTGTGTTGCCAGTGATGACATACGGAACTGAGACATGGTCGCTTACTATGGGCTCTCATAAGAAGGCTCAAGGTCACCCAAAGGGCAATGGAGCGTGCTATCCTCGGAGTTTCTCTGCGTGATCGAATCAGAAACGAGGAGATCCGGAGGAGATCCGTAGGAGAACCAAAGTAACTGACATAGCTCTCAGAATTGCTAAACTTAAGTGGCAGTGGGCGGGGCACATTGCTTGCAGAACAGATGGCCGTTGGGGCAGTAAAGTTCTCGAGTGGCGACCACGCACCGGAAAGCGTAGTGTAGGCACGCCTCCCACTCTTTGGCACTAAAAGGATTTTTATCAAAATTTATTTTCAAACGAAACCTTTTTAAAAAATTATTAAATGTAAACTATTTATTAGTAACAAATTAATCAGTCATCAAAATAATATCACACTAATTATTAATAGCACCTATAATACCTAAAAAAACCACTTAAAATACATAAAATCACACTTTATACAGCTTAAATAAAACACGTAAAATAACCCGTCCCTCGCCATCCCCGTTGCAAAAGTGCCCATAACACTAGCTGCATTCCGCGCTGAATGGATATGGATGGACAGCCTCTGCACCAGGAACGATCCGGAGTAGCAGTGAAAGCCACTCTGAACTAGACGACGACGCCTAATTATTAATTTATAATTATTTATTACTTTTGTTTTATACATGTTATTTGATTATCTGATGTGTACGTAAAGAGTTATTAAAATACTTTTATAGTGAAAACTTTAAAATATGTACAAATTACAAAATAAATTTCACAAAGGTATTTGATATATGGACAAAGAGTACGTATTTGTATTGGCTAGCCATTTGTATTTCATACTAGCTGTCCCGGCGAACTATGTTCCACCTTACACTACACTATACTATCCAACCCTACCCTACACTATACTACAGTACACTACCCTACCCTACACTACACCACACTACACTACACTACACTACTTGGAAGCAATCGGTCCAGTAACCAAAAAGTTCAAAATGGCGGCCACTTTTTTTACTTCCGACAACGGATTAGTAATAAGGGACCACAGGGACCCCTAGATATCGATTTAGGAAGCAATCGGTCCAGTAACTAAAAAGTTCAAAATGGCAGCCACTTTTTTTAATTCGGTCAACGGATTCGTGATAAGGGACCTCAGGGACCCTCAGATATCGATTTTGAAAGCAATCGGTCCAGTAACTAAATAAAAACTTTTTTAATATTTTTTTTTGTCTCATATTTGGAAACTCACTACGAAGCGCATGCGGTTCTTTTTTCAAATTTGGTGCGAAAACAAGTAACACATACATACAATAATCTTAATATATATAAATCTCGTGTCACAATGTTTGTCCTCAATGAACTCCTAAACCACTTAACCGATTATAATAAAATTCGCACACCATGTGCAGTTCGATCCAACTTGAGAGATAGGATAGGGTAGGGTAGGGTAGTGTAGGGTAGGGTAGTGTAGGGTAGGGTAGGGTAGTGTAGTGTAGGGTAGTGTAGAGTAGTGTAGGGTAGGGTAGTTGTGATGGCCAGAAACGCCATCTTTATTTCAGAACCGCACGGAACCCTAGTATAATTAGTTGTTAAGACGGATGAATTATTATTCCTGGAGAAACGGCGAGGTTGCCATACTTATCTATTCTAACATGTGCACGACGCTTGCCTTTTACTTACGCATGTTGCCAATTTTATGCGTTAGACTGTGTGAAGAATGATTCAGAGGATTTAACGAAAGAAGATTTGTACGAGACAGAAAGAGAAAGAACGATTGGGCGTACACGTGTGAGAATGCGACGGGAGGAATGGGGCTTTGAGGCCTGCGCCGGAGCGTCAGCGAGAGGCAGGGACACGTGGGCAGAGGCTGGAGGTCGTCGGTCGTCTCCTGACGGGGAAAGAGCCCTGAGTTTGGTTCTGAGTGAAGTGATTGAAAATAAAAGCGCGATGTGTGGGCGAGACTGGAATTTGGTATGTTTTACGATTGCTTCTTGCTTGATTGCAATATAATCTCACAGAATCGTCACATTAAGGACTTGTTCCGTATGTCATTTTAGTTAAATTCTCCCTCAGTTAAAATGCTCACAACCTCTATAATATTTGCGAAGTATTGTGAAGATAGATTCTGTGTGATTAACTAAATAATCTTGTTTTGTGCTAATGAATCCAACTATCATCTTAAACAATATTCATAAGACAGAATACGTATGATTTTAGTTTGGTTGAGCCTGACTATTCACAAGTCGTATCTAACACTAGCAGATATGGTTATTGCTAGCTGTAGTGTTCAATACCCCTGTGGTTTTATACTTACAAATTGTACTCTTGAAAGACCGGAACTAGCGAGAAGTCAGCGCTCGCTATAACCTAAAACCTTGTTCAGAATAATAATGCTAATATGTGAGCCTTTATAAAAATGTAACTTAAGTAATAAGGACTTGCCAGACGCACTTACGGCTGTAAAGTTGTGTACTCTTTGGTTGTCAAATTTGAGTAGCCAAATTAAAGTCCAAGGCTCCCCGTAAGTTACGGAAGTGTACAGTGGTTGTAGTATTGTTGGCTTGACGGAAATGTATAATCTAAAATATTTATATTACTCTTTTTGTTGCTGCCATAAGTCTACTTTATCTTATTCAAGCCTAAGCTTACTTTATGTAGACAAATTTAATACAAATTTATATACATCCATAATTTAATGAGCGATATCACACAGGACTTGTATAATTCTATTATAATATCAAATTTGTACTGTTAAATGCTAGAATAAATAGCTCTATAAAATATAGGGCTGAAATCAATGTAACTTCAGCATTGAAAGTTTTGTATTAGCCAAACAATAGCGCAAATTAAGCAATGTAACGTGGAGTTTTACGCCTATACAAAAAGAAAGGTTTCTCCACAATTTGAGTCAAATAAATTCATAATTAATTTTTAGACTCAATCAAGTCATTTTATTTTAGTCCCATTGCATGCAACTGTTAAGACTTCCAGAGACGGAAATTAGATGGAGATTGAGCCCCTCAGTGGGGACGTGTATGAGCTGATATGATAGTAGACGATAGATGCAATGCATCTCGTGGAAACTTTCTATTCCATAGGTATAACTTTCCATCAGTAGGGAACTTAATGCAGGATCCACTTCAGAATAATTAAACGATCACGGATTTTCACTAAGACACAGGCCTATGGTCTTAGGAGGGGAAGGTGGGTCCTGTTCATCTGGTCCGCGTGACCACGGATCAAAGCGTTGCGTTAACTAAAAGAAACGCACCTTTGGAAACCTGAATTAAAAAAATAAATAAATAAATAAATAAATAAAACACAACGTAATTAGCTAATGAGCGGGTCCATTGAAAAAATAATAATACTAAACATATCATAAGTACATAATGTTTCATTACAGTTCTTAGAATGAGAAAAGAGGAAAACCATTTTTCCTAATTAGTTTAATCGAAATCGGTTCAGCCGTTCATGCGTGAAGCGATAACCAAGGAAAAAGAAATTCATTCTGCTATAGATATGAATTAATATTTAAATATATTTATTCAAATTCAAATAACTCTTTATTGTACATCAAAAATAAATACATAACATGCAAGATTTAAATTAAAACTAAGAGACGTACAATTAAGGCGGTCTTATCGCTGAGGGCGATTTCTTCCAAACAATCCAGTGCTCGGAGAAAAAGCACGGAGACAGGTAGTACGCGAGCAACAATAACAGAAAATTTAATGACTAATTATGAAGGGCAAGGGCATTTACATCGATCAATTTAATAATGTATTTTAAATTATCCATGAGGTCGAGACGATTTCAACGACCATTCACACTCTCAAATCGGCCAGTTAGTTTAGGCTATATGATTAATCAACGGGAATACGTACATACAAATGGTTGGAGAAAAAAAAAGTTACATTCTCTTCAAAGCGTACGAGGCGGGTCTTACGACGGTTGTACAGAAAAAAAAAAAAATGCTTTCAATAAGTTGTGCAGTGCTATTGTTTTACGACGAACAATAAGACGGGTCGACCCAAAAGCGGATCAGGCAAATTCAAATGAACAACCCCTTCAAAACCATAAATGTGACAAATGTTAGCCAAGTTCAATTCAAAAAAAAAAATATCTTGGTTGTACGCTACGGCGACAAAAGGATTGAGATCTAAATGGATGCCAAGTTCTGTTAATATATCCCGAGATCTACTCATGAGAATAAAATACTTCATAAACGAATATGATGGTAATTATTAGAACATCCAGACGAAAAATATTTAGATTTAAATAAAACTAATGTAGCTAACTTTTGTCTAACTTTATGTATTTTTTCCCCTCGCGGAAGGAAAAAGGAAATGTTTAATACATTAAACAATAATAATTAAACACTAAGATATAATAGTAACATTGTCGCTTTTAAAAAGCTTGTATTTAAGGGGTTAAGCTTTTGAAAACTAACTTAATTCCCGGGTTTTACACTTTAAAAGGTCGATACGCTATTAAAAGTAGGTACTCGTAGA
This sequence comes from Coleophora flavipennella, assembly GCA_947284805.1. Taxonomy (NCBI): domain Eukaryota; kingdom Metazoa; phylum Arthropoda; class Insecta; order Lepidoptera; family Coleophoridae; genus Coleophora; species Coleophora flavipennella. Next base: position 7,225,741 of record OX369306.1, on the reverse strand, counting down.
TTCCTTCGTTCATTGAGTACATTTTGATTAGGTATTTGCCTACCTACTGAAATACCCAAATCTGTATGGGTAACACGTATATTAATTAGCCCCGTATCGGCAAAACTACTGTCATTACGTTCCTACAAAAATATTACAGAGAATTTAAAATTAAAGTTGATAGTCATTTAAATACGCCGGAGAAATCTACACAGACTTAGGGCAAAACGTGTTTGGGTTGTGTAGGCAAATGTGTTGTGAAAAGACAGTTTTTGTCGGTTTGTTTTTTTGTTAAATTCCAGGGCTGTTGGTGTTTGAAAGGAACAACTTGTGCACATGGTGTGAGAGTCCTTGTGTATTTCGAGTCGAGAATGTGGCGTTGAGTGGCACGACGAGACGGCGCCATTCGCACAGGCCGGAGACAATAAAAAAATTCACTACCTGCGTGGGTTTGTGACGGGTCCCGACTCTCGAGGCGTCAATAAGTTAAGTGATAATGTATTTTGAAGAACTTACAAAACACAAAACTTGTGCTTGCATTGGGAAGACATAAAGAGCTTAACCTACTTAGTTAGAAAATATATGGTTTCATTTTTATGTGTTTGACAATATGTTCGCGACGCGATTTAAGATGGATAGAATTTTAACAAACAAACAATAGGCATATATGACGGAGACGTGAAGTCTTGTTTGTTTGTTTGTAAACTCTTTATTGCTTTTAAAAACAAATAAATTAAATATTTAGACAAAAGAAAATACATTAAGCAAAGGCGGACTTATCCCTTTCGGGATCTCTTCCAGTCCACCTTGGAATTCAGTCTTCAGAATAGTGAGCTGTATGTGTTGGTTTAGAAAAGCCGGGTCATGTGTGAGTCGGGCCCGTCCATCAAGGGTTCCGCATTATCAAGCTCCAGACAAAGAACCATTGAAATTGATAAAATAAACGGGACAACAAAAGTGAATAAGACGATGTTAAATCAGGAAAATTAGTAACTAAAAATGTGAATAACGAAGGTACAGAATTGGCACTTAATTTATAATTGATTAACTTTTAATTTTATTTTTATTTCAGTTATGTCACCTTGCTTTACTTATTGGTTCCGATAACAGCGATAAGCTTATACATAAGATAACTAACTGTTTCCCGTGGCTTCACCCGTTTGGGCAACGTATTTATGACGCAATGTGCGAGTCGCAAGCGGCTCGCGAGTGTGAGCAAAAAGGAAAAAAGGAGAAAAGCTTTGTGTTAGTCCAGGTCCTGATTTGTCTACCTACCAAATTTCGGCCAGATTCGTTCATTAGTTTTCGTATAGGAGTAACAAACAACATTCCTTCGTCGTTATGATATGATAAGGTTGACACCGATGGTATAGAGCAGATGGATTTAGGATAACAGGTATGTGTAAAGTACCTGCAGCAAGGGAGCCCTGTGAGGGTTTCCGTTTTTTCCCTTATGCAATAGGGAACCCTAAAAAAAAAAATGTGATTGTGTACGTTAGTAGGTTCGATCCCTACGCGGTTCAAAAAAAAAATAAAATAAAATAGAAGTGGAGATATTTTTGAAAATAAAAAGATAAACTGTTATGTATGGATTTAAACGCGGTTAACGTGAATGTTTCCAGAAAGACCTGTTCGTTTTGTCGTGACTAAAGCTGGTTAGCCGGGGGTGAAGGCAAGCCGACGAACATTAGACGCGGAACGCTGACGAAAGACCTTATCAAGACATTATCATGGAGAGAGTGGGACAGAGAAGGAGTTCCTCATTGCAGAGAAGTATCACCTAGTTTCCTTTATTTTATTTCAGACATAAGCGTACCTATTGTTTACGCTAAACTGGAAACTTGCGGTAAAATGACACAGTTTACCGTCATCATGGTCTGAATGTCAGTTCCACAACAGCATTGTGCTGCCTGCGTCCGAACGGCTTTCACACTAAATATTCTGACCAAGCTGATGAAATGTCAAGGTTCCACGAGGAGCGTCTAACGGTAACGTGGCATCCTGTCGAATAAGGAAATGATTTCCACAAGCTACTGCTGCCTTTAATATACAACATGAGGAAACATTATCCCTTAGCCTGAGGGAGTTGAGACAGACAACGACATCGGAGGTGTATTATTTACAAATTAATGTTAATATGTAGTTACCATATAGAAAAAAAAAAATATATATCTGCGCATGAGATTTCCACGTGCAATTTGGCGCAAAGGTTGCATCCGAAGTGGCTTCGCTGGTGTCTGTACGTATGACGACAGACCTAGCGTACGACGTTATTTTAGTAGCGGTCGTCACTCCACAACTTTCGAGAAAATATAGCGAGGTAGCGCTTAGCCACGTATTCAGCTGCCAGTACCTAGCGGCTTTAAAACAGTAATTATTGAAAGACTACACAAAACTATTTAAAGTAACATGAACTTCTGAATGGGATTCGAAGTGGAGAAAGATGAAGGCACAATGAACCTTTACATTTTTTTTTTGCTAATACGTATGAAATTAATGTTGTTGTTCTAGAAGGAGATGATAAGAAAAAAAAAGAAAAACTAGAGCCTTATTTGGACTGTAGAATTGAAGAGAACTGTTGGTTAAGGTTTAAGAAATACGTTGTTATCTCCCTGTTTGTTACTATCAATTGATAGACTTTAAATTTTTTTTCTGTTCGGTCAAGATCTGAGAAAAATAAGTTCGATTGTCACAAAGGTATGACCAAATTGTTTTGCTAAAATTGAGTTAGGCTAACGTAGAGTTTTAAGGTTCATTTGGACTAAAAACTCCCTAACATATATGTTCGGTGTACCGAACAATGAAAAACTCCAGCGTGCGCAAGACAAAAGGGTCATACAGACGCGTCAACTTACCATCAGCAATATGAACCCTAATAACAACAAACGAAATATAAAGGAGTCAAGCTCTGAGCAAATACTAGGATACCTACAGAGGTATTCTAAAAACCTAGGAGGGAGCGTAGGTTTTGTTGTCCAAGTGAATATAGGTAGGTATTTTTAGGCATGATTAGACGCATATGGTCGATGGCCTGTGCCGCGAATTAATTAAAAAGGAGAGATAACAGCATATGAAGTTGAATTGTTTAAGCGTCTTGTTTAAGAATTGACACACGTTAAAATTTGGCTTTTCTGGACGCCTTCAGAAGGGGAAGCCCGTTCTTAAAGCAAGAAGCAAAGATAGTAATATGAAACCTCGATTCAGACACCTTCAATTCTGCAACCAGAAAAAAAAAATTCTCATCCAATTGGATTTTTTTGCAATTGGAAAGATTCCAATATGACTATACTGTATCTAACATTTTGTATCTGTTTACTGTGTGAAAACGCGAACGGATGTTTGGAGGCATCACATTCTCGTTATCAGGGAGGGGCGTGTGATGGCCAGAAACGCCATCTTTATTTCAGAACCGCACGGAACCCTAGTATAATTAGTTGTTAAGACGGATGAATTATTATTCCTGGAGAAACGGCGAGGTTGCCATACTTATCTATTCTAACATGTGCACGACGCTTGCCTTTTACTTACGCATGTTGCCAATTTTATGCGTTAGACTGTGTGAAGAATGATTCAGAGGATTTAACGAAAGAAGATTTGTACGAGACAGAAAGAGAAAGAACGATTGGGCGTACACGTGTGAGAATGCGACGGGAGGAATGGGGCTTTGAGGCCTGCGCCGGAGCGTCAGCGAGAGGCAGGGACACGTGGGCAGAGGCTGGAGGTCGTCGGTCGTCTCCTGACGGGGAAAGAGCCCTGAGTTTGGTTCTGAGTGAAGTGATTGAAAATAAAAGCGCGATGTGTGGGCGAGACTGGAATTTGGTATGTTTTACGATTGCTTCTTGCTTGATTGCAATATAATCTCACAGAATCGTCACATTAAGGACTTGTTCCGTATGTCATTTTAGTTAAATTCTCCCTCAGTTAAAATGCTCACAACCTCTATAATATTTGCGAAGTATTGTGAAGATAGATTCTGTGTGATTAACTAAATAATCTTGTTTTGTGCTAATGAATCCAACTATCATCTTAAACAATATTCATAAGACAGAATACGTATGATTTTAGTTTGGTTGAGCCTGACTATTCACAAGTCGTATCTAACACTAGCAGATATGGTTATTGCTAGCTGTAGTGTTCAATACCCCTGTGGTTTTATACTTACAAATTGTACTCTTGAAAGACCGGAACTAGCGAGAAGTCAGCGCTCGCTATAACCTAAAACCTTGTTCAGAATAATAATGCTAATATGTGAGCCTTTATAAAAATGTAACTTAAGTAATAAGGACTTGCCAGACGCACTTACGGCTGTAAAGTTGTGTACTCTTTGGTTGTCAAATTTGAGTAGCCAAATTAAAGTCCAAGGCTCCCCGTAAGTTACGGAAGTGTACAGTGGTTGTAGTATTGTTGGCTTGACGGAAATGTATAATCTAAAATATTTATATTACTCTTTTTGTTGCTGCCATAAGTCTACTTTATCTTATTCAAGCCTAAGCTTACTTTATGTAGACAAATTTAATACAAATTTATATACATCCATAATTTAATGAGCGATATCACACAGGACTTGTATAATTCTATTATAATATCAAATTTGTACTGTTAAATGCTAGAATAAATAGCTCTATAAAATATAGGGCTGAAATCAATGTAACTTCAGCATTGAAAGTTTTGTATTAGCCAAACAATAGCGCAAATTAAGCAATGTAACGTGGAGTTTTACGCCTATACAAAAAGAAAGGTTTCTCCACAATTTGAGTCAAATAAATTCATAATTAATTTTTAGACTCAATCAAGTCATTTTATTTTAGTCCCATTGCATGCAACTGTTAAGACTTCCAGAGACGGAAATTAGATGGAGATTGAGCCCCTCAGTGGGGAAGTGTATGAGCTGATATGATAGTAGACGATAGATGCAATGCATCTCGTGGAAACTTTCTATTCCATAGGTATAACTTTCCATCAGTAGGGAACTTAATGCAGGATCCACTTCAGAATAATTAAACGATCACGGATTTTCACTAAGACACAGGCCTATGGTCTTAGGAGGGGAAGGTGGGTCCTGTTCATAGTGTAGTGTAGTGTAGTGTAGTGTAGTGTAGGGTAGGGCAGGGCAGTGTAATGTAATGTAAGGCGGTACGAAGTTTGCCGGGACAGCTAGTATACCTATATAATACACTGTGGTCGGGGATAGGTAAAATTTTTCGTTTAACGCACTTCGGGTATCATCGCGTGACATCGTAGTTTGATTTTACTCCCATATATTTCATACCCCGGCCTTATATATGAAAATCGATTCTTAAGGAGTAAACTCCAAAAATATGGTCACAGACGAATGGTTTATGATAGAATGCACTAACATTTATAATGTCATCTCTCTGTGCACCCTAAACATTTCACCACCTTTTACTATGATTTTTTAATATAATTGCTATATCTATGCAGTGCAAAATGAGAAACAATTATTGTCACAAACGAATAGCTTGTGATAGATTGCACTAAGATTTATTATGTCGTCTCTCTGTGCACATTAAACATCTCACCGCACTTAAAGGTGGTAGGATACGATATTTTTATTAGATTATTTCTCGAGCTAACGTACTCCCAGTAGGCTTACTACTATTAAACGCAGGAAACTTCAAACAAACATTTCATTTCACTAATGGAAACACCTTTTCAAGCGACTTCCAAAAAAGGAGGAGGTTCTCAATTAGTCTGTATGTTTTTTTTATGTTTGTTACCTCATAACTTTGGACTGGGTGAACCGATTTTTTAATTCTTTTTTTATTTGAAAGCTAGTGCTTCCCGTGTGGTCCCATATAAATTTTATCAAAATCGGTGTAGTACTTTATTCGAAAATTAACAAAAACCAAAAATAATAATGCAAAAATGTACTAAGTTGTTGCGATGGAAGTCTGATTTTTAACGTGTTTAGTGTTTTCATTCATTGTTAATTAGCCGGGACAAAACACGACATTGCGACATGAAATCTAGCCTAAATACATCAAACCTGTGGAAGTTGCTCACCTCTCTTGTTTGAAGATGCAATTAAATGTATTATAACTGTACCTAAACTTAAAATGGGTGTCAATTAAATGGTTAGCATAGTATTGTTATTTCTGTGAGCAGAAAAATATAATCGGTCAGCAGAAATAGCTAATCGGTCAGCAGAAATAGCTAATTGGTCAGCAACTCATGGTCAGCAAACATTTCAAAATCAATCAGCAATTTATGTCATTCTGGATGGCTGTAATTATTTTAAACATCCCCGTACTACACTCTTCCTACAGTGTTGAGTGGTCGACGGAGCCCCTTCGGGGCTCCTACTTCTGTGTTCTCATGTTAAACCTAACACTACGACTGTGCGGGGAGGCGAGCTTAGCTCGCCTCCCCGCACAGTCTCCGAACCTAACGGATCCGAGTCGGGGTGCTCCGCAAGTCCGAGCTCGCTTCGCTCGCTCCCACTTCCATTTAGAACTCCCCGTACCACACTCTTCCTACAGTGTTGAGTTGCTGCTTATAGACATGTTTTTCTGCCGCTCAATCATGAAATCTTGCCGCTCAAGTAGTTATTTTGCGGACTGAATGTTTATTATGCCTTTAAAAAATATATATTTCACTTAAAATCAACTGGACATGTGGAAGTTTGTCACTTTTTTTTACCTCTGCCTCAGCAAATTTCAGAAGATGCTGCGACATCAGGTCAAGGTTACCAAATTATATCGAACATCTATTCATTAAAACTATTCTAATGAGCCCAAATACGACATTTCTACTGCAAGTTGTTGAGAAGTTGGGTATTCTGCCGATTCCAGGAGATGCTGCAGAATCAGGTCAACGTTACCATGTTCTTTGTAACACCTATTCATTGATCCTTAATCCTTGGGGGAGGCCTTTGTCCAGCAGTGGACGATTTTTGGCTGATATGATGATGATGATTTATTGAGACTATGCCAATGAACCCAAACACGATATCTCGGCTGTAAATTGGTAAGAAGTTGGGTATCCTGCAGATTTCAGGAGATACTGCAGCATCACGTCAAGGATACTATGTTCTATCTAACACCTGTTCATTGAGACTATTCCAATGAGCCCTAACACGATACTTCTATTGTAAGTTGTTGGAAAGTTGGGTATTCTGCCGATTCCAGGATCCATGCTGCAGCATCAGATCATCAAGTCAAGGTTATCATGTTCTATCTAACACCTATACATTGAGACTAAGTAAAGTGAGTAAGTTGGTGAGAAGTTGGGTATCCTGCAGATTCCAGAAGATGCTGCAGCATCAAGTCAAGGTTACCATAGTTTTGCAATATTATTATAATAATATGGCACCAAATTTTGAATCGATCAGACCCGTATAAGTTGCGCGGATCCCTTCATCACCTAGATTAGAGCTGATCATCCTCAAACGGCTGAATTAATCTTCATGAATTATAGCTAAGAACCAGGTTTCTTAACGTGAAACTTGATTTCACGTTAAAAAACCGCATCAAAATCGGCCCATCCGTTCGAGAGCTACGATGCGACATACAGGCACACACGCACAGATATTGGCGTCAAACTTATAACACCCCTCTTTTTGCGTCGGGGGTTAAAAACAGAAACCTGATAGGATCATTCGTATGTCTGTCCGTCCGTCCGTCTGTGACAGCCAATTTGCTCATAAGCTACTAGACCGATTAAGTTGATATTTGGTACACATATTTAAGTCAGTGTTCCAAAGACGGATTTGTAACATCATCATTACAGCTCATATACGTCCCCACCGAGGGGCTCGAGCCTACCCTGAATCAGGGCGCGATTAGGCCGGCTCAATTCACACCGGGACGGCAGCGGCCGGCAGCGACGCGACGAGCACTTTCAGTGTAAAACAATTTTAATATTTATCTTCATGCTTATAAATATTAGTATCGTTTGAAAAGTACGAAAACGCCGCGCGGCTGCCCGCGGCGCCGCGAGCCACCGCGCGGCTGCGCGCTCCCTGCGCGCGCGTCCGCCCCCGACGCCGCGAGCTACCGCGCGGCGGCGCGGACGGCCGCGCGGCCGCGAGCGGCTGCGCGCGCTCGCCCCCATACAAACTACGGTCGAAGAGGAGGCCGCGTGCGGCTGCCAGCGGCCACGCGCGGCTGCCGGCGGCGGCGCGAGCCGGCTCCGACGGTATCTACTCGCCGCTGCCGGCCGCTCCCAGCCGCTGCCGGCCGCTGCCGGCCGCTGCCGTCCCGGTGTGAATTGAGCCTAAGTCGACCACGCGGGCCCAGTGCGGGTAATAAATAAATACATTTTAAAAAATGGGCCGCTTCTTAGGGATTAAATTAGACAATTAAAAAAAAAATGCAAACTATGTCGTGTGGAAAATTAAATAAAAGTGCTTGTTGTTGGAATTTCAAAAATATTATTTTTATAATTTTTAGATATATAGTTTTGAAGTTATTTTAAGAAAATAAGTAAATATTTCCGATCCCCCCCTATCTCAAAAACTACTGGGCCTAAAATTTAGAAAAACCAATTATTACAGTATAGGTATGTGGTTAAGTCGTCGGTGGCTCAACCGGTAACGACTAGGTCCTTCTAACCAGAGGTACCGGGTTCAAATCTGGACGGCCAATGTACCAATGAGTTTTTAAAAACTTACGTACATATACTTACCGATTGCTTTAACGGTGAAGGAAAACATCGTGAGGAAACCTGCTCACACCTGCGAAGAAACTCGCAGGTTGTGTGTGAAGTCGACCAACCCGCATTGGGCCCGCGTGGTCGACTAAGGCCTGATCGCCCTAATTCAGGGTAGGCTCGAGCCCCTCGGTGGGGACGTATATGAGCTGATATGATGATGTGGTTAAACGCATGAATTTCAGGAAAATCTGTGGAAAATCGGAAGTTCTTCCGTTCTTACAGGAAAAATGAAATTTCCCAAGTCCGATTGTTTGGAAACTATACAGGCTGTAACAAAATTGGTGCAGGTCCTGGGGCTTCTACTCATCATTCTGAACAATTTTTTTTCTACGTCTTTGCTAAAAACGAAAAAAAAAAATTCCCTTCATACAAATCGATCAGCTGATCGACCGATTTTGTGCATTTTAGTATGGAGGGTCCAAATTTTTTTTTTGAGAATTGTCTATGGGACTATGGTTCCTTGGAGAAAGTTGTTCAGTATGACGAGTAGAACCCCCAGTTAACGGGACCTACACCAATTATGTTACACCCTGTATAGCGACACCTAGTGGGATCTAGTAAGTCTGCTACATAATTAATTTACGTAGCAATGCGACAACAGCAATTAGTTCCTTTTTACCTACATTTATAGATAGCGCTTTAAATGAAAATTAATTTTTGGTACGGAATCCTTCGTGTGCGAGTTTGACTCGTACCTGGCCGGTTCTATTGTTGGTATGAGATCTAAGCTTAAAGTGTAATAGAAAGCAATGTGAGTTGTCCCGACTGTTTAAGCAAGACCTATTTATAACGAGAATAATATCAGAACAAAATGTAATTTTTGACAGTTGATAAAAACTCACTCAAATGACTAATAGTAATACCCCCTAAATGGTACTTATTTTTCCTGAGTTTGAACGAATCGAGAGCATTTGGGCGATTTCGGGAGTAAAGTTACCAAATCTAAATTCACTTTAGACGCAATACTATAAAAAACAGGCCAAGTGCGAGTCAGAACCGCACACATAGGGTTCCGTACCATCAGACTAGATGGCGTTACTTTCTTCATGTTTAAATAAAACAGTTTTTTTTTTGGATGGTACTCCACTTATTTTTTCACTTTTTGATTTCCGTACCTAAATGGTAAAATCGCTGTCCGTCCGTCTGTCTGTCTGTCTATCATTCCGTCCGTCACCAGGCTGTAGTTTATGAATCGTGATAGCTAGAAAGTTGAAATTTTCAGAGATGATGTATTTCTGTAGCCGCTATAATAACAAATACTAAAAAAATAGAAAAAGAGAAAAAAGGGGGGAAGTTTTTTTAAATGTGAAAAAACTAGCGCCATCTAGTATGATGGTATAGAACCCTTTGTACTAGCGCAATCTGGTATGATGGTAAGGAACCCTTTGTACTAGCGCCATCTAGTATGATGGTACGGAACCCTTTGTACTAGCGCCATCTGGTATGATGGTACGGAACCCTTTGTACTAGCGCCATCTAGTATGATGGTAAGGAACCCTATGTGTGCGGTTCTGACTCGCACTTGGCCGGTTTTTTCAAATTTTTAGTATTTGTTGTTATAGCAGAAACAGAAACAAATCATCTGTGAAAATTTCAGCTGTCTAGTTAACACGGTTCATTAAATACAGCCTGGTGACAGACGGACAAACAGACGGACAGCGGAGGCTGAGTTATACAGTTCCGTTTTAACCATTTGGGTACGGAACCCTAAAAACAGCAAATCGATGTATTGGATCGCCGTTTGTGTACACAGCACATGTACTTTAGGTTATAACTTTCCCAGGGATTCATTCATTCACATCAGCCGAAGGACGTCCACTGCTGGACATAGGCCTTCCCTAAGGATTTCCACGACGACCGGCTCTGCGCTGCCCGCATCCAGCGGCTTCCCGCAACCTTCACCAGGTCATCGGTCCACCGAGTGGGAGGCCTGCCTACACTACGTTTTCCGGTGCGTGGTCGCCACTCGAGAACTTTACTGCCCCAAAGGCCATCTGTTCTATGAGCAATGTGCCCCGCCCACTGCCACTTAAGTTTAGCAATTCTAAAAGCTATGTCGGTTACTTTGGTTCTCCTACGGATCTCATAGTTTCTGATTCGATCACGCAGAGAAACTCCGAGCATAGCACGATCCATTGCCCTTTGGGTGACCTCGAGCCTTCTTATGAGGCCCAAAAGTAAACGACCATGTCTCAGTTCCGTATGTCATCACTGGCAACACACACTGGTCGAAGACCTTGGTCTTAAGACACTGCGGTATCTGGGACGTAAAGATATTGCGAAGCTTCCCGAACGCTGCCCAGCCGAGTTGGATTCGACGATTGATCTCTTTCACGAAGTTGGACCTACCTAGCTGGACTGTTTGTCCCAGGTATACATATTCGGTAACAACTTCGAGTGTAGAGCCTCCAACCTTCAGAGGAGTAGGTATGACACGGACGTTTGACATAATTTTCGTCTTGTCCATGTTCATTCTAAGACCCACTTGTTGAGAGGCTCTACTGAGGCCATCGAGCATTGTGCCTAAGTCGTCCATAGTCTCAGCCATGACCACGATATCGTCAGCGAATCGAAGGTGGGTGATGAACTCGCCGTTGATATTGATGCCGAGTTCACCCCAGTCCTACACAGGTTCTGAGTTTTGATCCTGGAGGCGAACTGACATGGTGGCGTTTAAATACAAACACTTCAGCACTTCGATATATCGATAGTCAATTTGGCACCTCTGGAGAGACTGTAACACAGCCCAAGTTTCGACCGAATCGAAGGCTTTCTCATAGTCCACGAACGCCAAGCATAGTGGCTGTTTGTACTCTTCGGTCTTCTGTATAATCTGCCGCAGCGTATGTATGTGGTCTATGGTACTAAATCCTTTTCGGTAACCGGCTTGTTCGGGAGGCTGGAAGTCGTCAAACCTGAGTGCGAGACGATTCGTAATGACTCTCGAAAACAGTTTGTAGACGTGGCTCAGAAGTGAAATGGGTCTGTAGTTCTTCAGCAGGGTATTGTCGCCCTTTTTGAAGAAAAGCACGAACACACTTCTGTGCCATGCCTTAGGCGTTTGTCCCTCAAGTATAACGAAATTAAATAATTTCTGAAGAGCTTTAGGCACCGGTGTTCCACCTGCTTTTAGAAGTTCAGCCGTAAGTCCATCATCACCCGGTGCCTTGTTGTTTTTAAGTTGTTTAAGAGCCATTCTAATCTCGTACAGGCTGACGTCCGGGATATCTTCGGTATAGTGTCGGGTAAGTCTAGCTCTTGGGTCTTTAGCCAGATCGCTGACAGGCAGACGTGTGGTCGTGTACAATTGTCTGTAGAACTTCTCAATTTCTTCAAGCAACTCAGTCTTAGACGATATGATCCTGCCATCCTCAGTCTTAAGCTTGGTCAGTTGGCTTTGTCCAACAGACAGATCTCTCGCGAACACTTTTGAGCCTTTGTTGTTCTCAATCGCCTCTCTAATACAATTTGTATTATACTGGCGCAAATCGCGAGTTAGATACTTAGAGATCTGCTTGTTTAGTTGCCGATACTGAGTAGCGTCTTCAGAGGACTGCAAAACCAATCTGCGTCTTTCTTGCATGAGATTACTGGTGAAATCCGAGATTTTTTTGGTTCTGTTTGAACGGCGAGTTTTAAAATCTTAGACCCGACCGTTTGGACAATTTCCACGAAGCTGTCGTTATACTCATCCACATTCTCGCAGTCTCCTAGCCATTCGAAGCGATTGTGCAACTCGAGCTGAAAGCTCTCGGGGTTAATGTGCCTCTTTCCATTCGGTGATCGCTTCCTGTTTTTACTGAGTTGATCACAGAGACATCATTGAATATTTGCCTTCTCGTCGACAAGATGAAGTCGATCTCGTTCTTCGTTACGCCATTGGGATGCAACTATGTCCACTTTCGCTGTTTAGACTTTTTGAAGAAGGAGTTCATCATAAAGAGGCCCTCCCTATCCATAAAGTCGGCCAGCATTTGGCCACGTGCATTTCTCTCTCCATATCCAAATTGCCCCACTCTCAGCTCACCATCACTTCGTTTGCCCAGTTTCGCGTTAAAGTCCCCCATAACAATCCGGGAGCTATAATGTAAAGCTCTAGAGATATCCTCATATAGGATCTCCACTTCGTCGTCGGAGTGTTGCGCGGTCGGTGCATATACTTGAATAACCTTCAGCGAATACCATTTGGTAATTTGGAGAATAAGGTATGCTACCCTCGTCGAAACACTCTCGATCCGGACCATATTGTTAATTTAGGGATTATAAAATACTAATTTTAATTTAATACAATTTTTTTTTCTGAAACCTATTGTCTAAAAAAAAAATTAAAAAATTTAAACTGTTTATTTCAATAAAAAAAAGGAAACAGATGCCACACAAAAAACGCAAATCTTGATAAAAAGATTATGTGCGTTTATTGTTAGTTGCACAGCTCGTAACTTGAGCGTCTGGATGTCCACCAGCCTCGTCAGTTAGGTAGTTTTTCTGAGTAAGGAAAATTTTAAGGATCTTTTTTGTTTGGTTGTTGTTACTGTTTTCTATTTTTTCTACTAGGTCTTTAGGTAGATTGTTTAGGACACAAGGTAGTGTGAACCTCCAGACTCTCTTACCATATACATGATTAGATTTAGGTATACAAAATAAAGGAAGATATGACAAATTACGCATAATACCAGGTCTTACACGTTTTTCTAGTTGATTTATGTTATTGTTATATTGTATTACAATTGCAAGTTTCACTTTGTCGTACACATTTAGAACATTACAGTATTTGAATAAATTGTCGTAGTTGTCTTTGTATTTATATTTAATTTTTAGAGGGACAATAGTTTTTAGCATTCTTAATTGTAAGTTGTAGATATTATGTAAATAAGTTTTGTATGTCCTACCATAGCTTGACAATCCATAGCTTATTACAGAATCTGCCAATGACAAGTAAAGTAGTCTCAGTGTATTATACGGAAGCTTGTGTTTAAGTAAACTAAGTTTAGCTAGTATTGATCTCAGTTTACTGCACACGTGGTCCACATGTGGTCCCCAATTAAATTTATGGTCGATCTTTAGCCCAAGGTAAGTATGTTGGTAGACAATATGAAGAGGCTTACAGACACAAGTATTGGTTTGTAGGTGCATGCAGTTGTGGTCATGGGCCACGATGGTGGGAGTGTCGGTAACTGTTTTGTAAGGAGAATGAATGTACATCAGTATAGTTTTATCGTAGTTTATCGACAGTCCCACATCGTGTGCCCATTTACACAGTAGATCAAAATCTTCCTGGAGTCTAGCCTGGGCTATTTTAATATCCTGGTGGGCAGTTACAAGACATGTGTCGTCTGCAAATTGGTACACAGAGCCATGGCGGAATATTTTACACATATCGTTAACGTAAATTAAGTATTCAGTTGGACCTAGTATAGAACCTTGGGCCGTGCCGTGTAGGGTTGGAACAAGGTCACTTATTTCGTCTGCAATGCTGACTGTGTTATATCTATTGGTATGATAATTTTTAAGCAATTCCAGCACTGGTCCCTGTATACCATTCTGCTGCATTTTCTTATACAGAATGTCATAATTTATAGTATCAAATGCTTTGCTAAAGTCTTTCATGATTGATAGGACATGTTTTTTTTCGTCTAGATAAGAATTTATTTCATCTGTAAATAAGGACAATAATTGTGAAGTACTTTTGTTTCTTTGGAATCCAAATTGTTTCTTGTCTCTACTTCTCAGTCACTTGTATTCTCAAAACCAAAAAATTCAAAACACAACAAGATTGTATTTATTTTTTACTAGCTTTTGCCCGCGGCTTCGCCCGCGTGGACATCGTGTTCATGATTTTTTTTAGGGTGAGTAGTGCGCGGAGTTTTCCCCAGATATCTCGGGAACCATGTCAGGATATGCTAATTAGTAAATTATGTCATTTACCACCCCCTCAGCCATCTCCGTGCGAAAAACCACAGCAATCCCTGTTCCGTTGCAATGTTAAAGAAACTAACCAAAAAAAGAGTATATTTTCAGTTCTCTCAAGAACTGTATCGGACTATGCTATTTTCACGGGATAAAAAGTAGCCTTTGTCCTTCCCAGTGACGCAGGCTATCTGCGTGCCAAATTTCACCAAGATTGGTACCTACATGTAAAGTGGATGAATTTCTTTAGAGTGTGTGGTAACATTATCGTTGATGAACACATGACGAGTCACATATGCCGAAACGTTAAAATAAATGTGAAAAGTGTAATATGTATAGGCACTAAACTACTATTTGTATGAAATAGTATAATTATTTCTATATTTTGGAAAAAATACTTATTTATTTATTTATTTATTTCACAATTTATTGCACACAGAAAAAGGGACAAACAAACATTAAACTAGATAAGAACATACAAAAGGTACAGCTTATTTCTATTACAAATTTCTTCCAGCAGACCTAGGAAAGAGAAATTACAAAAGAATGGCAGAAGACGTGTACATTAACAAAGACAACATTTTTAGAAACAGAAATTTTGACAACATATTCCTAAATAAATACCACGTACCTACAAAATAATACATAATATACTACATAATGTAATTATATAATAATATAAATAAATGTGATAATATAAATATAATAAAATGCATATAATATAATAAATAAACTATAAAATAAATATGGCTAACTTTAAAAAGGAAAACACAAGAAGTGTTCTTTTAATTTAGATTTAAAAGAATACAGACTCTGACTATCGCGAATCTCGTGTGGAAGTGAGTTCCACAACCTTCCAACTTCGCACTTGACGACGACACAAAGTATTAAAATACATTAGGTACTTAACACATAGTAAGTATTAAAATACATAAGGTACTCTGCTTTAACACAATGTAAGTATTAAAATACATTAGGTACACTGCTTTAACACAAAGTTAGTATTAAAATACATTAGGTACTCTACTTTAACACAAATTAAGTATTAAAATATATAAGGAACTCTGCTTTAACACAAATTGAGTGTCTAAATACATTAGGTACTGTGCTTTACAAAGTTAGTATTAAAATACATTAGGTATAATGATTTAACACAAAGTAAGTATTAAAATACTTTAGGTACTCTGCTTTAACACAAAGTAAGTATTAAACTACATCAGGTACTCTACTTTAACACAAATTTAGTATTAAAATATATAAGGAACTCTGCTTTAACACAAATTGAGTGTCTAAATACATTAAGTACTGTGCTTTAACACAAAGTAAGTATTAAAATACATTAGGTACTCTGTTTTAACACAAAGTAAGTATTAAAATACATAAGGTACTCTGCTTTAACACAAAGTAAGTATTAAAATACATTAGGTACTCTACTTTAACACAAATTAAGTGTTAAAATATATAAGGTACTCTGCTTTAACACAAAGTTAGTGTCTAAATACATTAGGTAGTCTGCTTTAACACAAAGTAAGTATTAAAATACATTAGCCACTCTGCTTAAATCATTTCACCATCATATTATTATCATGCTAATATTTCGAATAAATTACGATGCATCAGACGACACAAAGCAAGTATTAAAATTCATCACGCCGTTACAATTATTCCATTCAAATAGTATTACTTATAGCACAGATGTATGTAAAAATATTTATTATGAAAAAAATAACATGTCTGTCCTTGTCGGGAGCCGTCAAAGTTGCGGATAAATGTGCGAACGAACTTAAATACTTAAATATTTTTAATGAAATATTTATATAAAAAATTTAACCAGCACACATCTACCGTATCAAATGTTTTAGATTCATTGGCATTGCTGACATCGAGCTCAAAAAAAATTTAGGACCCTAATTTAATTTATACCCACCTTTGATTTCGTTATTGTTGGTTATTGTCGTGTATCTAAGTCATCATCATCATCATCATATCAGCCGAAGGACGTCTACTGTTAGACATAGGCCTCCCCCAAGGATTTCCACGACGACCGGTTCTGAAGTGTTTGTATGAAAACGCCACCATGTCGGTTCGCCTCCAGGATCAAAACTCGGAACCTATCCAGCTGCAGCGAGGGGTGAGACTGAGAGACGTTATATCTCCGAAACTGTTCACCGCCGCCCTGGAAGATGTTTTTAAGCTTTTGGACTGGGGTGGACTCGGCATAAATATCAACGGCGAGTACATCACCCACCTTCGATTCGCTGACGATATCGTGATCATGGCTGAGACTATGGACGACTTAGGCACAATGCACGATGGCCTCAGTAGAGCCTCTCAACAAGTGGGTCTTAGAATGAACATGGATAAGACGAAAATTATGTCAAACGTCCGTGTCATACCTACTCCTCTGAAGATTGGAGGCTCTACACTCGAAGTGGTTACCGAATATGTATACCTGGGACAAACAGTCCAGTTAGGTAGGTCCAACTTCGAGAAAGAGATCAATCGTCGAATCCAATTCGGCTGGGCAGCGTTCGGGAAGCTTCGCCATATCTTTACGTCCCAGATACCGCAGTGTCTTAAGACCAAGGTCTACGACCAGTGTGTGTTGCCAGTGATGACATATGGAACTGAGACATGGTCGCTTGCTATGGGCCTCATAAGGCTCAAGGTCACCCAAAGGGCAATGGAGCGTGCTATAAGAAGGCTCAATGTCACCCAAAGGGCAATAGAGCGTGCTGCGCTCGGAGTTTCTCTTCGTGATCGAATCAGAAACGAAGAGATCCGCAGGAGAACCAAAGTAACCGACATAGCTCACAGAATCGCTAAACTGAAGTGGCAGTGGGCAGGGCACATAGCTCGTAGAACAGATGGCTGATGTGGCAGTAAAGTTCTCGAGTGGCGACCGCGCACCGGAAAACGTAGCGTACGTAGGGCACCCACGCGGTGGACCGACGACCTGGTGAAGATCGCAGGAAGCCGATGGTTGTGGGCAGCGCAGGACTGGTCCTTGTGGAAATCCTTGGGGGAGGCCTTTGTCCAGCAGTGGAAAATTTTTAGGCTGATATGTTGCTGATAATGATATTAACGTAGTTTATTTATTTATTTTATTAGATATTTAGTTTAGTTTATTTTAGAAATTATTTAAATTGTATTTTTAGTTTAATATTTTTTTTATTTGTAACGTTACAGGTTTGTTTATTTATTTACTTATACGGTTTAAATTAGGTTTCTCTCTGTCCTATTGAGTTGGAGTTTGGTATGAAGCCATATTTCCTGTGATCCACTTTTGGTATTTTAAAGTTGATCTGAAGAGGAACTATGGAGGTGAAATCAAGGAATAAGTTAAAATGATGAAAACAAATAATATTATTTATACGACCCGAAAGAGCTTCCCAAAAGAACTATTATTGAATTGAAAAATATCAAAAAACGTGTGACCCGCATGGAGATATAAAAATTAATACGTGTGAGTCAATTTGTTTTGTTGGACCGGTTATGAAAGTAAATGAAATTTTTAAAATAATCAAATCGCTGCGAAACACAAATGTAGTTTATGGGTATGATGAAACCTTCAAAAATAGCCCTCGTACTTAGTCATTTAGTCATGACATTCATCTTTCATTTAGCCAAGTTATCTTCTCTGAAAAACTAAAGTTTTCCATTGTAAAGCCTTTCTATAAAGAAGGCGAAAAAATATAACTGAACAACTACAGGCCTGTTACTTTAATCCCTGTATTAGCCAAAAAGCTGTACACAAACGATTACCCAAATTTATTAAGAAATTTATTCTATTAAGTGGTAAACAACATGGTTTTAGGATAAAAAAAAATACAAAGTCTAGCTTTCAGAATTGCTAAACTTAAGTGGCAGTGGGCGGGGCACATTTCTCGTAGAACAGATGGCCGTTGGGACAGTAAAGTTGTCGAGTGGCGATCACGCACCGGAAAAAATAGTGTAGTATGACCTGGTGAAGGTCGCGGGAAGCCGCTGGATGAGGGCAGCGCAGAACCGGTCGTCGTGGAAATTCTTGGGAGAGGCCTATGTACAGCAGTGGACGTCCTTCGGCTGATATGATGAAAGCTTTTGACTTTGTTGATTATGACAGACTAGTCATTAAGTTACATAAATGTGGATTGAGTTGCATATAACTGGTTCATAAGTTACTCTTCTCTTATCGTGTGGCACAATTAACCGTGCTATCCAAAAGATAGACGACGGTTGCCTGGTGTCGCACTTAGCATCACCCGCGGGCACGTGTAAGGCATTTAGATTAACACCTATGGACGTTTGCAACGCAACCTTCATACACATCTAGAATCAGATGTGCAGGTTTTCTCACGATGTTTTCCTTCACCGACATAGATTGCTATTTATATGTACGTTTGTTTCGAAAAACTCATTAGTACATTGGCCACCCAGATTTGAACCCGGGACCTCTTGTTAGGAGGACCGAGTCATTACTGGTTGAGCCACCGACGCTTAAGTATAAGTTACTTACAAAATAGACATCAGCGCGTCCAAATAACGAAGACAAATAGAATGTTAAGAAATACGTTTAGAAGGTTTTTTTTGTAGATCTGATTATAAACTTGATGGCTGTGGTGTCCCACAGGGCACAATTTTAGATCTATTGCTGTTTAGTATACATGTCGAAGAGGGTGGTAGGTTATGGATGGCCTTTTGTGGTTCACGTCCTTAAATTTTTCGGTCGTAGGCGTCGAAATGACAATGCAGCTAATCACAGGTGTCCTCCTTCAATAGGCTTGATCATTCGGCAATCGAAATTGTACAGGATGCCTTGGATAACAATGGATGCAAACGTGGTGATCCCAGCGATAGCGTGACACGTCCGTTTTTGCTCACAGATCACCACTACTTGTGTTCTGCTCGACACTTCGTCAAAAAAAGTGTCTGCCTCGAGACTGACGTCCAGCTAATATGGCTTCTCCACAGATCTAATAAATTCTCAACTCAGTGCTGCCACCTTAATCACAAACAGCCTTCTGTTAAAACGTCATCTTTGCTACCACAAACGATCGTCTCACGAGTACGAGCGATTGTCACGCCACCACCGGTTTCACCCAAGTACTAATACCTGACGTTTGATCGAAATAAAGTTTAACGATCTATGTAAACTTATCTCGAGGTGGTATTGGTCGAGTTTTCAATGACGCTCCGACATATAAATAAATTTTATAAAATAAATATAGTAATATGCATATAATAAAATAAATAAACGAAATAATAAACAAATATGGCTTACTTTAAGAAGGAAAAAATAAAAAGTGTTCTTTAAATTTAGATTTAAAGGAATACAGACTCTGACTATCGCGAATCTCATGTGGAAGTGGACAACGTCCTTCCGTTCTTTAAACTTTAGAGATTTTTTGGTAAATATAACTGAACCTCCACATTGTAAGGACTTTCGATTGAATGCACTGGCTGTACAATAATTTTCAAAACTAAAAAGCATTTCATGGTCTTTGAGCCAGTGTTCTGTTACACAAAAAATATCTACACAATACTTTTCCAGGAAAAGTTCTATTTCTAATTCTTTGCCGAGGAAGCCTTGAATATTTTGGTGAACTAGTTTTAAAAAACTTGGCTTCTTCGTTGTCTTTAAGCCTAGTTTAAATTTGAAGATTGAACACTGCCGCCAACGCCGGCATCGCAGGGTATACTATCAAGTACATTTATAGCCTGTGCTATACCTGCGGTACCGTCACCAGCGGCGGGCTGCTCCGTCGTTAGGCAAGTTATTACCGACTGAATACAGTTGGTACGATTTAAAATACCGTAAGCTAAAGAATAAGCTAGTCTCTTTTTCTGTGCATAAGGCAAGTACATTTTGTTTTGAGTCAACCTAAACTTATTTACAAAACTATTTGTATCAAAAAATAATACAAAGTCGCTATGACTACAAGTCAAATTGTATAAATATAAATTTAAATAATACAATTTTGTATTATTGTCGGGTGTTTCATTGGTACAGTAAGGAAATGCACACACTGTTACATTACATTTCTTTTCCTTGCTAAGCTCAATTAGCCGGTCAACAGATTTTTTAATGTGAGCTTTCTTTACATTTGTACTATTTCCTAACATTAACACAAGTGAGGTGTATTGGTCAGAGGAACTTTTACACATTTTACCTACTATATAATCTAAAGAGGCATCAGGGTAGCACATGGTTTCCGTGGTAGTTGTCGAGTTCTTCACGCCACACACAAACAACGGTCCGAATCCAACACCAAGCTTATCAGAGAAAATTAAAGACTTCGTTGAGTTGAGCAACCCAAGACAAACTTGAGTCAAAAATAATGCCAAGGTTTTTAGCTGTATTGGCAAAGGGAATAACTACACCATCGTATATGACAGAAGTTTCTGGCGAGAGGTTAATTTGGTTTAGCATGTACCTACTCCCAATAACTAGAGCCTGCGCCTTTTTAGGATTGACCAACAGAACAAAATCCTATGCCCAAGACGATATCTCCTGTATGTCTCTGTTAATTTCCTGAATAGCACCTAAGAGATCAGATGCCGGGAAGTGTTTGTAAATTTGCAAGTCGCCGGCGTAGAGATGGTATACCTTGAAGGTCACCCGCAGAAAATTTGCACCAGTCTGAAGAAGACTTTTCAGCCCGAATACACTGTGAGCGCCCACGCAGGTAAGAATTAAACCAGGAAATAGTTGAAGAGGAAAGATTGAAGGTACGAAGAATAGCAAGAAGCACATTGAAGTCGACATAATGGAAGGCATTGCTAAAGTCAAGAAGGACAAGAATAGTAAGCAGTTTATTTTCCATGCCGAGGCGGATATCTCAGTGACTTTCAGTAATGCTGTAGTATTACTGCGTCCAGGTCTAAACCCCGATTGAAAAGGTGAGAGAAGAGAGTCCTGGGAAAGATGATTGGATATTTTCTTATGGACGATGTGCTCCAGGGCTTTGGAAAGAAAAGGTAAAATGGAAATCGGACGAAATTGAGACGATAGAGTAGGATTTGAGGTTTTGGGCAAAGGAATGACATGCGCCATTTTCCAGAACTAGGGAAAGGATTGAGAGAAGAGGGAGAAGTTGAAAATGTGAGTACGAATAGGCAACACATCAGGAAGGACTAGGGTGATCATACGGGAGGATAAATTATCATTTCCCATAGCTTTAGAAGAGATGGAAAGGATGTGCTTCTTGACGTCATCATCGGATACAGGGGATAAAGTTGAGACAGGACAAGAAGGAAGAGCAAGTAGAGAGAGGGACCTAATTGTGTCATACTTAGTGATCTCACTAAACACGACGGGAGGAAAAGAGAAAAATGGTTAAGACAGTTTAGATCTACAGCGGCATCATGGTGGGTACCTGGTGTGTTACCAATACCCAAGGGTTTAAGAAAACGCCACACTTGAGCTGGGGGACAGTCAGAGGTGGATTCGAGAATGTGTCGTCTTTTCGCATCTCTACACAGGCGACTGCAGCGATTCCTTAGTGATTTATAGTGGGCTAGGTTCTGGTCTGTTGGACGTTTCTTAAACCGTCTTCTTGCTTTGTCACGTTTAGCCATGAGGTCTTTTATAGATTGAGTGAGCCAAGGTGCCGGTGGGTGTCTTAATTTAACTCTTTTATAAGGAGAATGTTGGTCAAAGAGTTTAATAAGTGCAGAGTTAAAGTAATCAACCTTGCAATCGATCAAATCAGCTTCAAGAAGTGGCACCCAGTCAACGTTGCCAGCATCAAGACGCAAAGCCTCCAAATCAATACTATTGGAACTACGTAGAAAAAGAAACTTGGCCTTACATTTGGGAGGGCGAACTTTCAGAGACAGAAAAATAAGATCATGATAGAAAAAGCAAGAGGTTATTAGACCATGCGTTCCAACACCGTCAGGAGAGGAAACGATAGCAAGATCTAGAACTGATGGAGTACTATTTGGAGAGTGATGAGTAGCAGAAAGTGGAAGACAGGTAAGATTAATAGCAGATATCAGAGAAAGTAATTTAGAAGAACGACTGTCATTTTATATCAAACATGTGTTAAAATCACCAAGAAGTATTGTATGGTCAAAAAAAGGATAGTGAAACTTAAGAAGGTTTTCAAGTGAATCGAAGTAGTTAATATGACAGGATGAACTGTAGAAGACGGCAAGTAGTATCTTTTTAAAATTAAAAGTTACTTCAAGGACTTTAGTTACTGAACAAATTGTTTATAAAGTTCAAAATGGCTTCTTAGAGGTACTTCTTTGTTTTTTATCGATGAGGTGTCCGGCTATATTTACAACGTTCATTATGGAATTATTATGGAAACATTGTATTATGGAAACTGTTTATCCTAGGCTACTATTTTCTAAAGACGAATGATGCATAATCTCAACACCTTCAATTCAGACACTTAATAGTTTTAGAACATAAAACCGCTTTAACTCGGAAACTATTGATCTTAGACTACTAGTTTCTTATGAGAAATAATGTATATTTATACTTTATTTTGGATTACAGCTCTCAAACTAAAAACTGCTTTGCCTAGATATTTTCAAATCCTGGACTACTAGTATATGTGTTTTAAGACAAATGATAGATCTCTCTATGAGATTTTTATTTCGTAAGACATCTGTCGAACTCAAAGTCTATATCTTGGAAACTGTTAATCCTAGACTACAAGTTCTTAAAGAGAAATAATAAATCTCGTCAAGATATAAACAAACTAATATAATCAAACTAAGAACAGCATTAACTCGAAAATCACCGGCCCCAGACCATATGTGTGCAAGGAAAAATTGTAGGCCTCGATAAGATATTAATTTCAGATGACAGCTTTCAAACTTCAAATCTGTTAATCCTTGGTTAATATATCATAAAGAAAAATAACAGATTTTGTCAAGATATTCATTTTGCATGACTGCTGTCTAAATATGTCTAAATGAAACAGTTACATCTTGAAGACTGTTAATACTTAACTGAGGTATATAATATTTCTGATTATAGATGTTATTGGACTCGTGTAGCGAGGTTACGTACCACCACACCTGTCCATACAAGAAACAATAATACTTTTCAGTTTAAATAAAAGAAATCAACGTAAGCGAGAGAAAAATGCTTTTTTTAGGTTTCTGTACCTCACAAGAAAAAAAAGGAAACCCTTATAGGATCACTCATGCGTCTGTCCGTCTGTCTGTCACAGGCGATTTACTCGAAAACTCAAGGACCCCCTGAATTGTGTATGTAATTCGGACATGTAAATTTAATAATTTAATTTTAACATAGATACCACTTTTTGGGGGTAAATAGGAAAATATTAAAAAAAAGTTTTGTAAAGTATATCGAGTGACATAATTATCAAATAAAAGTGCTTGTTTTGAAAATTAAAAAAATATAGGATAAGTAGATTTGAAGTTATTTAAGAAAATAGTAGTGGCCGTATGGCTCCTGACTAAGAATAGGACCATCCCATCTCTTCCAGTGGGGGTCGTTAGAGTCGAATAAGGGGCTTTAAACCGGAGGATGGGCAGTAGCGTCCTTTCCGTGCATTGCAACACACCTGCAACCACACTGTGATCGCCAACCCGTCTGCCTAGCGTGGCGATTACTGCAAAACCCCCCTATGAATCCTTAGTCCCTGGTGGCCCTGCTATTCGTGGCTCTGGTAGCAGTGCGAAGAATTCCTTGCAGATGCCAGGCTACCAAATCCAACAACCTTTGGCTCTGGCAATTTACAACATGTGTGCACTGCGGACTGACCAGAAGCTTACAGAACTCGAAGAAGTATTGAGCGGGTTACGGTAGGATATCGTAGGTTTATGTGAAATCCCAAGAGAGGGAGAGAACACCATGATGCTCAAATCTTAAAACCTGCTCTATTTCCGGGAGGGCGACCAACTGTCTTCTGAAAGTAGGTGGATCACCGGTACTAAAAGCTCCTTAGAAGTTATTAGTTAAACTCGAGGGACAAATGCCTAAGGCATGGCACAGAAGTGTGGTCGTGCTTTACTTCAAAAAGGGTGACAACTCCCTGCTGAAGAACTACAGACCCATCTCACTTCTGAGCCATGTCTACAAGCTGTTCTTGAGAGTCGTAACGTATCATCTCGCACGCAGGTTTGACGACTTCCAGCCTCCCGAACAAACCGTTTTCTGAAAAGGCTTTCGTACCATATTACCAAATACATACGCTGCGGCAGATTAGACAAAAGACTGAAGAGTACAATCAGCCACTATGCTTCATCCGAAACCTGGGATGTGCTACAGTCTCTCCAGCGGTGCCAAATTGACCATCGATACATCGAGGTGTTGAAGTGTCTGTATAAAAACGCCACCGTATCGGTTCAACTCCAGGACCAGAACTCGAAACCTATCCAGTTGCAGCGAGGGGTAAGACAGGGATATATGATATCTCCAAAACTGTTCACCGCCGCCCTAGAAGATGTTTTCAAGCTTCTAGACTGGGGTGGACTCGGCATCAATATCAATGGCGAGTACATAACCCACCTCCTATTCGATCACGATATCGTGGTCATGGCTGAGACTATGGAAGACCTGAGCACAATTCTCGATAGCCTCAGTAAAGTCTCTTAACAAGTAGGCCTTAAAGTTAACATGGACAAGACGAAAACAATGTTAAATGTCTCCAACCTTAAGAGGGGTGGGATTTTAAAGGTTGGAGACTTTACACTAGAAGTTGTTGACAATGATGTATACCTGGGACAAACAGTTCAGCTAGGTAAGTCCAACTTAAAAAAAGAGATAAATCGACGAATGCAACTCGGCTGGGCTTCGGGAAGCTTCACACTATCTTCACGTCCCAAATACCGTAGTGTCTCAAGACTAAAGTCTTTGACCATTGTGTATTGCCAGTGATGACTTACGAAACGGAGACATGGTCGCTTACTGTGGGCCCCATAAGAAGGCTCAAAGTCACCCAAAGGGCAATGGAGCGTGCTATTCTCGAAGTATCTCTGCGTGATCAAATCAGAAACGAGGAGATCCGCAAGAGACCCAAATTATCCGACATAGCTCACAGAATTGCTAAACTAAAGTGGCAGTGGGCAGGGCACATAGCTCGTAGAACAGATAGCCGTTGGGGAGGTAAAGTTCTCGAGTGGCGACCGCGCACCGGGAAACCAAAACGCGGTAGACCGACGACCTTTTTTTTAAAGATCGTGGGAAGTCGATGGATACGGGCAGCGCAGGGCCGGTCGTCGTGGAAATCCTTGGGGGAAGCCTTTGTCCAGTAGTAGACGTTTTTCGGCTGATATGATGATGATGATGAAGAAAATATTCGAAATTTGACCATTCCCCCCATATTTCTGAAACCGCTGGGCCTAAATTAAAAAAAAAACACAATGCATGAGGTTAAATGAGTGAAACGTAGTAATGGTGAGCTGAGAGTGGGGCAATTTAGATATAGAGAGAATAATGCACGTGGCCAGCTGCTGGCCGACTTTATGGAGAAGAAGTGCCTCTTTATGATGAACTCCTTCTTCAAAAAGCCTAAAAAGCGGAAGTGGAAGCGGACTTTATCTTGTCGACAAGGAAAAAAATATTTAATGAAGTCTTTGTGATCAATTCCGTCAAATTCCGTTCCGGATGGGAAGAGACACATTGAATCTAAAAATCAAGCTTGTAAGATGTCGACTGACGAAGTCTACGTTCTGAGCAGCTCCGTTTCAGCTCCATAACCCCGAGAGTTTTCAGCTTGAGTTGAATAATCACTTCGAATGCTTAGGATATTGCGATAATATGGACGATTACAATGACAGGTTCGTGGAATCTTCCAAATGGTTGGGTCTAAGGTTTTTAAAACTCGCTGCTCAAACAAAACCAAAAAATTCTCGGACTTCACCAGCAACCCCATGGAAGAAAAACGCAGACTGGTTATGCAGTCCTTTGAAGGCGCTACTCAGTATCGGCAACTAAACAGGCAGACCTCTAAGTCCCTGACTCGCGATTTGCGCTCTTCGACCAGTGTGTGCTGCTAGTGATGGATGACATACGGAACTGAGACATTGTCGCTTACTATGGGTATTATAAGAAGGCTCAAGGTAACGTAATCGTAGAGTAACCGACGTGACTCTCAGAATTGCTTAACTTAAGTGTCAGTGGGCGGGACACATAGCTCGTAGAACAGATGGCCGTTAAGGCAGTAAAGTTCTCGAGTAGCGACAGCGCACCAGAAAAAATTGCGTAGGCCTCATACTCGGTGGACCGATGACCTGATGGCGGTGGAGATCCTTGGGGGAGGCCTATGTCCAGCAGAGGACGTCCTTCGGCTGATATGATGAACTCCTTAACGCGAGTACGACTCCCAATAAGCAGGATTTTATTATTTGTCGCATTACTTTAGCATTAGTAGGTACTAAGTTATACGTTTGTATGGATTACTGATTTTAAGATACAGAAAAACAAAAAAAAACCTTTGAAAGTAAAACAATCATCAATTGAATCATACTGGTTCCTAGTACGATAACGGAACTCTAAATAAGATTTCAGCTTAACAAACAACAAGCTTATTATACTAAAATCACATGAAATTCAAATTAATGCGCTTAAATAGGGTCGTTGAAGCCGTATTTCTCCACTTTTCTGCCACGAGTGGACCTAGGAACGTGTTCGAAATGGAAACGTAAGTTAATGAAAAATTTTAACTCTAGTTATTGTTATCTGGTTCCATTTCCCCCTTTAAAATTGTTCTCCCCCATGTCTGACTATTTTCATGAAAATAAATAATAGGTCTTTATGAAATTGCCGATTCAGTTTTGAAGTTCAATGCCAATTTTTATTGAAAATAAAAAAAGTTATTGTTCTTTACTATTCACCTTATGGTGACACTACTTATGGTCTTTTATTAGTAACTAGTGGCATGTCTTTCGTGTTCCAATCCCCTGAGCTATGTACCATTGAATGAAACAAAGGCGTTTTCTTAGTTCATTTTCTTGAATTTTTCTGAAAGTAACGAAATCTTATGAGGGGTATTCCTAAACTAATATGACATTAGTAAAGAAGAAACTGCTGCGATAAATCTAGAGGTTTAAAGTTAAAAATGTGTATTTTTTGCCTCAGTAAAGGCGATTTTTTCAGGTGGAAAAACCCGACTTCATGGGGTTAAAGCCACCGTGCTCCCAAAATATCTAAACAATAGGCATATGTTTACCACCATTAAATTTCTTATAGTCCAATGCTATTTTGATATTAAATTTTGTTTTATTTACTATTGTTCTTAATATTAATTTTCATCTTAAAACTTTTTGTGGAAATCCTTGGGGGAGGCCTTTGTCTAGCAGTGGACGTTTTTCGGCTGATATGATGATCTTAAAACTTTTTTATACAATCGGCAAATTCATAGATAAAGACCTAATATTTTCAATACCCCATCACATCTAACAAATTTCGACTTCACCTGCCGTATCACTTTTTTTTTAAACATCTACGAGTAAAAATAACTGCCCGTTCGTGCCTCAGGATCAACTTTGTACTCATATTTACATTATTTTTTACTAGCCCTTGTGGAGAAATAATATTACTTGGAGAATATTTAAACAACAAATTCGTTATTACAGACTCTCTGCGCTGTATGTAATTCGTTGCATAGAAATTATACAATTATTAGCTGATTCCCGCGGCTTCACCCGCTTGGACAACGTTTCTATGACTTTTCGAGGGTGCGCAGTGGAAAAAAGTAGCAAATGTTTTAATCCAGGTCCTAATCATCTACCTACCAAATTTCAGCTAGATCCGTTCAGTAGTTTTTGCGTGAAAGAGTAACAAACATACATTCATACATTCTTACAAACTTTTGCGTTTTTTACTTGTAGTAGGATACAGGGCGCCTAAAACGCAGCGTTCTGGGCGCGCGCCCCAGGCGCCTGTTATGATCAGTCTAACAAAGTAACACCGATCCAGGTGTACCAAGATCATTCCTGGATGATTTTGTCTGTCAGTTTTATGCGTAGCTAATCATTTTTAATCCCTCGTCATATGTAATTTTTATGGGTCGCAATGACATATTTTTTCATTCGCAAGGTTTACGTTTTTAGTTACATTTATTTAAACCGTTTAAATTTAAAAATTGTTTTCTTTGGGTCTGAACATATTTTGTCTGATGTCAATAATATGTATTAGAATAGTACCAATTTCAAACGATTTCAAAAAAGGAGGAGGTTCTCATTTCGGTTTAATTTTTAATAATATTTGTTACCTCAGTACTCCTTCATTTTTGAACCGATTTGGATGTCTTTTTGTTTTTACTTTTTGAAAATTTATTATAGATTGTTTCCATAGAAATTTCATTCGATTTGACACTTTTCTAGGAAATAGGTCATTGAAGGCGATTTTAGAAGACTGTAAGAAGACTGTCTATTCAAGGTCTAGTGAGGACTTTTAGGAAGTCATATTAAATTAGATAAATAAATATTTAACGACTAGAGCGTCCGAGGTGTAACTGCTAGGGCTGCTTACTCATGTCCGGCAGGTCGCGGTTCGAATCTTGCCACGTACCAATTTGTTTTCGAATTGAGATTTCATATTTAAGTTTATCTGACGTTCTTACGGTGAAGGAAAACATCGTGAGGAAATTTACAACGCCCAAGAAAAAACTCGAAGGTGTGTGAGAAGTCGACCAATCCGCGTGGACGTGGACTTAGACTGTGCCTCTAGTAATAAAACGATGTTTTTTGTTGGGAAAATTTACAAGAAATGATTATGGATTTCATAACAAAATTTTGATTTAAAAAGGCCCTTATATTTTAAACTTACCTAATTTTAATAATATTACAGCTTCCAATCAACATGCCCATCAGCAAGCACTGCATCTGGCACCTTCACCTCAGCGCTGCAGTTTTTCGCCGCCACCCAGTGCCTCATTGGTGGAGATTGGCCTGATGACGCTGATATCAAAGGTTCGTATATCTGGGGGTACGGGAGTGCCCCTGCCAAGTCGAACACGGCTGTGCCATCCTTTTCTCTAAGCAAATCACGGTACTTGTATCTTCGATCTGGATATAGGTAGAGGTCTGAAGTTTTAGTTATCAATAGTACTTTCTGAAATTACAAGTTTATACTAAGAGTAGTTTGCGACGTGTCTTAAGTCGAAATTTTCTAATTTTGTCACTGACAAAGTCATTTGTTAGTCATTAAAAATCAGTGTGTAAGTACTTCTAGCTCACCTACAAACTTGAAATTGGCTTCAACTATATAAATTAATTTGTACCCATTTAAAGGGAAAAGTATTAAAATGAGGATCATCCCTATTTTACGGAAGAGTTCCAACATTAAGTAGCACAGAATAAAATTATTTTAAGCAACTGAAAACTGTTGTAAATTATGTATTATTCAGCTACGAAACATTCAGTGTTAGTCAGACACATGAGGATTCACACAGGAGAGAAACCATATTCATGTTTAGAATGTGACAAAACGTTCAGTGCAAAAGGTGATTTGGTAAGACACATGAGGATTCACACAGGACAGAAACCATATTCATGTTCAGAATGCGATAAAGCATTCGCGCAAAAACGTTATTTGGTAAATTATTTGTGCAAAAGAAAAATCCTTGTAAGTAATTACAAATGAAATAATACGAGTTGAAAGTTTAAAAACGCTCTTATCTGTAGATTTAACTCTTAAAATATAAAAAAAATATTAAAAAGACCAACTGTTTTTACGGAACTCTAATTTCGCGAGTCCGATTTTCATTCGGCCCGTTTTTCTTTTTCCTTTGCTCAATGACCTACCTAAATGTCAAACAAGTTTCTAAATCACTTCGAAGTGGTCTACTTATAAGTTTGATGAATGGTAGTGGTACGGAGCCCTAACTTCGCTAGTCAGACTCGCACTTGGAAGGTGTTTCGTATTTTTTCTTTGTGTGTGCCAACTTCTATGCCAAATTTCAAGTTTATGACTTATCTGGAGGTGTTCATAATTTTGATGAGTGATTCAGTGAGTCAGTCAGTCATAAAATTGTAATTTTCGGACGTCGATATATCAAAAATGGTAAATCAAATATTAATAAAAATTAGGATTCTAGGTGTACGACTTACTGATGTGGCGGCAACTGCAGTAACCCGCTACTGAACATTAACACAAGCGACGAGAGAACAAAAAGAAATACGACACCTAGAACGCGCTATTAGAATTTCTTCAGCGCTGAGTATATTATACAGATACCGATCATCAACGATTGGTCCACGGCCGGACCCCAGGCATACCACCTCGCCTGGCGGCGATATCTCCTATTGTTCTCGTCATGTAGGAGCACATCCGTTCCTAAACTAGACATGATGATATCGGCTCGAGCCTACCCTGAATAAGGGCGATCGGGCTTTAGTCGACCACGCGGGCCTAGTGCGGGTTAGTCGACTTCACACACAACCTTCGAGTTTCTTTGCAGGCGTGTGCAGGTTTCCTCATGATGTTTTCCTTCATCGTAAGAGCGTCGGATAAACGTACATATGAAATCTAAATTCGAAATCACATTGGTACGTGGCAGGATTCGATCCACGATCTCCCGGACAGGAGGTGGCGGCCCCAGCCGTTACGCCACCGACGCTACTAGACATAGACACACAAAACCGCAAGTGTGTAAATCAAACACATTTCAAGTTGCGGGTAGGTCGAAAGTGGCCTGAAATGGTTTGTGCTGTTAATACATAATATAACCCACAACCGGTTTTGTCCTTTTCTTTTCGAAATTGGCTGAAACACTGCAGTGTGTCTAGATTCACCCCATCGACAGGCTAAGGCTTCTTTTAGGAACATAAACGACTACTACTGAACTGATAGTGTCATAATGACAAATTGAAAACGGGGCTTGACGTGATTTTATTGATGTTGCTTTTACCTCAACGTTTCGACTATGCTTCGATAGCCGTGGTCGCGAGTAGACTGGAGCCGCGGTGTCATTTTTTCCACTGCTCTCGTGCTCCACAAGGTACGTTTTTTTTATTTTTTTTATTCATAATTGGTAAGCCCTGGCCTTTGCATCATCTCATCTGATAACTACTAATTACAACTAATTACAAACGTCGATATGTGTCTTCTCAATATATTTGCAAAGTTTGGATTCAATCTGTCATGTAGTTTTTGTTTTAAAGCGGAACTACGTTTGTATGGAAACTCGAGCCTCCTGGCGGCCCTTAAAATCATATGATAGTGATATATTGTAACCTGATTCTTTATTTCAATAACTTCGTTTTGTCAGTTGCAGAAACACAATTCGTTAACTTTTATAATAGAAAAAACATAAGTATAAAAAAAACCTATTTTAAAACAAAGTTTTGCATTCTTTAGGCAAACCAGACGGATTTGGTACCTCTAAATTTTCTTAGTCGATTATTCTAAACACTCGCTGCAGTTGATTGTTTTTTTTGAATTAATTGCAGTTTTTAATTGAAACGAAAAAAATATTGGAAACTTTCAAAAGTGTGGTTATTTTCTTAACTCTTTACACGTAAAGAAAAAGACAGAGACAACTGTTCCAACAATGCCTCGCCTTAACCTTTACTATATTGGGAAGAGACTTGTACCCCAGCAGTGGGGACGTTTATGGGTTGTAAACTGAACTTTTCCAACTTCCTTAACCATTCCATTCCATTCACATTGGAACGACCAGACCATACGGTCGTTCGTTCCGTAGCCATCTTTGTCTCTTTCTTTCGCGTGTAATCGTGGTCTATGGTCAGTTGTTATTATTATTGTACGTATAGGTAGTTACCTGAACTATTAAATTGTCGTGGCAGCTCAATGTGAACGTTCCTGTTATGCTATTAGTCCAGTAAATAAAAGATTTGAGATTGCATTAAAGACACCTGAGTAAAATGGATTGGAAATAATAGTGTTATTATTCTTTTATGCATTCGTGGCAATTTCGTGACAAAATGTTCTTTAGTCTCTTAGAAATACCTAAAGTAGCCTTTTAATTTTTATACGCTAAACAATAATTACAAATTGGGTGAAAACTAAGATTTATAACAATGAACTCCTTAAAATTATGGTACTTAAGTTATCTCTGGTTGTAGGCATAAAATTCTTAACATTACGATTACTTTTATTTAATTGTGAGAAAAACAATACTTACAAAATAGAGCCCTCGGAGATTTTTATGTTCTTATCATCCAAATTTAAACCTCGAACATGTGTTAAATTATCCCTAAGGTGACTGTTCAAGAACCTAGTTAAAAAATGTTTTTTTTATATTTCTCTATTTTACATAAAAGACATACGAAATATTTTCTTGGTTATGCCATTACACTTATATGTTTTATTATAAATCATCATTATCCCTTGTTTAAATTACAAAGGTTCTTCAAAAAACGCAAAAACCTACAATAAATAAAACGGTAATTAAATTTGTAACATCGGGAAAGCGCGT
Source organism: Coleophora flavipennella (assembly GCA_947284805.1). Classification (NCBI taxonomy): domain Eukaryota; kingdom Metazoa; phylum Arthropoda; class Insecta; order Lepidoptera; family Coleophoridae; genus Coleophora; species Coleophora flavipennella. The sequence continues at coordinate 7,192,829 of OX369306.1, read as the reverse complement.
GACCTTTGACGCATGATAAGGACAGCATGTGACAAAGATGGAGTTATCGGGCGAGAAAAAGACAAAGCGCACGGAGGTCGGAGATAGCCTGCAAAGCATTGCAATGTTTACATACGCTTGCCCATCGCCACATTGGACATTACATATTTGATATTACATACATTGCCACGACTCAGTCAGTCTACGACTGTCCTTCTAAGGAAGATATTTTGGAGACTTTTCTCTTATTTTTCGTATGTAAAAGTTTCATTTTTTTTTGTTACTCTTCGATCCTGTTTCTTGTAAGGATTAAAAGACTGTATTATAACAACGGAGGTTAAAATACTAGAATAGTCAGAAATCGCAAAAAAAAACTTTTCCCATACTTTTTGTAAATTTTTTGCGATTTTTAATTTCTAGTACTCAACTCAAACCTCAGTCGGTTTGATAGTCTTTAAACATGATCAAATGGCATCATAAAGTTTTTGTATAAATTAAAAGTTATCTTGCTGACTGTTCACTTTTATAAGCTGTTAATGGGGGCCAAAATACCTTCCAAAGTTAACGACAGTCTCCTAAGGTACCTGCCATTACTGAACCGTCTCAAAGGGCAAGCCTGTATTGTAACCAACTAAAAAACATGAATTTTGTATAGGATGACCGTACCTTATTTCAAATCACCCCCATGTACTTTTTATTAATCGGTAGGGTTGGGAATTACAATTAAAACCGTAATTAATCATAAAATCCATGGAAAAAAATGACATACATAAAAATATTCTACGGCTCTAATACCAGCCCTTTTGTACCCAGAGCTAGCCTGTGTACCTAATAACAGCCTAGGGTAGGGTTATGCCTATGGAGTTTTTGTGTTGAATTGTTGGTTTTAATGAATAAATAAGATAATAAGTAAAATTAATCATCATCCATCAGCATATCAGCCGAAGGACGTCCACTGCTGTACATAGGCCTCCCCCAAGGATTTCCACGACGACCGATTCTACGCTACCCGCATCCAGCGGCTTCCCGCGACCTTCATCAGGTCATCGGTCCACCGAGTGTGAGGCCTGCCTACGCTACGTTTTCCGGTGCGCGGTCGCCACTCGAGAACTTTACTGCCCCAATGGCCATCCTTTCTACGAGCTATGTGCCCCGCCTACTGTCACTTAAATTTAACGATTCTGAGAGCTATTTCGGTTACTTTGGTTCTCCTACGGATCTCCTCGTTTCTGATTCGATCACGCAGAGAAACTCCGAGCATAGCACGCTCCATTGCCCTTTGAGTGACCTTGAGCCTTCTTATGAGGCCCATAGTAAGAGACCATGTCTCAGTTCCATATGTCATAACTGGCAACACACACTGGTCAAATACCTTGGTCTTAAGACACTACGGTATTTGGGACATGAAGGTATTGCGAAGCTTCCCGAACGCTGCCCAGCCGAGTTGGATTCGACGATTGATCTCTTTCTTGAAGTTGAACCTACCTAACTGAACTGGATATCCCAGGTACACATATTCAGTAACAACTTCTAACGTAAAGCCTCCAACCTTTAGAGGAGTAGGTGCGACACGGACGTTAGACATAACTTTCGTCTTGCCCATGTTCATTCTAAGACCTACTTGTTAAGAGGCTCTACTGAGACCATCGAGCATTGTGCCTAAGTCGTCCATAGTCTCAGCCATGACCACGATATCGTCAGCGAAACGAAGGTGGGTGGGTGATGTACTCGCCGTTGATATTATTGCCGAGTCCACCCTAGTCCAAAAGCTTAAAAACATCTTCCAGGGCGGCGGTGAACAGTTTCGGAGATATGACGTCTCCCTGTCTCATCCCTCGCTGCAACCAGATAGGTAGCGAGTTTTGGTCCTGGAGGTGAACCCACATGGTGGCATTTTCATACAAATACTTCAGTACCTCGATATATCGATAGTCAATTTGGCACCGCTGGAGAGACTGTAACACAGCCCAAGTTTCGACCGAATCAAAGGCTTTCTCATAGTCCACGAACGCTAAGCATAGTGGCTGATTGTACTCTTCGGTATTCTGTATAATCTGCCGCAGCTTATGTATGTGGTATGTGGTACTATAGCCTTTTTGGAAACCGGCTGGAAGTCTTCAAACCTACGTGCGAGACGATTCGTAATGACTCTCGAAAACAGCTTGTAGACATGGCTCAGAAGTGAGATGGGTCTATAGTTCTTCAGCCAGTGTTTGTCGTCCTTTTTGAAGAAAAGCACGACCACTCTTCTTTGCCATGCCTTAGGTATTTTTCCCTCGAGTATAACGGAATTAAATAACCTCTGAAGAGCTTTAAGTACCGGTGTTCCACCTGCTTTCAAAAGTTCAGCTGTAATATTATCATCACCCGGTGCCTTATTGTTCTTGAGCAGTTTCAGAGCCATTCTAATCTCGTACAGGCTGATGTCCGGGGTATCTTCGGTATAGCGTCGGGTTAATCTGACTCTTGGGTATTTGGCTAGATCGATGACAGGCAGACATGTAGTCGTGTACAAGTGTCCGTAGAACTTCTCAACTTCTTCCAGCAACTCAGTCTTAGATGATATGATCCAGCCATCCTCTGTATTAAGCTTAGTCAGTTGGTTTTGTCCAACACTCTCTATCCGGACCACATTGTTCATAAGGGACTTGTGGACTAGAAACCCGACACCACCCTGGGACAGTTGGTCACCCTCCCGGAAATAGAGCAGGTTTCCGGATTTAAGGATTACAGTGTCCTCCTCCTCCCTTCGGACTTCGCACAATCCTACGAATTCAAATGTAAATTCTAATCAAATAGCACAACAACTACAACTCAATGGAAAATCCGCAATACGAAGCAAGCCGATAGCCTTCTGGAACCTTTCTCACACGAGGAGCTTCAAGGGGCACTCAGGAAACTTAAAGATGGAAAGACTGCAGGAATCGACGGCATCTGTACAGAGCAAATAAAGAGGTTGGGCACCGCTGCCAGAAACTGGCTACTAAAGCTATTTAACAACTGCCAGCTCAACATCACAATGCCGAGAGCCTGAAGAAAAACTCACTTTGTGGCTATTCTAAAACCTGACTAACCACCTGAAGATCCAAAGTGCTACAGGCCTATATCTCTTTTATGCCACATGAATAAAGTGTTTGAAAGGCTAATTCTGGATCGCATTTCCCCAAGCCTAGACACTGTGTTAATTAAACAACAGGCAGGCTTCAGGCCGGGAAAATCATGCACCAACCAAGTATTAAACTTCAGACAGTACATCGAAGATGGCTACGAGAAGAACTTAATAACTGGGGTAGCGCTTGTCGATCTTACTGCAGCCTACGACACAGTGAGCCACCGCAGATTAATCCCCAAAGTGTTTAACGCGACAAAGGCCTACCACCTAACGAAAATGATTGAGGAGCTGCTGAGAAATCGAAGATTTTCGTGTCATTCCAGGGAAGCAACAGTAGATTGTGGCGTCAAAAAAATGGACTGCCACAAGGAAGCGTCCTTGCACCTATGCTCTTCAACATATACACGAACGACCAGCCAATCCTACCTAACAAAAAGCACTACCTGTTCGTGGACGACCTGGCTCTCGCTAGTCAAGAAACAGACTTCCCTAGCGTCGAGAAACAACTATCTCAGTCCCTGGTAACTCCATCTATGTACTACGCTGAAAACCAACTCAAGTCAAACCCTAATAAAACCCAGCTCTGTTCATTCCATCCAAAGAATCGTGAGGCAAGCAGACCTCTACATGTATCCTGGCAGGGCTAGCAACTAGAAAACACCTCCATGCCGAAATACCTTGGAGTCACGCTGTACCAACACCAAGATGAAGGTCACCAACTCACCAGTAGGAACATACTACTGCAGCGCCTAGCTGGCAGCACATGGGGCGCCAACCCACATACAATGCGGACCTCTGCACTAGCCCTGTGCTATTCAACAACTGAATACGCGTGCCCAGTCTGGACAAACTCTGCTCACAGTGGACACGTAGATGTAGCGCTAAATGAAACCAGCAGACTCATAACCGGCTGCCTTAAACTAAGACCTGTTTAAAAACTGCACCTTCTCACTGGAATTGCACCCCCAGCTGTACGCAGGGAGGCGGCCGCGGCGTAGGAACGCTGAAAACAAATAAACGATGCACTATATCCACTCTACGACCATGTTCCTGCCAAACTGCGTCTTAAATTCAGGAAAAGCTTTATCACAAACAAATGCCTACATGGTGAGACCCAGACAGAATTTAGAACGAACATCAGAATCAACATTCCCTAAAGGACCAATATCAAATTTAAAAAAACAATGGGTTGGTAGTGGTAAGTAATCAAATATCAATAATATAATTCTTCAACAGATTAAAAAAAATATAGTAAAACAGTCAAAATCTTTACGCGATTCAAAATAAAATCTAACAACATTAAATTTTTTAACGTATATTTATGTTTGTGACATCCTTGATTATTAAGGCGTGGCTGTTATTAGGTACTCTGTCGAACCAAATAACACCCCCTCGCCCCGTGCTGCCATTATGTGTCCCATACATTTTATGTTTCTAATTGCAGCCCCCCAAATATTAACTAAAGCAAATTGCAAATGTTTATTTTGCCAGAAATTCATGTATTTCTATGTCTGTATCAATAACCAAACTAATCACGAAATGTAGAATTGAAAAATCCTAAGAAATACCTGGTTTTAGGAGCTCTCGAACTTAGCAAAAAATAGCAAAATGGCCGACGTGCACGTTTTCTTGGGTTCGATCCTAAACTGACACTGGCATATTCATGCAAGTGTTACCGTTTTTAGTACGTATTTTGTGCAGAATATTAGGTTTTTTTTGGTACTTTTCCCTGGTAGGTATTGCCTGTAGATACCTTATTATTTAAGCAGAAAGACGAAAAGGCTGCAACTAGGAGCAGGTTGCTATTAGGGGCGTCCCTACTTGCGTGGGGTAATGAAGCGATTTGTGCGAAAGCGCGCGCGTGCGTCAATAAATGATGTAAAAAAGCCGGCCAAGCGCGAGTCTGACTCGTGCACCGAGGTTTACGTAAAATCTTGTAGGCATATAATATAGTATGTATTATTTTGTAACTAGGAATTTACGGTATACGGACTATTTCTTTTACTTGTGCTATCAAACATTGCTTCTTACCAAATTTCATGATTCTAGGTTCACAGCAAGTAGGTACCCCAAAGGTTTTAATTCCCTTGCGAGTGTCAAAATAATATGTGGCATATCTTTTTACAGCTCCAGCTGTCTGTGATCGACTTATTTGATATTGAATTTTCCCACGGGAGCTCTTGAATTTTCCGGGATAAAAAGTATATATTCCTATATGTTAACCCGGGCTATAAGGAACCACCATACAAAATTTCATCAAAATCGGCCTGGTAGTTTTTGCGTGATGCGTGAACAAACAGACAGACATTTTTGTTTTGTTTTAGCCTCTAAATCGTTAGTAATGTCCACAACAGTTATTATTCTCCAAAAATATTTCATGTAAGACACGGCCCCGTTACATTTTTATTATATGTATAGATTAATTTCAACTTGATACCTTCACGCTTTCCTTGTCGACAAACAGACGAACAACGAAGTAATCCAATAAGGGTTCCGTTTTTTCAATTTGAGGTATGGAACCCTAAAAAGGGGTAATTATACTAGAGACGCGCCGAGTACTCGGTTCGGCAAACCGTACCTCAAAAGAAAAAACGGAACCCCTATTCCTATAAGGGTTCCGTTTTTTCTTTTCAGTGATCCTTCACTTCGTTGTCTGTCTGTCTGTCTGTCCATTTGTCAAGACCGTTTTTCTCAGGAACGCGTAATGGAGGTATCAAATTGAAATTAGTACCAAATAATAAAGTCTCCAATCACTTGAAGCTGTGAAAAAGTCAAACCTCAACGTCAACGCAGTCAAAAGATACGGGCGTTTATGCCGTATAATTTTGACACTCGCGAGGGAATCGAAACCTATTAGGGTACTTCGCATTGACCTACAATCATGAAATTTGGCTAGAAGCAAGTAAAGGAAAAAATCCTAAAACCGTAAATGGCTGCGACATACCTATACATACGCTAGGTAGGTACGTAACGTGCTAGAAGGCGCGCGCCTGCGAAAGCCGCGGCTCCCCGTACCCCGCCCATTCCTCTCGCGAGTAATATCATTTATTAGATTATTATTGAGAGTGGTAAATAGATTCTTCGGGGATTTCTTTGTATTTTAGTTAAAAAAATATATAACTTTTAGAATACGTAATAATATTTAAGGTGTCTTTAATGTACGAGGGTTAAAATCAAATAAAATTTAATAAAAAAATAAATATCAAAGATACCTCGGAGATAATTCTCATAGTTATTGTTAGTGATCATTTACCCATTGTAACAAAATATCACTTTCGTTGCTGTATTATTTTACAAGTAATTTTTTTTTAAACATAAAATAGTGAATATCCACTCGATCTATCGATTTTGACCGGGGATAATTACTAATACAATCAAAACGTTTTACAAGAAGCCCTTATGAAAAAAATCACCAGTTTTGCATTTTATGTTCACACTCATATTTAATTTTATTGCTTTATGGACTAATTACTCCATAATTATCAAAAATATTCAAGAGATAATTATGAACTTCATTTGTTCAATTAATTAACTGATACATTCTAAGTTTTCACTCCAAGTGCATTTAATGCAACCTACTCCATACAAATGTTCCTAGATTGACTGGACTATATTTAATAGTACGACCAGCGAGCGGTACATACCACCAGTTGTCGTACGTGTTAATCGGAGCGTAAGAAATGTAAGGTAATGATTATCAGTTTCACCTTATTATTACAATAAAACAGGGTGCAAAAAGACTTCTTCCGGAAATAGGAGGCTTCTTTTCTTTGATTATTTACTCTCTAGATAGAGCGCTGCCGGCCAACTAAAAATTATCAGCCAACTGTTGGCTTAAAAAACCGCTCCCCGCTCCTTATTGTCCAGTTTGACGTCTAAGGATAAACACAAATAAAAAAAAAGTAGTTAAAATGAATAAATGTAATGAAAATAAAATAAAGCTGTGCAGGAATTGCAAAGGACGTTTGAAAACAACAAATTAAGTCACCGACCATTGCTAAGTAATTCGGATTCATCATATTACAGGTGAGATGTTGTCAAGGGTTTACCAATCGTGAATAAAAAAATAAATATATTTCGGATCATCAGAAGGGTTTTGGCCGTATCTAAGAAATAAACTCGTCTTTGAGAAGTTTTGGAGTGTACAATCAATATTCAAACACGTTTGCAGCACGAGGCTTAGCGATGATTCGGATGAAAACCGATTATTTTATAGACTGCGATGAGTTCGGCACGGGGCTGGCTTCCCAAGTTGACAGTTCAGCTGCTCGATCAAAAGTGCTCGTAAAATAATTGGCGCCTCTGTCGTAGCCTCTGTAGGTAGGCTGCATTGTCTTTAATGGTTCGATAATCACAACGATTCTGATTGGCTAACTAACAAGTACCAACACTACCAACTTCCGGGTTCCGGCTCGCACAGACCACGCCTTGGCCAAAGATGACTATTATTACTACCCTAGCTAACCGTTTGACGTTTCAAGATAAAACACACGGTGCTTCGACGGATGCATAGATGGCGCCACGTCCTTGCGCTCCGACATATATATTACTTTGTAAGAAAGTAATTCGTTCTTATGCCAATTTTTAACGAGTCGCACTTAACATTTTTTTAGTCTTGCCAGTTTTTTTTAAGCAAAATTCCCTCCAAATTTGAGTTAAAATAATAACTCTGCTACCAAATTAAAATATGGTGGAACTGAAATGGTTACCTGATTAGGTCGGAGTAAAAAGCAGGTAAAGTTTATTGGTAATATTTAAGCGTGGGGTACTAGTTTATCTCGAAAACTAAAAAAAAAGTATCAAAAATCTGACAGAATAATTTTGAAAAAGTTAACTTAGGACAATGTATGAGATCTTCCCATCTGTCTTGAGCTTATATATATATATATATATATATATATATATATATATATATATATTATGTATATATTATGTATCATAATATTTATTTATGTTACATTTATTAAATTGAGTTTGTATTTATTAAAATTAGGCTACGTAGGTTTAAATGTAATATTAGTTGTATTGATGTTCTTAACTAGCTTGTACGTAATTACGTGTTTCTTTGTCCTCACTAAGTCCTCTGTTTATTATTGCAGAGGTTGACTGGAAGAGATCCCTCTAAGGGATAAGTCCGCCTTTGTACTTAAGGTTTTTTTTATAACATTATTTTAAGATTTTGTACAATAAAGAGTTTACAAACAAACAAACAAACAAACTTAAGGGCATATTTGAGATACTTATACATTTATACAAAAGCTGGCACACAAATAGATAATAACATAGTTATTAAATATCAAACTCTCTAACTAACTATCGAATATCGGTCTACAAAAGCGGTCTTATCGATAAAAGCGAGCTCTTCCTGAAAAGCCTTATCTATATAATTAATATTGTCTTATGTAATTAACATTGCTTAAACTATTAAATGTAATACACACTGTTTTGTTTTTCATTCATTTCATTCATTCATAATCATAAAGACGGAAATGAAATCTTTGATTATTGATTCGCCTATTTGTTCTATTGCGAAAAATAGTCACTGGAAATATTACGTCTTACAATACATATTATATATTCAGTCATACTAATGAATAAACACGTTAAAAATTTAAATTTGATCTAGCCCATAGATAAGAAAAATATGGTATTAACTGTTATCCCCATGCATATTAAAGAATCCATAATATTTAAAATTAATCTAGCGCGTATAAACAATTTGAAGTTTCTTAGTTCATATATATATTTTGGGGGATTATAATATTATATATTTTGGGGGAAAATAATATAGCATTACATGTTATCCCTTTGCACGCACACAGAGACAAATAGAACGACAGACGCGAGCGTAAGACAAACACACACAATCATAAAATGCTGGCCTATTAGCAGTGCAGTGATTACAGGGTGAGGCTCTATCTAGAAAGTAAATAATCAAAGCTTCAACTCATGATACTAAATTAAACAACTTTTGACAAGGAAACCATAAATTTTTTTTACTTTTTAAACAATTCGAACAACTGATCAGCCAACTTAGTATGGAGTGTCCTTTTTTTGCATATACAGTGTAACCCGTAGGACTCATGGAGGAAGTTGTTCGGTTTCGTGAGTAGAACACCCGTTTAAGTTTTCGGGAGTGCTCATTTACATCCTGTATATTATCGTTATATCATATAGAGCGTCGGTGGTGAAACGTTTAGGGCCACTTCCTCTTTTCTGGGAGGTCACGGTTCGAATCCTGCCAGCACTGATGTGTTTTCGAGTTTCGATTTCATAGGTACGTTTGTTTGACGGTCGTACGGTGCATGTGAAGGAAACGTGCACACGCCTGCGAAGAAACTCGAAGGTTGTGTGTGAAGTCGACCAACCTGCGCTGATTTAATGATATAATAATTATTTGATTTGGTCACAGATGGGGATCAGTTTGACTTCATCGTGGTGGGCGCTGGCTCGGCCGGCAGCGTGGTGGCCAACAGGCTCAGTGAGGTCAAAAAATGGAACGTTCTGCTCATTGAAGCCGGCGGCGATCCTCCGATTGAAAGTGTCGTAAGTACCCAGGTTTTCTGTTTAAGTAAGTAGGTACCATAGTTAATGTTAAGTTAATCTTTTAGACAAAACATAGAATTAGAAATAAAAAAAAGACCATACATATTACCTCAGAAATGGCTCAATACACAAAAGCTGTTGAAAGGAGTTTCATGAATCTAGCCATAGTAATGCATTCATATTTTTTTACGTGACAACGTCTAATAAATCAATGGACGCCGGCTGCGAGCACGAAGAAGGATGACTCATTGTCCCGTTACGTTATGACGATGTCACGTTAAATTATGGTCCATAAACCGTTTTTTTTTACGAGTGATCTTCTTGTTCCTATTAATACTTCCATTTTCCGTGGCCCTCGTGTGAAATGTAAATGGATAGGTGTTGTTGTTTATTGTTAGTCACGTTTTTGAAATTATTAAATAATTTTTGAAAAACCTTTAAACTTATAGGTAAGCTTTCATTTGAAAATAATTTTAAATATTTATTATTTTATTGAGCAAACCCTTTGATTTGATACCCATATCATGGGAGTGCAAAAAAAAATCTCTAGTCCGCCGACTTTTGGATGTCCAATTTTCATTATGTCCACTATATTGAATTTAAAGCGACGTCACTTTGATAACCGTGCCTTGTCACCCAAATTAAACGTGAATGTAAAATTTTAGCTCAATCGGAAACGAGAAAGTGGTTCCAATTTAGGTTCCAAAATTTCACTCAAACTATCAAAGCTTGTAAAAGAGTATATATTATTTAAGTGTCATTTTACTTCCGCCCGTCCGAACTTTTGAAAACTGTTTTTTTTTTTAATATTTCTCAGTTCAGGATCTTTAGCAAGAGTAAGACTCTCACTTGACCGCTTTTCATTACTTGTTGTTTTACTTTAGGGTTTGTTCCAACTATAATCACGCCAAGTTTGATGCTTGTATATAATACCGATATTATGATAGTGCCAGAGCTAAAAAAAACATATTTCTTACATTATGGGGTCACCTCCTAATTTTCTATTTAACTTACAATGATCAATAGGTCAAAACTAGCAATCGATTTTACGGCAGCTTCCGTGGCTCTAATGGAGCTGGATTTGGTATGGAAGCGTATTCCCAGCGACAACAGATCCTGTTGGTGTTTCGAAATTGATCTGATGATGAACTTTGAAGATGAAATCGAGGTCCCATTTGTAGTTGTACTTGTTGATATCTTTTTGTATTAAAAATTCGAATAAGTATTTTTGTTGTACTCGTTGATGTTTTCTAAGGTTTCTTATCAAAAGATGTAGTGGTATACAACCCTCAGTGCGAAAGTCAGACTCTCACTTGGCTGTTTTTTTTATTTCGTCTGGAGTGACGCGATGCACTGCACTGATATTTTTCCGCATAATCTTCACTCGAACTAGTGGAGACACCAGTGCTGCTAAACCGAATCTTAAGAAAATATAGAACATTTCATGACAATGAGACACCCCACTTTAATTTAAACGTTATATTACTAACTCTCGTTATCTCCTTTCAGATACCATCCTTCAGTTTTGACCTTTGCCACACTAAGTACGACTGGGACTACAATGTAGTCAGTAACGGAAGAACCAATAAGGCAAACGTTAACGAAACCATCTACTGGCCCCGTGGTAAAATGCTCGGAGGCAGCAGTGCCATGAACGCATTGTATTATATTCGTGGAAATGAACACGATTATCAGCAATGGTACGAAGAAGGCAACGATGAGTGGCATCCTGAAACAGTATATAAATATTTTAACAAAGCTGAAAATCTTCAAAATGAGGAGTTAATGTCAAACCGTGATGTAGATCAACGATATGGACATGACGGTCCACTTGTCATTAACAGATATAACAGCACATACAGAAACGTTACGTTGAAATTGATGAGTGCATGGGATGAAATAGGTTTCAAAAACGTTCCAGATGTTAGTTCCCAAAAAACGGTAGGGTCCGGTATTAGTTTAGAAACAGTATCAAATGGAGTACGAACCAGCACGGCTTTGAGCTATCTGACTCCAGCAAAAAACAGAAAGAATTTAAAGATAATGAAGAATGCACTTGTAACAAAAGTTTTGATAAATGATGTCACCAAAGAAGCTTACGGAGTAACTGTTGAGAAAAATGAAACAAAACTTACTATTTATGTTTCAAATGAAGTGATTATAAGTGCTGGTGCTATAAATACTCCTCAGCTATTGATGTTGTCGGGTATTGGACCTGAAGAGCATTTGCTATCAAAAAACATTTCATGTGTCGTCGATTCTCCTATGGTAGGCCAAAACTTACAGGACCATATATTGTTGCCAGTGACTGTGTATGGGGATGAACCAACATACTTCGACGAAAAGGATCTCAATTTTGATGCTATACGATACCTTTATAATCGCACTGGGTACATGGCACAAGGGAGTGCCTCTGATGCAATGGCATTTTTTTCTAATGTTGAAAACGCCTCTTACCCACTTTTCCAAACCCATACTGTAATTTTCCTAAGAAACTCAACAACCCAATTACGGTCTTGGACTGAACAAGTGACAAAGTACAAACCAGTAGTTGTGGATGATGTTTTAGAAAAGAATGTGCATCAAGCTTTATTCTTTTTCGCATTCCATCTTCTTCATCCTTTCTCTAGAGGGAACATTTCTTTACATACTACTGACCCTAGAGATCATCCTCTTATCTATGCAAATATCTTCGAAGACCCCAGAGACTTAGACACAACTGTAGAAGGAATTAAGTTGTTGTCAAAGATTGTCAACACAGAATATTTTAAGTCCATCAATGGTCATTTAGGAAGAATGAATTGACCCGAGTGCAACGAGCTTGAATTGGATAGCGATGAATACTGGAGATGTGTTTGTATAAGCATGGTGGCGACAGTATTCCATCCAGTAGGAACTGCCAAAATGGGATCAGACCCAAAAACATCTGTTGTAAGTAGTCGTTTGAAAGTTCATGGCATAAAGAATATGCGAATTGTGGACGCCAGTGTCATGCCCACCATCACAAGTGGTAACACAAATGCGCCGACTATCATGATCGCAGAGAGAGCTTCAGATTTGATTAAAGAAGATTATAAAGTGAAAATTGATTGCTTAGGATCGACTTACTAAAAATAAGTGAAAATGTTAAGCATAGTATCTTTTGATTTATTATTGATAAATATCATTATCAGTACAACAAACAACAACAACATGAGTATGAGTACCTACTTGTATTAATGCAGGAAAGTTTTGCTAAATAAAATTTTCTTATTTAATATACATTTTTTGTTATAAACATTTACAGTAAGCTCGTTTTAGAAAAATAAACTAACCTTAATATTATAAATGTAAAAATGTGTCTGTTTGTTTGATTTTTTGTTTGTTACCTTTTCACGCTTCAACGCCTTGACCGATCTTAATGAAATTTAGCATGCAGGTAGCCTGTGTCACGAGAAAGGACATAGGCTACTTTTTATCACGTGAAAATAGCATAGCCCGTTGCAGTTCCTGAGGGAAATGAAAAGATACTCTTTTTGGTTAATTTCTTTAACATCGCAACCGAAAAATGGATTGTGTGATTTTTTGCACAGAGATGATGATGAGGGGGTGGGAAATAACACGACTTACTAATAAGCATATCCTGACAAAGTTCCCGAGGGATCTGGAGAAAATTTATGTCCACACCGCGCACCCTCTAAGACAGTTAAAAAAACGATGTCCACGCGGGCGAAGCCGCGGGCAAAAGCTAGTTAAAAATAATACTTTAAAAATTATTATTTTAAATTATGTAAAATAAATGTAAATGTAAAAATAAAAACTCATATTTTATTATTAGAATTGATACGTTTATTCGAAGTAGGTACCAGAATTTTTTGCTAAATCGATTTTAAAAAGTATGTTTCACACAAGAAAGTTCATAGATTTTCAGTACAAAGTATTACATACCAACTGAAATCAAAAATTGTTTTTAAGATTCCGTACCTAAAGGGTGCCTACGGGACCATATTATTATTAAGCCTCTACTGAATGCCGTCTGTCTGTCAGCGGGCTCTTTCTCTCTAATCTTAATAGGTGGACAATTGAAATTTTCAGAGTGTGTAATTGTATTGCCGCTATATAACGTAATATATAAAAATAATATAAAATTGAAAATTAAGTGGCCCTTGCAAGAAACGTTACAAGTGACAAACGATACAAGAAACGTTATTGAAAGGTTTTCGTTAATGCTCTATCGCAAAAACCGTTATAAACACAAGCGTGAAACTTGGAGTGGTTATAGTAATTATCATCAAATAATAAAAATGGTTATTCGAAATGAAAAATGATATGGGAAACCTAAAGTTGATTTTCAAATACCTATTCAATGATACCCTACTTAACATAGTTCGTCAACTTTCATTTTTTTTGTTTTCACAATATGGCGTCTGGTTGCCGCCATATTGAATTTTGATTGATGTCTTGTCTTTAGTGACACTCACAAGATTAAGACAAATCGATTGACGTAAGAATCATGAAAATCGGCCCACGCGTTTGGTCTCTAGAGTGCCACAAAGGAACAAACATACATATATACGCTGATAAACACATTACCCTCCTTTGCGTCGCGCAGTCGGGTAAAAAACTGGCCAAATGTGAATCGCGTTCGCGCTGAGGAGTCTAAAGTGAATAAAAAAAAAACATTCGAAAATAATTTGTCACAATTCATTCGTAATAACATAATTAATACCATCTGGAAATATATTATATTTTGTTTCAATATTCCTACATTTCAGAAAGGCTGTTTGGAAAAATGTGTACAGTTAATCCTTTCAGCAAAAAAATTAAAATCATAGTTCTCTTTGAATGATTTAATGGCTTTTACTGGAATAGGAACGAATGAAATTATTTTTACGTAGATTGGAATTTCTTTTAGTTTTCGAGGAGTTCCGCTACTTTTCTGAGTTTGCATGAGCGCGAAGAAAAATAAAATAAAATATAAATGCAGCAGCAAGAAAATATCAGAGCTTTTTGAGCAAAAAATGTACGTAGGTATGTATATGTCACCGGGATATTGTGAAAACCGCGATATTACAATCTCACTAGTTAGATGATTATATAACGGTAAATTGTGAATTGGATCTAGAGAATGCAATCCCGGGATCCCGGGATCCCGGCCTTATTTCAGTCCCGAATAATTCGGGATTAGTTTTGTCCAATACCGGGATTTTCGGGATTAACGAAAATGCTAAAAGCTTATAACTTAAACATTCTTTTAGAAATTACTCATCGTAGCTTTCTTTGTAAACACAATGTTAAAAAATAAATAAATAAAATAAATAAATATTCTGGGACAAATCACACATGGTCATCTGGCCCCAAAGTAGGATTCCCTGTGTTATGGGTTACCAGAGACTGATATACATACTTATATACGTTTAAATACATACATATATAGATTTAACACCCAGACACAGAGCAAACAAATCTGCTCATCACACAAATGCTTGCCCTGGGTGGGGATCGAACCCACAACCCTCGGATCAGTAGTCAAGGGCTCTAACCACTGAGCCACCGAGTCAGTCATAATTTAGGCCATCTTACATTGACAGTTGATTATTATTTGTCGTACGTATTGACCGACACAGAGGATCGTACAACCTGGACGCGTGTGCACTTATTTTTGAGTAAGTCCTGTGTTTTTCTTGCTTATTAGGTTTTAAACTTGTTTATATTACATTATTTATAAAATGCCATAATGTTTGAAATCAATTTTTCGGTGTTTAAAACTGTATATCCGAGTTTATTATGCTTTTTGGTATGTAATGTAATGCATTTTCAGCTGCAGCATTTATATGTAATAAATTGAGAACACGGCTTGGCTGATGTTTTTAAGGTCTTATTTTCGTAATAAGTAGATCTCGAAGTTGATTTAAAAAGTGTTTTTTATAGTAACTTAAAGTTCCTAATTGTTTTCTTAGTAAATTTTTATGTTTAAGATAATTTCAAGTCAAAGTTATTTTGGTTAATGTTTTAGAAGATTATTTTGTTTTTGATTTTGTGCTCATTAAAACAAACGAAAGACTGCTTAAGTTTAAATATAAATGTTAATGATTGTATTTTATAGTAACTCAAAGTTCCTAACTGTTTTCCTAAGTTTCAAGTTGAAGTTTTTTTGGTTAATGTTGTGGAAGATTATTTATGTTTTGATTTTATTCACATTGAAACGAAAAACTGCTGAGTTTAAATAAAAATGATAACCAATGATTTGTTGTAGTTCTTACTACAAATTTTCAATCCCGAAGCTCTCCCGGGATCCCGGGCTTGTCTTTGTTCAGTCCCGTAAGCCCGGGATTGGAAATAGGGGCCGGGATTGCATTCCCTAATCGGATCACAAATAAATTGTACCTACAAATAAATATTTAGTGTTTTTCACTTCGCTTAGTGTTATTGTAATGTTACTTGTGAGTTTAGAATGTCACTAGTGAAATTGTGAACAATATTTTACAGTTCACAATCTGTCGCCAGTTCACAATCTCGCAACATAAATTCCGTTAGATTCTTACGGTGACATATTTAAGCAGAAAAGAGGCAGCCAGTTCCTTTACTTCATCGATGTTCACAAAATACACATGAGATCATATGAGATCGTACCCTCAAGTTGGAAGAGCCAAGCCAGTCCACGACCTTATTGGAGGAGATTGGTGCGGTTTAATGGACTTGAAATAGTAGAATCGCTTTAGAGTTGCTGTGTCTAAATGTAATTAGGTTAGATTGTGGAACTAATTTCCACACAAGATTCGTGGTAGTCAGAGTCTGTATTCCTTTAAATCTAAATTAAAAAACACTTGTTATCTTTTCCTTCTTAAAGTTAGCCATATTTGTTTGGTAGATATTTAGGAATAAGTTATCAAAATTTAATTTTTTTTTAAATTTCGTTTTTGTTACGTACACATCTTCTGCAATTCATTTATAATTTTCTCTGCAAGGTCTGCTGGAAGAAATTTCTCATAGTAGTAAACTGTACCTTTTGTATTTTCTTATCTAGTTTGATGTTTGTTTTTCCCTGTTTCTGTGTACGACAAATTGTAAATAAAATAAATAAATAATTAAATGAATAAATTAGCAGGGTTCCCTTGTGCCGCATGAAAATAGCATTAGGACTTTTTTATGTTAAAATTTTGCGTGCGTTTCATGGTGAGTGATGATGCAGCCGAGGATGTAACACGCAAATAAAATGACCTCCCCTTTTTGAAAATTTCTAAATTATGCGAATCGGGGAACACAGACGCCGGCAGGGAATTCCACTCCTTGGTCGTTCGCAAAACGAACGATGAAGAAAAAAGCGTAGAAGATGGAACATTAATGAACATGAACAATACAGTGGATGACTTTTATTAGCCCACTAAGAAATTGTTATGTACCTTAACATGTTTTATGTAAAGTGTTGGTTGTTGTTATCCCTAATAAACAAAAGAAAATTAACGACAAAGAGGTGGAATCGCCCTCCGCGCCTGGTCGTCCCATGATGGAATGGAGAAGGGGGTGTGAGGTCGCAAAGCTCCAGGGCACATTCTCCGAAGGCTGGTTATTTTGAGACTTCTAGTTTGGCCAAACAACAATTTCAAAGTATTTTTTTTAAATGGTATTTATTTATTGTTTAATAACAACGGGTTTACCCAAATAACAGTTATTGACATTATACATTCTGAACATAAAATAAATTCATTACACTACTTACACACAAAATAAATAATTATTATATAATATCACAATTTATAGACAGAAAAAAAGAACTTTTTTATACGTATGGTCCCTCTTATTGGGACAGTCGGGTAAAATTGATCATATGTTACTCAGGGGATCAAGAGGAATCTAACTTCACCTCGCACTCCAAAATCCATCAAGCCTTTGAGGCTACAAGCTCAGCCGAAAAAATAGACATACATACATACACCCGAAAAAAACATTACCCTCCTTTTTGGGCAATGGGATGAAAAAAAATACCTGTCCCACTCACACACTCACTGACTCATCAATGCCGAGCCCAAATTTTTGGATCTAGAAAGCTGCAATTTGGCACAGAGGTGTGCCCATATTTAAGTAGACGGGCAGTTAAGCCGGATTTCTTAAATTCCTATGGGATAATAAACTATGTATTTGCTGGCGAAGCTGTGGGCAAAAGCTAGTATAGTATTTAAAACACGGCAGAGTGTCAGCCAAGTTCGAAAAGGAAAATGGCGACACCGGCTATGTTATATTACACAAAACATTTCGGGGCACTTTTTACATCCCTGTAATTACACGAACCATTTCAGGGCAGTTTTTGCCTCCCTGTAACTCAAAATCTGTTTGACATTACACAATTGTGATTTTGTGCGACGCATAATACAGTAGTAGTTTCACCTAGATCTCATTTTTTTTCATCAAATCTACCATTCTTAAGATATTACCGTCCGAAAATCACTATCTAGACACACGGCAGTGTGTCCGCCAAGTTCCAAAAGACAAAGGCGACACCGGCCGTGGGTTATTTACACGAACCATTTCGGGCCACTTTCGACCTACCTGCTGCATTCTGTTTGACTTACGTACTTGCGATTTTGTTGATCTAGTAGGTTATTGGACGTACACATTTGGAAAAAATGGCCAAGTGTGAGTCGTACTCACGCATTGAGGGCTCCGTATCACCATTACTCAGCAAAATATATAGACCACTTCCAGGTAACTTATAATCTTAAAATTTGGCATCGAGGTAGGATACCTTTTTTATATAGGATGACTTTTAATTAGTTCTTGATAGCAAAGGATATGAATGTACTTGTGATTACAAACAACTTTCCCTAAGAAACTTTATGTCAAATATAAAAAAAAAATTTGGTCCTGCATAATTTTTTTTTTGATTTGATAACTTGTTATGTACCGAGGACCTAAATTTTTTTTCTGATTCGACATATAGTTTCTTTGGGAAAGTTCTTTGTAATCACGAGTTCATTCATATCATTTGCTATCAAGAACTAATTTAAGGTCAAAAAAGGTAAAATTCTAAAAACGGACAAGTGTAAGTCGTCGTATTTTGGGCCACTTTCAGCCTCCCTATAACTCAAAATCTGTTTGACTTACACTTGCAGTTTTTCGTGTCTCCAGGACCCCTCGATAACCTAGAATCCCAATTTCCATAAATATATCTTTTACTATTTGTGAGATATTGACGTCTAAAAATCACTATTTTATGACTCCCTCACTGACTCATACTCTAGGTAACACAGAAACTTGAAATTTGGCACCGAGACCTACCTCGGTTGGATGTATACAAAGGGAAAATTCAAAAAACGGCC
The DNA here is from genome assembly GCA_947284805.1 of Coleophora flavipennella. Classification (NCBI taxonomy): domain Eukaryota; kingdom Metazoa; phylum Arthropoda; class Insecta; order Lepidoptera; family Coleophoridae; genus Coleophora; species Coleophora flavipennella. The sequence goes on along the minus strand of OX369306.1, from coordinate 7,173,896 downwards.
AAGTGTGAGTTGTACTCACATACTCACACACTAAGGGTTCCTTATCACCACTACTCAGCAAAATCTGTAGACCACTTTCAGATAACTTATGGCTTCGCCCGCGTGGACATCGTTTTTGTGACTGACTTAGAGGTTGCGTGGTGCGCGAGCCGCAAGCGGCTCGCGAGCGTGGACATAAATCTTCTCCACATCCCTCGAAAACTATGTCAAGATATGCTTATTAGTAAATCGTGTCATTTCCCACCCCCTCAACCATCTCGGTGCAAAAAATCATACGATCCATTGTTCCGTTGCGATGTGAATTAACCAAAAAAGAGTATATTTTCAGTTCCCTTGGGAATTTCATCGGCCTATGCTATTTTCACGGGCCTATGTCATTCCTTGTGACACAGGCTACCTGCATGCCAAATTTCACTAAGATTGGTCAAGGCGTTGAAGCGTGAAAAGGTAACAAACAAAATAAACACATTTTCACACTTATAATATTAGTAAGGATTTCCAGGTGATTTAGAAACTGGTTTGGCATTTAGGTAGATTAATAGGCGTATGCAAAGGAAAAAGAAATATCGACCATGTACGAGTTGGACTCAAAAAATTTGGGTTCCTTACCACCGTAGTGGTGGTAAGGAACCCAAATTTTTCTTCGGAATAATTATGTAGATTAATTCTAGGTGACTTTTTTATTTGATATTTGGAATCGAAATAGGTTTATTAGGCGTATTGAGTAATAAATCAAAAAAGTGGCTAAAAACGACTCGGGCTTACGTACCTTGGGTTCGGTACCAGCAAAAAATATCTTAAATATATGTCTATTACTTTGATAAAGATGATCAATCCGATACTTCAAGTCTGCCGAACACCACCCCAACCCCCTACTCGTAAACGCCGCCGTTTACGAGCTACCCGCGAACCCCATTCGCGTAATCCGACGCCCCAGACATGTACTCACTGACCCCGACGACCCGACCACGCTAGCCGTAGCTGCCCTGGCCCCGCCCCCTAACTCACAGAGAAACACTGCACCGACATTCTGCCCTCGCCGGCGAGGGCGACGTCCCCCCACTTCTGGGGCTTACCAGCGCTACCGGCATATACCAGGCCGCTTCTCTCCGATTCTTCCACGTCCAAGCAACGACCTAAGCCGAGGTCCGTGCCCACCTGGGCGCCCTTAAGCAGTTGCATCTTTTTGCTTTGCACTCGGTTGAGTGCCTTCCGTACTCGCCTCCCCTGCCCGGTGAAGTTGTAAAGGCTCCAACGGCCAACAACAAGCTTGTCCTTTCGAAAAGAAAAAATACTTTAATAAAGATAAGAGATTAATATTAATATTTTACAGAAAATAATGATATCCCAATAAAACATAAATTTGAAATGGGGCCAAGTTCAATATAAAAAAATTACAGCGATCTAAATGGGTAGGTAGCAAGTTCTACAGTGGTTCCTAAACCATAGCTACGGCACTTCAAATAAAAATATTTATTTAAGACTTCTCCATATAATATAAAATGTACAATAGTTTATAGTTGCCAAAAAAAGTGTTATGTTCTGCGCTACTAAATGGTGTAAACTTGGCAAGTTTAAATCGTCAAGGCACCAAGCAAGCATAGCTTACTTTTAAAAAGTAAATTTTAATATAGAATAAAGTTGGATAGTGAAAACTTGCCAAGCTACACCATGCAGTAGCACATAACATAACACATTTTCTTAAGCAACTGAAAGTCGATGTTTGTTATGTAATATTTGGAGAAGTCTGAAATAAATATTTCAATTTGAATTTACGTAGCTACAACTTTAGAAACCACTTTAGATCATAGTACATTTTTAGTGTGAACTTGGCACGCTTTTGCAATTAGGTTTTTGATGGGATATCTTATTTTTTTGCAAAATTGTAATATTTACCTTTTTCTTTATTCAAGTAATAGAACATTTTTTATAACATACTATTTACAACACAACGGTACTGATGTGAATCCCTCGGTGCACTTGGCTGGTTTTTCAAATAGAAACCGACCTGAGCTTGGATCGAAACTGACTGGCATATACCTACTGTTTCTAACATCCACTGGCAACTTGTTAAACAACCTAACAGCCTGATATTGTGCGCCGTGCATAACAACCTCGAGTTTTGGTTGTATCTTATTAACCATGTTTGGCCTTCTCGTTCATTCCTCTACTTTCCTTTCTTGTTTACTTTTAATTATTTTATTTTTTTGAAATATTACACATTATTACACCATTACGTATAAACAAGGTACTGTCAATATCTCCTACTTTTAGATAATCTTTACACGAATCTGTTTAAGAAATGCGTACCATTTGTAGTTCTAATGGCACGTTTTTGCAGAACAAATGCTTTCTGTACATTGTAGCTGTGTAGATGTTACCCCACAACTGTTATGCTATTATCTTAATACAAGGGCATAACAAACTGTCTTTAAATAACCTATGATAACTTCGCCACGCAAAATTCTCAAGGCATATCATGCTAAACTGGAATTTTTTTCCATGTTTGTTAGCTCATGATTTATTGCGTTAAAATTTACATCTAATATTTCCTTGTTTCGAGCAGTGGTACGAATATGAATAACGTTGGTTTTATTTGCATTTAATTTCAAACCATGTATTTAAAACAATTATTGAATCATTAACTTTATCATTTAGACAGGTCAAATCATCAGCTGATAAAATGGAATTTGTTTCCTCAGCAAAACTACTAATCGTGTATCATCAGCAAGATTATTTTGTATGTATGCCATCATGTCAAAGGGTTATAAAAATATTGGACCTAGCAAAGAGCCTTGCGGCACGCCTCATGCTAGATGTATGAACTCTTTCATTTCCGTCACCATCAATTGATCTGAGTTCCACAAACATTTTCCGATTTTTTAGATACGTTTTGAATAACTGTAAGGCCTTATATTGTGCTGGTGAAAACTTTCCCAGTTAAAACTCAGATGCCAATGTGGTCGAAGGAGACCATTAGTAGCACATAACATAATTTTATTAAGCAACTGAAATTGTTACCAAATTTGTCGTTACCTCCTAGTATACTAGGTTATGTCATACACATTACAATTTAGTACGAGTATATGAACCTTATCGACCGAGCTTTTCTCGAAAAAGACAAATAAATTGAAATAAATTTTATAATTTGATTTTCTTAGCTACCTATAACTTTAGAAACCACTTTTTAATACCCTACACGTGACCGCGGGTGATGCTAAGTGCAACACCAAGCTACCACCGTCTATCTCTTGCACGGTTAATTGTGCCACACGATAAGAAGAAAAAGAAACCACTATAGAACTTGGTACACATTTAGGCTCCACACACGGACTGCATTTTGACTGCAACCCAGATGCTAATTCATAGTTTGGATGCAGTTCTCCTAGTTAGTTGCGCTTTAACTGCATCCCTGCAGCTGGAATGTAGTCCGTATGTCTGGACCCTTAGATCTCTGTACCTAAATTTTCTAAGAACTTGGCTCCCTTTTAGCTACGTTATTGATGGGATTATAACAACAGAGAGATCACACGTACGCGCTTGGTATTAAGGTTAGATATATTTAGGCTGAAGTCGACGCAGATGGCGATCTTATTTATGGATATAATAAAACTAATGAAACATGCAAATAACAAGACTACGTGCCAGACAGTACGCCGACGGCCAACACTGTGCCGTCTCAGACAGACAGAACCAATATTCTTGAGATGTTTGGTATCGTCAAAACCTATTTATACCTCTAATTATGTAGGATCTGTAACACGGTGTAACATAAAGCCAAAAGTATATATATTAGTACTAACATACAGTATGGACACTCCATGCCGCTCTCTAGATTGCGACCTCACCCCCTCGTCAGCCAGACTGATACAGATTGGTTACAGTTTGGTTGTCGAACGTATAGGATTACGCCGCCATTATGTTTGTTCCGTCATTTCTTTTTTTGCAACGTCAATTCTGGCCAGTTGTATGAAGTGTCCAGGGTGTGATAAAGGTGTGGTAATACTTTAAGTTGGGCCTTTTACTCATCAAATTGAACAGCTTTGTTGAAGTCGCGTTTTTTTTTGGATTTTTCATACAAATTGGTCAGCTGTCTGGCCGGTTTTGTATAGGAAGTCAAATTTATTTTTGATCAATTAATCACAGGTTTTTTGGAGAAAGCTATTCAATTTGACGATTGGAAGCCCACCTTAAAGTGTCACTACACCTTAATGTTACACGCTGTATATGCCATAAACTACATTAATATGTATGTAATTATTTATGTCTCGTTTCCACTGTACTGCAGAAAACTGTTGTACTGTTAGAAAATGAACTATTTATTTTCTATTACTAGTAAGAGAAACCTCGCAATATCTTTACGGCCCAGATACCGCAGTGTCTTAAGACCAAGGTCTTCAGCCTCAAGGTCACCCAAAGGGCAATGGAGCGTGCTATGCTATAAAAAATACAAAAAATACAAAATTATTCTATCGAACCAGGGATCGAACCCATAATCTACGAGGAGGAAGTCCAATGCTTTGACCACTGACCTATCGCTTATATATCCGGTGCAATGAAATTCGAGATCTTATTATTGCAATGTCGGTAGTAAAAATTAAAAAAAAGATAAAAAAGATTTGATCATTTTCAGAGGATAATAAAACTCTTTTCATAAACTGTATTTCCTACGATAACTAATGAAAGTAAAAGACGATCCTGTGACCTTAAATTCACTTCCAAAGCTCATCATCAGATCAACTTCGAAATACCAAAAGGATCTATTGTTACCGGGAACACGGCCTCATAGAAAATTTCAGCTCAATCGGATTTCTGAATCGCTCTAAAATAGTTTGCAAGATTTGACCTAAACAAACTAACATAAATACAAGTTAAATTATAGTAGTTTATGAAACTGTTTCAAACCTAGTTATGTGCGGTTATATACAACATTTTATCTAATCATCTCATACATTGGGATTGAACCTATTACATAAATCATCATATCAGCCGAAGGAAGTCCACTGCTGGACATAGGCCTCCCCCAAGGATCTCCACGACGACCGGTTCTGCGCTGCCCGCATCCAGCGGCTTCCCGCGACCTTCACCAGGTCATCGGTCCACCGAGTGGGAGGCCTGCCTACACTACGCTTTCCGGTGCGTGGTCGCCACTCGAGAACTTTACTGCCCCAACGGCCATCTGTTCTACGAGCAATGTGCCCCGCCCACTGCCACTTAAGTTTAGCAATTCTGAGAGCTATGTCGGTCACTTTGGTTCTCTTACGGATTTCCTCGTTTCTGATTCGATCACGCAGAGAAACTCCGAGCATAGCACGCTCCATTGCCCTTTGGGTGACCTTGAGCCTTCTTATGAGGCCCATAGTAAGCGACATTACATAAAAAAAGACCAAAGTTAAATAAGAAAAAAAATACCCACGAAGTTCAGTTTGGTTTAGTTATACAACAAAACCTCATATGTTCTAACCTCCATATGACAAAAAAGATTTGATTATTTTCTGAAGACTAAGTATTTACTTTCGTACCTACTATTTTAAAACGAGGTAGTAACTAAGTTAGAACCGTTGCCGAATCGTAGTCACACCAGTATCAGTCTGTTAGATTACAGAAGCTTTATTAACTATCTCTTCACAATCCAAATTATAATCAAACTCGATTCACTATGATAAAACCATCGAGCACTTTCTTCAACAACATGCTTCTTTCTTCGCGGTCGCACAAGTCGTCTGACATTAATAGAGATGTTGCTAAGTTTTATTAATCGAGATAGTGCTGTGCCAGATCGTTAACAACTATATGGAGCTAAAGTTTTACTTCAGTCTTGTGGTCTAAAGCACACTCGTATTCTACAATAACTGCTGAAATCCCGTCCAAACGACGATAAGAACTTAACTCACCAAAACTGCTACATAATCATCTAAGAATTGAGATTTAGCGAAAGACTCGATTTGAATTTATTTCGATAAGGCATTTCAAAGCATCTAAGCAAAACCGTACAAGCTTCATGGCTCTACCCGAAGCACTAGATATGCATTTTGTACTCGTATGCGTGCGGCGAATGCAGGAAATGCAAATGAAGACATCTGCTGATCCTACAGTACAAAGGGATTTAAGACATCCGATCCGCAATGCCCACCTGAATAAATACTATTACTGTCTTATTTGGATTGGGAAAAACCGCTAAGGAGACAGACTTTTTTGGTAATAGAATAGAACAGAACAGAATAAAACAGAACAGAACAGAACAGAAAGAACAGAACCGAACCGAACATAACAAAACAGAATAGAATAGAATAAATTTTTAAACAATGATAAGTAACCACAAGTGAAATATAGCGTAGTTTTTAGAATACATAGTTTGTAACTATCACTGAAAGCAGCTCAGCATAGAGTGCATTTAGTCATCAAATAGATCACAGCGCTGATTTTCAGCTACTATCCCTCCAGCGAAGGGGGGTGGACCTAGACGAAGTACAGACATCATATTTTAAAATTTAAACTAAATAAAAAATGAAACATAATAAAAAAAAGTAAAACTGTAATAAGTCTGTGTCATTAATAACAGCCAAAAACATTCAGTGCTGTACAAAGGCCTCCTGCAAGGATTTCTACAACGGCTGGTCTTTCTCTGACAACATTCAGCGGCTTCCCGCGACCTTTACTAGATCATCGGTCCACCGAGTGGGAGGCCTTTCTACGTTACGTCTTTCAGTACACAGTCACCACTAGAAAACTTTACTACCCAAACGGCCATCTGTTCTACGAGCTATGTGCCCCACCCACTGCCATAATTAAGTTTAGGAATTCTGTAAGCTACTTATGTCAGTTATATTGGTTTTTCTGCGGATCTCCTCATTTCTAATCCAATCAAACTACACCTCTAAATAAAGAACATTTAACTGCGTGCGTCTTTTGACCGAATCTAAATGATTAAAATATAGGTACTTAACAAAAAACTAAATATAAATGAATCCCTATTTTCCTTGGTCACGGCATCACGCGTGAACGGCTGGACCGATTTCGCTTTTTTTTGCGAGTTCGTTATTGTCAGAAGAAGGTTCTTATATAGAGTAGGGTAGGGTAGGGTAGTGTAGTTTAGTGTAGTGTAGGGTAGTGTAGTTTAGTGTAGTGTAGAGTAGTGTAAGGTAAGGTAGGGTAGTGTAGTGTTGGGTAGTGTAGTGTTGGGTAGGGTAGGACAGGGAAGGGTAGGGTAGGGTAGTGTAGTGTAGTGTAAAGTGGTATACGAAGTTCGCCGGGAATACTAGTAAACAATAAATAAACACCCATCTATTTAAAGTAACCCACTGTTTAAATAAATAAAACCGTCATTTCCAAATTAACACCGCCCGCCATGATTATACGCCGCTGTTGAACAGCCGCTGCTGACTTATTCACAGGGTAGAGTCATTTAATTACTTCCGACGGCCCTGACATCGGATCCGTCGCGGCCACGTTTTAAATGAACTACCACTATATTCGGCGCGAGCGACACGCCAAGGGAAATAAACAGGAACAAAAGTGTGGTTAGTCGACAAGCCATAAGCTAAGAGCGAGTTAATATTATATCAGCTCATATACGTCCGAGGGGCTCGAGCCTATCCTAACTTAGAGCGATCGGGCCTTAGTCGACCACGTGGGCCCAGTGCGGGTTGGTCGACTTCACACATAAACTTCGAGTTTCTTCGCAGGCGTGTGCAGGTTTCGTCACGATATTTTCCTTCACCGTAAGAGCGTCGGATAAAGGTACATCATCATTACAGCTCATATACGTCCCCACCGAGGGGCTCGAGCCTACCCTGAATCAGGGCGATTAGGCCTTAGTCGACCACGCGGGCCCAATGTACCAATGAGTTTTTCAAAAACTTACGTACATACTTACCGATTGCTTTAACGGTGAAGGAAAACATCGTGAGGAAAGGTACATATAAAATCGAAATTCGAAAACACATTAGTACGTGGCAGGATTCGAACCACGACCTCCTGGACAGGAGGTAGCGACCCTTTCCATTACGCCACCGACGCCGACGAAGAGCGAGTTAATCTCCCTTAAAAAATCTTGTTTAAACTGTCGTGTCCAGCACGGGCGTAGACTTGATAAATATCCGCTCCAACGCCGTATTTAGCCATGCGAAAGTAACCAATAAAAGGCTTCAGAATTTTTAAACTTAATTGGCAGTGGACGGGGCACATAGCTCGTAGAACAGATGAACATTAGGAGGACCAGCTCTCTCGTATATCTACCAGATACGCTAAACTACCAGGTTTATGATACAGCAACCCCACTTACCGACCCTTAGGGTATAAATTGAGGGCTTCTATTCCTGCCAAGACCATGAGGCAAAGGCAAAGACCAACTACGGTAGGTCTTGCCGTCAAGACGCTTGTCCTGGTACTCTGTAATAGGCGAGTGCCCCGTGGAAGAGACCACTACCTACTCTCCAGGTAGGTACCTGAGTTGTAGGCACGCTCACCTCCCGCAGCTTTCGTTGCTGGCGGTTCGAATCACGCTCGGGACGCCAGAGAAGCTGGCTCCCACATCTTCAGTGGCTGGATCGGCAAGGGCAGTTCTAGCATAGCTCTGTTTGCTATCCAGTTCCAGTGATTTTCCCTACCAGTAAACAAACCAGCGGTTCCGCTTATAATGGACAACTCACTTGCCCCGCGTTGTTATCGCCCAGAGCCCACTTGGCTGAATACGACAACACTAGTTGCGCGCGGGGGAGGACGCCTGGACGCCACGTACTTGCCAGGCAACAGACCCTGCAACTAACCACATACCATTACGAGTCCATGATCGACTCGGGGGACCGATAAGCTTGCCGTAGGCGATAGATCCAACAGTAGGCAAGCGGTGGGCTACCCCCGACCTAAATAGGCGAACCCGTAGTTCCGGCAGCCGGGTCGCACTAGGCGGAGTAATGGCCGTTGGGACAGTCATGTTGTTGAGTGGTAACTGCACAATGGAATATATAGCGAAAGGCGAGTGGGCCGAAGACCTTGTGAAACAACCGTGGGGCCAGTAAAGTTCTCGAGTGGCAACCGTGCACTGGAAGACATAGCGTAGACAGGCCTCCCGTCGACCGATGACCTGGTGGAGGTCGTGGGAAGCCGTTGGATTCGGGCATGCTATGCTAACAAATATCTGTATGTACCAAGCTTTTTTGTGTTTAGAGACTTTAATCATGAATTAACAATTGGCCTACATTTTTATACACATTTTTTGATCCAAATTCAAAAAAACACGCCTGTTAAGGATTTTTATATGCGTGTCTGGTATCATCTCGGGCTTTAAATCATACAAGACCTGCAATTGCTTATTTTTATGCCTCATACCTACGAGTTACTATATTGTGTATAAGTATACCGCTGGTATACCAACGTATCACATCACACATCAGCTCATATACGTCCCCACCGAGGTGCTCGAGCCTACCCTGAATTAGGGCAATCGGGCCATAGTTGACCACGCGGGCCCAGTGCGGTTTGGTCGGCTGCACAGACAACCTTCGAGTATCTTCGCAGGCGTTTGCAGGTTTCCTCACGATGTTTTCCTTCTCCGTATAAGAGCGTCAGATAAACGTGCATATGAAATTGAAATTTGAAAACACATACGTATTACAAACTACTAATAAATAAATAAATAAATAAGCCTTCACTGTCTGTCGTAGCCGGGCATCCTGCAATGGAAATGGGACATAGCAACTCATTGAGAAACGATGCGGCCGATAAACTGGCTAAAAGGGGTTTTGAAACTACAATATTGATGTGTTTCGGCTTAAAGATAAGATAGCCAGTTCTCCACTGCGTTGGGGAATCTTGATAAGCCCGCTTCCATCTTCGGCATCATCGTCACTTACCATCAGGTGAGATGATGCCAAGGGCTTACCAATTATGAATAAAATAAAAAAATAGCTGGCCCTCCTGCACCTGTCCCTTCAAGACAACAGCGTGGACAAGACTGCATGCGATTCATCAACACATTGCCCGCTGGTTTGATCTAGCTAGCTGCAGGCAGTCAAAGATGGTTTTAACAACGATGGTTCAAATCACGAATGGCCCGGAAACTGCTCAGCCTCACCCGACGCGATCTTCGAATAGTTACAGGTATTCTCATTGGCATTAGCATTGAAGCGTCGGTGGCGCAACCAGTAACGACTCGGTCCTCCCAACCAGAGGTGCCGGGTTCAAATCCGGACGGCCAATATACCAATGAGTTTTTCGAAACTTACGTACATATACTCACCGATTGCTTTAACGGTGAAGGAAAAAATCGTGAGTTAACCTGCACACACCTGCGAAGAAACTCGAAGGTTGTGTGTGAAGTCGACCAACCAACACTGAGCCCACGTGGTCGACTAAGGCTCGATCGCCCTAATTCATGATAGGCTCGAGCCCCTCGGTGGGGTTCATGTGAGCTGATATGATGATTTAATTAGACATCTACCCTTGAATAAGCAACTATTCATCATGAATGTCACTGACAGTCCACGCTGCAGGGTTGTCTTGAGGTACAAGAAACAGTCTGTCATGTGATCCTGGAATGCACTGATCTGACCGAATACCAGAGAAAAGTCCTCTATGACATGGGGTCGCTTCTAGAAGCCTGTGATTATCCCAGGAAATTTTTGTGCTTCTAAAATGAGCTGAGTTGACTGGACTAGCCAACCACACCTGCACTGCACGCATAAAGGACCGAAAAAGAGTCTTAATGCGGAAACGGGAGCTCAATACCAATACGTAATCGGGCATACAAAAATCAACAGTAAACATAACATTTACTTAGTAGCAAAGAATAAAGCTAGGTGTATCAGACTTGATGAAAAATTTACATATTATAATTTGGCTTTGTATGGGAGGTAGCTTACTCAGATTTATCCTAGAATATTGAAGTACTCAGTGCAGTAGGCCTAAATAACTCCTAATTATTAACAAAGTTTTATTAAAATCGTTAAAGCTTTTTTTGAGAAAAAGTTACAAACAATCTGGGTTTGTTCGGGAGGACACTTATTCCGATTTTCCTTGGAACAGCGAACTATCGCGTATCGTAGGCCATATACAGTCATAGTAACATACCGAGTTTCATCATGAGAGCCATTTTTGAGTTAAAAAATAATAGGTAATTTTTATTATGGTGGCAATCCTAAAAAATCGAGATTAGGGGAAACTTGGGGATATAAAAATGATTTAAACCGAATTTCACCCAAATCCGTCCAGTTGATAGGAAACTAGAGCACCGTACGGACGTAAAGACACACACACAGGCACACACATTTATACACACATTTTTTATTATTTTGTTTCTATGACTCTGTTAGTGTAAGATAATGGATCCCCATCAAAATCTCAACTTCTATTTTTTTGCCATCACATCACCTTTTTCACTCCTTCGTCGCTCGAAAGTAATAAATTGTACGGCAGCACGATCTAAACTTTCTCAAAAATATTCATACTAAAATTTAATTTAGAAAAATTTAATTATTTTGATGAATTCATATTGCATGACCAAATATAATATACTTAATCGTAATACATGAAAATTCAATAGCTTCAACTATCTGTGAGTAAATCGCAAGTTTCAATTTCATTTGTAAGAGAACTATACAAACACGATTTTTCCCAGACCAATTATTCCAGATTTATATAATAGATAAACAAAAGCAACTCCGACGTGCAAGTTTCATCAAAATCGTAAGAGCCGTTTATGAGACAAAAAAAGTTTTAGTTGTATTACAGCTACTCTTTGGTTTGACGGTACGAAGATACATTTGATAATCCCTCGATGAAATAATTTAAAACTCTTAAATGCAAATTTAGAATAGCGTCGGTGGCTCAACCGGTAACGACTCGGTCCATCTAACCAGAGGTACCGGGTTCAAATCTGGACGGAGTTTTGTTACAATAAGTTTTTCAAAACTTACGTTCATATACTTACCGATTGCTTTGACGGTGAAGGAAAACATCGTGCGGAAACCTGCACACGCCTGCGAAGAAACTCGAAGGTTGTGTGTGAAGTCGACCAACCTGCACTGGGCCCGCGTGGTCGACTAAGGCCTAATCGCCCTGATTCAGGGTAGGCTCGAGCCCCTCGGTGGTGACGTATATGAGCTGATATAATAAAAAAAAATATGCAAATTTAGTACCAATCGGACTAAAGATATAGCCTCCAGAGTCAAGCGTGACCGACGGACGCACGCACGGAATTGACATAATTCAGTTATTCGGCATCTGTTAATGATAATATCATTATAATATTGTTCCATTTTATTTAACAAAATATTGAATATTTTTTTTAACGTGATAGATAACAATACTTTCTCTACCCTACTTAGGAACAGAGGCCAGCAAACCAAGCTAGACACTTTTGACTTTGTAGCGTTCTTATGCCGTACGCGTAAGGATCAGAATCGCACTACGAGTGTCTAGCTTGATATGCTGGCCTCTGTACGTACCGTACTACGGGTTCAAGAAAGTAAAAAGAGAGTAAAATATTTTTTACAAGCTTTGTGTTAGCTTGCCGTGTTAGTTCGTTTGTATGTTAGTTTGGAACAAAACTTGTAAACAAAATTAGAACTACTTCGCGGTTTCCGATTGAGCTAAAATTTTGCTTACACATAAAGTGTGGAGCATAATGCAGGTGAGATAAGGGACCTTATTCATTATCTAATATGGCAGACTCCCAAAGACGGCGGACCAGTATTTTTTATGCACCCCCCTAATATGACCATCAAATAAAAGGATTTGCTGAAAAGAATACGAAAAAAATCAAAATTCTTTTTCAATTAAAGCTTGTACAGAGGACAGAACATTAAGCTAGACACTTCTGATTTTTTACCGTTCTTATGCAGTATTAGTATGGGTCAGAATCGCACTCCGAGTGTCTAGCATGATGTGCTGGCCTATGTACCTTCTGTACCTCTGTACCTTCAAAGTTTTTTCAATTTTTAGGTTTTTTGAAAATTATTGATATCTGTTTTACTCGGACGAATCATGCATATTGAATACATTTTATGTCACCTACCTTCGTACTAGTAGGTTAGGTACTTCAAAAGGTCTTTATTGCTTTTGACTTGAGACATCTGCCCCGTAAGTACTCCGTAGATGAACTGGGCAACGAACTGTTATCAAATACTATGTATATGTTACAGTTAAAAGCCGTTTTTAGTTAAAACGCGTTTTCTCTTGTTAAAACTAGTTTTTTAACTAAATACATTGGTTATAGATAGAATTTACTGCAGCTAAAAGTTATACAGGGTCTTCGGCAGATGGTTGAAAATACGAAAATGGGGGATAGGTGGGGTCGCCTCCCACCTATTTTGAGAATTAAAAAAAATCTAGGAGTTGTAATTTTTTTACAGGATTTTTTTTCCTTTTTTTAGAAATTTTGCCATTTTTATACCTTTGAACACATGTAACTTTTTGTTTTTTAAAGCTAGCTCCAAAATCTTTTTTTAAATAGACTTTTATAAGATTGTCGGCTCTAAAAAAATTATGTTTGTTTCAAGTTATTGCTAAAAACAAAAATGTGGGCCACCGAACTTAAAAAAAAAGTTGAACAAAAATTTAAAAGTCAACTTTGCGATGCATTTAAAAAAAAAATAATGGGGCTGGAAGGCTTCTGTTTTTTTTTAAAACATCTCTAAAGCTTAGGCTTTTGAATGGTATGTAATTTGTTTCGGTATCTTTTTTGTAACCGGAGTTGTTAATTTTTTTTACTCAATTGGACCATGTTGACGAAATTCCACTAGTTACATGTTTTGTGAAATGTATCAAATGCAAAGTTGAAAATAATGTAAATACTTACTGTTGGGACGGTTACAAAGAGCAGGTACGTTTTTTTACATTCTTGCACACACATAATGGCTATCTTTTGTCATTTATTGGCATATTGGAGTTAGCACTTCCATATGCCAATAAAATGTCCGCATATTCCGCATTGGTAAATTGAGCCATTTTAAACCACAACAAAGTCTTAACAAAACGTCTGATAATAACAAAAAGTGACAAACAACAAAAAAACTTAACAAAATCACAAACACAGCAAAGTGAAATTAACGAAAACAAAAAAAAACGTTAACGTTATTAACGTTTGTGATTTTGTTAAGTTTTTTTGTTGTTTGTCACTTTTTGTTATTATCAGACGTTTTGTTAAGACTTTCTTGTGGTTTAAAATGGCTCAATTTACCAATGCGGAATATGCGGACATTTTATTGGCATATGGAAGTGCCAACTCCAATATGCCAATAAATGACAAAAGATAGCCATTATGTGTGTGCAAGAATGTAAAAAAACGTACCTGCTCTTTGTAACCGTCCCAACAGTAAGTATTTACATTATTTTCAACTTTGCATTTGATACATTTCACAAAACATGTAACTAGTGGAATTTCGTCAACATGGTCCAATTGAGTAAAAAAAATTAACAACTCCGGTTACAAAAAAGATACCGAAACAAATTACATACCATTCAAAAGCCTAAGCTTTAGAGATGTTTTAAAAAAAACAAAAGCCTTCCAGCCCCATTATTTTTTTTTTAAATGCATCGCAAAGTTGACTTTTACATTTTTGTTCAACTTTTTTTTTAAGTTCGGGGCCCCACATTTTTGTTTTTAGCAATAACTTGAAACAAACATAATTTTTTTTAGAGCCGACAATCTTATAAAAGTCTATTAAAAAAAAAGATTTTGGAGCTAGCTTTAAAAAACAAAAAGTTACATTTGTTCAAAGGTATAAAAATGGCAAAATTTCTAAAAAAAGGAAAAAAAATCCTGTAAAAAAAATTACAAGTCCTAGATTTTTTTTAATTCTCAAAATAGGTGGGAGGCGACCCCACCTATCCCCCATTTTCGTATTTTCAACCATCTGCCGAAGACCCTGTATATCAGTAAAAACTAATTCTAACTAGATGAAACCAGTTTTGTCGAAATTGTTAGGTAGGGTTACGACTGGTCATTTTACAGAACTCGCCAGTTTCTATAACTAGTCAGTTTCTAACTTCGCAACCTAACCTAACCGAACCTAACATCGCTCGCTTCGCTCGCTCATTTAAAATATGTTACGATTTGCTTTAACTGACGAGTTAAAGAGACTGACCAAAATTGACCGGTCATAATAACCCTACCTAATAATTTCGACGAAACTCGTTTTATCTAGTTAAAATTAGTTTTATCTGATATTTTAATTTTGAGCTGCAGTGAATTGTAGTTGTAACTAATGTATTTAATAAAAACTAGTTTTAACTAGAGAAAACGCGTTTTAACTAAAAACGGTATTACATTATATTTAACTGTATTTACATTATCCAATACGATATCGGTGCCAGACACCGATACAAAAGTAAACATATAAGTACTAACCTCTGGAACAAGGAAGGGATTCCTCACGTCGAACTTCTGGACAATATTGTCTCGGAAGAACCGCTGTTCGCAGCTGTCAACGATAGAATCCCGAAACAGTTCGTCTTTGACAAGAAATACAAAATTCAGCTCTACGAGGACCCCTGGGAAGGCCAGAACCTATCGGACCTGCGGATCTTTACCGATGGGTCCAAAACTGGAGCTGGGACCAGCTGCGGGGTCTTCTCAGAAGACCTAAACATAAAAATATCCAAACCACTTGGTGCGTACAACACAGTCTTTCAGGCGGAGTGTATGGGCATCATTCTGGCTGCTAATGCAATCACTGCTAGAAGGGTACAGGGCTACTCCATTCGTATCCTTTCAGACAGTCGAGCGGTTTTACTGGCCCTCCAAAGTAATGTCATCACTTCGGGGCTAATACACGAGTGTCACCAAAGACTAACAGAGGTATGTTACCACAGCAATGTAACTCTACAGTGGATGAAGGGACACAGTAACTCGCGTGGAAACGACGCAGCCGACGAACTGGCCAGGAGAGGGTCGGAACTTGTAGCTGTGGGACCGGAACCTATTTTACTCCTCCCCTCGGGCTGGTTCAGATCCACCTTACGGCTGCGTACAAGGTCAGAACATAACCGATATTGGACAGGACTGGAAGCATGTCGCCAGGCCAGACAGGCGCTACCGTCGCCAAACGCTGGCCTGACTAGGAAGCTCCTGAAACTCGGGAGACTCCAGCTCCGTAAGGTAACAGCGACCATTACCGGTCACGGTTACTTTAACAAACATCTTTTACCCTGGGGATTACAGACAGCCCGCTGTGCCGCGCGTGCATGGCGGCCGAGGAAACAGCCGCGTGAGAGGTGGCGGCGTACAGGGCCGAGCATCTAGGCGACCAGAGGACACTCCCGGAAGTCGTTGGCAACCTGCGGGGGCTACTGGGCTTCCTGGAGGAGCTGGGCTGGCAGTGATGCCGGCCAACCACGCAAAATTGGTGCTCAGGCGCCTGGTTGCGGAAATCAGCCCGTCCTTACAATTACAATTAACATATAGTATGGATGGACCCTACCTGCCGCTCTCTAGATTCTGACCTCACCCCCTCGTCTTCCTCGTTTTTAGAAATGTCATTTCTCGCCCGTTGCATGAAGTGTCCGGGGTATGCCGATCCGTTATCGGGGCAATTAAATGTATGAATTATGTACTGTCGAATCCAACTCGGCTGGCCAGTGTTAGGGAAGCTTCACAATATCTTCACGTCCTAAATATCGCAGTGTCTTAAGACCAAGGTCTTCGACCAGTGTGTGTTGCCAGTGATGACATACGGAACTGAGACATGGTCGCTTACTATGGGCCTCATTAGAAGGCTCAAGGTCACCCAAAGGGCAACGGAGCGTGCTACGCTCGGAGTTTCTCTGCGTGATCGAATCAGAAACGAGGAGATCCGTAGGAGAACCAAAGTAACCGACATAGTTCTTAGAATTGCTAAACTTAAGTGGCAGTGAATGGATGGCCGTTGGGGCGGAATGTTCTCGAGTGGCGACCGCGCACTGAAAAACGTAGCGTAGGCAGGCCTCCCACTCGGTCAGCGCAGAACTCGTCGTCGTGGAAATCTTTGAGGGAGGCCTATGTCCAGCAGATAACGTCCTTCGGCTGATATGATGATGATAATGACTACTTGATATCGGATCCACACCGATATCACCGATATCGTACCAGATAATGTAAACGCTCTTATAAGTACTACTCGTAAGTTATATTTACTGTTAAGCAGCAGCTAAGCTCAGCGCACCCAAATTTTCTATTATCCGAAGTTATTATTTCATTAAGTCCTTTGTTAACTACTAAGTCAGAACACACAATGAAACCGAAATAACTATTATCGCTGGTGTGCAGTCAGCTTCGTGCTTTCTCTTTTAAAACAATGTATCCTTTTTGTTGTTACGTCAAAAACATGATGTTATGCAAAATGTCTAGTGCAGAGATAAATTGGACTGTTTAAATAGCGGGACACTTTTTGCCTTTTTTGACCCCCGATGCAAACAGAGGGGTGTTATTAATTTAATTTGTGTATCTATGTGTCTGTCTAGGGCATCGTAGCTCCCAACCGGGTAACCCGTTTTTACGTATAACACGTTGCGCTGCCCATTTCATACTTAATGTTTTTGTTTATTTTATTATACTTTGTTTTGTTTATTTAATTTTTGGTTTATTGATGTTATTTTCTGTTACATATATTGTTACATTATTTGTGTTTAAGCCTACTTCGTCCATTTTCAAATTTTAATTAGTTGAATTTCATACTAGCCGGTACTCCGCCACCAAGGTTGCATTGTCTGTTGCATTCTAAAGACCCTCGCGCATGCATGTGCTAAGACACGCAGAACAGGATAAAAGGGGTACCATAATCTTTTTTAACTCAAAAATGGGTCTGTATAATATAACACTGAAACTTTTGGGAGTAAATAAATTTGTAATATGGGGAACACATTGTCTATTTTAACCCTCCGCATGCCTGGTGGATGAAAATCACACGGCGTGCCTGGCGGGGCCCATTGGACCCCAATTAGAAAGACTGTTTTTAAGTAGAAAAATATACAAATATTATATTCGTTACCGCATCCGTTAGGAAAAGCATTGCGAACAGCTTCTTTTCTAACTAAAACTATTTTCAGCTCCAAATGGTTATATTATTGCTCTCTTTCTTGTTGATATACATAGTTACATACTAAATACCTTAGTTATTTGGAACTTTATTTGTAAATATTAGGCCATTGTCTATTTTTGTTGCATATAGGTGGAGACTTGTTATTAGCATCACCGTGCAAATTTAGTTACAAATTGTAAAATTTTGCTGTAAGACTCCCAAATAAAAGAAATAAAAAAACTGCATGCAAAGATTTAAAAAAATACACAATCGAACCCAATTGTTTGTTTTGAAATAGTGTTTTTTTTTTCATTTCAGGAACAGGTAAGATTTATTCCTTACAAGCGACTGAATTAATTCATCCTAACAGCTCTTATACGTCCCCATAGATGGGCTCGAGCCTACCCTGAATTCGGGCAATCGGGTCTTAGTCGACGCCCAGCACGCGGGCCCAGTGCGGGTTGGTGGACTTCACACACAACCTTCGAGTTTCTTGAAGATTTTCTGGAGGCGTGTACACCTTACTTTGTTTTTTCCCTTACTGTAAGAGCGCTTAATATACGCGCGCTACTATCAAGCGACACGACACGTGACCGCGGGTACTAAGGTAGGTAATATAGAAATAAAATAAAAGTTAAAGAAACTAAAACGTAAGCCCTATCATAATCAAATTTTTTATCTTTTAATTACTATGGCTTGCGACCACGGCTATTACCCCAGATGAAGGGAAGAATAAAGGCTATGATTTCAGGCGGGAAACTCTTATTTTCAACCGACTTCCAAAAAAGAGGAGGTTCTCAATTCGACTGTATGTCTTTTTATGTGTGTTACCTCAGAACCTTTGACTGGGTAAACCGATTTTTATGATTCTTTTTTCATTTAAAAGCTAGTTAGTGCTTTCCGAGTGATTCCATATAAATTTTATCGAAATCGGTGTATAACTTTATTAGAAAATTAACAAAAACAAAAAATAATAATACAAAAATGTAAAAGTTGTTGCGATGGAAGTCGGTTTTTTAACGTGTATAGCGATTATACTTTACCGTAGTCAGGTTTAAGAATTTTAACTTTTATTTTAAGTCGCATCCAGTGACGGTTCGAGGGGTCATGATCCCCCGGAAAATAAAACACGACAAGAAAATATACGAACATCTGCATATATGACCCATCTGTTAAAAATGACGCAAAAAGTATTTGGCTGAGACCACACTAGTCTACATTGCATACAGGTATACATTGTGGCGGATTGCTGACTCGACTTGAGTTTTCGTGTTCACCACGGTTCACTCTATAATAATTTCACAAAGAAAACGGTAATCATCGGGATCTTGGTAAGCTCGCTTCCATCTTCGCGTTCGGCATCATCGTCACTTACCATCATCAGGCAAGATGATGCCAAGGACTAACCAATTGTGAATAAAACCGACTTCCAAAAAGGAGTAGGTTCTCAATTCGACTGTTTTTTTTTGTTTGTGTGTTACTTGATTTCTTTGCAGATCGTGAATCGTTTTTCATTTTTTTTTATTCGAACATACCCGTTTCCGAGGTGGTCGCATATAAATGTCATAGAAATCGGTGCAGTACTTTTTAGAAAATTAACAAAAACCACAAATAATAATGCAGAATTGTACTGCGTTGTTGCATTGGAAAACGATTTTTAAAGTGTTTATTGTAATTTAAATGTCCGTGAGCGACAGGTCTATTCATCATCATCATCATATCAGCCGAAGGAAGTCCACTGCTGGACCACAGTATAATAAAGAGTACTAGGCTTGACACAGGCCTCCCCCAAGGATTTCCACACCGACGACCGGTTCTGCGCTGCCCGCATCCAGTGGCTTCCCGCGACCTTCACCAGGTCATCGGTTTACCGAGTGGAAGGCCCGCCTACACTACGTTTTCCGGTGCGAGGTCGCCACTCGAGAACTTTACTGCCCCAACGGTCATCTGTTCTACGAGCAATTACTACAATTATTACAGGACTATTAACCTTTCATAATACATTTCTGCCACGATAGCAGAATTTGTGCCCAGTTTAGTTAACAAGCGCAGGTCAGTGTTAACTTTTACTATGTGCTCAGTAGTTTGCTTTGAAAATTTCCAACTTGTTTCCGAGAAGTTTAAATTACTTAACAAACAGGTAACGAACCGCATGGTAAAGTCCACTGTTTATTTTGAAAACCTCACATATTAAACTGGTGTTATATTATGCTAGACCCATATAAGTATCGGATGGTGGCATTTTGTTCCTATATACTGCTACGAAATGCTGGAACAACATACCACCAGCCATGCCACATACATTTATAGATAAACTAGCTGTCCCGGCGAACTACGTACCGCCTTACATTACATTACACTGCCCTACCCTACCCTACCCTACACTACACTACACTACCCTACACTACCCTACCCTACCCTACACTACCCTACCCTACCCTACATACACTACACTACACTACCCTACACTTCACTACACTACCCTACACTACATAAGAACCTTCTCCTGACAATAACGAACTCGACAAAAAAAGAATTAGCCAAATCGGTCCAGCCGTTCTCGAGTTATGCGCTTACCAACACATTTTGCGATTCATTTTTATATATAAGAAGACTAAGATGGTGACAAGAGAATGAAGAAAAAAATAAAATGGAAACCTCCGTTGACAGGTGAAGTTCTGTTTTGAAAAGTTTAGGTAGTAGGTAGTTACCTAAGTTCCGTTTATTGATGAACAAAACTAGTTCAGTTTTCTTCGGGTTCACGGATAGTTCGTACTCGGCTTACCGATTGTGAAGAAAAATAAAAAAAAATCGTAAATAAAACTGATTCTCTAAATTACTGTGAGTAAATTCCAAAAAAATGTTTGTGTTTTCAAAAAAGTTGTTAACCAAAATGTAGTTTACATTCATAAGTAGAAGCCGCCTCAAAAATGTGCTGCGGTTTAACCGACTGTAAAAAAGAACGAGGTTTTCAATTCTACTCTTTTTTCTATCCACAATTGTTAAGCCCTTGGCATCGTCTCATCTGATGGTAAATGACGATAATGTCGAAGATGGAAGCGGGCTTACTAAGATTTCCAAACGTAATGGGCAACTGGCTATCTTATCTTCAAACTGATATACATCAATGCTGTTACACTGATGTTTGGTGGCAAGCCTTGGATAAAATGGTGCAAGCTAGGTAGACGGGCGCAAAAACTTATTCCACTTAACTTATTTCACCAATCAAACCAATTCTTGAAAATTTTGACTCCGCCGGGAATCGAACCGGCGACTGTAAAGCTAATGGACTTAACCATTACGCAACGGAGTACCAAATTTTCTTTATGTATGTTACACGGTTTATTCGCCGATTGTGTACCGATTTCATTGATATTTTTAGTCAATTGATAGGTAGCTTTCAGTGTGGTTCCATATCATCATCATCATCATCGTATAAGTAGAAAGACGACAACTGCGGAACAAAACTCTCCCCCAAGGATTTCCATAGCGACCAGTCCTGCGCTGCCCTCATCCAGCAGTTTCCCGCGACCTCCACCAGGTCATCGGTCGACGGGAGGCCTACCTACGTCACGTCTTCTTTTATTGAACTGGCCCAATGGCCATCTGTTTTACGAGCTATATTCCCCGCCCCTGCCTCTAACTTTTTGTATTTTTTGTTCCTTATAAGTGGTTCCTTATAAATTTTATCAAAAGCGGTTAATTACATATTGTTAAGAAACTTCAAAACAAAACTAAAATTTAGAAAATTTGGACCTGACTGATGCGATTGAAGTCGGTCTTTAATTTGTTCAGCGTCCTCTATTATATACCTACTACACAGAAATCAGAATAATTGGGGGTTCTACTCATCATACTGAACAACTTTCCCAAGGAACCCATAGTAATTTCCCAAAAAAAAAATTGGACACTCCATACAAAAAAGCACAAAATTGGTCGGTCAGTTCATTGATTTATACGAAGAGTTTTTTTTTGCGATTTCAGCAGTCAATATAGAACAACAGTTGTTCAGTAAGATGAGTAGAAGCTGATGATGAGTTAACGGGACCTACACCAATTTTAAATTGTTTCAACCTGTATAACTTCTTGTGTGAATATTTTTTTAAAGTAAATGATAGTATTGCATGAGATGGTGGTCTACACCTAGCTAAATATAAACTGCTCATCTACTAGTAGATACAGAACTGCTCATCCACTTGTAGATACAAAACTGTACATCCACAAGAGATACAAAATTGCTCATCAACTAGTAGATATAAAACTGTTCATCTACTAGCTAGTAGATACAAAAATGCTCATCCACTAGTAGATACAAAACAGCTCATCCACTAGTGAATACAAAACTGCTCATCCACTAGAAGATACAAAACTGCACATCCACTAGTAGATACAAAACTCTGCATCCACTAGTACATACAAAACTTCTCATCCACTAGTAGATACAAAACTGCAAATCCAATTGTAGATACAATCCAGCTCACCCATTAGTGAATACAAAACTGCTCGCCCACTAGTTGATACATAACTGCTCAACCACTAGTAGATACAAAACTGCTCATCCAATAAAATATACAAAACTGCTCATCCACTAGTTAATACAAAACTGCTCATCCACTAGTAGATACGAAACTGCAAATCCGATAGTAGATACAATACAGCTCATTCACCAGTGAATACAAAACTGCTCATCCTCTAGAAGAGACGAAACTGCCCATCCACTAGTAGATACAAAACTCTGCATCCACTAGTACATACAAAACTGCTCATCCGCTAGTAGATACAAAACTGCAAATCCAATTGTAGATACAATACAGCTCATCCATTAGTAAATACAAAACTGCTCATCCACTAGTATATACAAAACTGCATATCCACTAGTATATACAAAACTGCTCATCCAGTAAAAGATACAAAACAGCTCATCCACTAGTTGATACAAAACTGCTCATACACTTGTAGATACAAAACTGCACATCTACTAGTAGATACAAAACTCTTCATTCACTAGTACAAGGTGGGCCAAAAGAAGTCATCCGATGTTATTTGGCTCTCTTTTTTTTCTAAATGAAAAACTTCGATTCTGTTTTTTGATAATGTTTATTTAAACCTTTAGAATTTTATTGTTCAAGTCGAGAAGACTATATCGGCTAAATGGGCACCGTCACAATTGATTGCCATACGGGCTCGTTTTATGGCATTTTTCATCACTTCGGCGAGAACTTCGGGCGACAGATTCTCGCACTCTTGTCTAATGTTGTCCTTGAGGGCTTCCAGAGTCTCGGGTTTGTTCACGTAAATACGGGACTTCAAAAAACCCCACAAAAAAGTCTGGAACGCTTAAATCGGGCGATCTTGCGGGCCAGTGCAAATCGCCAAAACGAGAGATGAGGCGACCCGGGAACGCTGCCTCCAGAATATAGGTTGTGGCTCGCGCAGTGTGTGCCGTTGTTCCGTCCTGTTGGAACCACACGTCCTTCAGTCCTAATTAGTCCAATTGCGGCAGAAAAAACTCGGTCAACATGGTCCTATAGTACGTAACGTCCACTGTTGTCGTTTGGCCAGCGGCATTCTCGAAAAAAATAGCCCGATGACTCCTCCAGCGTGAATAGCGCACCATGCAGTCACTTTGAGCGGGTGTAATGGCTCCTCGTGCATCACTCGTCAATTTTCGGTGCCCCAGAAGCGATAGTTTTGCTTGCTCACGTACCCGCTGAGGTGGAAATGAGCCTCATCGCTCATTATGATTTTGGTCGAAAACTCGTCCACTTCTTCCTCGAGATTGAGGATGTCTTGGGCGTAGGTTACGCGCGTTTGGCGGTCAGCAGGCAGCAGCTGATGCACGGACTGGACTTTGTACGGAAAGATGCGCAGGTCTTTGACCAAAATTCGCCTTAGGGACGTCCGGCTGATGGCTAATTGCGTGGCACGGCGTCTGGTTAATGTTTTCGGCGACAGCTCGACATCCTCGGCAACAGCGGCGATATTCTCGGCAGAATGGGCGCTCCAGGGCCGGCCACTCTTGGCAACATCTTGTGTGGTCCCATACTCTTCAAGGTTGGTGGCCAAACGGCGCAGTATTTGCGCAGTCGGTGTCGGACAGCCGGGGAATCGGCGGCGGAATTCGCGCTGCGCCAACACCACAGACGAATTGTTACGCAAAAAAAATAGACACGATTATTCCGCGTTCTTGGGGAGTATATAGCTCCATGGCTTATTCACTTGTATTCTGCATCTGTCTAGTCCACAAATGTCAAAACAGATTTGACAGTGGCTTCCATTTGCAAAAATGAGAGCATCTTCCAATAGGGTTATTTCTTTTGGCCCACCTTGTACATAAAAAACTGCTCATCGACTAGTAGATACAAAACTGCACATCTACTGGTAGATACAAAACTGCTCATCAACTAGTTGATACAAAACTGCTCATCTATTATTAGATACAAAACTGCTCACCACTAGAATTCCCATACTACGCCTCACTTTGTTTGAACAGCTATCCAAAACAAAAAGACACCACGTATTGTGGCGGACGCCTAAAGCCGTCACGTAGCACCTTACATACTGATATAAAGCGAATCCAGACAGATTCCTCTTTATTACTCGCCCCTTGCCAATACTAATTAGGTAAGATTACATCGTATATCTGCAGAACCTTCGAATTGATGCTTCGAGATTGCTGATAATTACCAACATACTAATCTATACATACCAGTATAGCAAAATTGTAACGGGGCCGTGTCTGTACATGAAATATTTTTGGAAAATAATAACTGTGGTGGACATTACTAACGATATAGAGGCCAAAACAACAACTTTTGGAATTTTTGTCTGTCTGTCTGTATGTTCGTGCATCACGCACAAACTATCAGGCCGATTTTGATGAAATTTAGCATGGTGGTTCTTAATAGCCCGGGTTAACGTATAGGGTACTTTTTATCCCGGAAAATTTAAGAGTTCCCATAGTAAAATTCAAAACCTCCTCGCGGACGAAGCCGCGGGCACAGCTAGTAGGTACTATGTGTACACTGCTAAACATAATATTGTTCAGGGATATTTTATGATTTTTTATACATTACCTGGTTTTTAGAGTTTCGGAGGCAAAATTTCAAAGAATGGAACTCTTATAAATTCGTTATATCCGGTCGTCCGTCCGTCCGTATGTCGGTAGGAAAAAA
The DNA here is from genome assembly GCA_947284805.1 of Coleophora flavipennella. Lineage (NCBI taxonomy): Eukaryota > Metazoa > Arthropoda > Insecta > Lepidoptera > Coleophoridae > Coleophora > Coleophora flavipennella. Next base: position 7,148,725 of record OX369306.1, on the reverse strand, counting down.
ATATATTCAGCCAAAGAAAAAGACATAAACCCGAAAAACTTTACCATCCTTTTTGGGCAGTTGGATAGAAAAATAAATAATAATAAATAATTATTTATTCAGGCAACCAGGGACCCACAAACAGGAAATTCAGTTTACAATAAAATAAAATAAATTAAATTATTAAAAAATCAGGTCATCAAAAAAAAATATTAAAATAATAAAGTCGTAAAAAAACGCTGCTAGGAAGACTAAATCAGCAGTCGGTAACCTTTTACCAGACAAGGGCCACACAGTCGCAAAATAATACTGAGACGGGACGCCATTATCATTATTTACGTGTACATATATGGTATTTTGGAGATATTAAATGCCAAAGCGCGTGATGTAATGGCTAGGGCGGCTGCTTCCAGTCCGGGAGGTCGTAGTTCGAATCCTGCCACGTACTAATGTGTTTAGGAATTTTGATTTCATATGTACGTTTATCCGACGCTCTTAAGGTGAAGGAAAACATCGTGAGGAAACCTGCACGCGCCTGCGAAGAAACTCGAAGGTTGTGTGTGAAGTCGACCAACCCGCACTGGGGCCGCGTTACCTAACGTTTTATTGATAAATTGTACTAAAATCTTGATACTAAAGAGAATCCTGACTGTAGCTTCACAACCTCATTCCCCCTGCTCCATTTTACTAATTTCACTATTGATCGACCAGGTGAGGAGTGCGATTTCACTCCTTTGTCGTTAATGCACGAAGCGTTTTGCTTCTTCGTTCATTATGCGAACGGCCAAGGAGTGGAATTCCCTGGCGGCTTCTGAATTCCCCGATTCGTATAATTTAGAAATCTTAAAGACGAGAGTGAGTAGGCAATATTTTAGCTTGCGTTTTACAACCTCGGCTGCTTTGGAATTTTACCATTGGGTGAGGTACAGGCAAACGCACTCAAGTTTTTAATAAAAAAAAAATCCAAATCTTCCATAATCAAAGTCTATGGATTTTTTCGACTTAATCATCACTGGCCTCTACGTCTATTACAGACGATTCACTACAGTGTCCTGGACTACAGGCAACGCTTTTGGTGGCTTAGCAACCCGATGCGCGAACGGCAGACTCGCCCACACGCTTGGCAGGGAAAGTTTGCGGCGGATGGAGTATTGCCGCTCTGGTGGCGCTTTTCCCTCTTGGCAGCGAGCGCCCCAAACCAAGCCTCGTCGCACAGTTTGCGACCCTCCGAAATACGCTGGAATGGCAAAAGCGTATTTCGACTTAATAACGACGATGAAACGAGCTATAGGTATGCTCGAAGTTTCCCAGGGTGATCGAACCACAAACGAGGAATTTATATGTAGAAGAACCAAATTATAGTGCGGCCGCCCAGAGAATGCTGATTTGACACTTCAAGACAGCGATCGATTGCAACATTTGATTAATTTCCGAAATTGTAAACAAATCAATATTTAGTTTCTTAGCTACAAAAACATGAAAAAAGCATTCTTTTTACTAAATAATAGTAAAAGAAAACACATATTTAGTTTTATGTTTATGTATAAAGACAACAGAATTTGTATTTTGTAATTACAGGAAACGTTCGTAAAGCGTTTACGTTCTATGGTCATTTCTTCTTATTAATAGTGATGTTACCGCTAGTAACTATTGATAACGTATTTATAACTATTTTGAATATATTATGAATAGTTCATTACCACTCAAACAATTATTTGTTTTTGCGGCCATCAACCAACCATAAAAGTTTCAGGCATAATAAATGTGATAATATGTTTAAGTAATAACAATAGTAGATTGTACAACAAGAGAATAAAACAAGCCGTTTTACCCGAAACGTTCATTTAGCAAACCAAGCCGGTATGGCGAGGGTGGATAGTCACGTCAAGGGTAAAATGGGTTTTACACTCTTCTTTTCACTTCGATTGCAAGGAAATAATAAATATTCAACCGCAATTCAACAGATTTGGCTAATTTTGACGAATAATTAGTTTCCCGTCACACCATTTTTCTTATTTTCCACCAATGAATACCCCTAATATCGACGGTCCATAAAGTACACTTTAGCCTCGGGTTTGGCAACACTACTTTGGTAATGGTTATTTTATTTCATTATATGTTACATCTACATGATAAGTACAAAGTATTTACTATGGATGTCTATATGGGCACATTCATCAACTAGTTACGTCAAACTGGCATATGTCAAATCAGCATTCTCTGGACGGCCGCAGTATAACCGACATAGCTTCACTAAAGCGCAGCCTGCTGTCCTAATTAATAATGCAGTAAGGATAGTTTTTTCATTAATTAAGTTAATTATAGATTCGGAATCGGCAAAACGAGCTCTATATGATGATTCGATCCTCATAAAGATAACTGCTCGGGAACATGTTGTTTTGATAAGGAAGAATGCAGTAAGTATTGTGGAGAGATCCAAATTGTTTGACAAGAATGCAGTATGGAAACTTACTGCAAATTACGTTAAGTAATTTTTGTTGAATTATCTCAATTAATTCTTATCAGTAATGCAGTACTTCAACTTGCTGTTATAACAATAAGGTGAATGAATGCCAGTGAACAATGCAATAACCCTCGTCTTTACTGCACTTTAACTTGTAAAAGTTGTATTCGAATCCTATAAGTGTTTATAACCTTTTCAATAAACTTACAACGAGAAAGGATAGCTTATATAAAACTTGAAATTTTTATAAATTTTATGTAGGAAAAAACAAATTTGAATAGGGTAACATATGAGTAGTAAAAACTTAAAAAAACAGAAATAAACTTTAGGCGCCATTTTCTCGAAATTCTTCGTTAGGACGGCAGCAGGGCACATTATATGTAGTTACTAGTGGATGCCCGCAGCTTCGCCCGCGCAGATCCCGATTTTTGCGGGTCGCGTGGGAATTTCCCAAAATCCTTTCTTAGCGGATGCCTACGTCATAACATCTACCTGCATGCCAAATTTCAGGCTGTTCCGTCCAGTGGTTTGGGCTGTGCGTTGATAGATCACTATGTCAGTCAGTCAGTCAGTCACCTTTGAGTTACATATATTTAGATATATTTATATATCAAACGCACTCAAATTTTTAATAAAAAAAATAAATAAAATATATATTCTTAAAAAAAAAATTGTCTACCTTTTTAACTATTGAAGCGTAATTAGAGATGCAAGCATCACAAGATCCACCCAGATCTATGGTGGATCATAGTGAACTTTGGCGTTCTATTCAATCCACTGGTGGATCGAGATGGTGGATCCTACTGGACAGAGGGAGTATTTCTACATAAAAAGGAAATTCTTCATTTAGCTCGACCAAGAAAGACTACACAATAAATTATCTTCATGCACAACACACTCAACCTTCATGTTGCGATTTTGTATTCAATTGCTTGGCCGCGGTGAAGTATGGCATCTGAACAAATAAAAGAGCAGTATACACGTGATTTATTATACCACGTATCACGGCTGGCATCGAGGGTCAAACGCCACCAAAACCGTGCGATAAATAATAACCCAGCCTGTATCTCCTTACTGCGAGATATAAAGAAAGGAATAAATAAATACATAAAGGTTTTTTATGACCCCCACTTTACCTTCAATTTTTCTTTCGTGTCGGTTACGGTTGTTCGTTTACGTGAAAATTATTCAAATTTTTAATGCTTTCTTTGTGTGTTGCGCCACAGTTGCGCCTACACTATTCAGTACAAGTTTGAACTAGAAACCAGTTTAAGATATTTTGTGTTTTATACTAGAAACCAGTTCAAGATATTTTGTGTAGTGTATGTGAAGGGTACAAGGGTATAACAAGAAATGTCACAATAATGAAATTAATATGTTTAAAACAAATTTTTCTTAGAAATTATTAATAGGTACTTAAGTATACATAACATAGATCAGTTTTAGATATATATCAACCTTTTGGCATGTGTTTGGACATTATTTGTTATGTTCTCTAACACTAAGGACATTCCTTGTTACGTTCCCTTGCACTAAGGATATTCCTTGTTACGTTCCTGTACACTAAGGACATTTTCCTGTTACATTCCTTTACGCTTAGGAAATTCCTTGTTTTGAACCTGTACCGTATTATGAATAATCGATGCCACGAAGGACTTTGATTGTATTTGCGCTTTTTAGTTTATGACATTAAAAAATACGTGTGAAAATCTAAGTGTTGCCATACTCAGCTTAAAAACGACTCTTGTGTGACATTTCTTGTTATACCCCTGTATCGAAAAAGGTATCTCCCATACAAATCAAAATTGGTTGTTTCTTTTTCTCAAAAATCAGTCTTAACGATTGATGTTACATCATATATAGGGTGACCTCAAATTAGTTCTTGATAGCAAAGGATATGAATGTACTCGTGATTACAAACAACTTTCCCAAAGAAACTATATGTGAAATATGAAAAAAAAATTTTCGCCCTCGATACATAATAAGTTATCAAATCGGCAAAAATGTATCAAGGACCAAAATTTTTTTTTCATATTTGACATATAGTTTCTTTGGGAAAGTTGTTTGTAATCACGAGTACATTCATATCCTTTGCTATCAAGAACTAATTAAAAGTCACCCTATATATTTTGCTCCTCTAAAATAACACAACTTTTGACTTGACAACGTCTAATAAATCGATGGACGCCGGCTGCACGCACGAAGAAGGTTGACTCATTGTCCCGTTACGCTTATTGACTCGTCAATCAATGTTTACTATTTCATCAATGATTTGTTATGACGTTGTCACGTTAAACTATTGTCCGTAAACCGACTTTACGGACAACCAATTTTTTGACGAAGGGATCGCCATTTGTGACCCAGTTACAATACAGTCTATTCCCCACCACAAATAAAATGTAAATTAATGTCTCTATTCCTTACCTCTAAATAAGTTAAGCTGTGAATAAGCCGAACTTTTTCTCAAAAATGACTCTAATTATTGATGTTACATCCTGTATATTTTGCTCCTCTGTGAAAAAATAACACAGCTTTTTGACGAAGTTATTGCCCTTTGTAACACAGTTACTACAGTCTATTCCCCACCACCAATAAAATGTAAATGAATGTCTCTATTCCTTACCTCTAAATAAGTTAAGCTGTGAATAAGCCGAACTTTTTCTCAAAAATGACTCTATCGATTGATGTTACATCCTGTATATTTTGCTCCTCTGTGAAAAAATAACACAGCTTTTTGACGAGGTGATTACCCTTTGTGACCCAGTTACAACAGTCTATTTCCCACCACAAATAAAATGTAAATGAATGTCTCTATTCCTTACCTCTAAATAAGTAAAGCTGTGAATAAGCCGAATCGGGGTACCGACTCATTCGTCTTCATTTCCTGTGGGTCAAAATTACTTTGTAATTCACTACGATGCTCGCACTCTACGATGCCGTCACGCAAGCTTTCTATTGTGGAACCAACCCTTTTTTGGAGAACGTTTTACAGCTACAAAGGTGTAATTAGGACTTAAGAATTAAAATAAATGTGCTGCAAAAGTTTAAAATTAAACAATGGTCTGTCAATAAGTTAAAGAAAAGCCTGATAATAAAAAGTAGCCTATGCGACTTCTAACCCTTTCAACTATATCTGTGCAAAAAAATAGTTTGCTACGTGAAACAAACGAACACGTTACTGTAAGAATTTTATCTTTCAATGAATTCAGATGACTTTAGATTTGAAGACTTGATGCAAAAGCGTGTAAGGTTTTATATTTCAGCAGGTCACGTGGTATTGGAGAAGAATGGAAAGTATCAATAGGAGGGAAAAGAAAACAAATCAAGAGGTTCTAGATAAGGTGAATCTGAGGAGAAGCCTGCTCCACATTATTGGAAATAGATGAGAAAATATATTAGGACACCTGATGCGACACAACAAGTCATTACAGTCATTACAGAAGGAAAGAAAGAGGGAAGAAGAGGCACAGGAAAATCAAGGCAAAACTAGATACTTACAAGTAGAGGAAAAGGTTAATTTTGTGTCGTATCAAGACCGTGACCCTACAGTGGTCGCGCGGATTACATAATATGTAATCCACAGTAATTAAAAATGAAATTATTCGTAAACAGTCTCTGGAACGCTCTCCCGGTCGATGTTAGGTTAAGTCCTTTCTTAGCCACCTTCAAGGCATCCATTAAGAAGATGTGGAGTCCCAACACTGAATCCTGAGCTCGTATATGTATATATATTTAAGTACCTATAAATTTATTATTTATTTATTATTATATAATGTTTATTGTATTTATTATTATTTATATAAGTATTTTTCATTTATTTATAAGTATTTACTACTAGGCATTAATATGTAAGTGATATTGTTAATTACTTTTAAATAATTCTGTATAGATGTATAATTATTTACTTAATATTAAGGTATAGATTATAGAAAGTCGTGTTTGTAACTTTTGCACTTTCCTTTTTTCTTTGTTGTATATCTCAAACGTCATCTGTATGTTGACTGGAAGAGATCCCGTAAGGGATAAGTCCGCCTTTTTATATAATATATTTTTTTAAGTATTGTAACAAAAAATCAATAAAGAGTTTACAAACAAACAAACAAACAGTTCAAGTGTGTTACACAAGACTCGTGTTCTTTATGTATGACAATCACGACCCCCCGCTCTGTTCATTCCAAATATTTATGTATCTAGTTCTTGTTTAGAAAATAATCGTTGGTTTGTTTTCACCATAATCGTTAACGCGTATTAAGGTGTCATGTTTTCCAAAGTAAATTTTCAAAGACGATTTATAAGAAGTTTGCGTTTTGGTTTATTTTGACAAAACTGGTAATTTTACTGTTCAGTTTCATATTATAATTTAATTTTAGATAAGGGTACTTGCCACTTTTTAATAGAAATTATTAAAAACAAAATTATTTAAAATTGGCATACAGTAATCCACACGACCATTCAAGAGACTTTTTGGGGCGCGACCACTGCAGGTTTAAGATGCTGGCTGAGGATACAAAGAAATGGGGATTACTCCACAGACAAAAACAGTGTTCATCAATTAAAGAAAAAGTAAAAATGCTATTTAGTCTATAATAATAATTTATTTTCGATGCAGTCAACTACAAAAAAAGGACTATGAATATTTCCTTTGAACTGAAAGAAACAAATTGAAATAAAAGCCAAGGAAATCCCAAAAAACTGACTCAAGAATCAAGTGATCTGAGATAACAAGACTGGGTCCAGACTCCACAGTATCTTGAAACGTTTCTTTTAATTGCCTTACGTGAAGGTACTCTGAGGCAAACTGTATACAGGAAGACTGCTAAGTAAAAAATAAACACTGCACGGCTTGGCACAACCCGGTTGCCTCTCTAAGTAGCTTGTTTTGTTAAAGAAAGTTTGCTGGCTAAATTAATTACAATTTTAATTAAAGTATGGTATAGTGCAGGGCCAAGAATTTTACGAAAGATTTTCATTTCGGCAACCTGGAGTTTATTTTCTTCCTTAAGTGTAAGTGTCCAAGCCTCACATCCATAGGTATTAAAATCGATGGCAGTTGGAGAATCCTCAAAAACGCCGAGATCCAAGAGCTGGTGGCTGTTCCAGACATTATCGGAGAGACGAAAGCTCACAGACTCCAGTGGCTCGGTCACCTAGAGAGAATGGGAGAAGGTCGCAATGTGAAGAGAGCCTATCAGGGTCAACCAACAGGTCGACGCCCGGTCGGTCGCGCCAGGTATCGATGGCGCGATGTGGTGAACGCGGACCCACGCGAGCTCCAAGCTGACGACTGGCGCGAAACCGCACAAGACCGGGACAAATGGCGAGTTCTCGTATCGGAGGCCAGGACACACTTTGGGTCGTTGAGCCAGCGGAGTAAGTAGTAGTAAGTAAGTATAGTGCAGGGGTTCCCAATCTCATTCACTTGGCGGCGCTCTTTCAGGATTGGTAACGTTTCACGGCGCCCCGTGAGACATTCCATGGTTTGCGACCATTGAAATTTAAAAAAAACTTCTAGTAAACGTTTTTAGGGTTCCGTCCACGAAGGATAAAAACGGGACCCGTTATAGCTAGATAGTTGAAACTTTCACAGATGAAGTATTTCTGTTGCTGCTATAAAATAAAATACTAAAAATGAGAAAAAAATTAAGTCTCCATACAAAAAACGTGTTTTTTGGAAACGTGAAGAAACTAGCGCCATCTAGTATGGTATAAAACCCTTTGTACTAGCGCCATCTATTATGATGGTACGGCACTCTTTGTGAGCAGTTCTGACTTGCAATTGACCGGTTTTTTTATTATGTCGATGTTTGCTTGAGACTAAAACGAAGTCCCTTCTTCCTTGGTCCAGCCATTTTAGAGCTTCTATGCTATAGAAAGTCAGAAGGAAAGCTCAACGGCTCATTTGGAATGAGAAGATGAATAACTTTTAAAATTAGAGCTGGCTTTTTACTTAAATCTAGACTTTTAATTAACTACAGAACACACCTCGTGTCTACAGCAAACTATTTTGTGAACCTTGTCAGTAGTAGCTCACGGCACCCCTGACCTCTGTGCAGGGCGCCCCAGTTTGCCCACCATTTGGGAACCACTTACTTGCATAGTGTACGAGTATTCTTTTAAAATGTGTTTAAGTACTAGTTTCACTGATTTCTTGTGCTTGTTTGACGTTAACATTAAGAAATGCAATTACTATTTTACAACCATCAAAAATATGAACCTATTTGAAAAAACATTATAAAATTTGTGTTTAGTTGATGCATTAAATAAGAAGTATTTTGAGTATTAATTAAGAATATTTTTATGTAAGCATTGACATGAGAGGTGCATTTTCGCTTAAAGGTTCTTGCGGATGTGGCGCATCAGGAACCGGGTCGTTCCTAGTTATGGTTGAGAGGAGCGATTGCTGACTCTCGCGTTATACTCGTGACCGGGTGCTGTCCGTGTGAACTGCCCTACACTTGTCAAAGGCGTTCATGACATGCAATGATTTTAATGTATTACTTCTCGTGTCATACTGTGTTCATGTTCTAATGACATAATTTGTTTTTTTTTATATTAAGGATTGGATTTTGACGTTATTAACTAATGATTGTTTATTTCTTGATTTTTTACAAATGAAATTATGTAATAAATATATTATGACTATCATAAAAAGGGTAATTTTCACCTATTTTGAATAAATATCTTGAATCTTGAAGTATATTGTAAAATGAACATTATACATTTTTATGACGCTTTTATTAGCTTCACCTGTATGTTTGTATGTATGTAACCGACTCCTTTGGACTCGATTTTGACCCACTTTAAACGGACAGATTTAATTTAATCTTTATAGACTTATCAAGAATCAACGACAATATAATAATTTCATAAGTTTAAACTAAAAAATAAAAAAATAATAGAGTAATAATAAAAAACACGCTTTTAAAGTACATCAGACTAAAAAGTAAAATATAATAATTATCAAAAAATACTAGTATTATTGTGAAAAAGTGTGGGTTGCTCGATAGACGAAAAATAATGCACAGAGCGCCCCACGCTTTTTCACAAAAATACTAGTATTTTCTGTTAATTATGATTTTCTACTTTTTAGTCTGATGTACTTTAAAAGCGTGTTTTTTAGTTTTTTTAAACTCTATTTATTTAATCCATAATTGAGAGCGTCAGTGTCGTAATGGTAAGGGCCGCTACCTCCTGGTCGTGGTTCGAATCCTGCCACGTACCAATGTGTTTTCGAATTTCAATTTCATATGTACGTTTATCCGACGTTCTTAAGGTTAAGGAAAATATCCTTCACCCTAAGAGCGTCGGATAAACGTACATATGAAATCTAAATCGAAATCACCACAATCATTCGAACCACGACCTCCCGAGCAGGAGGCAGCAGCCCTAGCCGCTACGCTACCGACGCTCTTTGAATTTTTAAATATCAGTCTATTCCATAGACAGGGATTACACAGTACAGGGATTCCTAGTTTGGGGCTAGATTACCGTGTGTAATTTGTCCCCGTATATATTATTCTAGCTGCCTTGCTTTTTAGGGTTCCGTACCCCAAGGGTTAGTTATGCCTTCTGTGCCTAGATGTCACTATTTGTCTCATTTTTAATTTAGTGTACATAATGTTTTAGATTTTCCCTACCTTGTATAGCAGCGTCTCTTATGTCGTAATAAGTTACTAACCACGCTAGCGTAACAGCTGACACAGAACACGTCGCTCCGCTATTTTTATTTGGAAGAAGTGGATATATAGTAAAATATTAACTTTTCTGGCTGTTTACACTCATAATACAGACAATCACACAACCTTACACCATAATCTTCATCAAATATCTCTAACCTAAAGGCGAAAACTTCTCAATGTTCGTTGTCTTCTAAATGTTTGATCATATAATGTAACCTAGTTTTCCTTAAAAAATAAAATAAAACAGCTAAGTATAGTGATTTTGTGAAAACCGCATCCCTATAAGTGTTTTCAAAAATTTTCTATTGTAATATTCTCCCGCAACGGATAGGTATTCCAACGGCCTTCAGGTGATGCTGAAGCCCGGCCTATCTAAGGGTAAAAACGGGACCCTATTACTAAGACTCCGCTCTCCGTCCGTCCGTCTGTCTTGTCTGTCTGTCTGTCCGTCTGTCACCAGGCTGTATTTCATGAACCGTGATAGCTAGACAGTTGAAATTTTCACAGATGATGTATTTCCGTTGCCGCTATAACAAAAAAAATAAAAAAATAATAATGAAAAAGTGAAAAAATAAGCGGACTCTCCATACAAAGAACGTGTTTTTTTTAACATGAAGAAACTAGCACCATCTATATGATGAATTCTAATATGTGCGGTTCTGACTCGCACTATTTGGCCATTAATTCTAGTCATGAAATAAACAAAAAAAAACCGACTTCAAACGCACTAGTCGCCACTCCGATTTTCGAAAATTACCTTCGATTTATCTTCTTCTTCTTCTTATCAGCTAATTTACGTCCCCACCGAGGGGCTCGAGCCTACCCTGAATTAGGGCGATCAAGCCTTAGTCGACCACGCGGGCCCAGTGCGGGTTGGTCGACTTCACACACAACCTTCGAGTTTCTTCGCAGGTGTGTGCAGGTTTCCTCACGATGTTTTCCTTCACCGTTAAAGCAATCGGTAAGTATGTACGTAAGTTTTTGAAAAACTCATTGGTACTACTCATTCGATTTATACCAACAAAAAAAGAATTATCGAAATTGGTTCATAAACGACGAAGTTATCCGCGAACACACTTAGAAAAATATATGTAACATAAAGGTGTGGTGACTGGTGATACTTTAAGGTGGGCTTGTACTCATCAAACTGAACCACTTTTGTTCTGCAACTTTACTGAAAACGCAATTTTTTTTTTGATTTTTCGTACAAATCGGTCAGCTGATTTAATAATAATAAATAAATATTCTGGGACAAATCACACATGGTCATCTGGCCCCAAAGTAGGATTCCCTGTGTTATGGGTTACCAGAGACTGATATACATACTTATATACGTTTAAATACATACATATATAGATATAATTTAACACCCAGACACAGAGCAAACAAATCTGCTCATCACACAAATGCTTGCCCTGGGTGGGGATCGAACCCACGACTCTTAGATCAGTAGTCAAGGGCACTAACCACTGAGCCACAGAGTCAGTCAAACGGTTTTATACGAAAAATCCAATAAAAATTTCGCGATTTCAGTAATGTTGCAGAACAAAAGTTGCTCAGTTGATGACCTTAAAGTATCACCACACCTTTAAGTTACACCCTGTATAAATGCGGTCGAATTGAGAAAACTACTCCTTTTTTTTGAAGTCGGTTAAAAGTACGTATGTTTTTGTTATGTCTCTGTTAAGACAGTCTTTCCTAAAATTATAAGTCAATATTGAAATTATTGACAAATGAGTAATTCACAGTAACTCGGAGACAGAAATGTTTTTGCTTCAAACTACTCCTTTTTTTTGAAAGTCGGTTAAAAATACATCTGTTTTTGTTAGGTCTCTGTTAAGACAGTCTTTCCTAAAATTATAAGTCAACATTGACATTATTGACAAATGAGTAATTCACAGCAACGCGGAGACAGAAATGTTTTTGCTTCATATTATTATTTTCTGCAAATCCAATTATCGTGATCCAATATTGTGGTTTGTCGTGACGCCTTGCGAATTGGCATGTATTGGTATTTTGTGTCGTGTATTATTTACCTTGGTTCGTCACACTTGTCGCAATCATATACAGGATGTAACCAAATTGGTGTAGTTCACGTTAAGTGGGGCTTCTGCTCATCATACGGTCATCATATCAGCTCGTATACATCCCCACCGAGGGGCTCGAGCCTACCCTGAATTAGGGCGATCAGGCCTTAATCGACCACGCGTGCCCAGTGCGGGTTGGTTGACTTGACACACACAACCAGCGAGTTTCTTCGCAGGTGTGTGCAGGTTTCCACACGATGTTTACCTTCACCGTTAAAGCAATCGGTAAGTATATGTACGTAAGTTTTTGAAAAACTCATTGGTACATTGGCCGTCCAGATTTGAACCCGGTACCTCTGGTTATATGGACCGAGTCGTTACCGGTTGAGCCACCGACGCTTTTATCATACTGTAACAGGTACAAATATTAGTTATTGTATTTTACATAACAGTTATATATATTAGCCACTAGTGCTGTAAGTTGCAAAAAGGATTTATACTACTACGTTGTCCAACCAGTCCGGAGCGCGCAGTCTTTATCTGAGTTTGATATGCCACTGCATGCCTTTCGCTGTGGATATTATAATATTTAAGATCGATGGAATAAAACAATGTGAAGAGAATTCCACGACTTTTATTGAAGTAAATCCCTGAAGGTTATAATACTGTACAACTTTTGTTTATGTTTGCTGAGAATGCAAAAAAACCTCTTCACACCAATTTTGTGTATTTCTGTATGGAGGGTTCAGAATATTTTTTTAAGATTTTACTATGGGCTCCTTGCAGAATGTTGCTAGTATGATGAGTAGAACCCCCAGTTAACGGGTCGTTCACCAATTTTTTACATCCTATATAGCTACGTATTCTGTGAAATTCTGGAAAAATCTGAGAGTTTCCTGTTGACGAATTTAACATGATGCTTTTCTCAGTATGAATCTCATTTTGCTACAATGAAGTAAGTACTTTATAACTAGCTTATGTCCGTGGCTTTGCCTACGTGCACACTTTGTCCGCGTGGACATCTTTTTTTTATGACTGTGTTTGAGGTTGAGAGGTGAGTGGTGCGCGAGCAGCAAGCGGCTCGCGAGCGTACACACGAGTTTTCTCCAGATCCCTCAGAAACTGTATCTGGCTATTCTATGTTAAGCAGTTTTTATAAATTCTCACCCTCTCAACAAACAAAGTTTTTCAAAATTTATTGTGCGACATATCAAATGAAAAGGCTTATTTTGAGAATCTCATTTATATTTTTATATAATTTTAAGATTAATAACTTTAAAATTATTTAAGAAAAAACGCTAAACACGTTAAAAAACCGACTTCCATCACAACAAATTATTACATTTTTGCATTATATTTTTGGTTTTTGTTAATTTTCTACTAAAGTACTACACCGATTTTGATAAAATTTATATGGGACCACACGGGAAGCACTAGCTTTCAAATAAAAAAAAAACATAAAAATCGGTTCACCCAGTCAAAAGTTCTGAGGTAACAAACATAAAAAAAAACATACAGACGAATTGAGAACCTCCTCCTTTTTGGAAGTCGCTTGAAAATAGGCGAAAATCGACCATTCCCCCATTACCTAGGGATTAGGTTACCTTATCTCGGAAACTAATAGGCCTTAAATCTTGAGAAAATACAGTATACGAGGTTGAATGCATAAATTACGGGGAAATCTAAAACCCTTACATTCCTACAGTAAAAACTAAATTTCAAACGTCCATAATAAGTAGGCCCCTATTCACCTAGAGTATAGTATCTACTGAGAGGTCTTATTCTGTTGGTAGTTAAAGTTTTGTTGCGGAACACTGTTTGTGTGACCCCGAGTCGCACTTGGCCGGTTTTTTTTACGCAGAACGTGACTTTGTACAAAACTTTTCAAACTTAATGCTAAAACAGTCTTTTCAGTCGTGAGAAGACATTTTGCATAACGACCGGTAAGGAATTATGGAAAGCAAACCCGTTTTGAAGAGTTGGGGAAAAAATGCAAATGTGTTACTCCCGGAGTCCGTGGCTCAGTAGTCTTTGGTACTCAGTGGTCTTTCGTATCATTTTTTTAAATTAAATTTTTTACGAGACTTTGGAACATGCCCTCGCGTACATTAACTAAATAGAAACGAGCTACTACGCTAATCAACTCTCGTTTATATGATATAGCGTTCCCACACAACAACCTCCCTGTTATAATGTGAGGGCCGCTTTTCCTACCAACACCGTAAGACGAAGGCAAGGACCATCTCGTAAATGACCTAGATATCTTCAAGTCACGCCAATCAACTCTGGTTTATGTGATAAATCGTTCCCACACAAGAACCTCCCGGTTATAAAGTGAGGGCCGCTTTTCCTACCAACACCGTAAGACGAAGGCAAGGACCATCACGTACCTGACCTACATATCTACGAGCTACGCTAATAAACTCTGGTTTATGTGATAAAGGGTTTCTACACAACAACCTCCCGGTTATAAAGTGAGGGCCGCTTTTCCTACCAACACCGTATGACGAAGGCAAGGACCATTTCGTACATGACCTAGATATCTACGAGCTACGCTAAACAACTCTGCTTTATGTGATATAACGTTCTCACACAACAACCTCCCGGTTATAAAGTGAGGGCCGCATTTCCTACCAACACCGTAAGGCGAAGACAAGGACCATCTCGTACATCAACTAGATACCTATGAGCTACGCTAATCTACTCTCAAAGATATTTACTAAATACGTATCACTAGGGACCGAATGCCACTAATACAAAAGGCCAATTCCACTAGCCTAGTTCATTTCGTACCGACGCGATGAAAAATCAAATCCCAGATGCGCCTAAAGTTGTCACTTAAACTTATCTCTATCCATATTTATTTATGAAATGCAGTGTTGCCAGTTTGCCAGAGAGAAAACCTCGTCTCATTATAATAGTTTTATGCCCTTCATAGTTAAGCGATATTTATAATATGGCTGCTGTGCTGGGTTCTTTTGTGAGATGCGATTTAGGAATGTTATGCTTTGGATTAATATAGATCTGCCTTTCTTCAGAATTCTTTAGAATTCTTCATTTATTATGCGTACAGCGCAGGAGTGGAACTCCTTGCCTGCGTCAGAGTTTCCTGATTCCTATAATTTGGGGATCTTCTTACCATCAGGTGAGTTGCAGTCAAACGCACTCAAATTTTAGTAAAAAAAAGAATTATTATGTATTATCTTTGGCTCATCTCAGGTTTTTCACAAGAAAAACGTTAAGTGCACTGCAAGTACAAAACAAACGTGCACACGATCAAAAATTAGTTTGAGATAAAAGACCTAGAAAGAAATATATAATAAGAATTACAAAAGGATTTCACACGTTAAATTTATATCACAAATCATAAAAAAACATATTCATTTTTGTATACATTTACACAAATTTCACAGAAATCAAATAAAACTACACGTATAATTTGTCAGCGATCGGTTTCGAACACCAATTACGGGCAGAAGATTTAGTTTTAAACAATTTCTGTGGAATTGGTGTAAATATTATACCAAAATGAGTGATATAATGTTCCATCAAGAACCTACAATCAAAAGTATCAACTAAAATAATTATAAATTACTCGAGATAGGTCTTAAGAAAGTATCAGTTTCGAAGATTAAGTTTTTTAGAAAAATTAAATTAAATTAAATGATAGTGAAAATATTGAAAGACATCAAAGAATTGATTTTTAAGCATATATCATATAGATCACATGTAGATTTCTATGTGCCAGCGAATACGAAATAGAAGAAATAGATCGAAACGAATAAGGTTAAATAATAGCGTTACTGGTAGATTTCTGTGTGCCAGTGCATGTGAAATAGAAGAAATAGATCGGAAGGAATAAGGTTAAATAACAGCGTTACTGGTAGATTTCTATGTGCCAGCGCATGCGAAATAGAAGAAACAGATCGAAAAGAATAAGGTTAAATAACAGCGTTACTGGTAGATTTCTATGTGCCAGCGCATGCGAAATAGAAGAAACAGATCAAAAAGAATAAGGTTAAATAACAGCGTTACTGGTAGATTTCTATGTGCCAGCGCATGCGAAATAGAAGAAACAGATCGAAAAGAATAAGGTTAAATAACAGCGTTACTGGTAGTTTTCTATGTGCCAGCGCATGCGAAATAGAAGAAACAGATCAAAAAGAATAAGGTTAAATAACAGCGTTACTGGTAGATTTCTATGTGCCAGCGCATGCGAAATAGAAGAAACAGATCAAAAAGAATAAGATTAAATAACAGCGTTACTGGTAGATTTCTATGTGCCAGCGCATGCGAAATAGAAGAAATAGATCGAAAGGAATAAGTTTAAATAACAGCGTTACTGGTAGATTTCTATGTGCCAGCATATGCGAAATAGAAGAAACAGATCAAAAGGAATAAGGTTAAATAACAGCGTTACTGACGATTACTTTTATTAGATCACACTTACGTACTAATATATATATATATAATTTGCTACTACTATGCGGTAATTAATAGAAAACCAGTAAAACACGACTTTTAGTTAGACACATTATTATAAATCTCACCAAGTCAAAGAATTAGCCAAAACAGATAGCTACAAGAGCAGTGTTGCCAATACAAAGTCTCGTCAAAACTCTGACTGGACACTGTTAGCTTTACCGAGACCAAAGTCAAATGAATATCACAGTTTCAGTTCAAAAGAGATTCGAAGAAGAGAAAACACCACCTCTGTGACTGCGAGGCACTCGTCCAACCTTAAAGTCGCTCTCTGGGAGAAAAACCAGAAGAAATCGGGAACTTGATGCCAAATGCATACAACACTTAATTAGAACTACTTGCCTTGAAGAAGTTAAAGAACATGGGAAGCGGTTAGAATAGGATCTTTTAAGGTCGCTGTGATCTAAAGAGGGCTACTACCTCCTATCCGGGAGGTCTGGGTTCAAATCCTGCCACGTACCAATGTGTTTTTGAATTTTGATTTCATATGTACGTTTGTCCGATGCTCTTAAATACAGCAACGCGAAGAAAATATCGTGAGGAAACCTGCACACACCTGCGAAGAAAATCGAAGGTTGTGTGGAAGTCGACCAACCCGCACTGGGCCAGCGTGGTCGACTAAGGCCTTATCGCCCTTATTCAGGGTAGGCTTGAGCCCCTCGGTGGGGAAGTATATGAGCTGATATGATGATGATGGTGATGATCTATCATTAGTCGGTGTGTTAGATTAGGGTTTGACTAGCTAGTGGATGCCCGCGCGCGACTTCGTTTTCGTTTTGTTCCTACCCCGTGTGAATGTACGAAAAATCTGAGCTTATTCCTAGTCATAATTATAAAGGATCTTGTTACTGTAAAACGACGATTTCTTGGTAACGTTAGTAAGTGTTGTTTATTAGAAGTTTTACAAAAATGGCCGAGACAACGCCCGTAGGCTTGTTTATAAGGAACACTTTGCTCGCCTAATGTCCTTCCAGATCCTATACAACGCTCTCCGTCACTTCCTATCTTTAAAACTCAAGTGAAACTCTACTTTCTGTCTCTGTAATTCTGTTCCTCCCTTCCGTGTTCTTTTTGTCGCTTCGCCATTTTGTAATTGTTCGAATTTGGTATAGGTATTATTATTTTTTCGTAATTTATCTATGAAATTTAAATATGTATTAGTATATAATATTTATTTGTATGTATAGAATACATGTACATATATGTGTATATATATAAATATATATAGTTATATAATTGTAACAATATGTATTGAATAATTAAATTAGCATGTATTGTTTTATAATTAGTTAATTAAGTTGCTCATTTCTCTGCCCTTTTGTAAAATTAAGTATTTCGTGCTCTCCTGTAACTAAAGGTTGTCTGGAAGAGATTGCTTTTAGCAATAAGACCGCCTACTGTACACTTCATTATAATAATTATATGTATTAGCTTTACGAAATTGTTTTAGTGTACTATAAGTGTAAATAAATAAAAATAAATAAATAATATCCTCGCATCACGGAACAAACTGGCCAAGTGCGAATCGGATTTGTGCATCGAGGTTTCCGTACCCCCACACCTCTTCACACAATTGTATAAATGATACTTATTGATGATTAAAAACATAAGACATTTTTTTTTTCAGTTTGGACTTTTTAGCCCGCGTACAACTCACACTTAACCTGGTTTTTAATATTTTTTGTTTCATTTAAGACCAGTACTATCACATGAAGTTTTACGCTTTTATGTGTTACTGTCTTTCATTTTTTTTTAATTTTTATTATTTTTCAGTAAATAATAATAATAATAATAGATATTCCGCAAACTATTACGGTTTAAAAGTTACAGCCTTCATAGCATAGGGCGAAGCTGGAAGTGCTTCCTGTGGGGCCAGAGTTTCAAGTTAAACCAACTGCAGTGTGAACAAACACAGCCCCACTCAATTTTTTTTCCATGAATTCGATAATTGTCTTACGTTTTTTCCGGTGCTCATTTCAATACGATTTACTTTGGAGAGCCTTGTACGGCTTAACTATAGTAGATACCAATATAAAACAATCGGTGACAACATATACATACTTTAATGGTCACACCTCATCTGGTAACCGAGAAACTCATAGGCCATGTAAGATAGAAAGTAAGAAATAAATAAATTTTATTTACCCAACTAGCTTTTTCCCGCGGCTCCGCCCGCGTGGACATCGTTTTTATGACTGTCTTTAAGGGTGATTAGTAAATTATGTCGTTTCCCACCTACTCAACCATCTCTGTGCAAAAAATCACAACAATCGAGCATTTTTTAGTTCCCTCAGGAACTGCATCAGATTATGCTATTTTCCCGGGATAAAAAGTAGCCTATGTCCTTTCCCGTGACACAGGCTACCTGCATGCCAAATTTCATAAAGATTGGTCAAGGCGTAGAAGCGTGAAAAGGTAACAAACACTTTTTCACGTTTATAATATTAGTAAGTATTATTTATTTGAAACTAAATAAGATGCACTTTTAAAATCATAAAAATCACCCCTTTTGAAATTTTCGCATTCGCTCCGCTCGCGAATTGTTGTTTCATATCATTGTTCCTTTGGGATTGTTATTTTTATTTGCTTATCGCAGTTTTTCAAAAGATCCAGCGGCCGATGCTATAGCATACCAACATGCGAGAGAGACCAATATTGGATACCAACCAAATACAGTCGAAACTGCTCAGCTCATTTCCGAAAAAAATATTGCGACTGATGCCGGAAAAAGACGTTATTATCCTATATCAGTTCATATATATATGTTGAGATATATATGTTGATTCTATATTAAATACCATTACCTGAGACTGTAATCTGAATCATGACATTATTTGTAATATACTGTAATTTTTTTTTGTTTTGACTATTTAAAAGTGTGTGTAAACACCTATTTGAAATAAATTGTTTTTGATTTGATTTCATTTTGATTTTTACGTACCCACCGAGGGGCTCGAGCCTACCCTGAATTAGGGCGATCAAAATGTAAATACAAACTTATACAAATAGTTTAAAAATAATATTTTTTATTACTTTTTAGGGATCCGTCCCTCAAAAGGTAAAGCGAAACCCTTATATGATTACTCGTGTGTCTGTCTGTCCGTCCGTGTGTCACAGGCGATTTTCTCGGAAACTACTGGAATCAGTCCAGAGTTGAATTTTGATACACATAATATGTAACCCACGTAACATGTCATGGACATGTAACGGACTGGCGCCCAACGTGGGGCCAGTGTGGCACGACGGGTAGGTAGGTGTACGGTAGGGCGTGGGTTTTTAATAATGCTTTAGTACGTGCTCACAGGATTTAATTTAATTTTGAAATAAAAGACCTAAAAAAAAGTACAAAGAAATTTAAAAAAAGGTATTTACACATTAAATAATTTATAAAAAACATAATTTATTAGACCCAAGATGGCTCTTTAAAGAAAACAGCAAGATATTTTATTTTAAATTATTTTTAATAAAAATATTGAAGAATGGAAATGTTAAATGATTGATAGAATTTGGGTTTTAAAACACATGTCAGCGGATGCGTAATGGAACAAATAGATGGAATGAAAAACGGTCGAATGAAAGAAGAACGAATAACAGCGTTACCGCGCTACACAATACAGTACAATACAATACAATATAATATAACAGAACACTAATATAATATTCTTTATTGCATATTAATTAAGGTTGCCTGGAAGAAATCGCTAAAAGCGATAAGGCCGCCTTTGCACTGTACATTTTTAAATTAAGTTTCTGTAAAGTTTTTTTGGTATGCAATAAAGAATATTTATTATTATTTACAAATATAAAATTAGAGCCTCTCTGCTCACTTGGCACGAGGCGAAGTGGCAGGAGCACCTCCAGCGGAAGCACAGTCGGCTGAAGTTCAGTGCGACGGGGAGAGAAAGCGTCGAACTATCCGGGCATTATCGAGGAGAACTGCTTTTTGCATTGCTGCAATTATTGGTCTGCCTCGGAGATCCAGCCGCCTTAGGTGACGTTCAAGGTCGGCTGGAATTAGCCCGTTCACGGACAGGACTATGGGGATGATTTCGGTGGATTCCACTCGCCACATATCAGTAACCTCGTGTGCCAGGTCCAGGTACTTGGTCCTTTTATCGGCATCAGCCTGCACGAGGTTTTCGTCATATGGGATAGTGACATCAACCAAAAACACTCTTGACTGCGCCCGATCCATCAGCACGATATCAGGCTTATTCGAAAGTATAGTCCTGTCCGTGATGATGGGTCGGTCCCAGTAGAGCTTGGCGCGGTCGTTTTCGAGAACCGGCTCCGGCGTGTACTTGTAATACGGCAACCGCCGAGATATGAGGCCATACTTTAGAGCGATCTCTTGGTGTAGTATCCTGGCTGCTTGGTCGTGCCTGTGCAAATACTCAGTGTTGGCAAGCATGGAACAACCAGAGGTTATATGACGCAGGGTCTCCCCTGGTTGACGGCACAACCGACAAACGTCCAAGGTTATTATTATTATTATTATTATTAAAACAACATAAAAAAATTAACTGACAGTACAATACAATACAATATAATATAACAGAACACTAATATAATATTCTTTATTGCATATTAATTAACATAAAAATAAAACAACATAAAAAAAAATTACTGACGATACTTTGAAGTGGAGGATCGCCGCCAGCTTCAATGAGCAGAACGTTCCATTTCTTGACCTCACTCAGTCTGTTGGCCACCACACCCCCAGCCGTTCCAGCGCCTACCACGATGAAGTCATACTGATCCCCACCTGAAACCAATATATTCACATCTTTTATTACGCCCAATTCAGACACGGACGACAGCTGTCCGTATGACTCAGTGGTCAATTATTATTTATAGGCTTAGGCATTCACACTGACCCGACACAGCATATTAGTTCAGGTACATACATCCAAACGACAGGTGACCAGCTACAAGGACAGGAATGGACCGCGACGCGAAAGAAAAAGACAATGATGATAACGACCGTATGGTTGGTGTGGGCGACTGAACTAATGATTTGGTCATTCGGGTAAATGGATCCTTACACAAACGATAACAGAACGTAGTTTAGTTTGTCATAATGGCGACACTGCCCTAACTCGACGTCAAAGATAACCTACTATGAATTTGCTGTCAACTTTAATTTAAATTCTCTTTGCAAGAAATGATAGAGATGGTTAGTTGAGTGCTCAGACCAAATAAGAAATCAAGACGGAGTCCCGCCGAACAGCGCACTGAGGCCGGTAAAACTACGCCTCACCGTGTACGTACACAGTTTCAAGCGCACATGTATAACGAAACTACGTCTTACTTGTTTCTTGGGCTATTCCGGCGCGCGGAGGGTATCGCTGTAATAATTCGCAATAAAAAAAAACGAATTGTGTGGTGAAAAGGTGTAAAAACCAATCTTCAAAAAATAAAAAGCAGGTTGAAATCACATTTCATACATAAGTAAACATAATAATCCACATTTTTAATAAATATATTTTTTTAAAATATAATGACAGCTTGGAACACAAAACTTTCACAAGCGTTGCCACTCGTAAGTGTCACAATAGTCCCCGTTTATTGGGTAAGTTAAGTGTGACGCTGTTGTTTTATTTTTTCTGTATCTGGTCGGAATAAACATACTTACATAATACCTCTTAAAAGTGAGGTATACAATTAAATAAAATTGCTAACTTGTCTATTTAATTATCCATTCATCATGCTAGTACTAAGACAATAATATATTAGGGTATTTACTGCACGGCAACACTCACTAAGTGCACACTAGTTTAGGAGAGTTTTTTGGCGGGATTTGCGGTGGACGCATTCGTAGTTTTATTTAATTGTATTTGCATTGTTTTCTGCTAGAATTTACTTCAAAAAGTGTTGCGTTTTGGAGAAAACCGTCTGAGCAATGTGAAGAACAAGAAAATAAAATGAAAAAGGACGTGAAAACCCAATTTGCACTGGGTGAAGTTTTATAGACGCCTGACTGCAAACGGGTATTCTACCTCAGAATTAGGCTGCTGCAAATGCTGTCAAGAACTTCAGAGAGATTTGTAATGCACCGGCACTAGCATTACAAATCCAAAAACAAATGAAGTAAGTGAAAATGATTTACGGATTCGGCTGAAGTACTCGTTTCCATGGCCAAGAAAAATTCACAACAACAACAGCACACTAGTTTACGAAACCGGGAGTTTTTTGGCGGGATTTGTGGTAGACGCATTCGTAGTTTTATTTTGTTGTGTTTTCATTGTTTTCTGCTAGGATTTTGTTTAAAAAGTGGTGCATTTTGGAGAAAATCGCCTAGTGCACGTGAGCAATGTGGAGAACAAGAAAATAAAACGAAGGAGGACGTGAGAACCCAACTTGCTCTAGGTGCAGTTTTATAGACGCCTTACAGCAACTGGGTGTTCCACCTCAGAATGTAGCTGCTGCAAATACTGTCAAGAACTTCAGAGAAGATTTGTAATGCACCGGCACTAGCATTACAAATCCAAAAGATATGGAAGCTTAAATACGTCAGACCTGGCTGTATGGTCTTTTAGTAACCTTTGCCTTTTCCGCGCTTTTTGTTAGCCGGAAAGAAAAAACCAAAAAAATAAAATAAAATTACGAAACCGACCTCATGTCATTGTTGACAGCGCTCTGTCTGGACTTCTTACTGGGTCTGAGGTTGAGTGCAGAAAATATAAATAACGAGAAATAAATAAGAAACAAGGTGTTACACGATCCAGGGTGGTTTTACTGCAGTTCCCAACCATCCAAAAACTTCCGCCCAACTACTCCTTTCTCACACAACTAAATATGTAAGTACATGGGAACGTTCACCTTACGTTGACACGACAGTTCAGGTACACCCCGGACACTGCATAAAACGGTCGTGAAATGAAATTTCTAAAAACAAATGACGGAGCAAACAAAATCATACGTTCGAGAATCAAACTACGCTATAACCAATCTGTATCAATCTGGATGACGAGGGGATGAGGTCGGAATCTAGAGAGCGGGTACTTTGGTTCAGGTACCTACATACATACCAACGACAGCTGACCACAGACTACGATCAACACGCAAAAGGAAGAGATGAGGATGGCTACGGACGGAGGACCGTATGATCTGGTCGTGTGCCAGTGTGAATGGGAATGGACCGACTTAACGGTTCAGTTCAGTTCAATTCTTAATGATGCCAAGGGCTTTCCAATTGTGGATTAAAAAAAACTAATAATCATATAACGAATCACTTTTTAGGGTTCCGTACAACAAAAAAAACGAAACCCTTATATGATCACTCGTGCTTCTGTCTGTCCGTCTGTCTGTCACAGCCAATTTGCTCCGCATCTACTGAACCAAATCAGGTGAAATGTGGTAGGATGGTGTAATCCTATGACCCAAACACAATTTGCAAAGTATTTTTTTTTAAATAAGGGTACTTTTCGGGGGAAAAATTACGAAATTTAAAAATAAGTTTTGCTAACCTTACTGAGTCATATATCAAATAAAAGGGCTCGTTATGAGGATCTCAAATATATTTTTTACATTATTCATGAAAGAAGACGAAAATTTACCATCCGAAACTACTGAGTCTAAAATTTGAAAAAAAAATACAAAACATATTTCATTACAGGAAAATTTATAAGAATTCTATCAATTGAAAACAAAGTGGTAAACTCAATAAAATACGTTCACTTACGGAAAGTAGTTCACTAAAACACCACGAGATAGCGCTAGTAGTATTTTTCTGTTGCTTGCGTTTGTGTCTTTTGTTTGTTATGTGAATAGGTATCATAGTCATAGTTGTGTGGAGAGGTGTGGTGGTACGGAACCCTCATACCGCGAGTTCAACTCACACTTGACCGTTTTTTATTAGACATCTATCCCTCAGCTGCCCATTATCAAAACTCAGTAACTGACAAATCTCAGATTTTTTTTAAATTTGCCTTATTAAAAAAAATGCGCGCCAAATTGATAAAAAAATTGATTTATGAACAGAAAATACTGCAATAAAAATATTTGGAAGAAAAACTACTTGAAATTAGGTCCTTAAAGTAATAAAAAATGCAATTATACCAACAAAAACAGGTATAAAAATTTTGCAGTTAGGTACTGTGTTTTAAAATGGAGCAGCCGCCCTATCTATGTATTTGAAAAATGTTTGCATCGAAAATGTATCTTCTAGAGCTGATATCGTCATTATTACAGTTACAGGGCACAAAATTTCAAATCTATCAGACCGGTATAAGTTGCCCACATCCCTTGCCCTCCTACTTTAGTGATA
Organism: Coleophora flavipennella; assembly: GCA_947284805.1. Classification (NCBI taxonomy): domain Eukaryota; kingdom Metazoa; phylum Arthropoda; class Insecta; order Lepidoptera; family Coleophoridae; genus Coleophora; species Coleophora flavipennella. The sequence continues at coordinate 7,123,825 of OX369306.1, read as the reverse complement.
ATAACAATATTTTTTTGAAGTTAAAGAAACTTCTTTAGGCGCATTGGTCATTTTTTGAGATAGGAAAATACTATTGAAATCGCGACACTGTTACCGTTATCGTAATGTTACCGTTACCGACACCATACCAGGAACACTCGCCGGGTCAAAACTTATAAAACTGTAAAAAGTTTTCAATTCTGTCGGCACTTCCGGAGTGAATATGTTTTTATATTAATTTTCAAGCGACTTCCAAAAAGGAGCAGGTTCTCAATTCGTCTGTATGTTTTTTTATGTGTGTTACCTCAGAACTTTTGAATGGGTGAACCGATTTATATGATTCTTTTTTCATTTGAAAACTAGTACTTCCCTTGTGGTTCCATACAAATTTCATCAAAATCAGTGCAGTACTTTATTAGAAAATTAACAAAAACCAAAAATAATAATGCATAAATGTACTAAGTTATTGCGATGGGAGTCGGTTTTTTAACGTGTTTAGCGTTTTCTTCTTTATACTTCGTCATCCAAGCGGAAATTGAACGCGTAAAACCATAATATTATTACATACTCATATGAGCTTTTCTAAGAAGGAAAACATACCTATCATTTACAGGAATTCCCGGCTCGTCCTGTATTCGTTATCGGAGCGGCACAGAGTGAGAATTTCCTGGTCATTATTATGGGATAGGATTATGACATAATTACACGGTGGTGTAGGAAACCTCCAGCCCAGTTAATATGGCACATTTATTTGAATAGGGGACGGTAATAAACAGAACATTTATTGCACACGTTATATCAATCTTTTTCCGGTCAAAGAGATACATAGCTTTCATTTGGAACATTTCATGAATTTTCAGTACAGTATACCACAATGTTCGGTCTTCTGTATATTCTTTAATTTAATTAAATTAATTAATTATACAGAAGGCAGACCGATGACCTGGTGAAGGTCGCGAAAAGGCGCTGGATGCGGGCAGCACAGATCCGGTCGTCGTGGAAATCGTTGGGGGAGGCCTATGTCCAGCAGTGGACGTCCTTTGGCTGATATGGTGATGATGATATCACATTGTTAGACGAAGTATCATTTTGAGCCAGTTTTTTTAATCCGACCAACTTATACAACCAATCCTGTTAAATAACTAACTCGCTTTTTTTTAATTCACAATTGGTAAGCCCTTGGCATCATCTCACCTGATGGTAAGTGACGATGATGCCGAAGATGGAAGCGGGCTTACCAAAATTCCCCAATGCAATGGAGAACTGGCTATCTTATCTTCAAGCCGGAACACATCAATGTTGTTAACAATGATGTTTGGCGGCAAGACTTAGATAAGATGGTGGTAGCTAGCCAGGCGGGCTTAGAAAATGCCCTACCACCAACCAAACCGAGTCTTACAATTTGACCCCGCCGGAATCGAACCCGCGACCTCCTGGTGTGAAGCGAATGGATTATCCATTACGCCACGTACATACGCTAAGTACATACCCGTACTTTTAAGAAAATTTTAAACTAAGAAAATGTAGACCAGTACTTGGACAGTTTTAACGCATATATTTAACAAAGTTGATAGTTTAATATTTCGTACAATCTGCGGCGTATAAGTTTTGTGCATAAAACTTTTTCCAAATAAGATTTTGTTTTGTACCTGAAATATTTTTTTTGTACTATTGAAGCGTCGGTGGCTCAACCGGTAACGACTCGGTCCATCTAACCAGAGGTACCGGGTTCAAATCTGGACGGCCAATGTACCAATGAGTTTTTCAAAAACTTACGTACATATCATTACCGATTGCTTTAACGGTGAAGGAAAACATCGTGAGGAAACCTGCACAGGCCTGCGAAGAAACTCGAAGGTTGTGTGTGAAGTCGACCAACCCGCACTGGGCCCGCGTGGTCGACTAAGGCCTAATCGCCCTGATTCAGGGTAGGCTCGAGCCCCTCGGTGGGGACGTATATGAGCTGTAATGATGATGACTATTGAAAATTTATACGAACAACTATTTTGTTTGCAAAATCTCCATTCCAATAATATTCTACGTAATTTTGTTTGTAAAACGATTCTTCATTCTAGAAATATTCTGTGAGTAATTTCGATAAACAATTTAGCCCCTTCAGCTTTCATTCGTCTGAAGACGTCATAATTTAAGAGAAATTTCATTTTAAAACAACAATTTGTTTGATTGTGAATGATGGACTCGTCTCCTTTAATAGCGAGATATCTTGAGTATTTAGCTTAACGAAATTGTTGAGGCTGAAATATAGTAAGCACCTCTCTATATTGAGCTTTATTTAAATACTTGTAATGCGGTATGCGGTACCTTCTTTTCATTCCATTTATTTATTTTCCACGCATGCGCTGTCACCCATCTGACAATATCATTAAAAAGCTTTTTCCCGCGACTTCACCCGCGTGGACAACGTTTCTATGACTTTTCGAGTTTGCGCAGTGCGCAAGCCGCTAGCGGCTCGCGAGCGTGGAAAAAGGTAGCCTATGTATTAATACAGGTCCTAATCTATCTACGTACCAAATTTCAGCCAGATCCGTTAAGTGGTTTTTGCGTGAAAGAGTAACAAACATACATCTATACATTCTTACAAACTTTCGCGTTTATAAAATTAGCAGGAAATAGCATTCTTAGGTAGCTTTTTGAAAAGCTTAATTTGCTTGCGGCTGCACCCGCATAAATAGTAGTAGTTTCTATGGCTGTATTTGAGAATACACGTGATTAAATATTTCGTTAACAGACAACTAACTTTTGCTTGCGGCTACTCTCCCGCGTGGATATTGTCTCTATGACTGTATTCGAGGATACGCGTGGTTTTTTTTTAACCAAGCCTGCGGCTGCACCCGCGTAGATATTGTTTCTAGGACTGTATTCGAGGATACGCATGATTTATATTACACACTATTTTGTTAACTAGCTTTTGCTTGTGGCTGCACTCACGTGGATATTTTATGTATGACTGTTTTTGCTTTCTGCTGCATCCACGTGGATGTTGTTTCTATGACTGTATTCGAGGACACGCGTGGTTTACTATTTTGTTAGAAGATAACTAGCTTTTGGCTCCACCGTGGATATTGTATCTATATCTATGACTGTATTCGAGGATACGCGTGGTTTAATATTTCGTTAACCGATAACTAGCTTTTGCTTGCGGCTGCACCCGGGTGGATATTGTTTCTATGACTGTATTCGAGGATACGCGTGGTTAAATATTTGTTAACCGATAACTAGCTTTTGCTTTCTGCTGCATCCACGTGGATGTTGTTTCTATGACTGTATTTGAGGACACGCGTGGTTTACTATTTTGTTAGAAGATAACTAGCTTTTGGCTCCACCCGCGTGGATATTGTATCTATATCTATGACTGTATTCGAGGATACGCGTGGTTAAATATTTCGTTAACCGATAACTAGCTTTTGCTTGCGGCTGCACCCGGGTGGATATTGTTTCTATGACTGTATTCGAGGATACGCGTGGTTTACTATTTTGTTAGCCCATGACTAGCTTTTGCTTGTGGCTGCACTCACGTGGATATTTTATATATGACTGTATTCGAGGGTATGCGTGGTTTATTTTTTTTAACCAAGCTTGCGGCTACACCCGCGTTGGTATTGTTTCTATGGTTGTATTCGAGAATACGCGTGGTCAAATATTTTGTTAACCGATACCTAGCTTTTTCTTTCTGCTGCATCCACGTGGATGTTGTTTCTATGACTGTATTCGAGGACACGCGTGGTTTACTATTTTGTTAGCCGATAACTAGCTTTTGGCTCCACCCGCGTGGATATTGTATCTATATCTATGACTGTATTCGTGGATACGGCTGGTTTAATATTTAAATACCCGTTAACCGTCTTTAGCTTGCGGCTGCACCCGCGTGGGTATTGTACCCACGTTAGGTTTTATACTTTTCACATTCCACCAAGTAAATAACCTTAGTTTCTCATATAAAGTTTAAAGGGTCCTTCATAAATACTTGAAAGTATACAAAAGGGAGGAAGCATTTGAGCTCAGTGCGATTTGGGAGGTTGGATGACCCGAAGCACGGTCATTACCTTGATGGGTTTGGCTGTTAGTGGTATTTTTCTCGAATGTTTCCGTCGCGAAAAGACACGTTAAGCCGTTGGTGCCGTTGCTATTACCAGATGGCAGTTGTTAAGCCGTGCTAGATAAGCGGCTCGCTACTAGCCCTACACTTTTTGCTACACCACACACAACCAACCCGGACTTGGTCCCTGTGTGTGGAGTATGTCCTCACCTTCCCGATGGGAAGAGACCCGCGAGTATTGTGTTTGGCTCAGCGGTATGCGGTATGCCAATCACATAGCAGTATTTGTGTGACGTCAGAGTGGTGTCCAATCACAGAGCAGTATTTGTATGACGGCTGTCAATGTCAACCTTCACTAGGGAAGATACGAAATCGTATGTGTTAGAGTGAGATCGAGCGATAAGAAGTCATACAGTACGAGTGAGTGAGGGGTAAGATACGATACCACTTGTGTTAGAGCAAGACAGAGCTATGGTGTAAGCGAGAATATGCGGAGGCGTAATGGGTATGACCTAACTGTTACAACCTTGGCATCGACTAATCACAGCTCATGGCGTCGGAATTATAGCTGACAAAATTTGTTTTTGGCTCTAAGTACTACCAACGACCGCTAGATGGTGTTAGTGTGACAAAAACTTTCGCTCCCCAGCAGTGGGGACATAATAGGTTGTTAAAGATTCTAATGGGGGATTCAGCTCATGGTTCTGAACTACTTTCCCCAAGGGACCTATACGGCTGTGATAGCTGACAAAATTTGGCTCTGAGTACTACCAACGACCGCTAGATGGTGCTAGTGTGACAAAAACTTTTCGCTCCCCAGCAGTGGGGACATAATAGGTTGTTAAAGATTCTAATGGGGGATTCAGCTCATGGTTCTAAACTACTTTCCCCGAGGGACCTATACTTTATTTGGCAAATCATTTTAGGACTTGAACTAACTTTGTTTATAGCGGTAGATTGATAAGTAGGCTTATATATTTAAATAATTGTGGAACTCGTTTTTGGAATGTATAGACTTCATCACATCAGCTCATATACGTCCCCACCGAGGGGCTCGAACCTACCCTGAATTAGGGCGATCAGGCCATAGTCGACCACGCGGGCCCAGTGCGGGTTGGTCGACTTCACACACAACCTTCGAGTTTCTTCGCAGGCGTGTGCAGGTTTCCTCACGATGTTTTCCTTCACCGTTAAAGCTATCGGTAAGTATATGTACGTAAGTTTTGAAAAACTCATTGGTACATTGGCCGTCCAGATTTGAACCCGGTACTTCTGGTTAGAAAGACCGAGTCGTTACCGGTTGAGCCACCGACGCTTTTTTATATTTTGTATAGACTTACCTTTCTATTTATATTTCATCCCTTAAGTATCCATGTACATTACCGTTTGTGTTCGCCTAATAAAAATAAAATAAAATAAATAAAATAAATTGATCAGCTGAGAGCGGACTTTGTATGTGTGGTCAAATTTTTAGATACCAATTACCAAACACGTCCTTTTTATCTGAGCAGGACACATCACATTAATATTATAAAGGCAAAAGTTTGTGAGTGTGTGAGTGTGTATGTTTGTTACTTCTTCACGCAAAAACTACTGAACGGATCTGGCTGAAATTTGGTAGGTAGACAGATTAGGACCTGGATTAACACATAGGCTACTTTTGTTCACGCTGCGCACCCTCATAGAAACGTTGTCCACGCGGGTGAAGCCGCGGGAAACAGCTAGTGAGTTAAATAAAATTCAATTTGTCAGATTACTCGAGTGATATCGAAAGGTTGTATGATCGCTGTGGAGATTGTCTTTCTGTTAGGACAGGGCTGTGGACTGGACACAATAGGCGTATCACATATGATCCCAATGGAATACAATGGCTTCGATAAGACGAGACGGGCAGAAAGCTCTTTCTAGAAGCCCCGGGCGGGCCGGGCCCATTTTACAAGATAAGTGAGATTGTACGTTAGGTGTTAGTGAACAATAGATAATGGAAAATACAATCAATATTTATGAACTGTACTACTACCTACTTGAATGAAGTAACTTATTTTTCAATACAGTTGCTCGAAAAGTGCTCCTTTATATGCCAGTCAAGTGTGCGCAAAATTGATTTTACCGCACACGTGATTTTACTTAACCACTTTTTTTTAATTTCTAGCTCGGAGGAACAAGACATTTCGAAAAAAATATAATAACCAAAGATACAGAATCTTCTTTAAGACTTCAGAAAGGAAAATTTTAAAAGAGATAGGTAGTTCCTCCGTGAGGTTAGTACGTAACGCTAACTGTTTGAAGAAAGAGAAAAAATAGGAATGAAGTGGAACCGGTTAAACCAAGGAATAGGTCATCTTTTCTATAGAGGTAATTGATGAATAGTATGCGACACACATAGGTAGTGAATCAAAATACAATTTCTTAAAGATAATTCTTAGGGAAGAGGCTCAGTCTCAACAAACTCCCAACCTAGCCTTATTGTAGTCTATTTATGAAAGTAAAAAAAAACTGACGCATGCGTACGTGTGCTAGCTAAAATAAGGCGCAAATTTCGTAAAACTGAATTGAGATATTTAGTTGTGAAAACTAAAAAAAATAAGAATAGTAAAATACATGTAATAAAAATATACTTATGTGTATGTATAAGAAAAAACAAAATGAAATTACTCCCCGAACATTTAAAATAAGCCACAAATCGCGTAAAATGAACTTTGGTTGCTGAAACCTTGATAGGTATGTACCTATCCATGTATTTTGTTTTTCTGTCACGGACTTTTTTTAATTTTATCTATTTTCTCACAACTGTATTGAAAAACTTCGTATGATACATGGGTGTAAAAGGAAATAACAAACTCGTGACGATGGTAAACCCTCGCCAGCGGCTCGGGCTCACAAATGTCACTCGCTTGTTACTGACCTTTTTACCACCCTTGTATCATAAATAACTATTTAACCCCGACGACGCAAGCAGAAGTATGTTAATTATGGTTCCCCAGAAGGCTCGAGTTTCCATACAAACGAAGTTCCGCTTTAAAATAAAAACTACATGCCGGATTGAATACAATGTTTACCGCCTCAGTAGCTCAGAGGCAAAGTTCACTGGCTTTACACAGAAGGTCGCGGGTTCGATTCCCGGCGGGGTCAATGTAAAACTCGGTTTGGTTGGTGGTAGGGCATTTTCTAAGCCCGCCTGGCTAGCTACCACCATCTTATCTAAGTCTTGCCGCCAAATATCAATGTTGATATCATTGGTGTGTTTCGGCATGAAGATAAGATAGCCAGTTCCCCATTGCGTTGGGGAATCTTGGTAAGCCCGCTTCCATCTTCGGCAACATCGTCACTTACCACCAGGTGAGATGTTGTCAAGGGTTTACCAATTGTGAATAAAAAAAAAAGATTTATTGAGTAGATACATATCAATATTTGTAATTAGTAGTTTGGCAGCAAGACTTAGATAAGAAGGTGGTAGTTAGCTAGGCGGGCTTAGAAAATGACCTACCACCAATCAAACCGAGTCTTACAAGTTGACCCCTCCGGGAATCGAACCCGCGACCTCCTGATGTGAAGCGAATGGACTAACCATTACGCCACGCAGGTGGTTAAAAATCTAAAATATTTGGTGCCAGTATGTAAATTAAAGTTAGTATTTTTTTGTACTCTGTTCAAAAGTTCCCGTTTTAAAGTAGCGTAAATAGAATTTTTCATAGCAGGTATAATTCTCGCAATCTTACAGGCTGTGACGATGGGCGAAAAGGAGGGCGGACGTTAAAACCATTTTTCACCGGAACAATAATTTATCTTGCCACTAGGTACTAAATTGTCATAAAGTTCTCGGGGGCAAGGTTAGCCTGTCTCTATTTTGTTACATTTAATCCGGCAAGTATGTGGAGGGGTCACTTTGACCTTATACATTTTTAATCGAGTGTTTTTTCCCGCGGTCATACGATGTTGGACGTCTCGGTATCTGTACTATCGTCAGTGCGGGTTGGTCGACTTCATACACAACCTTCGAGTTTCTTCGCAGGCGTGTGCAGGTTTCCTCACGATGTTTTCCTTCACCGTAAGAGCGTCGGATAAACGTATATACGAAGTTGAAATTCAAAAACACATTTGTACGTGAGAGGATTCGAACCACGAATTCCTGGACAGGGGTAGCGGCTCTAGTCGCTACGCCATTGACATTCTTACTTAGATCACTTAAAAATAATGTGTGATCTATGGTAGGTTAGTATATATTTTTGCTTAATTTAAGAGTACGAACTGTATTTTGAATAATCTCCATAGGCTGTTTTCCGCCAACAACTTTACATATTAATATTACGACATCATCGTTCGTCTTGCCCTTTTTCATCTACTTATAAATACAGAATATGTATTTCCTTCTGGGACGGTATTCAGGAAGCTGATGTATTTTTTCGAGTATCCTTACACGTTTTTTCTTCTATATTCTGTTTTGTTAATTAGGCCTCTCTTTTTTATAATTAAGTCCAATACTTCATTTTTTGTTTTTATATCCATTGTACTTATTTGTTTTTTCCTCCGACACTATACAATCTCAAATAGCATATCACCTTACATCGTGGATATTAACGTAACATGTGCATATCAAGCTTTATGATTTAAAATTCGTTAACAGATTAAAAAGCTTGAAATGTTAGCCACATGTATACAATTTTGTTTTAAACTGCTTTGATGGTAAGGTTTTCATATTTCATGTGCATGCCATGTTTTAAGATTAAAAATTCGTTAACAGAGTAAAAAACGTTATCTTTTAGCCACATACGAGTATATTATACAATTTTGTTTAACTGTTTCGGAGGTAAGGTTTTCATTCAAAAATACATAATAATAGTTATTTAAGCCACTGCCAAGTAATGAGAGCCATTGCCATTGCTGTGGTTTGTACTGTTATGCTGTAAATTTAATTAAAGAAATAAATAAATGAGTGATAGTTTGTGCCATTAAGCGATGCTGAGTGGCACAATAGACAGCATGAGTGTTACAATGGCTAATTGTGTGCAGGGACATACAATACTTTTCTACGACCATGAAATAAATAATAGAAACTTTTAAACCATCAAAAATTCATCCATACAGCCTAATCAAATCACACGCGATGCTTAGCCATTGCGCAGGCACGCGCGCTTTTTTAAATGGCCTTGTCATCTTGCACAAAATACATTGAAAATTTGTCATAACCATATATTGAATTTTTGAAGCCCATGCCATTAAATATATTTAAAAAGTTTCATTTTTTTCCCAAAAGGTAAGCCCTTGGCATCACCTCACCTGATGGTAAGTGACGATGATGCCGAAGATGGAAGCGGGCTTACCAAGATCTTACCGACAACTGGCTATCTTATCTTCAAGCTGGAACACATTAATATTGTTAACACTGATGTTTGGCGGCAAGACTTAGATAAGATGGTGGTAGCTAGCCAGGCAGGTTTAGAAAATGCTCTACCATCAACCAAACCGAGTCTTACAAAGTTGACCCCGCCGGGAATCAGAACCCGCGATCTCCTCGTGTGAAGCGAATGGACTAACCATTACGCCACGGAGGCGGTCATTGTTTTGAAATGATCGTTGTAAAACGACTTGTAGGAATGACTACTTTTGTGATATGATTTCAGGTTATGTGTTAAGCAAATTACTAAATGGGAGAAGAAAAACATTAAATACTTTACAAACTCTAAGTATAAACTTACTGCGTAATTATTACAGTACAGTTCTGCAAGGTAAGTACCTATATGGCCTACCTGTTGCCACTTCTTCATCTTCTTCTACGTAGTAAATAGTCTTTATTCTTTGCTTCTGCTTTCTGCTTGCTTATTACACGAGCTGGCTATATCAATATAAGCTATAAGCATTACCCTGTAACCACAGATAAAAAAAAAGTTCAGATAGAATGCTGCGAACTGTTCCGTAGTCAACAAGGAACCCTCACAATTTCGTCATGTCTGTCTGTCCGTCTATCGCGGCTCAGAGACTTGTACGAGAAAGCTGCAATTTGCCAAGGATATTAATCACGCCGATAAAGTGGAAACCTTGAAAATATATATTAAAAATTATATGTAAAGAAGGGGTGAATTTTTTTCGTTGATTATACGATAGTGCGGAGTATCGTTGAATAGTCTTTTAAAACTGTTAGGTTCTAAAACCATTTCTCGATTAAGGCATCGTCGTTCCACCAGCAAAATCGCTATTTATTTCAGAATATCTGAAAATACAATTAAATAGTAGGACATATTATCAATTTAAAAGGAAAACTATCACGGCTAAGGTAGGCTTTCTTAGTTTAGGCACACCTCGGACACATCAAACAACGGGCAAGATATGATATTTCGAAAAACAAATGAAATCTTTTAACCGCCTCCGTAGCTCAGAGGCAAAGTTCACTGGCTTTACACAGGAGGTAGCGGGTTCGATTCCCGGCGGGGTCAATCGTAAGACTCGGTTTGGTTGGTGGTAGGGCATTTTCTAAGCCCGCCTGGCTAGCTACCACCATCTTATCTAAGTCTTGCCGCCAAATATCAATGTTGATATCATTGGTGTGTTCCGGCATGAAGATAAGATAGCCAGTTCCCCATTGCGTTGAGGAATCTTGGTAAGCCCGCTTCCATCTTCGGCAACATCGTCACTTACCACCAGGTGAGATGTTGTCAAGGGTTTACCAACTGTGAATAAAAAAAAAAAAAAAAGAAATCACGGCGAAATTCTATACGTTCGAGAACCAAACAAAACCAATCTGTATGAACCTGGGAGACGAGGGGGTGAGGTCGGAATCAAGAGAGCGGCAGGGAGTGTCCATACTGTAAGTTAGGTCTAATAATATGTATACTTTGGTTTAAGAGTAGTAGTCGACCAACTTAAGACTTGCAGTTGGATTTGTGGAAAGTTTATAGATTTTCCATGCAAACAATTATATTACAAACTGCAAATATAATTTTGTTTTTTAAAACATACATTTATTTTTGAAAAGACTACGAAACCCTATTTTGCGCGAGTCCCACTCGCACTTGGCCGCTTTTTTAACATGTGTGCAGTATCGGTGTGTTATGTGTGTGCCAGTGTTCGCGGATAACTTAGCAAATCTTGGTTTAGTTTTGATGTCTGTGTGTGCTTGTTTTGATTGGCTTCATATTAAATTAACGTGAAGTTCAATCTGAACTTTTTGTTTGATCTGAGATGCTGGCGGCAGATCGTAAAATCCGGCAGATCACGACCTGCCCAGACATTCAAGGCAAATCTTAGAGACCATACCACAGGTATAATACCCCAGATGAAAGAAAAAAATAAGGCTATGATTTCAGGCGGGAAACTCTTGTTTTCATAGTTTTCAGTAAAGATTTTCCGTAGTCGGGTTTTAGTTTTTTTAACTTTTATTTTATTTACATGTTTTTTGTGCTCAGATTACAAGTGTTTCAAGTACTCGAGTGTCGTGCAGCTTGATTGTAGAGAGAGCGTACATTGAGCCGTCTCATAATATCGTTTGTGAGACCATTTGTTAAGAAATTAAAAACATATACATAATTATGTAATATATACGTAGTGTAGAGACTATACCACGTGTATTACCCCAGATGAAGGGAGAAAATAAGGCTACGACTTCAGGCGGTAAAATCTTGTTTTCATACTTTTCAGTAAAAAAATTCCGTAGTCGGGTTTTAGTCTTTTTAACTTTTATTTTATTTACTTTTTTTTGTGCTCAGAGTACAAATGTTTTACGTACTCGAAAACTGTAGGTCACTTTCGCCGAGTGTCGTTTCGCCGCTACTCGAGTGTCGTGCCGCTTGATTGTAGCGAGAGCGTACATTGGGCCGTCTCATAATATCGCTTGTGAGACCATCTGTTAAGAAATTAAAAACATTTTCATAATTATGTATTACATATGTGTTATTCGCTACAATATTCACATTATAATCTTTTTGCTAAAATTCCATTTTTATTATTTATATAGACAGAAAAAAACAAAGGTTTAGAGTCAGTTGTCATCGCTCTGAAAAAAGAGTAATTATTATGTTTTCCTGAAAATTATTGAAAATATTTAATTTGGTTAGTTTTAAGTTACTTTGATTGTTAATTTTTGTGTCAACAAGTACTTCATTGTTTTTCCGATGTAGCTTTTTAACCCAGGTAGTTTTTTGATTTCTTACAAAAAAAATATAAACTACAAAGCATTGTTACGAAAAATATATGATTTCTTACAAAAAAAACAAAAACCTAATGGCGCAATTTTAACTTCTTTGAGCCGCCAGTCCATCAGATCACTTCTGACCCTGAACTCTAGATGTGCTCTCCCGCTACGAGATCGCCTTGAAGTCGTGCTCTCTCCCGAAGATAAATCAGGGAAGTATTTCATATTTAATTACACTACATCGGTACGCTACAGCACCAGGAGAAATTTATTTTTAGACCAAAATTTTAAATCACATCAATAATTTGTTAGAAACGCCTTTTATAGCCTCGTACGTACGTGGTTAGCTAAATCTTTTAATTCTAGATATATTTCAATTTTTATTTTTCGCGCATTTCCGGTGGGAAATAAATTCCCACTTGTTAAATTTTTATAGTGGATTTTTGTAAACGCTGTAAATTTTTTTGTTACTATGTTTTTCTCTAGTTCTATGCTCTTCCTTGTTTTCTTATTATATTTTTAATCCGTTCTTTCCGACCTTTTTCTTCTAACATTAACCTTTAGGATATGAACCGAAATTAAAACTTAGTGGCAGTCGGGTTTGTTATATGTTTTATGAATTTTAACCAGATTTTGTTACAGTAGGTATTACATAAGTAATTTTTATTATTTATATTAAATCTTCTATAATATAATAACACAAGTTCTGTAAACATTTGTGCCAGCTACTATTACGGTTCTCCCGCTACGTTAATTTCTCTGCGTGATCGAATCAGAAACGAGGAAATCCGTAAGAGAACCAAAGTGACCGACATAGCTCTCAGAATTGCTAAACTTAAGTGGCAGTGGGCGGGGCACATTGCTCGTAGAACAGATGGCCGTTGGGGCAGTAAAGTTCTCGAGTGGCGACCACGCACCGGAAAGCGTAGTGTAGGCAGGCCTCCCACTCGGTGGACCGATGACCTGGTGAAGGTCGCAGGAAGCCGCTGGATGCGGGCAGCGCAGAACCGGTCGTCGTGGAGATCCTTGGGGGAGGCCTATGTCCAGCAGTGGACTTCCTTCGGCTGATATGATGACTATTACGGTTCAAATGATACAACCCTTTAACTGTCGGACAGACAGATAGACAGATAGACGGACAGACAGACACCGTAGGTTTTCCGTTACCTGGTACGGAACCCTAAAACCTTACTGTCGGTTCAATTTATCTTACTTGGCTATAACAGAGTTTTGTAAGTAAAACATTTTGAGGGTAAATTTACTTAGGCCGCTGACAGAATGTTTGCTGATGAAAATTGTATTTTTCGGGTCCTAAATAATCTGTGGTAGTTTAAAAAAAAACATGTATTTTTTTTGTTCTACGTGTCTGTAGGTATATATTTCAATGGGTACACCTACAAACATTTGTATTACATACTTTTAGGTATACATTGGTATTTACAAGTACAAGTAAAAGTACGTACAAGTCATCAGATCAGCCGAAAATCGTCCACTGTTGGACAAAGGCCTCCCCCAAGGATTTCCACGATGACCAGTCCTGCGCTGCCCGCATCCATCGGCTTTCCGCGATCTTCACCAGGTCGTTGGTCCACCGCGTTCTACGAGCTAAGTGCCGTGCCCACTGCCACTTCAGTTTAGCGATTCTGTGAGCTATGTCGGTTACTTTGGTTCTCCTGCGGATCTCCTCGTTTCTGATTCGATCACGCAGAGAAACTCCGAGCATAGCACGCTCCATTGCCCTTTGGGTGACCTTAAGCCTTCTTATGAGGCCCATAGTAAGCGACCATGTCTCAGTTCCGTAAGTCATCACTGGCTACACACACTGGTTAAAGACCTTAGTCTTGAGACACTGCGGTATTTCGAACGTGAAGATATTGTGAAGCTTCCCGAACGCTGCCCAGCCGAGTTGGATTCGTTGATTGATCTCTTTCTTGAAGCTGGACCTACCTAGCTGGACTGTTTGTTCCAGGTATACATATTCGTCAACAACTTCCAGTGTTGAGTCTCCAACCTTTAGAGGGGTGGGTGCGACACGGAAATGTCCGCATTTAACATTATTTTCGTCTTGTCCATGTTTATTTTAAGACCCACTTGTTGAGAGACTTTACTGAGGCTATCGAACATTGTGCTTAGGTCTTCCATAGTTTCAGCTATGACCACGATATCGTCAGTGAATCGGAGGGAATCATTGATATTGATGCCGAGTCCACCCCAGTCCAGAAGCTTACATCTTCCAGGGCGGCGGTGAACAGTTTCGGAGATATAACGTCTCCCTGTCTCACCCCTAGCTGCAACTGGATAGGTTTCTAGTTCTGATCTTGGAGACGAACCGACATTTTGGCGTTTTCATACGGACATTTCAGCACCTCGATGTATCGATGGTCAATTAGGCACCACCGGAGAGACTGTAGAACAGCCCAGGTTTTGACTGAATCAAAGGCTTTCTCATAGTCCACAAACGCCAAGCATAGTGGCTGATTGTACTCTTCGGTCTTCTGTATGATCTGCCGCAGCGTATGTATGTAGTCTATGGTACTAAAGCCTTTTCGAAAACCGGCTGGTTCGGGAGGCTGGAAGTCGTCAAACCTGCGTGCGAGACGATTCGTTATGACTCTCGAAAACAGCTTGTAGACATGGCTCAGAAGAGAGATGTACAAGTTCAAGTACATGTAAAAATACAAGTACAGAATATAATGTAGCATAAATAGAGTCGCTTGGCTCAGGTGTAACGTGACCGTGTGACACTCAGGCGTAACGCGACAATGACGTCACAATTTTTCGTGTATGCAGCCCGTGTTTACCGATTTATAAGACGACATAATGTCAAAAATCACAATCTGAAAACAAAAATCTGTGTTTTCTATTTAACTGCCTCCGTAGCCCAGAGGCAAAGTTCACTGGCTTTACGCAGGAGGTCGCGGGTTCGATTTCCGCGTGGGGTCAATTATAAGACTCGGTTTGGTTGGTGGTAGGGCATTTTTATAAGCCCGCCTGGCTAGCTATCTCCATCTTATCCTAGTCTTGCCGCCAAATATCAATGTTGATATCACTGGTGTGTTCCGGCATGAAGATAAGATAGCCAGTTCCCCATTGCGTTGGGGAATCCTGGTGAGCCCGCTTCCATCTTCGGCAACGTCATCCATCACTTACCATCAGGTGAGATGTTGTCAAGGGTTTACCAATTGTGAATAAAAAAACAATAAAAAAAAATCAAATCTTGCGTTAATGTTTGGAAGGTACATAGGTAGGAAGATACTTCTGGCTTTTATTTACATCAGATATCAAAAGATACGCGAACCTCGATAGGCAAACGATTTCTCAGAATAATTAGAACTGGAAGCGAAGAAAAAAGAATATTGCTATTCCTCGTTTTTATATCCACGGCGAAATGATAAAATTTCATTTTGGGACCAAACCAATTACGGAATGTTGATCTAACTGAAGCGGCTATGCTAATAAAAATTATTCAAATACTCTCACATTAACAAAACTAACAGCTGCCCGCGAGTTTGTCTGCGTGGGTTTTATGATGCTCCTCCCTATACTTGACAATAATATCTGTTTTAGGGTTCTTTAGACAACATTTTTTTAGCAATTATTTAAAAAGTCAGCGATAAAACCACAAAAACGCTTATTAGAGATCCATACAGGCTAGTTTTTAACGAAATCCCATTGACTGAAATGTACAGCCGAAATTGTGTATGTATGAGCTTTCGAATATATAATAACTTACCGATTGAACTACGAAAGCTTGAATCGAAAACCTTTAAGAAAAAAATGGTTGTCTGTAAAGTCGGCTTACGGACGATAGTTTAACGTGACAACGTCATATCGCAAAGGGACAATGAGGGTAACGGGACAATTAGTCATCCTTTTTCGTGCATGCAGCCGGCGTCCATCGATTTATTAGACGTAGTCACGTCAAAAAATATTTAAATGACTTAATGACAAAAAATATTATAGCGTTAAGGAATACCTCTGTGACAAAAATAAACTTGTTGACATTTGAATTATTTTTAAAGTTTACGTGACATAATAATTATAATCTATGTTAAACATTTGCATGCCTTGCACAGGCGAAACATGATCGAACTACAAAATTATACTAAACATATTAATACCATGTTAGATGCAAATAAATTATCATTTCATTTCAACAAGGAACCCTTATGGTTTTGCCATGTCTATCTGACCACTTGACTGTCCGCAGGTCAGCTCAGAGACTATTAGTACTAGAAAACTGTAATTTGGCATGGGTATATACATATGGCTCGCGATCTCTTTATTTAGTCTGTGCTCATCCTGAAGGTCTATTCTAACTATTGGTGAAATAAATTTTTGAAATCTGATGAAGGTTAACTTAGCACAAGCATCGAAATAGTAGTTTATGAAACTGTTATATAATATCAAGTTTATGCAGTTTCATACACTACTTTATCTGAATTTATACATTGGGATAAATAAAACCTTTTTTTTTAAATTATTCTTTTAACTCTGATCTTTTATTTAGAACCTACTAAATAAAATATCAGAGTTAAAAGAGTAATTAAAAAAAAAACAACGAAATTCAGTACAATAAAACATACGATAGCGCCAAAACTCAGCACATCACCCGCATGCGCTAAAGCGGTCGCAGCGCTGTCACAGATAGGTAAAAATTGGAATCAAAACTTTTTGTAACGTTAATGTTTGTACGTTAACTTTTTGGAGCGCCCTGCATATTCGTTCTATTAGAATAAAAATTATTGATGGAATCTCCTTGGTGAAATTAACTTCTTGAGTTGGTCCTGTATCGTAATATTCTTACACTGTGGTAATGGTAAAAACATATTTTTTCTACTATCATTTTTATGTTTTTTATTTATTTCGGTATGGTGTTCAATAAAGTACGTCAATATAAACTCCTTTTGAAGTTATATTTTTAAAGTTAAAATTCGAATTTTACTATATTAGAGTAGATATAATTTTCTTAAATTATAGCTAATATTATTATTATAATATTGTTTAAGTTTTTTAAACCTATGTCTATGGTTCTGTAATTTAAAGTAATACAGGCTGTATCTGAAAATTCACATTTCCCTTAAAAGGTAGACTTTGCTCATGAAACTGAACTACTTTCCCAAAGAAACCATAATGAATTCGCAAAAAAAAAAATTGTCTCCATACAAAACTATCTGACCGGCTGATCAATTTGTAGAAAAGTTTAATGGGCAGAGTCTACAATTTATATGATTTACGATTTTGTAGTGACACAGTGTAACCTATCACGACTAAGAAGGCTTTCTTAATTTAGGCACAGTATTACGATATATGGCTTACTGTAGCGCAACGCCTTTGATGTCGCACGATGCCGCCATAGAACGAGGTAGACGTGGTGTACTGTACCAAATGACATTTTAAAGGCAATCCTCAAACTACAACATCGATAACATTATACACACAAACACAATAAAGTATCGACGTGAACGAGCGTGAGACAGCAATATTCATTGTCAACGTGAGTGACAAGGAAGGCCTTCTGTGGTTTCGCGATAGAACCGAACGCAATGGAATTTGACGAAATGAGCCGCCGAGTACTTAGCAATGGTGTTAATTAACTCCTTTTAAGCGATTCACGATTTGGTGTGAGTGCCACGTCTACCTCGCGTTTTATATAGAAGTCTTTGAGGTACTAGCGTACTAGCCTGTAGCTATTCCTGTAATGTTGTTGGCCCGCCAAACTCGCGAAGTTTGGCAGGCTGTGCCCCGCCGCCCGCTGCCCCGCAAGTACCCTTCCGTCGCTCTTCGTTGCGCTACTGTAATACTGTAGTGTAACTATTTAGTAATCTGTGCTGTAGTTTAGAAGTTATAGTCGACCAACTTTAGATGTGCAGTTGGATTTGTAAAAAGTTCATACATTTTCCATAAAAAATGTTCTATTACCAATCGCAAATATAATTTTGTTTTTAAAAATATACATTTATTTTTGAAAATACCACGGAACCCTACTTTGCGCGATTCCGACTCGCACTTGGCCGGTTTTTTTTCTATGCTCAGGGCGTAGTTTTTATCCACAATTGAAAGCCTTCGGCATCATCTCACCTGACGATGAGACCTAAGATGGAAGCAAACTTACCTAGATTCCCCAACACAATGGTACGATTGTTTATACTATTATATACGAGTATATATACTTTGGCAATGGTGAGCCGGATATTTTATCTTTAAACCGTAATACATTAATGCTAATAACATTGATGTTTGCCTGCAAGCCTAAGATAAGATGGTGGTATGGTAGCTAGGAGGGCTTAGAAAATGCCCATACACCAACTAAACCGAGTCTTACAAAGTAAGCCCCCGCCGGGAATGGAACTCATGATCTCCTGACATAAAGCCACGGAGACTGTAAAAAAAACTTCTGCAAAGTTTCGATTTTAAAACTGACTCTATTTTAACACGCTTATATAAGGTGTAACAAAATTAGCTGAAACTATTTTAACTGGTGCTTCTGCCCATGAAACTGAAAAACTTTCCCCATGAAACCCATACTCAAAACTAAAAAAAAAAATGAACTTCCCATACTAAGTTGGCTGATCAGCTGATCGAGTTAGCATGGGAGAGTCAAATATTTTTTTTGCGATTTGACTATGGGTTCCATGGAGAAAGTTGTTCAGTTTCATGAGTAGAAGCACCAGTTAAAATAGTTTCAGCTAATTTTCTTAGACCTTATATAAGCTTCACCTCAATGTATGTATGTTTGTAACCGACTCCTTTGCACTCGATTTTTAACCTCTTTAAACGGACAGATTTAACTCAAACTTTTTTTTTAATTAAAAATTTGAGTGCGGTAGACTGTATCTCACCTGATGGTAAGTGAAGAGTGTACATTTATCAAGAATCAGTTACAATACAACAATTTCATAAGTTTATCTCATTATCCTTAACTTTATTATATCAGCTCATATACGTCCCCACCGAGGGGCTCGAGCCTACCCTGAATCAGGGCGATTAGGCCTTAGTCGACCATGCGGGCCCAGTGCGGGTTGGTCGACTTCACACACCTTCGAGTTTCTTCGCAGGCCTTTGCAGGTTTCCTCACGATGTTTTCCTTCACCGTTAAAGCAATCGGTAATCCTTAACTAAAAATTGAAAAATAAATACAGTTAAAAAAAAACTAATAACACGCTTTTAAAGCCCATCAAACTAAAAAGTGAAAAATAATTCTTAATATAAGCTGAAAACATTAATGAACGAAAAATATTAGTATTATTGTGAAAAAAGCGTGCGGCGCTTTGTGCCATATTTTTCGTATATCGAGCAACCCACGCCTTTTTCACATTAATTCTAATATTTTTCGTTCATCACTATTTTCAGCTTATTATTTTTCATTTTTCAGTTTGATGTGCTTCAAAAGCGTGCTTTTTAGTTTTTTTTAAAATATTTTTCAATAGCACTGCTGGAACGGAGTCACTACCTACGCTGTGGGATTGTGGGAACAGAAAAAATAAATATTTCTCCTGTATGTGCTTTGTTCTATTCACATTTTCATCTCGCCAATCTTTCATAAAAATTTCTTTGAAGGTTTAGCTATGTAATGTAAACACAAGGGTCGAAGTGTCTGGTCTTGGGTTCTGTCCCTTATCAAGCGTAAGCTCCTCGTGGTTATGACGCCATTGTCTGTTGCACGTCGGCTCATTATTTACCATATTGGAAGCTTTTCCTGATAAAAAACCAATGTTTGAAAGTTGTTATTTATTTTTTTATCTTTTTTACTAGCTTTTGCCCGTGGCTCACCCTTTGTCTTTGAGGGTGAGTGGTGCGCGAGCCGCGAGCCGCTTGCGAGCGTTGACATGAGCTATTTTCACGTTCTTCGGGAGCTACGTCGCGGCTATGCTAATTAAGCCACTTACAACGGAAATTACTATTTTTTTTTATAATTGCATGTGTTTTGTAATCGTTCTACTAGCTTAGAAATAAATAAATAAAAAATATTTAAAAACAACATTTCCGGTGTAAACATCTGGTAGGCGTATCTGCGTCAATACTCTTCATCTTCTTCTTTTCGAGTCGACGGCAAACTCAGATAGTCCCATCCCAAAACCGAGCCACGCTAATTGCCTTGTCAGTGGCCTGCATCAAGTCCTCCCGCGTGCAGGTGACTAGGCAAGAAATGAGGTGGTCCATCCATAGTCTTTATAACTTTCCTTCTTCTTAATGATCTCTGTGTTAAATATTAAAGACACGAAATGGGTGACCAGATCATGAAATACTTAAGGTTTAGACATCATCATGTTAAATATATGGCTGTATTTGGCTGCAATAAAGATTTATTTATTTATTTTATTTTTTAAATAAACCTATCTTAAATGCATTCCGCCAGCCCGGGTGAGGCTCTTCGACCATATCATCATCAAAACCTAACGAAACGCTGATTCATTAATTGAAATGGCCAGACTACCTATATTATGATGGAGGCCACTGCCATTGGCCACCCACTGGTATTGCCCATATCATAAAATACAACCATTTAGTGATCTAATCAATAATTTCATGAAATACAACGTTTTCGTGATCTAATCAACCATTTCATGAAATGCAACCATTTCGTGATTTTCATGAAATGCAACCATTTCGTGATCTGTCAAACATTTTATGAAATACAACCATTTCGTGATCTAGTCAAGCATTTCATGAAATACAACCATTTCATGATCTAGTCAACCATTTCATGAAATACAACCATTTCGTGATCTGTCAAACATTTTATGAAATACAACCATTTCGTGATCTAGTCAAGCATTTCATGAAATACAACCATTTCATGATCTAGTCAACCATTTCATGAAATGGTTTATTCTATGCAAACCGACTAGGAGTCGAAGTGGTCGCCATGACCGTAATCGGTGGGATAGATCATCATCATCAACATCATCAATTCTATGATATTGCCACGACATATACATAAAATACTATAATATACGCACACAACTACTAGGAAAGGAGAACAGAAGTGTACATCCTAGCGCGTCCCATTTAATCATTGAGCCTTTGTCATTTTCAAACCGATTTTTTTATTGTTATAAAAGAAAGAATTCGGTAGAAAACATATACTTAGTTTTTTTGGCTAGGGCCGCCACCTCCAGTCCGGGAGGCCGTGGTTCGAATCCTGCCACGTACCAATATGTTTTCGAATTTTGATTTCATATAAAAATAAGTTTATCCGACGCTCTTACGGTGAAGGAAAACATCGTGAGGAAACTTGCACACGCCTGCGAAGAAACTCGAAGGTTGTATGTGAAGTTGACCAACCTGCACTGGACTCGTCTGATCGCCCTAATTCAGGGTAGGCTCGAGCCCCTCGGTGGGGACGTATATGAGCTGATGTTTTAGGTATGTCCTATTGTTATACTCGGTAATCTTTGTCTATGGTTTCGTACTCAAAGATATTTTCCCTCAGTGCTCGAGTCCAAATACTTGGCCGATTTTTTCCTTCAAAAACTATTTCACAGTAAACTTTATCGAAGCTTTCCCGTATTTCAAATGACTTGTTTTTTTTCCAACAGCAGTAGTTCTCTTGTCTTAACAAGAATAAGAAGCACTAAGGAAGTCGTTGCGGCGATTACAAAAAGAACGAATTCCTCTCGAGAAAAGCAAGACAAGCTTTAATTTATTCTTTTCAAAAGTGCTAAACTAAAGAAGATTAATTAAAAGGCCTTTGACTAGTTTAAGTGCTAGTTCCCACCGTTTTCTTATTGTGGGGGTGGGCGCCTTGCCAAGTTAGTGGTACCTGTTTGAAAAACAAAACAGTCAGGTCACTCCCCGGACACTGTATAAAACAGTCGTGAAATGACATTTCTAAAAACATGTTATGGTGCAAACGAGAACCGAACTATTTTTTTTTTATTATTTTTTTTATTCACAATTGGTAAACCCTTGACAACATCTCACCTGGTGGTAAGTGACGATGTTGCCGAAGATGGAAGCGGGCTTACCAAGATTCCCCAACGCAATGGGGAACTGGCTATCTTATCTTCATGCCGGAACACACCAATGATATCAACATTGATATGTTGTTAACACTGATGTTTGGCGGCAAGATTTAGATAAGATGGTGGTAGCTAGCCAGGCGGGCTTAGAAAATGCCCTACCACCAGCCAAACCGAGTCTTACAATTGACCCCGCCGGGAATCGAACCCGCGACCTCCTGTGTAAAGCCAGCGAACTTTTCCTCTGAGCTACGGAGGCGGTTCTATACCTCTAGACTATAACCGATCTGACGTGACTTCTTACCAAATTTTTGAGTGATTGCCTGTACCTACTTATCATCATTACAGCTCATATACGTCCCCACCGAGGGGCTCGAGCCTACCCTGAATCAGGGCGATTAGGCCTTAGTCGACCACGCGGGCCCAGTGCGGGTTGGTCGACTTCACACACAACCTTCGAGTTTCTTCGCAGGCGTGTGCAGGTTTCCTCACGATGTTTTCCTTCACCGTTAAAGCAATCGGTAATTATGTACGTAAGTTTTTGAAAAACTCATTGGTACATTGGCCGTCCAGATTTGAACCCGGTACCTCTGGTAGATGGACCGAGTCCTTACCGGTTGAGCCACCGATGTTTTTCAGGGGAAGAGTGTTAACCTACCTACGACCTACTTATACTGACCTCTAAAAGCCCTAGACGAAGGACAAAAGTATTAAATTTCAATAACTTGAAAGTTTTTTGGGTAATTTAGCGTTAATACAAAGAAAAATTTGATAAGCCAAGCAGGTTTCGACCTTATTTTAGATGTCGTCTCGAATTACTGACAAATTTAATAATTCCAATAGGAACTTACGAAAGGTAAAAAGAGAGAAAAATAAAAAAGTATTAAAAAGTGAGTTACCTACTTAATTATACTGGTTCAGATTTAATCCGAATTCGCGTTACAGATAAAGGAAAAGCGTTTTGATCTTTTTGTCCACTTCGAGGGACCATGTAAAAAAAATGCGAATTATCTTTTGATCACTAGGGAAAAGTTGTGTATGATGAGTAGAAGCTCCAACTACGGGTCTAATATATTTCGCAGCCAGCTGGTTAAATTAGCCATTCAATTAACTGCCTAGACGGCTCATTGAATGGCGGCATTCAACTAACTGCCTGAATGATAATAAATTTAATGACTTGATTGGCTGATTCTTAAGCCATTCATTTAAAGAGCGAAGCGAATACAAAAGTAGGAGCTCCGAAAGGGCTCTGTCTACTGAGAAATGGAACAATAAAAACTAGAGCTCGGAATTTCGGAGAACACCTGATTCATTTGTTTAGTTTCAGAGACTGTGAGGAAGACTCACAGTCGTAGTGTTGGTTTGAACTTGAAAATATAGAACTAGGAACTCCGAAGGGACTCCGTCGACTGAGAAATATCCTCTTCCCCCCTCATTAACACTCCTCCCCTGAAGTGTGAATTTAAAGTACCTGGCTAGCAGAAGTTGAACGTTATTGATCCAAGTTATTTGCCTAGGCGTTTAATTGAATGGCTGAATAATCATTCAGGTAGTTAGTTAAACGGCGTAATTTAGTTGAAAGACTAGGCAGTTTATTAAATGGCTAAACAAGTTAGATGGCCGCGATATACCAATTTTATTACAACCTATGTGGTCTCTGATAATACGTAATAAATAATTTCATATGATTTTGTCCAAGGATGTGTGGGTGATTAGGGCCTACAAAGAAAATATATTCAACATTTGAATTGAGCCTGATTTGATACAGTCCTACCTATGCCACTAAATATATATTGTACATCTGTTTAACATGATTATGAATAGTTAGACTAAGTACCTATTTTATGGCCACCAGTGATATGCAAGTGATATACAAGCTGTTTTTTTAACACCGAGCAAGCTGTTAAGGGTGGGCCCTACTCATGAAACTGAACAACTTTCCCCAAGAAACCCATACATAAATCGCCAAAAAAAGTTGACTCTGCACACAAAGTTAGCTAATCGGAATGATAGATTTCTATGAAAAATCTAAAAAAATAATTGCGAATTTAGCATGGGTTTCTTGGGGAAAGTTGTTCAGTTTCATGAGTAGAGCCCACCCTTAGCTGCTATGTGTTCCTTGGAGAAAGTTGTTCAGTATGATGAGTAGAACCCCCAGTTAATGGGACCTACACCAATTTTGTTATACCCTGTATAAGGGGAGATGGATAGAAAACTGAAGCAAGATTTGGCACATCGGAAGCAAACAAAATATTGTGTGCGTAAAAGGGTTAGATAATTTTTTTTCATAACCACCACCTCCGTGGCGTAATGGTTAGGTCCATTAGCTTCACATCAGGAGGTCAAGGTATCGATCCCCGGCCGAGTCTAACTTTGTATGACATGGTTTTGTTGGTGGAAGGGCATTTCCAAAGCCCGCCTGGCTAGCTATCACCATCTTGTCTAAAACTTGCCGCCAAACATCAATACTAACAACATTGATGTGTTTCGGCTTGAAGATAAGATAGTCAGTTCCCCATTGCGTTGGCGAATCTTGGTAAGCTAACTTACATCTTCGGCATCATCGTGACTTACCATCAGGTGAGATGAGGCCAATGACTTACCAACTGTTAATTAAAAATTGCTTAACCCATCCAGATTAATAAATCGCTGATATCCAGCTGATTCTTAATTGAACCTCTAATTAAATTACTGAAACAAGAAAATCAGCTAAGTGCGTTCAGTCTAGGCAAAGCATATATTAGTACTATCTCCTAATTTGGTAAAAATTTAATTTACTGATGTTTTAGTTCACATAGTTATGTCTTAGGTATATGGAAAGGTTCCGGAGTCGTTAGTGACTACATCACTCGAAAACTGTGTGTTTAACTATCCTAAACAATTTTTAGTTGACAGTTTGAATTGAAACCGATTCGGTCACTTACGGCCACTTCCTCTAATGGCCACTATCCAAATTCCTAGTTCGCCCACATCCTTGAACGACCACTTCTTTTTTTGTACATTTCCTTGTTCGTCCACTTTTTTTTCATACATTTCCTTGAACGACCACTTCTTTTATTGTACATTTTTTTAAGATAAAACTTAGTAAAAAAACTGTAAATGAGCGAGCGAAGCGAGCGATATTAGGTTCGGTCAGGTTTGATTGATTATACAGTCAAAGAGCTCCCCCCCCATGGGTAGCAGAAAAAGGCGAGTTAAAAAGGATCCGGTCACTTTAAAAGGTGACGAGTTAGGAAAAAGACAAGTTTAAGAAAATGACGAAGTCGAACTGAAAGCACGTGGCCTTTCTAGTGTTATGGTCGTTCGAGCGACATGGACGTTCAGGGATGTGGGCATGCCAGGTATGTGGCCGTGCGAGGAAAGTGGCCCTAAGTGACTGGATCCATTGAAACTGTAGGTACCTGGGGTATATGGGGAGACGCACATTTTAAATTACTTTGACGGACCATATTTTGTAAAGTAATAAAAATATTGTTAGGAAACTGAGTTAATTCAATAAAATTCAATTTTGTTTATTTTCTCACCACAAACTTGTCTCTAATTTCAACATTTTTTGTTCATAATATTATAACGTAGTTTGTGGGAGACTGGAGCATAATCTAGGAAAATAAAATTTCCTGTATTTTAGGTCTCCAGGCGCCCATTGGCTTACAGGTAAAGATATAAGTGGTTCGATTTAGCAGACGTTAGGACAATAAAACACATATTTGTAAAATAAAACCGGTGAGGTATTAAGTTCTTTAACATATCAGCTCTCATAGGTCCCCACCGAGGGGCTCGAGCCTACCCTCAATTAGGGCGATCGGGCCTTAGTCGACCACGCGGGCCCAGTGCGGGTTGGTCGCCTTCACACACAACCTGTGAGTTTCTTCGCAAGCGTGTGCAGGTTTCCTCACGATGTTTACCTTAACCGTAAGAGCGTCGGATAAACGTACATATGAAATCTAAATTCGAAATCACATTGGTACATGGCAGGATTCGAACCACGACCTCCCGGGCAGGAGGCGGTGTACCTAGCCATTACGCCAACGACGCTCATATTAATTAAGTTCTTATCTGCACGTTATTAAAATAAAGTAATGTAATGTAAAAAAAAAACATTTAAAAAAATGTGTTTGTGTGTTTTGTATTTTTAGGTTAAGATACTGTTTGTAATAGTTTTTGACTATGACATTTACTTGGACATTTATATCGAAACAGAAACGAGGAGATTCGCAGAAGACCCAAAGTAACCGACATAGCTCTTGAATCGCTAAACTTAAGTGACAGTGGTCGGGGCACGTAGCTAGAACAGATGGCCGTTGGGGTACTAAAGTTCTTGAGTAGCGACCGCACACCGGGAAAAATAGCGTACCTCCCACTCGCTTGACTGATGAGCTGGTGAAGGTCGCGGGAAGCCGCTGGATGCGGGCAGTGCAGAACCGGTCATAATCCTTCGGGGAGGCCTTTGTCCAACAGTGGACACCCTTCCGCTGATATGATGATGATAATTAATACCTATAGACATACAGACAGACGGATATGACAAAATTGTAGTTTGTTTTGTACATTTTTTTGTCCAAAAACCAGAACAGTCATTATTATAATATTGATAAATAACAAAAAAAAAAACCATAAATTGGACGAGGAAATAAATGTGTTAAAATTTGTCCTGTATTTTTCTTCTACCTAGCCTTATCCTGGCCTGTGGTAGGATCCAGGGTCAAATGTGTACTGCAGGCACTTTTTTTTATTCACTTTTTTTTTATTCACATTTGGTAAGCTAATGAATTTGCCAAAGGGGTTTGTACATTTTTAGGGTTCCGTACGGGTGACCAACGGAACCCTATTTTTATAGGTCTTTAGAAGTGTTTTTGATTTAGCTCTATCGTAAAAACGGTAATACATGCTAGCGTTAAACTTGGTATGAATATAGTATTAACACTGAAATAAAACAAAAAATAATAGAAATTGGCCAAGTGTGAGTCATACTTGCGATAAGGAGTCCGAACTGAATGACAAAAAAAAACTCGCGTTGATGTCTTTTGTCTGTAATGTGAATAGGTATCATTGTAATTTTACAATGTAGTTGTGTGGAGAGGTGTGGTGGTAGGCAACCCTCGGAGTGCTAGTCCGACTCACACTTGGCCGGTTTTTTGTATGGTGACTGGCAAAGTACCTACCAGGTCCGCCATTTTCAAAACAGCGTCACACAAGCTCAATCTGGACAGTTAATTAAGAGACATTTAGTACAAAAAATTACATTTATCATAATATTCTAAAACGACATGTTACGCAAATAATAGGGATGACGAATGTTAGTCATCTGATTAACTTTTTTAAATACAGTTGCTCGAAAAGTGATCCTTTATATGCCAGTCAAGTGTGCGCTATTGATTTTACCGCACACGTGCTTTTACTTTACCACTTTTTTAATTTATAGCTCGGAGGAACAAGACATTTCTACCAAAAAAAATATTTTAATAACCAAAGATATAGAATCTTCTTTATGACTTTTGAAAGGAGAATTTTAAAAGAGATAGGTAGTTCCTCCTAGGTAGCACATAACGCAAGCTGTTTAGATTCTCTTTGGGTTATATCTTTGCGAAGAAAAGAGAAAAAATATGAATGAAGTTACACCAAGGAATAGGTCATCTTTACCAAAGAGGTTAAGTATCCTAAGCCGTATTAGTCTATTTATGATGATAAAAAAAATCTTACGCATGCTTACGTGTGCTAGCTAAAATATGGCGCAATTTTCGTAAAACTGAATTGAGATGTAATAATAGTCGACCACGCGGGCCCAGTGCGGGTTGTTCGACTTCACACACAACCTGCGAGTTTCTCCGCAAGCGTGTGCAGGTTTCCTCACGATGTTTTCCTTCACCGTAAGACCGTCGGAGAAACGTACATATGAAATCTAAATTCGAAATCACATTGGTACGTGGCAGCATTTGAACCACGACCTCCCGGACAGGAGGCGGCGGCCCTAGCCGTTACGCCACCGACGCAAGTAATTCTATTATCCTTTAATTACTCGTTCGTATAAAAATAAAACACAACCACAGATTACTAAATAGTTACTTACACAACGTTGTAGTGGTCGGATGTTGCTCGAAATTCACGTTTCATAGCCGCTATGCCTCTTACATTCCGTTCCGGTTTTTCTCGGTTTTAACCAGTTTTTCGTCTAGATTTTTAACTTTTAAAGTATGTTGCATTTTTATTTTGCAGGGACGACGTGCTACTTTTAATTCAGTGAACTGACCCATACTCGCTCAGCCGTAACAATGCTTTAGAAAAACTGGCGCGGTCGGAGGAACAAAACTCTTTTTAGTTTTATGGTTTTATTACAGTTCAAGTCCATAACATGAGTTATCGGGCTTTACATTCATAGGTCATGCATGAAGCCTGTAATATTACAGATTTTTGCTATTTTTGACGTCAATTACTCCAAAACAATAGAAAACCATAGGTTGAAAAAAAAACCTTACAGTTGATGATGTTCCTAAAAGTCAAAAGCTATTAGAAACACGATTGAACAGTTTTGGCTTGATAGAAAAAATCCCAAAGATAGGTCTACACCGTTACTTTCAACTCTAGTTATGACTAATATTTTGAAGTATATATTTTTTTTAAATACATTTTTTTTTTATGATAATACAATGTGACAAAAATAATGGTAACAGGGGATAAAAACCCTTACGGAATTTGCCACATATAATACGTAAGATTTAGAGGTAATAAATTAAAATATATATTTAGAGGTAATAAATTAAAATATAATTTAAAATTTGTATTTAATAACAGCTAGTATCAAAAGGAATTGGTCACCGCGAAATGTAAAATGGTACTTATAATAATATCAATTTTCAATAGGTTGAGAGACTATGACTAAAATTGAACATGGAGTACAAACGTGTGATTACACTTTTAGTTATTGTTAAACCTTAATAAGTAGTAGAAGGGACAATCCATACGTATAGATTGTTACTCTTAATTCTGTGATAGATAATACCTTAAATTATACGTAAAAAGGCACACATAAAATAATAACACTGGTTAATTTCTAAAGTTCATGAAAACCAAAAGGAATCTTGACCGGGGAATAGGGAAATGTGAAGAAAAAAGGTGACTACTTCCCTTCGCAGGTGGCACGACGGTGGTAGATGCTCAGGCTGACGAAAAAGGTGTTCAAGCTGTACCAGCCAAGACTCGATCAGTTATTTGCTTAGCCTGCTGATGTAATACGTCGGCTATTACGCTGTTATTATATTAGTTGTCCAATATGTACTCGGTAAAAACCCTCGAAATATCGGCAAAGGATCTGTAATATACTAAAAAACTGCACCATACAACTTTGAAAACAGCAAAAGGCAACTTATTAAATTTATAATCTTATTTACGGTCAAAAATAGGTTTTGCGGTGACCACCATTCGGTTGTTATTTTTTCTATCTCCATCTTCTTGTCAAAAAGAAACAAATATTTTCAAATTAAATTTCCATAGATGAACAAAATCAAAAGAGAATTTAATTATGAAACGCAAGAAAGGAGATCGGCTCGAAACGATAGTTTGCGTTTCAAAAGTGAGTAATGTTATTATTTTTTATACTCTCATTCTAGTTTTGATTGAAACGAAAGACCACTGAAAAAGTGACAAAGTGTGGACAGACTGAGACAACTGTTCTAATCAATACCTCACCTTAACGGGTCGCACATTAATGGTAGGTAGCTTTTATTTCAGTTCAAGTCCACGACACAAGTTATCGGGTTGTACATCACAGATCGTGTTATCGGGACGCGCGTTGTGGTATAATGAAGGAATAATAATGAATTTTATTCGTTATACGAAACGTCTATGAAAACTATACCTACTTTGTAGACGATTTGGACTGAGAAACCATCTGGCTCACAAAAACATGCGCGGGAGGATATCGAAATGTCCAATGACAACATAACAAGCACACTTCACCAATAGAAGTCAGTACGTACATTGTCTCATGAAATTGGAGGTCTGCTTATACTAGACTACAGTTTCGTCTATTTTTCTAAAAAAAAAACAATGACATTTACAATCATCGCAGCAGTTTTCCTGTAAACTCCAAGCACAATTATAGCCACTGTATTAATATTTTAAATAAATAGAGTTTCAAAAAACTAAAAAGCACGCTTTTAAAGTACATCAGACTAAAAAGTAAAAAATAATTCTTAATATAAGTTGAAAATAATTATTAACAAATTACTAGTACAATTCAACGCACGTAAAAAGAGCTCCAGTGGTCAAGTGGTGGGAATGTGTTTGCGCAGGCGGGAAACAAATGACAACTGGCGAACCAATCACGCGACAGCAAACAAGAGAGACGCGTGTTTCCCCCGTCGCGCCTCACCCCTTACCACCAATTTGGCCCGCAATTCATTCACTGCGCAGGTAGGTCGCTCGGAGCTCTTTTTACGTGCGTTGAATTGTATTATTGTGAAAAAGGGTGGGGCGCTTTGTGCCATATTTTTCGTCTATCGAGCAACCCACACTTTTTCACAATATTACCTACTAGTAATTTGTTAATTATTATTTTCAACTTATATTAAGAATTATTTTTTACTTTTTAGTCTGATGTACTTTAAAAGCGTATGTCAGTTTTTTTAAACTCCATTTATTTTTTTTATTTTTTAGTTCAAACTTATGAAATTATATTGTCGCTGATTCTTGATAAGTCTACAAAGTTTGAATTAAATCTGTCCGTTTAAAGTGGATCAAATTCGAGCCCAAAGGAGTCGGTTACATACAAACATACAGGTGAAGCTAATAAAAGCGTGATAAAAAACTGTAGCTTTAAGGAAGGGGAAATAGTGTTGAACACCGATATCACAAAATAATAACAAGGCCTTATTTATTTTTTTCAGTTTCATAGACTGGCTTTGAAAGCGTCGGCGGCTTAACGACTAGGACCACTAATCCTGCCACGTACCAATGTGCTTTCAAATTTCGATTTCATTATGTAGGTACGTTTATCTGACGCCCTAACGGTGAAGTAAAACATCGCGAGGAAACCTGCACACGCCTGCGAAAAAATTCGAAGTTTGTGTATAAAATCGACAAACTCGCACTGTGCCCGCGTGATCGACTAAAGACCGATCGCTCTAATTCAGTATAGGCTCGATCTCATACTCATATAATGAGCTCATACTCGTATGAGACTAGATTTGATTACTTATTTAAGAGGAAACGTGGTCTAAAGAATAGGTATTTGAAATGTTGATGTCTCCCTTCCCTAAACTTCTTCCTATATAGCAAGAAAAGGAGAACTGCATCACAGATCGATAATAGGCAATAACATTGACAAAAACAGCATTTCCTCCACCAAAAGTTGACCAATGATAATATTTTTTTTACCATTATTTTATTTGTGGGTGTCTGAAAATGACGTTCCAATTGGGAAATTTTCTCAGATTTATAATATACTATATTAATTACAATATGGGAAAAAACAAAACATAGGGGCATGGCCATGGTGGATATAGATTTGATAGAAAAACCAGTTTTGCTCTATTGTCATTATCCGGGAAGGAAACAGAGGACTACGTTTGTATGGAAAAAATGGCGCCGCGTTTCCTCTTAATGTCACCAGAACCAGATATATTTATAGAAAATATATAAAAATACCATCATCATACTAGATGGCGCTAGTTTCATGTTTCAAAAACCATCGTACTAGATAGACACGTTTTTTTTATGGATACCCACCTTATTTTTTAACTTTTTCTCATTTTTAGTATTTATTTTTGTTGTTATAGAAGCAACAAAAATACATCATGTGTGAAAATTTAAGCTGTCTAGCTCTCACGGTACATGAAATACAGTTTGGTGAAAGACGGACGGACGGACAGCGGAGGCTTAGTAATAGGGTTCCGTTTTTACCCTTTGAGTACGAAATCCTTAAAAATGGCAAAGTATAACATGATCGTCAAAAAAAATTAAT
This sequence comes from Coleophora flavipennella, assembly GCA_947284805.1. Taxonomy (NCBI): domain Eukaryota; kingdom Metazoa; phylum Arthropoda; class Insecta; order Lepidoptera; family Coleophoridae; genus Coleophora; species Coleophora flavipennella. The sequence goes on along the minus strand of OX369306.1, from coordinate 7,091,741 downwards.
ATTCACTATCACAGCATACGGTAAATACATACAATGGAACATATAGAACCTCCTCATTTTTTGAAGTCGGTTAAAATATGTAAATTTAAATAAGATAAAATAAAGTAAATTGAAGTCTGTCTTTAACAATATGCTGTGACCCTCAATTGGACACCCCACATGATGCTTTGACGATTTCAATTATCACAAGTTGTCCGTTTCCCAAAATCTTTCAATGTTTCGAATCTTCAAGTCGTACTACACGAGTATATGGTAAAAAAATTGCTTGGAATGGGACGTCAATTTCCTGGTCTATGCTCAGGTGTCAAAGTGACAACGTCAAAAATTTTTAGTGCGGGAAACGGTTTTTGAGCGTAAAATAGGGATGACGAATGCTAGTCATCTGATTTGTTCTAAAAATGTTTGATATACCTAGGCGTGACATCATAGTTTTTCAGCGTCATTTACATACTCATTTTGTGATTTTGATGAATTAAAAATCGAAGACTTGATGGAAAACAAAACGAGTAAGGTTTTCCGAAGTTTAAGTAGGAGGGCAATTTAGTGATCAAGAGTTTGTATTTTAGTTCTGATGCTATCGTCATCCCTATCTTAATATATTAAAATGAATCGCAAAATGTTTTGGTAAGCGCATAACTCGAGAACGGCTGGACCGATTTCGCTAATTCTTTTTTTGTCGAGTTCGTTGTACGTAGTTCGCCGGGACAGCTAGTCTAATATATAAAAATGAATCGCAAAATGTGTTGGTAAGCGCATAACTCGAGAACGGCTGGACCGATTTCGCTAATTTTTTTTTGTCGAGTTCGTTATTGTCAGGAGAAGGTTCTTATGTAGGGTAGGGTACTGTAGTGTAGGGTAGGGTAGGGTAGGGTAGTGTAGGATAGGGTAGGGTAGTGTAGGGTAGGGTAGGGTTGTGTAGGGTAGGGTAGGGTAGTGTAGGGTAGTGTAGGGTAGTGTAGGGTAGTGTAGTGTAGTGTATGTAGGGTAGGGTAGGTTAGGGTACTGTAGTGTAGTGTAGGGTAGGGTAGGGTGGGTAGTGTAGGGTAGGGTAGGGTAGTGTAGGGTAGGGTAGGGTTGTGTAGGGTAGGGTAGGGTAGTGTAGTGTAGGGTAGTGTAGTGTAGGGTAGTGTAGGGTAGGTTAGGGTAGTGTAGGGTAGGGTAGTGTAGGGTAGGGTAGGGTAGTGTAGTGTAGGGTAGTGTAGAGTAGTGTAGGGTAGGGTAGTGTAGTGTAGGGTAGAGTAGTGTAGGGTAGGGTAGTGTAGGGTAGGGTAGTGTAGGGTAGGGTAGTGTAGTGTAGGGTAGGGTAGGGTAGGGCAGTGTACTGTAATGTAAGGCGGTACGTAGTTCGCCGGGACAGCTAGTTGCATATAAAAATGTTTACCTTGTAAGTTACATTCTGCAGGTCCCCCATTGCTCACGTCCAATTAAGGGTAAATTTACGTAATTTTTAACAGCCTCCGTAGCTCAGAGGCAAAATTCACTGGCTTTACACAGGCGGTCGCGGGTTCGATTCCCGGCGGGGTCAATTGTAAGACTCGGTTTGGTTGGTGGTAGGGCATTTTCTAAGCCCGCCTGGCTAGCTACCACCATCTTATTTAAGTCTTTCAGCCAAATATCAATGTTGATATCATTGGTGTGTTCTGGCATGAAGATAAGATATTTTTTTTTTCTGTGCATAAGTAATTCGTATTTTTTATATTTCCTGTGGGTACGGAAGGACTTGAGATTTTCTCATAGATTTTCCTATAATCTGTGCATTCAAATTCATATACTGTGATTTTTTTCTAGATTTTAGGCCTAGTAGTTTCGGAAATAAGGGAATGGTAAATTTTCGCCAATTTCCTTAAATAAGTTTGGGAGGAGAGGTATTTTAGATTAACTTGTTGTTGTTAGATTAACTCAATGTTGATATCATTGGTGTGTTCCGGCATGGAGATAAGATAGCCAGTTCCCCATTGCGTTGGGGAATCTTGGTAAGCCCGCTTCCATCTTCGGCAACATCGTCACTTACCACCAGGTTAGATGTTGTCAAGGGTTTACCAATTGTTAATAAAAAAATATACCCTTTATAACTCTGTAATTTCAACTTCCTACGTTAAACAGTCGGAGTAAAATGGATGTGACGGATGAACGGACGGACGCTTGAGTGATCTTACAAGGGTTTCGTTATGTTCTTGTGAGGTAGGCAACCCTAAAAAAAATAATAAATTACTGCAGAGACCGGGTAAGTAAGCGATTGATGGATGTGTAGAGTTTAAAGGCTGAACGCAGGCAAAGTATATATAAGTATTAATATACAATATGGTCATTCCCTGCCGCTCTCTAAATTGCGACCTCACCCCTCACCCAGGCTGATACAGATTGGTTACAGTTTGGTTCTCGAACGTATGGGATTTTGCCGTGATTTTGTTTGCTTTGTTATTTGTTTCTCGAAATGTCATTTTACAACCATTGTATGCAGTGTCCGGGGTGTGACGCAGGTGAGGCCTTTATTTAATACGAACCTCGCAATTGCCGTTCCGGCCGAGGCCTGTGTCAAAGTATATAAATTAGTACTAACTAGACACTCCCTGCCGCTCTCTAGATTGCGACCTCACCCCCCAGTCACCCAGATTGATACTGATTGGTTACAGTTTGGTTGTCGAACGTATAGGATTTCGCCGCCATTTTGTTTGTTCCGTCATTCCTTTTTCGAAATGGTATTTGTGGCCCGTTGTATGAAGTGTCCAGGGTGTGCCTGTGAAGTACTTTACTCAAACAAAGCAAGGAAATTAAAACAATCTATATCTACATACAAAGCGTCGGTGGCTCAACCGGTAACGACTCGGTCCATCTTACCAGATGTACCGGGTTCAAATCTGGACATCCAATGTACCAATGAGTTTTTCAAAAAAAAAACTTACGTACATACTTACCGATTGCTTTAACGGTGAAGGAAAAACATCGTGAGGAAACCTGCACTCGCCTGCGAAGAAACTCGAAGGTTGTGTGTGAAGTTGACCAACCCGCACTGGGCCCGCGTTGTCGACTAAGGCCTAATCGCCCTGATTCAGGGTAGGCTCGAGCCCCTCGGTGGGGACGTATATGAGCTGTAATGATGATACCTACATATAATAAAACTGTAACGGTACCATGTCTGTACGTACATGAAATAGTTTCGGAAAATAACCACTTCCCGGCTCGTTATTAACGAAAATTTAATTTTTTTGTGATCCTGAAATCACTTATTTTTCCTGTCTTCTTTTTAACACGCTTATATTAGCTTCACCTGTATGTATGTATGTTTGTCTGTATGTTTATATGTATGTTTGTAACCGACTCCTTTGCACTCGATTTTGACCCACTTTAAACAGACAGATTAATTCACACTTTGTACACATTTATCAAGAAACAGTGACAATACAATAATTACATAAGTTTATCTCATTCATCTTACAGCTCATATACGTCCCCACCGAGGGGCTCGAGCCTACCCTGAATCAGGGCGATTAGGCCTTAGTCGACCACGCGGGCCCAGTGCGGGTTGGTCGACTTCACACACAACCTTCGAGTTTCTTCGCAGGCGTGTGCAGGTTTCCTCACGATGTTTTCCTTCACCGTTGAAGCAATCGGTAAGTATGTACGTAAGTTTTTGAAAAACTCATTGGTACATTGGCCGTCCAGATTTGAACCCGGTACCTCTGGTTAGATGGACCGAGTCGTTACCGGTTGAGCCACCGACGCTCATTATCCTGAACTAAAATTTAAAGATTTATTCTTTAAAAATAAAAAAACACGCTTTTAATGCACATCAAACTAAAAACTGAAAAATAATTCTAAATATAAGCTAAAAACAATAAAGAACGAAAACTATTAGTATTATTGTGAAAAAAAGCGTGGGGCGCTTTGTGCCAATTTTTTTCGTATATCGAGCCACCCACGCTTTTTTCACAATAATACAAATTTTTTTTCGTTCGTTATTGTTTTCAGCTTATATTAAGAATTAAGTTTCACTTTTTAGTTTGATGTGCTTTAAAAGCTTATTTTTTAGTTTAACTGTATTCATTAAGAATGTAAAGCGAATATTACATAGCATGTTTGAGTAAACTTTACTTAAGACGGAAGTTTGTTCAACCCCTTTCTTAACATTCCTTCCTAAGCCCCAAAAACAAATTTGAGACAGGGCCATCTCCACCCAAGTCTCCAAATGGGTGCATTATGCAAGCACACGCAGATCCAGTCCTTTTTGCTCCGCCTTTTCCTTGATTCTCCACTGCTCAGAACACTTTGCTAAATCGAACATAAGTGCGGCTTCCGAGTCATGCTCATTTTTGAAGTAAATGAAGAAGTATTAAGAGTCACCATCAAAAACAAATTTGAGACAGGGCCATCTCCACCCAAATCTCCAAATGGGTGCATTATGCAAGCACACGCAGATCCAGTGATTCTTTCTGCTCCGCCATTTCCTTGATTTTCCACTGCTCAGAACACTTTGCTAAATCGAACATAAGTGCGGCTTCCGAGTCATGCTCATTTTTGAAGTGTATTAAGAGTCACCATCAAAAACAAATTTGAGACAGGGCCATCTCCACCCAAATTTCCAAATGGGTGCATTATGCAAGCACACGTAGATCCAGCCCTTATTTCTGTTTCGCCATTTCCTTGATTTCCCACTGCTCAAAACACTTTGCTAAATCAAACATAAGTGCGGCTTCCGAGTCATGCTCATTTTTGAAGTGAATGAAGAAGTAATAAGAGTCACTATCAAAAATTGCCTTTCATATAATTTAAATTTCGCAAAAATTATAAAACTGGTTCTAATTATAAATTTGAGCAAAAACTGCAACTCTAGGAAGTGTACGATATATTTTTCAATCGACTTCCAAAATGGAGGAGGTTTTCAATAAGACTGTATGTTGCTTTTTAGGGTTCCGTACCCAAAGGGTTAAAACGGGACCCTATTACTAAGACTTCGCTGTCCATCCGTCTGTCACCAGGCTGTATTTCATAAACCGTGACAGCTAGATAGTTGAAATTTTCACAGATGATGTATATCTGTTGCCGCTATAACAACAAGTACAAAAAAATTGAAAATTGAAAAAATAAGGTGGTTTCCATAAAAAAACGTGTTTTTACTTGAATAAACTAGCGCCATCTAGTATGATGGTACGTAACCCTTTGTGTGCTGTTCTAACTCGCACTTGGCTGGGTTTTTTGTATATATTTGATATGCGATATATTCGCAGATTTTAGACCAATTTTCATTACTCTTTTTTTATTCGATAGAATAATATGCTGCCAAGTTTGTCCTGTAAAAATTATATCAAAGTCGGTGAAGTGTTTTTTTTATATAATAACAAAAACCAAAAATAATTATGCAATGTTGTACTAAGTTGTTGCAATGGATCCGATTTAAAAAAAAATCTTTCACCAATAGTTAGAATGGAATTTCAGGATGAACAAAAGCTAAAAAAAACCCCGCTCACTCTCGATATCCATGAGGGCGAAGCCGCGGGCAACAGATCATCATCATTCGTCTAATTTAAGAGCACTGCTCATGTCTGTGAAGTAATCGCCATTCAGCCATCGCCTTAAAGTCTTGATAGGACACGACAGCAGCCTCTTCCTTGATTTGATCTACGTATAACAAAGTATGTTCAATAAAAAACAAGTTCACAATAAAGTGTTTAACCTGTTTTCTCTTGTCAGTAAATTTTGGGCGACACCTCGGTACGCGACGAAAACGCGCAAGCTCTGCAACGGCACTAATAAGAAAGCTCTGCAATTGCAAGCTGTTTCGTATTCTCTGTGTCGTAAGTATTGTAGTGAATTCTGAGTTTACGATTAAGGCTCCTGGTTGTCTTATTTTGTTTTCGTACTACCGCCTATTCGAAGTGTATTTTTAAATACAACTTGTTTTAATGTCCTTTTGATCTATATCCAAACTTATTAATTTTGCAGTCTTAAAAATATAAAAATTTAAGACGCTGTGGCTGTATGTGATGGATAAACGGACATACTGAACGATCTTATAAAGTTTCCTTTAAACGTGATAAAAGTGTAGGTAAACGAAAGGTTCTTAATAAGATCACTCAATCTGAGTAGGTTGATACATGTTTCAATAATATCGAACATAAGTCTATTAATTTTAAGTTCAAATCAATTTTGGTTTCAACGCGGCTGTTACGTTGAAACCAAACGCCTAACACTCGATTTTTACATGTTTTTATTACTTTTCATCACTTTCAAATAAGTTTTTTAAAAAATTGTTCAATTAAAATGAAAGGTCTTAAAGTCACAGATTTTTGTGTGTTGGTTTTATTCAACATTAACTATTCGTTTTCGAGAAATTTTGCAAATAATGCCAAAAACATGGTCTGGAGTATATTTGTTACATCAAAAGTGGTAATATTTTTAAAATTGTATTCAATTAAATCGATTTTTTATTACTTCAAGTAAGTATATTAAATATTTTTTTCCATGGTGATAGCTTTAAACAGTCTTTCAATAATTTGAATTGAATATTGTTATTTGCTACGTTACATTTTCCGGTGCGCGGTCGCCACTCAAGAACTTTACTGCCCCATCGGCCATCTGTTCTACGAGCTATGTGCCCTGCCCACTGCCACTTCAGTTTAGCGATTCTGTGAGCTATGTCGGTTACTTTAGTTCTCCTGCGGATCTCCTCGTTTCTGATTCGATCACGTAGCGTAGGAAGGCCTCCCACGCGGTGGACCGATGACCTAATGAAGACCGCGGGGAGCCGATGGATGCGGGCAGCGCAGGACCGGTCGTCGTGGAAATCCTTGGGGGAGGCCTTTGTCCAGCAGTGGACGATTTGTGGCTGATATGATGATGATGATGATTGTCATTTGACCTATCCTAAGGCCTACAGTTAATAAGTTATCCGAGACCTAGTAATGTTGCCGCAAATTTATTTGCCTTCATGTTTTCTTTGTACTGTTTTTTCTCGACTGCCTAAAAAAGGGGTAATATTTTTCGGGTGTATGTGTATGGCCTTTTCTTAGATGGGTTTTCGAGTGCGAGGTGTGATTACATTCTTCTCGATCTCCATAGTGACATAAGTTACATTTTTAGTGCGAGTTGTGATTACATTCTTCTTGATCTCGATAGTGACATAAGTTACATTTTTAGTGCGAGGTTTGATTACATTCTTCTCGATCTCGATAGTGACATAAGTTATATTTTTAGTGCGAGTTGTGATTAGATTCTTCTCGATCTCGATAGTGACATAAGTTAAATTTTTAGTGCGAGGTGTGATTACATTTTTCTCGATCTCGATAGTGACATAAGTTACATTTTTAGTGTGAGGTGTGATTACATTCTTCTCGATCTTGATAGTGACATATAATTTACATTTTTAGTGCGAGGTATGATTACATTATTCTCGATCTCGATAATCACATAAGTTACATTTGTCAAGCTTCTTACTATAAAGCAAGTTAGCATTTATGTTGTAGCCAATAGGTTCCGTTACGGCCCGACAGGTTCAACCTTCTCCTTTTTTGAAGTCAGTTGAAAAAAACATAAGTTAGCGAGATAATTTTTTCAACTGAAAAATGTGACATTCACCATATTTCCTTGGAATATACTACTACAACCTTGTACCTACACTTAATAGAAGAGTACAATACATATATTACCACATTGTCTTTAGTTAAGCACAAAATCGCAATATTAGCAAATGAACAGTTGGTACCGATAATAAATAACACCGGCAACACTGGCATCTAATAAATCCCACATAAACCGTCATCTAAATTGTTGCAAAGCAAATCCTGATTTCGGCTGAACAAAAGGTTTTCTAACTGAAAGAGCTACCACGGTTTCAAAACTCGGAAGCGTTACATTATTCTTGTTTTTTTTTATTTACAATTGGTTTTGGACATAGATATGGTTGATGAAAGTTCAAACAATTAGTCAAAAGTTACTACGCTTCGCCCGCGTTTACATCGTTTTTATGACTGTCTTTAAGGGGGAGTGGTGCGCGAGTTCATAAAATCCAGTGACATTGATATGATTGATGAAAGTACAAACAATTAGTCAAAAGTTACTACGCTTCGCCCGCGTTTACATCGTTTTTATGACTGTCTTTAAGGGGGAGTGGTGCGCGAGTTCATAAAATCCAGTGACATTGATATGATTGATGAAAGTACAAACAATTAGTCAAAAGTTACTACGCTTCGCCCGCGTTTACATCGTTTTTATGATTGTCTTTAAGGGGGAGTGGTGCGCGAGTTCATAAAATCCAGTGACATTGATATGATTGATGAAAGTACAAACAATTAGTCAAAAGTTACTACGTTTCGCCCGTGTTTACATCGTTTTTATGACTGTCTTTAAGGGGGAGTGGTGCGCGAGTCTATCCCACCCTGTCAGTTCCCACCCTCTCAACCAATTCTGTACAATAAATCACTTCAATCCCTTTCTCCGTTGCAACATGCGCGGGCGTGGAAATGAAAATGAAAATTGTTTATTGGTTACCAAAAATTATCGGCTTTTTAAGGCTGAGACCTCCTTTTAGGTAAAAAAATACCTGTGTTAGGAAATCTCACTCTTCCATCGCTTAGTCTATGGTATATATAATTATTGGCAAATAACAGAGTCTATTTAAACTGAAGATGGTATATGAGTTTTGCCTTCTTCGCTCTGGAACTATGTTATGATATATGGATTAGTAAATTATGTCATTATTCACCCCTTCAACCATCTCTATGCAAAAAATCATAACAAATTATTGTTCCGTTGCGACGTTAAATAAATTAACAATTTTTTTTTTCAGTTCCCTCAGGGACTGCAAAAACCTATGCTATTTTCACGGGACAAAAAGTAGCTTATGCCGTTCCCAGTAACACAGGCTAGCTAGATCCAAATTGGTTTCATCAAGATTGGTTGAGGTGTTGAAGCGTGAAAAGGTAAAAAAACACATTTTCACATTTATAACATTTGTAAGGATTCTAGTGCGTTTGGATGCACCTTTAGCTGATGGTAAGTGCCAATGCAGTCGAGGATGTAACACCAATTTTATTAGACCCTGTGTAATATTTTATTTACCTTTTGCATTATTAAAGACAAAAGAACAAGTCACGCCTAGTTTTTACATTCACGTTCGAGAACCAAGAGAAGCACCCAGTTTTACAATTCCTCCGTGAACAATAATCCCGCGAAACCTTTGCGTCGGCTTTGAATACGGGAAAACGGATTGCGGTTACGAACGCAAGTAATACGTAGACAATATATCTTAATGTTGATACTGCGTATAAGCATCGTCAACGATAGGTGAGGTTGAAATGTTCGAAGCGAAGCGGTGATCGTTCTGATTCAGATTTTTCCTATTAGTCTTTCAACTCATGTTTCAACTTTCTAAAAGTACTTTTTCATTCCCCCATCTCGGAAAGAGTATTTTTGCTCTTAGATATCTAAGTGCAAAAGCCGTTTTTATCTGCTAGAGGATAAAGTAAATCGAATTTAGAACTTCGTGCTTAGCACTAAGTTTGTGAATTCAAAAAATCATTAAACCTATTTACTTTTACCTCCATGGTGCCGAATTTATCATAAAACCTTTTTAATTTGCTAAAAACTCAGACTCGGAACCTTCTTGGTGTCCTTTTTTTAAATTTGCTTTGCGCGCGCCATTTTCTTTTCACGTCATATTGTTAAAACTTTAGGTTAAAAACAAGAAACTTGAAAACAAGTGAAAAACCTAAAATAAGTTATTCTAGCGACGAGGAAGTTTATTTGACGCCAACATAATTGACTGAAACTGTTAATAATACGCAAATGTTTTTTTTTTGCATTTAGTCATTTCCTCGCTGAGGTGGGATGAAAAATTACGTGTTGCATTCGAGTGCAAAGATTTTTCACCTCGTGCTCTTTTGATTCCCTCGCTAACGCTCAGGATTCTAATTTTCACTTATTACAAACATCGATATGTGTCTACTCAATATATTTACAAAGTTTGGATTCAATCTGGCATGTAGTTTTTGTGTTAAAGCAGAACTACGATTGTATGTAAACTCGAGCCTCCTGGAGACTCTTAAGTAAAACAAGAAATAAAAGAAACTAGCTGATTCTGAGTCGTACTTGCGCTTAGGAAGTTCGAACTGAATAAAATGAAAACAACACGTTTTCGTTGCTCGCGCTGTTTTTTTTATTCCCAATTGGTAAACCCTTGAAAACATCTCACCTGATGGTAAGTGACGATGTTGCCGAAGATGGAAGCGGGCTTACCAAGATTCCCCACACCTATCATTATTATCGTTTATTCGACACCTATAATTTTGTATGAAAGATAATTACAATTCCTCAAGGTATTTGGAAACCTGCAAAAAAACATCACCTGCTCCCGTTAGACAAACGTCGAGAAATAGATGATTTAATATTTTCGTTAGAGACTGCCTCAAGCCATATAGACTGTCCAGAGTTATTGACTTCTATTTTTTTACGAGCACAAAAAAATAACCTTGGGTACAATAATTTATTATATATTCCCCCCGCATCTACCAATTTCAGGCAGAATTCATATCTGTTGCGAGCAAGCAATAATTTCAACTATTTGTAAAAGGATTATCCACTAGATCTATTTTGTACAAGTATGGTGGTGGCGAGACGCATGCTTAGTCAGCCGTTCTTCGTGGACTAACCCACTAATCATAAAAGTGCTGTATTTTTGTTTTAAATATTTACTAATTTTAAAATTTTTACCTATCTTCTTCTTGTTTAATTATTTTTGCTGCTAGTACTTGCGTGTTGCAATGAAGTTCCGAAATTGCTGTTTTGAGCATCTTATATAAGGTCTAACAAAATTAGCTGAAACTATTTTAACTGGTCTCCATGAAACCCATAGTCAAATCTCAAAAAAAAATTTGAACTTCCCATACTAAGTTGGCTGACCAGCTGATCGAGTTAGTATGGGAGAGCCAAATATTATTTGACTATGGGTTCCATGGCAAAAGTTGTTCAGTTTCATGGGTAGAAGCACCAGTTAAAATAGTTTCAGCTAATTTTGTTATACCTTATATATGTTTCTATTAGTGAAGACTTTTAAGTAGCTTTCTGTTTTCTTTTATGTAATTTTTATAATGTTATATTAGCTGATAGTCTTCCTATTAAATATATATTTTTTAAGTTCACAATTGGAAAGCCCTTGGCATCATCTCACCTGATGGTAAGTGACGATGATGCCGAAGATGAAAGCGGGCTTACCAAGATTCCCCAACGCAATGGAGAAATAAATAAATAAAAGCTTGTACCTAAGAGTTTGAAGGATTTTCGAAAAATTTTTTTGGTAGTTATACTATGTTTGTTTAATGATAGGCATTTGTGAACTTTTGCGAAAATCTAAGTTACTTTATATAGACAACAAATCAATTGATATTCGTCTTTCTTTAACTAACTATTACAGGTTCCGGTTAAGTTTTGACTGGCGGTTAATTACCTGCTCACCATCGATCTGTTCTTGGCTAACATTTACTTACAGATAATACCTGAAATCAACTATCTCAGCAAGTAATATCTACCTTGTTAAAGTGAAACTTTTATTACATCGTCTCAAACTTTTTCGTCTGTGTGTTGCATGTCCAAAGTGAAACTTTTATTACATCGTCTCAAACTTTTTTGTCTGTGTGTTGCATGTCGCATGACGGTCGGCCGCGGAGTAGGGATAAAGTGAAAGGCGCTCGTCAGAGCAGCCATGATCGTTTCGTCCTCTGTAAATGTCTATAATGTGAAAAAAAGTTTCAGTTTTAACGTGGTTAAAACCACACAATCCTTTCTTTTTTATATCAGTGATGAGAATGATGAGCCTTTATTTAAATCGAACCGTAGAATGCAAACGTATTACTAACCTAATCATCACATCAGCTTATATATACGTCCCCACCGAGGGGCTCGAGTCTACTCTGAATTAGGGCGATCGGGCCTTAGTCGACCACGCGGGCCCAGTGTGGGTTGGTCAACTTCACACACAACCTTCGAGTTTCCTCGAAGGCGTGTGCAGGTTTCCTCACGATGTTTTGCCTTCACCGTAAGAGCGTCAGATAAACGTACATATGAGTTTGAAATTCGAAAACACAATGGTACGTGGCAGGACTCGAACCACGACTTCCCTGATAGGAGGTAGCAGGCCTTGCCGTTGCGCCACCGACGCTCTTACTAACCTAATACTTTAAAGTAAAAGTATTATCGAGTATTTGAGTATTCACTTGAGAAGTCACGTTCTAGAAGTTAACCTGTCAATTTCGAGAACACCATCTTAAAAAATTAAGACGAGGCATAGATTGGAACAGCTGTCTATGTCTTTTTCTTTACGTGTCAAGAGTAAAGAAAATAACTACACTTTTGCACTTTTTCAATGTTTTGGACATGATAACGTCTTATAAATCGATGAACGCCGACTGCATGCACGAAAAAGGGTCACGTTCCGCGTGCAAGCGAGAGCACGGAACAATTGATAGAGAGGCACGATCGGCCTAAACGTTCGGCTTATGATTAATGTCTTCTTATGATGTTATCATATCACGTAAAATCATCGTCAACCGACTTTACAAACAGTTTTTTCGTTTCATTTAAATACCAAAATTTAAAAAATCCAACTCCCATATTGAAGTGCGTGTTTAGACTAATCGACTACTAATCGGTCTGGTTTACATGTAGTAGAACTCAAATCATTGTTTTAAAAGAGGTTTCTTTGATATAGTTTTTCTGTTATGAAAGTTAACGAATCGTGTTTCTGCAACTGACAAAATGAAGTCATTGAAATGAAGAATGCTGTAACGAAATATCAGTTTCTTATGTTTTATAATTGCTGAGAAAAAATAAATAAAATAAATAAATAAAATTAATTTGTTAGATAAAAAGGTAAAGAAGGGGTTATATTTTCCGTCTATATTATTAAAAAAAGAACATTTTTCCTTGGTATTGGAGCTTATATGAATGCTGAAGTTATATTCTTAAGGCGGTATATTGGCAAAGAAGCAGTGAGAAGCGCTTAGCAAAAAGAAAAGGAATATTATTCCCGCTTAATTTATCGGCCTGAAAAAAAGATGTGTTATATACAAGGATATGACCTAGGGCTCTTGTAAGTTCATTACACGATTAGAATTACTTAACTCGATCATAAAATATCCCAAATATAGCATACATTGAAGCAAAGTGAAGCAAAGCCTGTAAACAATTGCAGTAAAAAATATTTCTTTTAAATTTGAAATCTATAATATAATAAAACTGTAACGGGGCCGTGTCTGTACATGAAATATTTTTGGAAAATAATAACTGTGGTGGACATTACTAACGATACAGAGGCCAAAACAACAACTTTTAGAATTTTTGTCTGTCTGTCTGTCTGTATGTTCTAATAAAACTGTAACGGGGCCGTGTCTGTACATGAAATATTTTTGGAAAATAATAACTGTGGTGGACATAACTAACGATACAGAGGCCAAAACAACAACTTTTAGAATTTTTGTCTGTCTGTCTGTCTGTATGTTCGCGCATCACGCAAAAACTACCAGGCCGATTTTGATTAAATTTTGTATGGTGGTTCCTTATAGCCCGGTTTAACATATAGGATACTTTTTATCCCGGAAAATTCAAGAGTTCCCGTGGGAAAATCAAAAGTATTCATTTATAGAATGGCTCACCACGAAAATTTTGCTTGACCTATTACAATTAAATTTTACACGTTGATACCTTAAATCGCGAACTAAAACTGGTAAATTGTGAATCCCAAAAAAATTAAGGGTTCCAGCAGGAATACAAAAAATAGTATCTTAAGAAAGGCTCAACATAACAATATGAAACATTTACATTGGGACGGGGTGTTTTGACCATCATTGCATAGTTGGGTATTCTTTATCCCGGAAAACTAAAGAGGTCCCGTGGGAAATTAGATCTATGGATACTTACAATAATACGAATAGAGTTCTTTTTCTCCATATTAGCTACACATACCACACATTATAATCATAGCAGCAGAATGTCAATAGATGGCGCTGCAGGGATAATAAAACGCGCTTAAGTTGTATTAAAACATTAAAATAATATTTCATACTTTTATGCATTTTTCAGCATACGCTACTTTACACAACTATAACTCTGGAACTGTGGCACGTAGCGATGTGTTTCATAGACGATCTGATAGGTATTTTTTTAAACATTCTATTCGTATAAAACTATTAAAAACACTTAAGTTGAGTTTAGTATCTTTTACCACACATATGGAAACTCTTCTGACGGCGACTATTTGCGTGTGGCAGTTGCTCTCCGCCTGGGCTGCAATATCTGTGAACCTCATCAATGTATTTGCGGGTCCACGGTGAAGGCAATTCGCCATCACGCACTGAGTTGCGGTCGTGGTTTGGTGAAGATTCTCACGTCACCATGCCCTTAATGACCTCACTCGGAGGGCACTGGTCTCGGCCAGATGGAATATTCCATCTTTGATGCAGCCACCGGGCTTTAGTCGATCTGATGGCAAAAGGCCGGACGGTTAAAACAGGTGCCATGGAAGAGAGGAACGTGCCTGCTTTGGGAAGCCACTTTTTCTGCCTCACACCTCAGCCGTACGGTACTGCTGCTCAATTTGCGGCGAGAAAGAAGCATAATAAGTACTCGGTCTTAGAGGAAAATTACTGCTTTGTGCCGCTGGTCTGTGAGACAACCGGCTGCTAAAGCCTCAGGGGCCTTTGCCTTAATTAAGGAGATTGGCCGTCGCCTTCGAGAGAGGAGAGGTGACGCCCGCTCCAGGTCCTACTTGCTGCGAAGGTTGTCTATTGCCATCCAGCGCGGCAACGAGAAGTGCGGCATGGGCTCTTTTGGAGCTGATACGACTCAAGGATTTGACTCATATTAATATTTTTAGGAAATTTTATTACTAGATTGATATAATTATTTGACTTGGTTTTTGATAATTTATGTGTTATTTCATTATATCAGTTCATAAACGTTCCCAACGAGGGTCTCGACCTGCCCTGAGTTAGGGCCATCAGGTCTTAGAGGATCACGCGGGACCATTGCAGGTTGATTGACTTTACACATAAGCTTCGAGTTTCTTCGAAGGCGTGTGCAGGTTTCCTCACGATGTTTTCCCTCACCGTAAGAGCGTCGGATAAACGTACATATGAAATCGTTATTTGAATAGATATTGGTAAGTGGCAGGATTCGAACCACGGCCTCCCGGACAGGAGGTAGTGACCCTAACCGTTACGCCACCGACGCTCTATATATTATTTAAGATTTAGAAATCCTTACTTAATATTATAAATTTGAAAATGTGTTTGTTTGTTTGTTACCAATTCACACTCCAACACGTCTACAAATCTTGATGAAATTTGGCATGCAGGTAGCCTGTGGAAGGTATAACCCCCCACTAGCCTATTTAAATATATAAATATAAATATAACTAACTAAACCTACCTATAATACGCATACGTACATACAACATACAACCTACCACTATCTACCTATAAGAAGTATGTAAACTATACTTGATTTTTATTGCATTTTAAAATACGATTAAACGTTTGGCCAGATCGTCTAAAGAACCCTAATTTGTGATCGCAGTAACTCAGAATCTTTTTGAAGGTGAATGACAAGTTATTTTAAAGAGATTAATCTATCACGTTGTGTTTGGACGAACGGTGTGGTCTAACCTATAATTTTGAAGTATTTCGCGCGGAACCCTAATTTCCCTACTGTGATTGATCCCTATTTTGGGCCCCCCCAAATTGGGGAGGGTAGCTAGCCCCCAGTGCTCGGAATAACGTAAAACTTGACTGACGTCAGTACTGCATTATTTTGGTGATTAAAACAATGTACATCTAACTCAAGGTAATTGAACGAGCGATTTTAGCTCAAACAAATAATTACTACTACGGTGAGCCCCGCTAGCTACTGTCTCCTGCAAGCCACTAAGGTACACGATGGGAGTCCACCGTTTCAAGTGTAATTTAATTAAGCTACACGACAATGTATAGTGTACTATGCCGTGTTCCACCCGAATCCCAAAGCTAGTGTATATAAAACGTTTGTGAGGCGCCTTATTATACGTGTATAGTGTGAACTATGTCTGAAACTTTACAGCCATAGCTTGTCCATCCCTATTCGTCAGGTAGGATTAATACCTTCGAACAGCGATTGATCGCGAATACATATTAGCACTAGGTACTAAAACAAAGTAGATATTCCGCCTTGAATGTCGCTCATCCTGTGAGAAGAGCACCACGGAACGTGAATTAAGTAGATAAACTACTAATTTGGTTCTTAGACCTGAAACTGTGCCATACAGTTGTATATAACGGTATAAAGACCTACGGTCTATATAGCTA
This sequence comes from Coleophora flavipennella, assembly GCA_947284805.1. Taxonomy (NCBI): domain Eukaryota; kingdom Metazoa; phylum Arthropoda; class Insecta; order Lepidoptera; family Coleophoridae; genus Coleophora; species Coleophora flavipennella. The sequence continues at coordinate 7,075,416 of OX369306.1, read as the reverse complement.
AGCGAAATGGACACAATATCCACCGTGCCGTCGGCTCCAAAATAATACATAGTGTTATAGATCTGTCTTTAGACGTAGTAAACCCTTGATAAAGGGCGAAAGTACTGACAGTCCAGCAGGTTTGCTAAACGTAAAAGAACAACGAACCAACACAGTCGCAACCCATTGTGACACCCACGCGAATCATAGTCGCAGCAACACAATTAGGTCAAAGCGAAAAGGCGTGTAAGCCAAGTGTTTGGTCGAGACGCTAGTTCAGGACGCAATAGAAGCCGACAGGACGCGGACACCGTGAGCACCCGTCCATAATAATCAAAAACTGTAGAATAGATTTAGTTTCTAAGACTAGCACATATTAACTGACCTTAGCTATGGTTACCATCAGGATGGGTCGACTACCTACATCATAATCAGTCTTACTATAATCACTAGTAGTAAGGCGCGTACGCCCAAACTATTCGTTTGCTTGCCCCATACTTTCCTAAACGTTCGGTCCGATTTGGGTGAAATTCTGCCGAGGCATGCTCGTGATAAGCTACAGATAGGACCTACCTATCTAAAATTACTTTAGTATCAGAATAGGCGAGGCTTGAACGCCTATAGTTTGTTTGTTAGTCCATTACATTTATCCCATGAACGTGTGGACAGATTTAGCTAAAATTTGGTAAAATTAGGAGTTGTTCATATCTATGAACCACTGAGCTACATATCTAGCCCATATTGCATGGAGCTTGGTAAACAGCCATCTCAAGTATGACATAGGCCTTCCCCTGCGACAGCATAGCGCCGTACTATCTCGAATGAGATTAGTGAACTGAGTGGACCTCGTGTTCACGGAACCCTAAAACTTATTATGCCGCGTGGCACTTGCAGTGAAGGCAGTTCGATGAAATAGGCCTTCCCTTCGATTGCATAGCGCCGTACTATCTCGAATGAGATTAGTGAACTGAGTGGACCTCGTGTTCACGGAACCCTAAGGCTTTGACCGCACACGTGGCCTCGGTGATTTCATCATATCAGCCGCTGCAGAATAAATATCATCTCTCCCCAGCAGTGGACTCAGCACTTCCCACTTCCTGGGCATGTGGCTACAGCAGTTATGTCATCAGTCTCTGTTGGACAAATGTCCCAGCAGTGGACATACTCTTCCCACACCCTACAAACGTTGCTACAGCAATGATATCATGTCACAACTGGTTGCATTGACGGATATTATCCCTTGTCCAACTGTGGGCCTACATACTACCTATCCTAAACATAAAACATAAAACCCTGAAATAAATGTTAGCATTAAAACCTATTAGATATAGATTGGAAATTAACACACATTAAATAAGCTTTAAAACCTGGAAAACATAATGAAAACACATAAACTCAAAGAAATAAACACTCACGTGCCTCGTAGAACGAAGATTTCCTATTTCTGTGTCATCTGACTTACTTAGCTAACAGGTCATGGACACGGCCCATGTGTGGGGTCGTCGGGCAGCGTGGCGTCCTTGCAGTTGTCCTTTGAATACATGTTTCTCCTGTGGTGGTCTGTTCGACTGAGTGCCGCGGCGTCCGCGTGTCCGTGGTTTTATAAGCTTTCACACAGACGCAGCCTCGGCGGCGCGCGGGCAGTCGCACGCACACCTATAGCCATGGCGTGATCCAAGCCGCCCGACATCGAGGCGCCTGCGCAAGCGTCGATCGCCGCCCGGACCCAGACAGACTGGCGCCCCTATCTCTTCGGCCTCAGTTTTCGCTCCAAATACTACCTTAGACAATCTGTTATAACGTGCGCACCGCGTGGTTCGAATGACGACCGACAAGCGGCAGCCTGGCTTCTCGGAAATAATCCCTGAGCTAATTTGTTTCAATAACTGTCCATTCACTCGACTTGAGGTTAATCCTCACCCGACTGAATAAAACTTGTAACGATGCAAAATAACATCGCTACATTTTTTAAACCAAATTAGCCAAGAACTCAACGCTCTAACTCCTCCTAGCCAATTCTTGAAACATAATAACTATCATTGCACTTATCTCACTGCCAATCCTAATTAAATAAATTTACAATTAATCTATTTTTCAAAAATATAAACAATATCTTTATTTTCTTACTAACACAAAACACAACTTACACTTCTACAGAATATGCAAATCCCCGTACACCAAGTATCTCAAATCGACTCGACTCCAATCACTTAAAATAAATTACGCTTCATTGCACTCAGTATTCCTTGCGCTCACTCCTTCATAAACATACAAAACTTTTAGTCTAAAAAAATCAAATAATTTAATATAACAAAAGATTTATCATTTCGTCACTTCCTCTTACATCCTTAAACCTTAAACTAAATTCTTATCTCACCAAATAAAACATCCCCAAGGAACGTTCCAGAAACCAGTCACTACCGTCACAGGAACGTTCCATTTCCCTTTTTTTTAGATAGTGAATTCTCTAGAGAATTCTACGTGCAACCATTTAAATAGAAGCAGGAAGCCTCACCTGGCCTTTCACCAGCCAACCTTGAGTGAGGAAACTAGCTACCTACTCCATACTCACAGCGCACTCGCGACTGCTCATGTGATCCAGTGACTCGCCCTGTCAACCATCTTTTGTGCAAAAGTGAATCTTCATACCTATTTGTTCCTGATAATCCTACATGTAAGTACAATAAAACCACCTGTTTCCAAATCTAAATTCCTCCCTTACACACGTGCAAGTCTATAGCGTTATTTCTCTATTTGTAAATAGTTAAAACCTCGACACGTTGTCACCCGGCTCGTGTGTGCCATCCTTGGAGTACGCCTACTGTGCCAGACCGCCACGTGGACCTCGCTGCCTCGCAGACTGCCGCATCTTCGCCCTTCGGCCAGACCACCACCGAGCGTTCCACTCGGGAAGACGCGAGCCTAAGAAAGGTGTACTCCATTATATTTCCTTTGTGTTGTAAATATTTTTTTTTGGTGTCTGCACCTGTGTGCACGAACACCTGGCGCCCGCTCCTTACTGATTCTCCAGAACAACCTCAAGCTTGTATGCATTATACCATTTATCTAACCTTTCTCAGACGGTGCTGAATCTCTAATACTTTGTGTCAGTTTTGCAAACCAAACTTGTATCTGCTGGCCTCTCCAGCTACATAACTTTTGTATCTAATATCTCCTATGACTCTGTAAGACACTACCTCTACGGCCCGTCTCAATCTACCTTTTAAGATAAGATATTTTTTTGTTTGTAAAATTAACCTAACCTATCTAGGAATAGCTAGCTAATACATTACTAAGTAAGTGCAATAAGGTACGACTCGACTCCAATCACTTAAAATAAATTACGCTTCATTGCACTCAGTATTCCTTGCGCTCACTCCTTCATAAACATACAAAACTTTTAGTCTAAAAAAATCAAATAATTTAATATAACAAAAGATTTATCATTTCGTCACTTCCTCTTACATCCTTAAACCTTAAACTAAATTCTTATCACACCAAATAAAACATCCCCAAGGAACGTTCCAGAAACCAGTCACTACCGTCACAGGAACGTTCCATTTCCCTTTTTTTTAGATAGTGAATTCTCTAGAGAATTCTACGTGCAACCATTTAAATAGAAGCAGGAAGCCTCACCTGGCCTTTCACCAGCCAACCTTGAGTGAGGAAACTAGCTACCTACTCCATACTCACAGCGCACTCGCGACTGCTCATGTGATCCAGTGACTCGCCCTGTCAACCATCTTTTGTGCAAAAGTGAATCTTCATACCTATTTGTTCCTGATAATCCTACATGTAAGTACAATAAAACCACCTGTTTCCAAATCTAAATTCCTCCCTTACACACGTGCAAGTCTATAGCGTTATTTCTCTATTTGTAAATAGTTAAAACCTTGACACACTTGTCGAGGACAACTTTATTGCCACCCTCGATGTGGCTAAGGAATTGCAGGTATGCACCGCGAAGTTGGCCAACCTGACAGACCATAAAATCACAACCTCTCTCCAAAAAAGCAAATGTCAGGCCAGGTTGTCTCACCTCTTAAATAGGACTCATAAAATACTTGCCGAATCCAGAGAACATAGGACGTCAAAATTGTCTCTTCTGGACCAGGCATATGCCCTCCGCTTCAGCATCCTCCACACCACCCCCAGTAGAGATCCATCTCCCTCCAGACCACTTTCCACTGATGACAAAGGCCACAGCCCAGACGTTCATCAGAACGGCAGTAATGGGACGACACAAAACACCACGTCTGAGGAAATATCTCTCCCCATCCCCCCTACCTCTCACACATACTCCCCTTCTAGAAACTCTGCAATGCTGAAGTGGGGAATCTCATTTGATGGTCATACCTGTGTCCTAGAATTTATCAATAAAGTACAGGAACTCTCCTCTTCTTGCTCAGCCTCTGATGCTGAAATCCTATATAATTTCTCACACCTACTTACAGGCGATGCTCTCATTTGGTTCCGTAGCTATAAGGTTAATATCACATCACTATCTCAACTCTACAATGACCTCAAACAAGAGTTCCTCCCAGTCGACTACGACAGACGACTTCTCTTGCAAATAAAAGGTCGCCTACAAGAAAAGTCGGAGGACATTAAATGTTTTATTAACCTTATGCTGTACGAAATGTCCAAACTTTCCACCCCTCTATCTGAAGCTGATAAACTCAGCATCATCTCATCTAACATGCATCCTTTCTACATAGCAAAGCTAGCCCTGCATGACATCTCTAACATAGCTGAATTAAAATCAGTTTGTTCAAAATTAGATATCGCAAAATACAGGTGCGAAAACAGAGGTGCACTAAACTCAGGCACTACTCCTCTCGTACCTGGCTTCTCAACGAAACCTGTTCAAAGAAATTTTGACACATCTCATTCTAAACCCAAATCTTCTCCTGGTAACATCTCTGCGGTTTCACAAAACCAACCCCCTAATCTCACCTGCCTAAAGTGCAGTGGCAACCACCACTACACTAAATGTCCAGTATATAATACCCCCATCTGTTTCAAATGTAAGAAACCTAATGTCCTCACCCGTAACTGTTGTTCAAAAAACTGAACAACAGGTCAGTAGTCTGTTCTTCTACCTCAAACAAAAAATACTCTACTCCACACACTGCTGACCTGGAATGGCAACAACATCTTTCCTTCCTAAAAAAACTTTCTGTCCAACCACAAAGCATCTGCGCTTTTTGAGACAACCTCGCCTGACAACAGAGCGTTCATAAAAGTGAACATTTTGGGGACTGAATGTTCAGCTTTGGCCGACTCCGGTGCATCTCTTTCCATAATACATAGGGATGCGCTTGACACGCTCAAAAGTTTAGGCTTGCACGTTCTCCCACAACCTTCCTCCAAAACTCTAAGAGTTGGCAACAACGCCAAACTCTACATTCTAGGATCCGTAACACTACCAATCACATTCAACGGCATCCTAAAATTAATTGATTTTCAGATCTGTTCTGACATCAATTCTCCCATCATCTTAGGTGTTGACTTCCTTAGAACCTTCAACTTATGTCACGACATCCTCAACTACAACTCCCACTCAAACCCGACTCAAAACTTTAACTCTCTTTTGGATGACCAAAAACACATACACACATATGACGACTTATCTGCTGACCAAAAATCGACCATCGACTCTATCATTCATAGCTTCAAAAGTATCTCTGCAACTCCAGACAAATTAGGCCTTTCTCCCCTCGAGGAACATGTTATAGACACTGGAGATCACCCTCCAGTGAAACAAAAATACTACCCCATCCCCGTCCACTACAAGCAGCGGGTAGAAACCGAAATCAATGATATGCTAAACCTAGGCATCATTGAAAAAAGCAATTCACCTTGGAACTCCCCCCTTTTAGTCGTCCCAAAACCCAATGGCGAATTAAGAATATGCCTGGACAGCAGAAAACTTAACAGCATTACAAAAATCGACTCCTACCCAATGCCTCGTATCCAAGACATTCCGGACTCTCTCAACAATGCCAAATTTCTAACCTCAATCGATCTCAAATCAGCGTTTTTCCAGATTAACCTTCACCCTGAGTCACGAGAAAAGACCAGCTTCTCTATTCCTGGTCTTGGAGCCTTCCAATTCTGCCGCATGCCCTTTGGGCTCGTCAATGCATCTGCCAGAATGATGAGACTCATGGATAAGGTATTTGGACCTGAATTTGCCGGTCAATTGTTTACCTATATCGATGACATCATCTTGGTCAGCAACTCCTTTGAAGAACACGTGAACCTCTTGAAACGTGTCCAACAAAGACTCAAAGATGTAGGTCTCACTATAAACTTTGAAAAATCTGTTTTCTGCAGACCTTCCCTGAAATTTTTAGGCTTCGTCGTTGACAGACTCGGACTACGGACTGACCCTGACAAAATCAAGTCAATCCTAGAATATCCCGTCCCAACTAACCAAAAAGAAGTACGAAGGTTCCTAGGTATGGCCTCTTGGTACAGACGCTTCATCAAAAACTTCGCCATAATCACCAGTCCCATAAACCAACTAATTAAGAAGCAACCCAAGGGCCACCACTTCCACTTCTCCCAGGAAGCTCACACCGCCTTCACTGAGATAAAACAACTTCTTATATCCTCACCTATTCTCTCTATACCCAACTTCAACAAGCCATTCATCATCTCCACTGACGCCTCTGACTCGGGCCTAGGATGTGTCCTCTCCCAGGAAGACGACGAGGGCAATGAACATCCCGTTGCTTTCGCCAGTCGCTCTCTCAGCAAGGCCGAAAGAAACCACTCTACAACGGAAAAGGAGCTCAATGCCCTAATCTTCGCCCTTGAAAAATTCAGAGGATACATCGAAGGCTCTCCCTTCACTACTACAGTCCTTACAGACCATAGTAGTCTTAAATGGCTAGTCAGCCTCAAATCTCCCACGGGAAGACTCGCGAGATGGGCAGTCCGGCTATCTCAATTTAAATTAAAAATTGAGTACCGTAAGGGATCTGACAATGCCCTGGCCGATGCACTCTCACGCTCCTTCCCCATTAACTCTACGTCAACTGACGACTCACCTCAAACCTCCTCTCCTACTAAAGACTCCTGGTACCTAAAAAAGGTACAGGACGTCACCTCATCCCCAAACAAATTTCCTGACTGGAGAATAATCTCCAACCGTCTCTATAGACGAATCAGAAACTCTAACCCCCTCTCTGCTGATTGTGAATGGAAACTCGTGGTCCCTACTGAATCACGGCATGACATTATCTCTAAATGTCATGACCATCCCACATCAGCCCACCTAGGCATTTTCAAAACACTCAAACGCATCACTCAATCCTATTTTTGGCCCTCTCTCCACAAAGACGTTCGCAACCACCTCAAAAACTGCCAGGTCTGCCTAGCACACAAGAGCACTAACGAAAGTCCTCCTGGGCTCATGAAGAACCCTAAACAAGTTCAACGCCCATTTCAAATGATCTCTACAGACATTCTAGGTCCTCTACCCCGCTCTTACCAAGGCTACAAATTCATCCTTGTGGTTACCGACGTCTTTACTAAATACACATCCCTTTTCCCAATGAGAAATTCACTAGCAAAAACTGTTGTCAATCTCATCGAAAATAACATCTTTTTGAAATATGGCATACCACAGACTATAGTGATGGATAATGGCCCACAATACATTTCAAAGTTAATGAAGGAACTAGTGGAGAAATACTCTGTCCCTAATTCCTTCTACAACTGCAGGTTCCTTCCCCAAAACAACCCCTCTGAACGAACCAACAGAGTAGTAGTGACCGCCATTGCCTCCTATGTCGGCACGGACCACAGGAAATGGGCAGAGGAACTCTCCAAAATCGAATTCGCCATTAACACTGCAGTCAGTGAAGCGACAGGATACAGCCCCTATTTCCTTAACCACGGCCGTGAAGCCATACTTTCTGGTGACTGGTATCCTAAATGCCCCTTAAAGGAAGAAGACATAGTCTTCACCGACAGGTCCTCCTATACCACCAACCTACCTCACCTCAAAGACATCTTCCTAAAGGTTAACAAACAAATGGCCAAAGCATATTCTAAGTACAAAATACACTACAATAAGAATAGGCGCGATATCGAATACAACGAAGGCCAAACTGTCTGGAAAAGGGAATATCCACTCTCTGATGCATCTAAATTCTTTACAGCAAAACTTGCTCCTAAATTTGTAAAATGCCTAATAAAAAAGAAAATCTCTCCCCTCACATACATCCTTCAAGACTTCCACACCTCTAAAGACCTAGGTACGTGGCACATCAAGGACATACTCAAATCCATCCCACTCTAATTCCTCTTACCTAACCGTGTAGAGTCCGGATAAGAATAGCTCTAACGTTCTCCCCTGACGTGTCGTAAAAGGCGACTAACAGACCTCTCCTTACCCTATTTTCCTGTCACATTCCTTACCACCACCCAACCTCAACCTAATCCTTCCTGATCCTACTACCCCTTTACCGTGTAGAGTCCGGATAAGAATAGCTCTAACGTTCTCCCCTGACGTGTCGTAAAAGGCGACTAACAGACCTCTCCTTACCCTATTTTCCTGTCACATTCCTTACCACCACCCAACCTGAACCTAACCCTTCCTGATCCTACTACCCCTTTACCGTGTAGAGTCCGGATTAGAATAGCTCTAACGTTCTCCCCTGACGTGTCGTAAAAGGCGACTAACAGACCTCTCCTTACCCTATTTTCCTGTCACATCCCTTACCACCACCCAACTCTACCTACTCCCATCCTATCCCTCAACCCCTATTTATTTTTTATATATACACTATATCTTTCCATACTTTATCTATTATGTCTATTATACTTATACAGTAGTTTATATATTAATATTTATTATATGGGGCGGCTGGTAACTCCATCAGAAAACTAAAAGCCTTCTGCTCAGAGCGGCGCGACTCTGTAAAAATATGCCATCGGCACTATATTTCATATTTTTATTCTATACACTCTCTTTTTTCGGCTTGGTACTTTGGCTCCTATGCCATGAGCTTCGTGCTTCATCCAATGCCGATCTCACACATATAAATTATTATCTTATCATATTATTTACACCAATATCTATTTATTTTACACTTACTCTTCGTTGGCAAGGCATTTTGGCTCTCATGCCATGAGCTTCACGCTTAGTCCTATGCCATCAACACTTATCTTTACCGTTTATGTATACAGTATATTTACTTTATTATTTAAATTATTTATATGTAGTATAAGTAGCCGTATATACAACCCTACAAACCCCACACCTCCCATCCTTCCCTACCTCTACAATCTTCTAATGTCTGAACTCTATGCACTCTTGCTCTACCTCTAAACTTTTCATACTCTACTACTTTTCTAGCTTTATACCAAACACTCCTTCACTCCTCCACCACCCACTCTACAACTCATTCCACCTTCGTACTATTCCTACCTCTCAACTCTATATACTCTTGCTCTACCTTCAAACTTTTTATACCTTAGCACTCTTTTAGCCTCTATACCTAACACACCTTTTCTCTTCCACTACCTACTCTACAACTTATTCTACCCTTCTACTATTCCAATCCCTCAACTCTCAATACACTCACTCTACTTACAAAATTCCTTCACTTCACCATTTCTTTCGACTCTATACTATAAACTCTCATGCTCTCTACCTACCTTCCTCTACACTCATTGCCTCTGAGCAACCCCAACTATTGCTTCTTTTTTTTTCTTTTTTTTTTCCTTAACTGAAAGGGTATTGTAACGATGCAAAATAACATCGCTACATTTTTTAAACCAAATTAGCCAAGAACTCAACGCTCTAACTCCTCCTAGCCAATTCTTGAAACATAATAACTATCATTGCACTTATCTCACTGCCAATCCTAATTAAATAAATTTACAATTAATCTATTTTTCAAAAATATAAACAATATCTTTATTTTCTTACTAACACAAAACACAACTTACACTTCTACAGAATATGCTAATCCCCGTACACCAAGTATCTCAAATCGACTCGACTCCAATCACTTAAAATAAATTACGCTTCATTGCACTCAGTATTCCTTGCGCTCACTCCTTCATAAACATACAAAACTTTTAGTCTAAAAAAATCAAATAATTTAATATAACAAAAGATTTATCATTTCGTCACTTCCTCTTACATCCTTAAACCTTAAACTAAATTCTTATCTCACCAAATAAAACATCCCCAAGGAACGTTCCAGAAACCAGTCACTACCGTCACAGGAACGTTCCATTTCCCTTTTTTTTAGATAGTGAATTCTCTAGAGAATTCTACGTGCAACCATTTAAATAGAAGCAGGAAGCCTCACCTGGCCTTTCACCAGCCAACCTTGAGTGAGGAAACTAGCTACCTACTCCATACTCACAGCGCACTCGCGACTGCTCATGTGATCCAGTGACTCGCCCTGTCAACCATCTTTTGTGCAAAAGTGAATCTTCATACCTATTTGTTCCTGATAATCCTACATGTAAGTACAATAAAACCACCTGTTTCCAAATCTAAATTCCTCCCTTACACACGTGCAAGTCTATAGCGTTATTTCTCTATTTGTAAATAGTTAAAACCTCGACACGTTGTCACCCGGCTCGTGTGTGCCATCCTTGGAGTACGCCTACTGTGCCAGACCGCCACGTGGACCTCGCTGCCTCGCAGACTGCCGCATCTTCGCCCTTCGGCCAGACCCCCACCGAGCGTTCCACTCGGGAAGACGCGAGCCTAAGAAAGGTGTACTCCATTATATTTCCTTTGTGTTGTAAATTTTTTTTTTGGTGTCTGCACCTGTGTGCACGAACACCTGGCGCCCGCTCCTTACTGATTCTCCAGAACAACCTCAAGCTTGTATGCATTATACCATTTATCTAACCTTTCTCAGACGGTGCTGAATCTCTAATACTTTGTGTCAGTTTTGCAAACCAAACTTGTATCTGCTGGCCTCTCCAGCTACATAACTTTTGTATCTAATATCTCCTATGACTCTGTAAGACACTACCTCTACGGCCCGTCTCAATCTACCTTTTAAGATAAGATTTTTTTTTGTTTGTAAAATTAACCTAACCTATCTAGGAATAGCTAGCTAATACATTACTAAGTAAGTGCAATAAGGTAGCTGCATTAATTTAGACCCACAGACCAGCTTTCTTTCACATCTCTTAACTCATAACCTCTATTCATACTGTCATATCTACAGCCTGTTACAATACCTTTTCTTTATAGACAATAAAAGGCACATTTCTTTGAATCCAAATTTGAATCTTTTATTTTAGATTTAATTTTCCCTATTAGAGGTTACATTTTGTTACATTTACTTACTTAGTAATGTATTAGCTAGCTATTCCTAGATAGGTTAGGTTAATTTTACAAACAAAAAAAAATCTTATCTTAAAAGGTAGATTGAGACGGGCCGTAGAGGTAGTGTCTTAGAGAGTCATAGGAGATATTAGATACAAAAGTTATGTAGCTGGAGAGGCCAGCAGATACAAGTTTGGTTTGCAAAACTGACACAAAGTATTAGAGATTCAGCACCGTCTGAGAAAGGTTAGATAAATGGTATAATGCATACAAGCTTGAGGTTGTTCTGGAGAATCAGTAAGGAGCGGGCGCCAGGTGTTCGTGCACACAGGTGCAGACACCAAAAAAAAAAATTTACAACACAAAGGAAATATAATGGAGTACACCTTTCTTAGGCTCGCGTCTTCCCGAGTGGAACGCTCGGTGGTGGTCTGGCCGAAGGGCGAAGATGCGGCAGTCTGCGAGGCAGCGAGGTCCACGTGGCGGTCTGGCACAGTAGGCGTACTCCAAGGATGGCACACACGAGCCGGGTGACAACGTGTCGAGGTTTTAACTATTTACAAATAGAGAAATAACGCTATAGACTTGCACGTGTGTAAGGGAGGAATTTAGATTTGGAAACAGGTGGTTTTATTGTACTTACATGTAGGATTATCAGGAACAAATAGGTATGAAGATTCACTTTTGCACAAAAGATGGTTGACAGGGCGAGTCACTGGATCACATGAGCAGTCGCGAGTGCGCTGTGAGTATGGAGTAGGTAGCTAGTTTCCTCACTCAAGGTTGGCTGGTGAAAGGCCAGGTGAGGCTTCCTGCTTCTATTTAAATGGTTGCACGTAGAATTCTCTAGAGAATTCACTATCTAAAAAAAAGGGAAATGGAACGTTCCTGTGACGGTAGTGACTGGTTTCTGGAACGTTCCTTGGGGATGTTTTATTTGGTGAGATAAGAATTTAGTTTAAGGTTTAAGGATGTAAGAGGAAGTGACGAAATGATAAATCTTTTGTTATATTAAATTATTTGATTTTTTTAGACTAAAAGTTTTGTATGTTTATGAAGGAGTGAGCGCAAGGAATACTGAGTGCAATGAAGCGTAATTTATTTTAAGTGATTGGAGTCGAGTCGATTTGAGATACTTGGTGTACGGGGATTAGCATATTCTGTAGAAGTGTAAGTTGTGTTTTGTGTTAGTAAGAAAATAAAGATATTGTTTATATTTTTGAAAAATAGATTAATTGTAAATTTATTTAATTAGGATTGGCAGTGAGATAAGTGCAATGATAGTTATTATGTTTTAAGAATTGGCTAGGAGGAGTTAGAGCGTTGAGTTCTTGGCTAATTTGGTTTAAAAAATGTAGCGATGTTATTTTGCATCGTTACAATCTTAGTTATGTTTTTCCCAATAGACAGATTCCTTTTAGTCTATCAAGACTTACTGTAATACCTATAGATATTTATTTATACATATGGATCCGTTACAAAGGAAATAGTATACTTTTTATCTCATGAAATTATCATAGCCCGATGCAGTTCCTGAGGAAACTAAAACAATACTCTTTGTTCGTTAATTTATTTAAAATCGCAACGATAAAATGGATTGGTGTAATTTTTAGCACAGAGATGAGGTGGATAATGATATGATTTGCTAAGTATATCCTGACATAGTTCCCGAGGGATCTGGGGACAACTGTTTTCTACGCTCGCGCACGTCGTCGGCGTCGCAACGGAACAACGGATTAACGGATTAAAGTGATTTTTTGTATAGAATTTGTTGAGGGGGTGGGAAGTGACAGATTGCTAATCCGAATACCCCGTTTTAGTTCCTGAGGTACATGGAGAAAACTCATGTCCACGCTTGCGAGCCGATTGCGGCTCCCGCATCACTCACCCTCAAAAATAGTCACAAAAGCTAGTTTATATCATAATTTTCTTCTTTTCAAACTTCGTAGTCTATAATTATTCAAATTTAATTTAGTTTCATCGTCATCATCATATCAGCCGAAGGACGTCCAAGCTGGACATAGGTCTCCCCCAAGGATTTCCACGACGACCGGTTCTGCGCTTAATGATAATTTAGTTTACCTTTTTGAAACTTTTCAACGAAAAAACATTGAAAAAGTGCAAAAGTGTTGTTATTTTCTTTACTCTTTACGCGTAAAGAAAAAGACAGAGACAACTGTTCAATAATGCCTCGCCTCAAGTTGAATCTATCTGACCTAAACGACGCTCAAGCGTAGACAAAGTACCTATCTAGGCAAGAAGGAAAAATAAATGTTTGCGGCACGCTTACATATTTTTTTTCTTCATTTATGTAGGTAATGGTTGGAAACGTCTATTATTCTATCGTTAACATCGTCAGCATTCTCATATATAGGCGACGGTATATTCCAATCTTTTCAAACGACTTACAAAAAGGAGAAGGTTCTCAATTCGACTGTATGTTTTTTTTGTGTGTTACCTCAGAACTTTTGACTGGGTGAACCGATTTTGATGAATATTTTCTTATTCGAAAGCTAGTGCTTCCCGTGTGGTCTCATATAAATTTTATCAAAATCGGTGTAGTACTTTATTAGAAAATTAACAAAAACCAAAAATAACAATGTAAAATTGATCGAAGTTGTTGCGAAGGAAGTCGGTTTTTTAACGTATTTAGCGTTTTCAATTATATTTTACACGGTAAAACTGTTTTTGCAGCATTGCAGAAAAGGCGTTCTTATAGTCGCCGGAACTCAACTTAGATAGCAATAAAAAAACGGCTAAGTGCGAGTCAGAACAGCCCTTAAAGGTTTCTGTACCATCATACTAGATGGCGCTAGTTTCTTCATGTTGAAAAAACACGTTTTTTGTATGGAGAACCCTTTATTTTTTCACTTTTTCTAATTTTAAGTAGGTACCTGTTGTTATAGCGGCAACAGAAACACATCATCTGTGAAAATTTCAACTGTATAGCTATCTATCACGGTTCATTGAATACAGCCTGGTGACAGACAGACAGACAACGAAGTCTTAGTAATAGGGTCCCGTTGTTACCCTTGTGGCAAAAATGTTTCGAGTAACTACCTACGTACAATGTAGCAGTTTCAGCTAGGAATATAAAATTTTATCAGCTCGCCTGTCTGTGAGTAGAGAATGCATGTAATTTAGAATAGTCTCGAGACACACGTCCGTTTCCTGAAACAGATGCGGTTTCAGTTGACTTTGAATATTAAATTGCGCCCCCCGGTCAGGTGCAGCGGATATTTGCATAAGCTTGCGCTTGAATAAGGCTGCATTTACACAGAAGACAGCTGTTTGTACATATGGACACTCCCTGCCGCTCTCTAGATTCCGACCTAACCCCCTCGTCACCCAGATTGATTCAGATTGGTTACAGTTTGGTTGTCGAACGTATAGGATTTCGCCGCCATTTTGTTTGTTACGTCATTCGATTTTTGAAATGTCATTTCTGGCCCTGAAGTGTCCAGGGTGTAGCTCGATGGTCGTAGGAATCGTTATTGTCATCATCATATCAGCCGAAAAACGTCCACTGCTGGACAAAAGCCTTCCCCAAGGATTTCCACGACGACCGGTCCTGCGCTGCCCGCATCCAGCGGCTTCCCGCGGTCTTCACCAGGTCGTCAGTCCACCGCGTGGAAAGCCTTCCTACGCTACGTTTTCCGGTGCGCGGTCACCACTAGAGAACTTTACTGCTCCAACGGTCATCTGTTTTACGAGCTATGTGCCCTGACCACTGCCACTTCAGTTTTGCGAATCTGTGAGCTATGTCGGTTACTTTAGTTCTCCTGCGGATCTCCTTATTTCGGATTCGATCGCGTAGGGAAATTCCGAGCATAGCTCGCTCCATTTCCCTTTGGGTGACCTTGAGCCTTCTTATGAGGCCCACAATAAGCGACCATGTCTCAGTTCCGTAAGTTGTACCTACGACTATGTATTTATGAGGTCTTTCATACAGAGCCGACACTTTGGTTCAGGAACGTGCTAGCAACAGTTAACCATAGACTAAGAGAAGGACAGGTATATGGATTGTGACTCGAACGAAAGAGCCAAAGATCGCGATAACTGTATGATCGGGTCATTCCTGTGTGAGGAGGTATCGACAGTTCAGTTCTGTCGTAGTAGTTCATGTAAGTAAATTAAGGCTTTGCAGGGCCTAAGATTGGGACAAGTAGCTTGACCTGGGGTAGGCCTATGTACAATTGTAGACGTACATGGTTTGATAATGATGAAAGTTACCGACATAGCTCTCAGAATTGCGTGCGGGGCACGTAGCTAGTAGAACGGATGGCCGTTGGGGTAGTAAAGTTCTCAAGTGGCGACCGTGCACCGAAAACGTATTGTAGGCAGGCCTTCCACTCGGTGGACCGATGACCTGGTGAAGGTCGCGGGAAGCCGCTGAATGCGGGTAGCGCAGAACCGATCGTCGTGGAAATCCTTGGGGATACCTATGTTCAGCAGTGGACGTCTTTCGGCTGATATGATGATGATGATTATTTTTATTCCCACTGCTGCTGCTGAAGGTAAAAACCTGTTCCCGTATTTTCAATATTAACTTCTACTTAACTAGTAGGTACATCATCTGTGCTTATACCTCGAATGTTGGGTAACATATATTTAATTATATGGTAGGTAAGTTGTCATTTAAGCCCTCAAACAAACATATTTCTAACCCCCCCATACAAACACCAAAGGTGTGTTATAAGTTTAAAGTGTGTGTATCTGTCTGTGGCATCATAGCTCCCTAACGGATAAACTCATTTTGATTTAACTTGTTTTTGTTAGAATGGTGATTTGAAGTTAAAAATGGAATTAATAAAGGGATGTGAGCAACTTCCAATGATTTGATCGATTCGAAATTAGGAATCTTATCACTTTGATGATATTGCAACCTTGACGTGATGCTGCAGCAACATTACCTAGATTTTGCTGGAAACCCACCTCATCACCGACTTATAGCAGATGTATCGTGATTGAGCTGATTGAAAAGATCTCAATGAAACGTTATACAGTTTGTAACAAAATTGGTTTAATTTTAACGGGGGCTTCTAATAATCAAAATGAACAACTTTTGTTCTACAAGTTTGCAGAAATCATAAAAAAAAATTTGAACTCTTCATACGAAACGATCAGCTGATTGAACAATTTCGTACATTTGTTTGAAGCGTTGAAATGTTTTTTCGACTATTGATTATGGGTTTCTTAAGGAAAGTTGTTCACTATGATGAGTAACGAGTCCTACACCATTTTAACATACAGGATAATATAATATAGATAGTAATTAAGATACGTTGCGTTCGGGAATCGGGGATCAATGTTTTTTTTTTGTTGTAATTATTGAATTTTATTTGAATAAACAGTGTAAACTCTGTAAAACATCACTTGATATAACTGTTCACTCTTTGAAACGTCAATATTTTCTGGCTCCAGTTGGTTTACTTTGACGCTAATTTCTCTCTGTATAACGAAAACTCTCTATAACGTCACGAAATGCCCGGTCCCTTGAGTGTCGCTATATAGAGTTTACACTGTAAAACACTCTAAATATGAGAAACGAACCCATATCAGTGCCCATATCGCTAGGACTTTACAATGATCATAATTTTAAAAGACCTTGGTGATTTAAATAGTGATTAATTATAAGACTAGAAATTGCTACCTAGCAATAAGGTCGCCTATTGTATAGGCTTTCTTCTATATTGTTAATTTCTTTTTTTAATGTTGTGATGCAATAAAGAATATTGTATTGTATTGTGTTGATAACATCATCCCTATTATCTATCAGAATTTAGTTGAAAGCTTTCTGAGTCCTGCCCTGTTCGAACCATCCTTATTTCAGATGCGACTTGCTAGACACAAAGTGCACATTGCCTCGACTTGCCCTGGAAGTGCCAACTTGTTCTGGAAGAGCCACATAAATCCCAGCGAACTTGAGAGCCACATACATCACATTTGCTGTCACGCCGAAGCCTCAGTTTGAGTGAAACTTTAGAGTTCAAGTATGCTAGGATCGATTGCATTATTAGTTCACCTCAGAGTATCTCATCACACTCAACTTCAATATGCTATGAATGAGGTAGAATACATGATTTCAAAATGTTTATTCAATATGGTGGCGCATCGGGAGCCGGGTCGTTCCTTTCCCTCTAATATGGTTGATGGGAGCGATGGCTGACTCTCGCGTTACACTCGTGACCGGGTGCTATCCGTGTAAACTGGCCTACTATTGTCAAAGGCATTAATGAAATTAAATTATTTTTATGTATAACTTTTTTTTATATTGTTTTCATGTTATAATGAAATAATGTGTTTTTTTTTATTCACAATTGGTAAACCTTTGACAACATCTCACCTGGTGGTAAGTGACGATGTTGCCGAAGATGGAAGCGGGATTACCAAGATTCCCCAACGCAATGGGGAACTGGCTATCTTATCTTCATGCCGGAACACACCAATGATATCAACATTGATATTTGGCGGCAAGACTTAGATAAGATGGTGGTAGCTAGCCAGGCGGGCTTAGAAAATGCCCTACCACCAACCAAACCAAGTTTATTTCAAGAATTGAATTTTGACGTGATTAACTAATGATTGTTTATTACTTATGTTATAATTATTTTATGACTATCAGAAAGAGTGTAATTTGCACTTATTTTGAATAAATACCTAGAATCTTGAATAATTTTCGAAAAACCCAAAAGCTTTTAGTTACAAGCTTTTACGATCAAAGTACTCGTCAATACAAATCAAACGAGCCCAGAATCGATGGGGTTGTGTCGTTTTATTGCGAAGTTCTTATGGCTACCTTCCAGCTCCATCATCAGATCAGCTCCATGTTATCATAATATTGCATTGTCACGCGATATACATATGCATGCAAAATTAGAAAGAAAGAAAAGGACAAAAAGCTAGAACAACTCAATGGAAAAAAACTCAATTAGAAACCGGAAAGTGGGTCAAATTAAACTTGCAAGATTTCATTACAGACACCAACCGGGACAGGCGAAAGTAAATAAATAAATAAATAAATATTCTGGGACAAATTACACATGGTCATCTGGCCCCAAAGTGGGATTCCCTGTGTTATGGGTTATCAGAGACTGATATACATACTTATATACGTTTAAATACATACATATATAGATATTAAACACCCAGACACAGAGCAAACAAGTCTGCTCATCACACAAATGCTTGCCCTGGGTGGGGATCGAACCCACAACCCTCGGATCAGTAGTCAAGGGCACTAACCACTGTGCCATCGAGTCAGTCAAAAAAGGTAAATAAAAGCTAAAATAATATTTTCATTATTTTTTATTATTTTTATAAAAAAAAAATAAAAGCTAGTAAAATATGTGAATGTTGCACTCTTCTAATGGTTATAAAATAGTAAAATTATATTTACTTAATGTGTTGTGTTTTTAGGGTTCTGAAAAAGGAAAAAACTTAACACTTATAGGATCACTCGTGTGTCTGTCAGTCCGTCCTCCTGTCACAGCCGATTTGCTCAGAAACTAATGATTGAGTTGAAATTTGGAAAATATATGAAAATCGCTGACACAGACGGTTTTTTTTTAAATTCACAATTGGTAAGCCCTTGGCATCATCTCACATGATGGTAAGTGACGATGATGCCGAAGATGGAAGTGGGCTTACTAAGACTCCCCAACGCAATGGAGAAATGCAATAAATTCAAATAAATTATTTTAAACATGGGGCCAATTTTGGGGGTAAATTAGAAAATAATAAAAAAAAATTCGCAAACTAAATCTTGTGACATATCAAATGAAAGGACATGTTGTGTGAAAAACACTTACTGTTTCGCCATGTCTGTCTGTCCGTTTGTCTGTCTGTCGGTACCTATGTCAGAGCCGTTTTACTTAAAGACTATTAGTTACAGCTATGAAGCCTGTAATGCCTATAACACGCATCCTCGATGTCCACGCAGGCTTGAGAATAAGATTGAAGCGGCCAGGGATAGAAATGTGGGGAAAAACAAGGGGGATATTATCTCAAAAGCAGTGGGATCTATAACATGATGTTCGTTGGCAAACACACCACTTGAAAACAACTCGACCGATTTGAGCAGTTTTTGTATTAACATGTTCGCAATAGGCCGAGTAAGGTTTTTAGGGCAAGAAATATTGAAAAAGTCGCCCGGGAAATTTAATAAGTCGTAAAAAGACTGAAAGTACATTTTTTGTATTTTTTATGAATTCAACACCATGGCTCATGAATACTGACGATGCATCCTCGATAACAGTCTTAATATTTAACGCTAAATATGTTTAGAACAACCGACTTCAGTTTTGTTTTATTTTTTTTATTTTGTTTTTTGCAAAAAAATACCATACCGAATAAAAAAAATATTTTGGCCCACTACGAAAGCAAAGATTTTCGTGAATTGGTCCTCAATTGACTAAAATACCTGTGAACATACATAAAAAATACACACAGACGAACACACAACCTCTTCCTTTTTTTAAGTAGGGTAAAAATTATGTCCATGTGGTCGAAGCCGCAGAGAAAATTATATGGGGTACAGAAGATCTTAAGTGTACTTAGTTACATAATATATAGTTACATATATAGTTTTAACCGCCTCCGTAGCTCAGAGGCAAAGTTCACTGGCTTTACACAGGAGGTTGCGGGTTCGATTCCCGGCGGGGTCAATTGTAAGACTCGGTTTGGTTGGTGGAAGGGCATTTTCTAAGCCCGCCTGGCTAGCTACCACCATCTTATCTAAGTCTTGCCGCCAAATATCAATGTTGATATCATTGGTGTGTTCCGGCATGAAGATAAGATAGCCAGTTCCCCATTGCGTTGGGGAATCTTGGTAAGCCCGCTTCCATCTTCGGCAACATCGTCACTTACCACCAGGTGAGATGTTGTCAAGGGTTTACCAATTGTGAATAAAAAAAAATGTATACTAGCTACCCGCCCCGGCTTCGCACGGATGCAATGTAGATACTATATGGGACAGTGTGGAGTGATTAATAATATTATGATTAGTCTATACTACAGGACATCTTTGTATACAATATTACCGCCAACCGCTGCCAACCGGGACGAAACCTACGGCCCGCCAGCCGCATATTAAAATCTCTGCTTCTAGTATAATTTATCTATTTAATTTTTAATGAAATGCTGTTAAGGACAGTTTTGATTTACATGAAATTTACGACGTATATAATGTATTTATTTAGTTTAAGAATAATGTATTGTATAAAATAGCTCGGTAAATAAAACATATTTTTAATTTTAAAGATAAAAATGGTTACTGTGGGTTATCCTTAGGAGATAAATATATGCCATTGCGCACTTTTTTATCGATCTTTTTAAGATATATTATTCCGTAATACATTAATTTGATCCATCTCGAAAGCTTTAGCAAGCGTTTGCGATTTAAGCGCACTAAAATATGTTTGTCACGACATCACATTACAAATCTTTGAATTCTTCGGCTTTTTTGTACTCTAATATGTATTTATTATACATACGAACCTTCCTCTTGGATCACTCTATCTATTGCTGAAAACTGCATTGAAATCTGTTAAGTAGTTTAAAAGGTCTAATATATATTCCATAATATATATGTATTATACATATAAACCTTCCTCTTTAATCAATCTATCTATTGCTGAAAACTGCATTAAAATTCGTTAAGGAGTTTAAAAGATCTAAGCGAACAGACAGCGGAAGCGACATCGTTTCTTATACTATGTAAAATAATAAAAATGTCTCAATATAAATCTTTAGTTTTTCGGCATCTCTGTAATATAATACGTATGTATTATATATCAACGGGTTCCGGGCTATTTGTATTAACCGCCATTTTTGAAACTTCACACCAGAGCAGTTTAAAGTTTCGATTTTCAGAAAAAATCATAACTTTAACAAATCTCATTATTTTTTCAAAGCAAAGGAAATTTTTGTTTCTGTTACACATTATTCATATTTTGTTTTTTTTTGATATTCCTATTTTTAACAAAAATAAATGTCGATTAATACAAAATGACCCACATTTACCTTTTTTATTCCAGGCTAAATGTCTTAACCGCCTAGGTTTATAATACATGTTCCAAGCTACTTGACTCATCCGCCTAGGTTTATTAATACATGTTCCAAGCTACTTGACTTAAGTGCCTAGGATTGCAAATAATAGCTCTAAGCTAAGTGCTTTAACCAATGAGTTGGTCATATTTCAAACCTAAGCTAATTGATTTAAATACCATATCTTAAACTTGTTGGTTGATGTATGGCTAATTAGTTTATGCAACTTATTTCTTTTTTTTTAATTGTTTGCAATCATACTAAAATAATGAGGTGTGCAGAGGTTGACGGTTAAAACATTGATTAATTAAAAGGTACGTTGAAATAATAGGGGGTTTCACCTAGCTTGTTAATTATTATGAAATGAAAAATAAAACATAGATAATAAGTTGTTCAAAGATAAGTTTTTAATTTAAACTAACAATTACCTAGAAACAGCAGTAACTTTTTAGCTTACTAAGGTAACAACTAAGGATTTATCACATATTTTTAGGAATCACAAGTTAAACAGCCTCTTTATTAGATAATTGGTAAACAGTATTTTCCCTGAAATTATAATTCTAATTATTTGAGAAAATATTGCAGTTACTCATTCTTCTTTATTGTTCATCTTTAACATTTAGAACTGTTACTATCCTAGTTCTAAACAAGTTAAAGAAAAATCTCTTCAATAACTTTCAAAATCAAAAACATCACTCGTGATACAACAAAAAAATAAAACATTTTCAAACTTCTCATAGGTACTTATTATAGAAACCATACTTAGGAACTATCAGCAGCACATCAAGCTACCTCTTTAAGAAATCAACCTGTACTGGTTTTTCATAAAATATAATCTGTATGACCATTCTGATTGTTCATTCATTCTGAATTGATCCCTTAAAGGGGTAGGTTTATGTGCTGCTGACAGTATAACTTCAATAACAAAAATAAATCTTCTATTACAATTATATAATGTAGTTCCAGTACAAATACAAAAACATTCTTATTACAATCAAAATTATAATGAAATAACATCTTAATTAAAATTTAACCAAACTTTTACCTTCTTACTTTGTAATTTCTTTTTCTTCTTCTTTATACTTAATCAATCTCTTATTATTTTTTCTTGTCAGTTCAGTTATTGTTCAGTCTGTTTCGTCTTCAATATCGGTATCGATCAGTGCATCTTTGCTAGTAGTGCTTGATGGTAGGTTGATGTATTCTGAATGAAATATTCTTGGGATAGCACCAGTGTCACAAATATCGGTATCGATCAGTGCATCTATGCTAGTAGTGCTTGATGGTAGGTTGATGTATTCTGAATGAAATATTCTTGGGATAGCACCAGTGTCACAAAGCACTGGTGCTATCGAAATAAATAGTTTTGAAGTTATTTAAGTTAATAGGCGAAAATGAATAATCCCCCCCTCCCCCCATTATATCCGAAATTTAAATAAAATTTTGAAAAAAATGGATTATATCTAAAATTTTACGTTCTTAGGGAAAAATGAAATTTCCCAAGTCCGATTGTTAAAAACTAGCGACTTCTAGTAGGATCTAGTAATATCTTCTACATAGTTATTTTCGCAGTAATGAGGCAACAGCAATTAGTTCCCTTTTACCTATATCTATAAATGGCGCTGTAGATGAAAATTAGTTTTTGTATGTGTATAGTATGTGAGTATAACTCGTACTTGGCGGGTTTTTTTTAAATCATTACTTAGTAATGTCAAAATAAAATCTAAATACATATAACTCAAAGTTGACTGACTGACTGACATAGTGATTAATCAACGCACAGCCCAAACCACTGGACGGATCGGGCTGAAATTTGGCATGCAGGTAGATGTTATGACGTAGGCATCCGCTAAGAAAGGATTTTGGGAAATTCCCACGAGAACCGCAAATATCGGGATCTGCGCGGGCGAATCTGCGGGCATCCACTAGTCATTGATATAAATCAAATTATGTTATTACGTCATGAAAAAATATGATACGAGAAGTTACACATTAAAGTTAGTGAATCTTTGACAAGAGTAGGCCAGTTCACACGGACAGCACCCGGTCTCGATTAAAACGCGAGAGTCAGCCATCGCTCCCCTCGACCATATCAGAGGGAAAGGAACGACCCAGCTCCCGGCTATTATTATTATGTCGATGATGACCGTTGGGGTAGTAAAGTTCTCGAGTGGTGACGACCTCGTGAAGATCGCGGGAAGCCGATGGATGCGGACAGAAGCGGTCGTCGTGGAAATCCTTGTGGGAGGCCTTTGTCCAGCAGTGGACGTTTTTCGGCTGATATGATGATGATGATGTAAGTACCAGAAGCGTTCTTAGCTCAGTCCACTTTAGTATGTATAAATAGACCGTTTCTGTGTTTCACAAAGTGCGTTCAGCCGATGGTGCCTGTTGAAATCACTGGATGGCAGTTGTTACGCCGTGTCAGAACAGGTTATGGGGGCTTGAAAAACTTCAGACGGTAGCGTTCGTCCCTAGACTTACAACCTCCATAAACCCGGAAGTCCCCGTGATTTTAGCATGGCCTTACCTTCCCGAGATTAGGAAGAAACCCATACCCCAGCAGTGGGGAGGGCGGGACGTTTATGGGTTGTTGACCAGCATAAATCGTCATTCCCTATCGTATATCTACCAGATACGCTAAAACTACCACGTTTATGATATAGCGTCCCCACTTACCGACTCTTGGGCATAACAGTGAGGGCCGCTATTCCTGCCAACACCACAAGGTGAAGACATCGATCAGTTACGGTAGGTCTTGCCACCAAGACGCTTGTCCCGGTACTCTGCAACACCATATTATGTTATGTCACCACTATTCCTGCCATCACTATAAGGTGAAGACAAGGACCAGTTACTGTAGGTCTTGCCGCCAAGACGCTTGTCCCGGTACTCTGCAAGGCGAGTGCCTCGTGGAAGAGAACCACTACCTACTGTCCAGGTAGGTCCCGGAGCTGTAGGCACGCTTACCTCCCGTGGCTTTCGCTGCTGGCGGTTCGATTCTCGCTCGGGACTCCCAAGAAGCTGGCTCCCATATATCCGGCGCTGTACCGGAGCTGTAGGCACGCTAACTTCCCGGCACTTGCCTGGATAGCAAGTAGAGCTAAGTTAATACTGCTCCGGCCGATCCAGCAGCGTAGGAGTAAGTATGGACAGGTGCGATAAGCATAAATCGTCGGTTGTTGACTAGCATGAAGGGTCGGTGGCTCAACCGGTAACGACTCGGTCCTCCTAACCAGAGGTGCCGGGTTCAAATCAATGTACCAATAAGTTTTTCGAAACTTACGTATTACGTACATATTACTCACCGATTGCTTTAACGGTGAAGGAAAACATCTTGAGGAAACCTGCATACACCTGCAAAGAAACTAAAAGGTTGTGTGTGAACTCGACCAACCCGCACTGGGCCCGCGTGGTCGACTGAGGCCTGATCGCCCTAATTCAGGGTAGACTCGAGCCCCTCGATGGGGACGCAGGTATTATTATTATTATGAGCTGATTAATGATGACATATTCGAAGCGAAACACCAAGCAAACGCGAAATACCGTAACAGTTTAATATTTTCAGCAAACAAGGACCGAGCTACAAAGGTACCCTTTAAATAACACTCCGTCATTTTATTTTGTTGCCGGGTTTAAAATGCGATTACGCCGGCCGTGTCGGTTAATCAGCTTCCTTTCGTTCCTTTGAGCGAAAAGATCATTTGTGCCCAAATGACCTCATTTCGGACCCGGCATTTCCTATTCATAAATTCATGGCCTACGGAATGTAATGGACAATTTTTCTCCGATAGTCTCACGGTGGCCTTATAATGGGTCGAAATGAAATGCTAATGTCGATCTTTTGCAGTTTCGCTGGGGACCTAATGGGGCTTTCCATCCGGCCGATATGTGTTTGTTTTTGGTTCGAGGTGACATGGGATTGTTTGTATGGGTCCCAACTGTAGGCAGAGCCTATTTTGGCTGTTGATACAGTAACAGTAAACTTGTATGTATAGGAAATTCTATTGGATTAACGTCAACAGCTTGCACGTGGAAACGGTGGTACGTGTTTCTCTCGTCGTGTGGCACTATTAACAGCGTATTCACAAAATCGTTTAAAATACAAATTTAAAATTAGTACCTACCTCTTAAAAATGGATAGGCCGATTCTAATAAAATTTTATACACATAAGCAATTCGTATTTTTTTATATTTCCTGTGGGTACGGAAGGACTTTAGATTTTCTCATAGATTTTCCTGTAATCTGTGCATTCAAATTCATATACTGTGATTTTTTCTAGATTTTAGGCCTAGTAGTTTCGGAAATAAGGGAATGGTAAATTTTCGCCAATTTCCTTAAATAAGTTTGGGAGGAGAGGTATTTAAGATTGACTTGTAGATTTTCCTGTAATCTATGCACAGTTAATGAACTGTATTTCTTTCAAGATTTTAGGCCCAGTAGTATCGGAGATGATTAAGGGCATATGTTCAATTATCGCTTATTTTCTTAAATAACTTTGGGAACGGAAGGATTTTAGATTTTATTATAGATTTTCCTGTAATCTATGCATTCAACCTCATCTACTGTAATTTTCTTCAAGAATTTTCTGCCCAGTAGTTTCGAAAATAAGGAGGGGGATGTGCTCAATTTTCACTTATTTTCTTAAATAACTGAGAATCGAAGGATCTTAAGAGCAGGCTCCCAAAATAAGTGCATTTTTGATAGAATATTTTGAGACCGCCGCAAGCTTGGTGAACGTGAAAACTACACATATCATTCTTTGAACCTTTTTCTTTGGTATGGCTAAAACAAAAATACGATTTATAACGCTAATATTTGTTATAGTTTTGGGAGATTATTGGATTTTTCTTCTACATTCCATAAGTTAGGCGCATGAATTAAATACTGACAGTAAGAGAATAAAGGTATTGATAAAACGGCTAAGACGAAGTTTTCCTAGAATGTTTACTAAGCTCGCTATAAATGAAAATGTGCATTTACGCCCGAAGTAAAGGACGCAAGTCGCGTTAAGACACTTACGCGAAATTCAACTGTAAAGCTGATTCCATCAGGTTAAATATCAGGTTGTACGCTAGTGCCGCACTGGGAGCCTGCTCTTAAATATTCTTATGGGTTTTCCTGTAATCTATGCATTCAATCTCATATACTGTGATTTTTCCAACATTTTAGGCCCGGTAGTTTCAAAGATAAGGAGGGGGATTTATTTGATATGTCACACAAAATAGTTTGCAAAACTTTTTTTATATTTTTCTTATTTACCTCCCATAAGTTTAAAATTTATTTATTTATTTTACACGTCCATCTTTGGGTCACCAATTTAAGTATATGTACCGAATGCTCATAAAATTTTGAAGTCAGAATATTTTTAGGTAAATATACCTAAAAATATTCTGACTTCAAAATTTTATGAGCAAAAAGCTCAGGCAAAAAGGTATACAATGAATGAATCAGTTCATGATTGGATTAAATTACGATTGAATGAGAATGCAGGAGTGGTTCAGAACAAAATTGCACCGATTTCCCACTTGACTGGAATATTTAACGTTGTACCCTATACGGCATACGCGTTAAAATCGATGTTATCGAAATACTCCGTTTAGGAAGCTTGATTATTATCTACGTACATTTATATTAGATCGGGGAAAAAGTTTCTTCGTATTTTGGTGTTTTTTTAAACAGGGTGACTAGAGCGAGCTGCATCATGAACGTTAAAATTTAACGTTCTACCCTGTACGGCATACGGGTTACAATTAACGTTATCTAAATACTTAGTTTAGGGAACTTGACTAACTTACGTACATTTACATTAGATCGTGGAAAAAGTTTCTTCGTATTTTGGTGTTTTTTTAAACAGGGTGACTAGAGCGAGCTGCATCATGAACGTTAAAATTTAACGTTCTACCCTGTACGCTACGGCATACGGGTTACAATTAACGTTAGCTAAATACTTAGTTTAGGGAACTTCACTAACTTACGTACATTTACATTAGATCGTGGAAAAAGTTTCTTCGTATTTTGGTGTTTTTTTAAACAGGGTGACTAGAGCGAGCTGCATCATGAACGTTAAAATTTAACGTTCTA
Source organism: Coleophora flavipennella (assembly GCA_947284805.1). Classification (NCBI taxonomy): domain Eukaryota; kingdom Metazoa; phylum Arthropoda; class Insecta; order Lepidoptera; family Coleophoridae; genus Coleophora; species Coleophora flavipennella. The sequence goes on along the minus strand of OX369306.1, from coordinate 7,047,988 downwards.
CCCTGTACGCTACGGCATACGGGTTACAATTAACGTTAGCTAAATACTTAGTTTAGGGAACTTGACTAACTTACGTACATTTACATTAGATCGTGGAAAAAGTTTCTTCGTATTTTGGTGTTTTTTTAAACAGGGTGACTAGAGCGAGCTGCATCAGGAACGTTAAAATTTAACGTTCTACCCTGTACGGCATACGGGTTACAATTAACGTTAGCTAAATACTTAGTTTAGGGAACTTGACTAACTTACGTACATTTACATTAGATCGTGGAAAAAGTTTCTTCGTATTTTGGTGTTTTTTTAAACAGGGTGACTAGAGCGAGCTGCATCATGAACGTTAAAATTTAACGTTCTACCCTGTACGCTACGGCATACGGGTTACAATTAACGTTAGCTAAATACTTAGTTTAGGGAACTTGACTAACTTACGTACATTTACATTAGATCGTGGAAAAAGTTTCTTCGTATTTTGGTGTTTTTTTAAACAGGGTGACTAGAGCGAGCTGCATCATGAACGTTAAAATTTAACGTTCTACCCTGTACGGCATACGGGTTACAATTAACGTTAGCTAAATACTTAGTTTAGGGAACTTGACTAACTTACGTACATTTATATTAGATCGGGCAAAAAGTTTCTTCGTATTTTGGTGTTTTTTTAAACAGGGTGACTAGAGCGAGCTGCATCAGGAACGTTAAAATTTAACGTTCTACCCTGTACGCTACGGCATACGGGTTACAATTAACGTTATCTAAATACTTAGTTTAGGGAACTTGACTAACTTACGTACATTTATATTAGATCGTGGAAAAAGTTTCTTCGTATTTTGGTGTTTTTTTAAACAGGGTGACTAGAGCGAGCTGCATCATGAACGTTAAAATTTAACGTTCTACCCTGTACGCTACGGCATACGGGTTACAATTAACGTTAGCTAAATACTTAGTTTAGGCACACCCCGGACACTCCATACAAACGAGCGAGAAATGATATACATATATATAACTGACGTATCTATAGGCAAGAATGCAGGTAGGGTTGAATCACACCGGCGGTATTGGTCACGAATGTTTGTTAGTTATTTACTGCATGCACACTGCAAGATATATATACTGTGCTGCAAGCAACAATCAACAGTTATCTTACATGATTAAGTAACTTACATGGATAACATTGTTCATTTGTTCTTCAAACACAGAAGCTTTTGTCCGTGAAACAATCTCATTTAGCAACCTACAATAATAGTCAATCTCAATCTATAATTCCGAGATCACATTTTATAATATCACACCACTAGAATTTCTATACAACTCATACTTTCACACCATCTAATCAAATTATTACAAACAATAAATAAAACGAACAAAATATCTCACAAGCCACAATAACAAACTGATATCTGACATATGAAAAACATAAAGGAACTACATTTCTAAAAAAAAAAGATACAGCTAGTATGAAGATTCATAGGAACTGATTGTTCTTAGATTTGGTCGTATAATATTGGTGGTCAGCCAATCATGATACGAGGCATCTCAGCGCCGCGGCCGCCTATTGGCGTCGAGCGGTGAGCGGCGCGCAAAGTAAATATAAGTGACGTTAATCGCGCATGCGTAGTTCGTCCTTTACGTTCGGTAACTAGTTGCTTTTTATTCCGGTGTACGAAATCACAGCGGCGCGCAAAGTGAATATAAGTGACGTTTATCGCGCTTGCGTAGCTCGTCCTTTACGTTTGGTACCCAATATACATCCAATCTGAGTGACGGGGGGTGAGGTCGAATTTAGAGAGCGGTAGGGAGTGTCCATACTGTACGTTAGTACTAATAATATATATACTGTGGTTTAGGGAACTTGACTAACTTACGTACATTTACATTAGATCGTGGAAAAAGTTTCTTGGTATTTTGTTGTTTTCAAACAGTGCGGCTAGAGCGAGCTGCATCAGGAACGTTGAACCCTATACGACGACGTACGGGTTAAAATTAATTTTATCGAAATACTCCGTTCAGAAAACTTGACTTCTAACTATATGTACATTTATATTAGATCGGGGAAAGAGTTTCTTCGTATTTTGTTGTTTTCAAACAGTGCGGCTAGAGCGAGCTGCATCAGGAACGTTGAACCCTATACGACGTACGGGTTAAAATTAATGTTATCGAAATACTCCGTTCAGAAAACTTGACTTCTAACTATATGTACATTTATATTAGATCGGGGAAAGAGTTTCTTCGTATTTTGTTGTTTTCAAACAGTGCGGCTAGAGCGAGCTGCATCAGGAACGTTGAACCCTATACGACGTACGGGTTAAAATTAATGTTATCGAAATACTCCGTTCAGAAAACTTGACTTCTAACTATATGTACATTTATATTAAATCGGGGAAAGAGTTTCTTCGTATTTTGTTGTTTTCAAACAGTGCGGCTAGAGGGAGCTGCATCAGGAACGTTGAACCCTATACGACGTACGGGTTAAAATTAATGTTATCGAAATACTCCGTTCAGAAAACTTGACTTCTAACTATATGTACATTTATATTAGATCGGGGAAAGAGTTTCTTCGTATTTTGTTGTTTTCAAACAGTGCGGCTAGAGCGAGCTGCATCAGGAACGTTGAACCCTATACGACGTACGGGTTAAAATTAATGTTATCGAAATACTCCGTTCAGAAAACTTGACTTCTAACTATATGTACATTTATATTAAATCGGGGAAAGAGTTTCTTCGTATTTTGTTGTTTTCAAACAGTGCGGCTAGAGCGAGCTGCATCAGGAACGTTGAACCCTATACGACGTACGGGTTAAAATTAATGTTATCGAAATACTCCGTTCAGAAAACTTGACTTCTAACTATATGTACATTTACATTAGATCGGGGAAAAAGTTTCTTCGTATTTTGTTGTTTTCAAACAGTGCGGCTAGAGCGAGCTGCATCAGGAACGTTGAACCCTATACGACGTACGGGTTAAAATTAATGTTATCGAAATACTCCGTTCAGAAAACTTGACTTCTAACTATATGTACATTTATATTAAATCGGGGAAAAAGTTTCTTGGTATTTTGTTATTTTCAAACAGTGCGGCTAGAGCGAGCTGCATCAGGAACGTTGAACCCTATACGACGTACGGGTTAAAATTAATGTTATCGAAATACTCCGTTCAGAAAACTTGACTTCTAACTATATGTACATTTATATTAGATCGTGGAAAAAGTTTCTTCGTATTTTGTTGTTTTCAAACAGTGCGGCTAGAGCGAGCTGCATCAGGAACGTTGAACCCTATACGACGTACGGGTTAAAATTAATGTTATCGAAATACTCCGTTCAGAAAACTTGACTTCTAACTATATGTACATTTATATTAGATCGTGGAAAAAGTTTCTTGGTATTTTGTTGTTTTCAAACAGTGCGGCTAGAGCGAGCTGCATCAGGAACGTTGAACCCTATACGACGTACGGGTTAAAATTAATGTTATCGAAATACTCCGTTCAGAAAACTTGACTTCTAACTATATGTACATTTATATTAGATCGTGGAAAAAGTTTCTTGGTATTTTGTTGTTTTCAAACAGTGCGGCTAGAGCGAGCTGCATCAGGAACGTTGAACCCTATACGACGTACGGGTTAAAATTAATGTTATCGAAATACTCCGTTCAGAAAACTTGACTTCTAACTATATGTACATTTATATTACATCGGGGAAAAAGTTTCATCGTATTTTGTTATTTTCCAACAGTGCGACTAGAGCGAGCTGCATCATGAACGTTAATATTCTCAGACTGGAAACGCTGGAACCAAGTTTGTGCTATACTGAGAAACTCTGAAAAATCCCCAGAAATCTGCAGCGCGGCTGAACCGCGTCCGCACGGCATAATTAACCTGCTGATGGAAGGGCATTCTTAAAGCCCGCCTGGCTAGCTATCACCACAGATTACTAAATAGTTACTATCACCACCTTACCTAAGTATCGCTGCCAAACATCAATGCTCACAACTTTATATTTTTTTTTATTCCCAACTGTTAAACCCTTGACAACATCTCACCTGGTGGTAAGTGACGATGTTGCCGAAGATAGAAGCGGGCTTACTAAGATTCCCCAACGCAATGGGGAACTGGCTATCTTATCTTCATGCCGGAACACACCAATGATTTATCAACATTGATATTTGGCGGCAAGACTTAGATAAGATGGTGATAGCTAGCCAGGCGAGCTTAGAAAATGCCCTACCACCAACAAAACCGAGTCTTACAATTGACCCCGCTGGGAATCGAACCCGCGACCTCCTGTGTAAAGCCAGTGAACTTTGCCTCTGAGCTACGGAGGCGGTTAAAATGATGTGTTCCGACTTGAATATACGGTAGCCAGTTCCCCATTGAGTTGGGGAATTTTGGTAAGCCCGCTTCCATCTTCGGCACCATCGTAACTTACCATCAGGTGAGATGATGCCAAAGGCTTACCAATTGTGAACAAATAAAGTAAAGAACAGATGGATATAACAGGGTATGAATTGCATAAAGCAAAACGATTTACATGTAGCATGCATGTAGGCCCGATCGCCCTATTTCAGGGTAGGCTCGAGCCCCTCGGTGGGGATTTATATGAGCTGATATGATGATGATGATGATGTGGGTCTATAACCACAATATAGATAACTGCAACCTACACAGAGATACACTTTTATATGTATTGAACTGGTTTTTTTCTGCGGCTTCGACCACATGGACATCATTTTTAACCTACTTCAAAAAAGGAGGAGGTTCTGTGTTCGTCTGTATGTATTTTTTTTGTATGTTCATAGATATTTTTGTCAATTGAGGACCAATTTACGAAAATCTTTGCCTTCGTAGTGGTCCCAAATATATTTTTTTTATCGGTTTGGTATTTTTTTTACAAAAAAAAACAATAAAAATTAAGAAAAACTGAAGTCGGTTGTTTTAAACGTATTTAGCGTTGTCAATATTAAGACTGTTATCGAGGATGCATCGTGAGTCATGGTCTTGAATTCATAAAAAAATACCAAAAAAATGCACTTTCAGTCTTTTTACGACTTTTTGAATTTTCCGGGCAACTTTTTCAATATTTCTTGCCCTAAAAACCTTACTCGGACTAATACGAACATTTTAATACACAAACTGTTCAAATCGGTCCAGCTGTTTTCAAGTGGTGTGTTTACCAACGAACATCATGTTATAGATCCCACTGCTTTTGAAATAATATCCCCCTTGTTTTTCCCCAAATTTCTATCCCTGGCCGCTTTAATCTTATCCTCAAGCCTGCGTAGACATCCACGATGCGTCTTACAGGCTTCATAACTGTACCTAATTATCTTTGAGTAAAAAGGCTCTGACATAGTTACAGATGGACAGACAAACGGATATGGTGAAACAGTAAGTGTTCTTAAGAGCAGGCTCCCAGCGTGGCACTGGTGAACAACCTGATATGAAATCAGCTTTACAGTTGAATTTCGCGTGAGTGTCTTAAAGTGACTTACGTCCTTTACTTCGGGCGTAAATGCACATTTTAGTTTATTGCGAGCTTAGTGAACATTCTAGAAAAATTTCGTCTTAGCCGTTTTATCAATACCTTTATTATCTTCATCATTGCATTATTTTACTGTTGGTGTTTATTTCATGCGCCTAACTTATGTGATTTAAAATAAAAATGTAAAAATCTTTAAAAACTACATAGTTTTACAAAGTAAAATGTATCGAGCGAATACTAATAAATCGTGTTTCTGTTTTAGCCATACTAAAGAAAAAGGTTCTAAGAATCGGATGTGTAGTATTTACGTTTAGCAAGCTTGCGGCTGACTCATTATATTCTAGCAAAAATGTATTTACGAGTATTTTGGGAGCCTGCTCTTAATTTGACTACGGAACCCTAAAAAAATACCCACCTAAGGGGCGACATTAAGCAAAAAATTCGCAATGCGGACAGCTATTTCAATATAATTGCGTTTTCATTGCTCGATTTGAATCACAAAATGTTCAACGCATAATGATTTGCTAGGTTTTGGTAAGTGGTAAAAACAATAAGTTCGTATTTAAATACTAGACGATAAAGCTGGCATAGGAATATTTTAAGGTTGTTTTAGTTTCTTTTTAGGGTTCCGAGCCTCTTAGGGACAAAACGGAACCCTTTTAAGATCACTCACGCGTCAATTCATACATCCGTCACATATTCGCAAAATCGTTTCCCATACAAACTTAAAATTGCTGCTTCTTTTTATTTATTAAAAATTTGAGTGTGTTTGACTGCAACTCATCCGATGGTAAGTGATGATGCAGTCGAGGATGGTACACGCAAACTCAAATTATGCATATTCACTCTTGCCTTGAATATCCCCAAATTATAGGAATCGGGAAACACTGACGCAGTCAAGGAGTTCCATGAACTAATAAATGAACAAGCATAACGATAAAATAGATGTGCTGATTCTAATGAAACTTTATAGACAAGAGCAAGTCACAAAATCCTAGTTTGTGGAATAGATAACATTAAAAATAATGTTGTCACTAAATAAATAGTAATTTAAAGTTTTCATAGTAATCTTAAAATTCGCTACTCGAGAATAAAGTATTTCGAACATTTAATCTATTTACAAACTAGAATTTGGTGACTTGCGTTTGCGTTTAAAGTAACACTAGAATCTACTTATCCATTTTTAAGAAGTAGTAATTTTCAGTTTATATGCGAAACGATCTCTTTCTTATCGTGTGTCTCTTTCTTATTAACCGTGCTATCCAAGGGATTAGACGGTGGTTGCCTGGTGTTGCACTTAGCATCACCCGCGGTCACGTGTAGGGCATTTAGATTAACACCTACAGACGTGTGCAACGCGACCTTCATACACATCTGGAATCAGATGTGCAGGTTTCAGTTGCAGGATAGAAGTTTTTGACGAATATGTATACCTGGGACATATAGTCAAGTTAGGTAGGTCCAACTTCAAGAAAGAGATGAATCGACGAAACCAACTCGGCTGGGCAGCATTCGCAATATCTTCAAGTCCCAGTGTCTCAAAAGTAAGGTCTTCGACCAGTGTGTGTTTCTAGTGATGATATACGGAACTGAAACATGGTCGCTTACTATGGGCCTCAGAAGAAGGCTCAAGGTCACCCAAAGGGCAAAGGAGCTATATATGCTCGGAATTTCCCTACGCGATCGAATAAGAAATGAGGAGATCCGCAGGAGAACCAAAGTAACCGAATCTACTCACAGAATCGCTAAACTGAAGTGGCACAGGGCACATAGCTCGAAGAACAGATGGCCGTTGTGGTAGTAAATATCTCAAGTGGTGACTGCGCACCGGAAAACGTAGCGTAGCAGGCCTCCCACGCGGTGGAGCAACGACCTGGTGAAGATCGCGGGAAGCTGCTGTATGCGGGCATAATAGGACCGGTCGTCGCTGAAATCCTTGGGGGAGGGGGAGGACTTTGTCCAGCAGTGGACATCTTTCGGCAGATATGATGATTGTGTATAGCCTGAGAAAATTGTATTTTGACTTATACATCGTGTAATAAAAATGGATAGGACTCATCATAATGAACGATTTCCCCCAAGGAATCATTACCTAATCATTTCTCAAAAAAATATTATATTCCATACTAGAATAGTACAACAGTTGCTTCATTTGTATGAACATTGAAGAGTTCAAAAACGAACTGACCTGATCACACATACAGACGAAGCAGCCAATTGACGATATGAGCTTATCAAGGGATAACCTGCTAACGACTGCGAGATTATTACTATCATCACATCAGCTCATATACGTCCCCACCGAGGGGCTCGAGCCTACCCTGAATTAGGGCGATCGGGCCTTAGTCGACCACGCGGGCCCAGTGCGGGTTGGTCGACTTCAAACACAACCTTTGAGTTTCTTCGCAGGCGTATGCAGGTTTCCTCACGATGTTTTCCTTCACCGTAAGAGCGTCGGATAAACGTACATATGAAATCGAAATTCGAAAACACATTGGTACGTGGCAGGATCGAACCACGACCTCCCGGACAGGTGGCAGCGGCCCTTGCCGTTACTACACGACTAAATAAATAAGTAAGTACAAAAATGTTTTTGCGAATAGACTGTGACTGTCTTAGGAAAGATATTCAGTATAATTGGGACAAGATGAAAGATATAAATGAAATAATTTTCGATAAACCTGAAAACTTCGTGAAATATTCGTATTTCGCACAGCAATGGATAACCGGCTGCGCTCTAGCTAAAACCTGGCACTTGCGATTCCTGCACACAGCACTGATATCTACACTAAATCGTGTTCGGTTCACGCGGCTCGCTTGTGGAATGCACCACAGATTACTAAATACTTAAATAGTTACTTCGTAAATGCACTGCCAGTGTAAATAAGAATGTGTCACTGTGCCTCCGTCTCCACGTTCAAGGCCCGACTTATGAAGACATCCGTTTATTTGTGTATTCCTACTTGAGCTACGTACGTATTTATTTATGTAAGTATGTAAAGTATTATAGTATGTAAATTTTATTTATTTATATCTTTATTATATTTTATTAATTATGTAAGTAAGTATATTTATTATATGTATCTAAATGTAATATTACATTACAACTTTAGATTAATGTTTTCACTTCTTCTAAAATGTGTACTAATTATGTTGTTTCTTTGCATACAGTGTAAATCCTTTCAGTAATTAAGGGGTGGCTGGAAGAGATCCCTGTTTGGGATAAGTCCACCTTTTTTTTTGTAATGTATATCAATAATTGTATATTTTGTTGTACAATAAAGAGTTTACAAACAAGCAAACAAACTTTCAGGTGCAAGATAAATTTGAAAAGAGTTTTTATACTCAAAAGCCAAATGCTCAAATTTGAAAAAGGCGAGCATAGTAAAGTGTAGTCAGCTGCAAATAATCAAACATGTAAACAAAATATTTGATTACATTTTTATCTACATTTTGGACATCGAGCATCTTCTTATGAGCATTTCATTTATTTAATCATCGTGTTTAGTTCATTTAAGACTTATATACCAACTGAAAATCGTTCAATTTTAAGAAAAAAACTTCACAATTTGTTTACATGATTTGCCATTTCTAAACAACTAGACTGTATTTCCTACAATTCTATTGAAAGTAAAAGACAACTCTGGCACCTTCATTCCACCTCTAAATTATATCATCACATCAACTTCAAAATATTAAAGGGATCTACTGTCACCGGGAACACGGCTTCGTACCAAATTTCAGCCTTATCAAACCCCTGGAAGTCGCTCTTAAATTGATAGCAAGATTTAAATTAAACACAATACCATACATACAAACATTGCATAATTTTCGTAAAAAACTAAAAACTTATAGGTACAAGCTTTTAATATTGCATTGTCACGTGATATACATATGCATGAAAAATTTCAGCTCAATCGGAAACCGGGAAGTGGGTCAAATTTAACTTGCAATATTTCACCCGAACAAACATACATAAATAAATAAATAAATAATAAGTATTCTGGGACAAATCACACATGGTCATCTGGCCCCAAAGTAGGATTCCCTGTGTTATGGGTTACCAGAGACTGATATACATACTTATATACGCTTAAATACATACATACATAGATATTTAACACCCAGACACAGAGCAAACAAATCTGCTCATCACACAAATGCTTGCCCTGGGTGGGGATCGAACCCACAACCCTCGGATCAGTAGTCAAGGGCACTAACCACTGAGCCACCGAGTCAGCATTGCAAGTTAAATAAAAGCTTGTAAAAAGAGGTAGTTTATTTATTTATAAAGTACGAGTATCGAGTGTGTGAAATATACTTTGCTGTAGTTATATTTTACAGAGCCGCCAGTTTCTAAATAAAACACACTATTTATTATTATAACAGCTCATATACGTCCCCACCGAGGGGCTCGAGCCTACCCTGAATCAGGGCAATTAGGCCTTAGTCGACCACGCGGGCCCAGTGCGGGTTGGTCGACTTCACACACAACCTTCGAGTTTCTTCGCAGGCGTGTGCAGGTTTCCTCACGATGTTTTCCTTCACCGTTAAAGCAATCGGTAAGTATATGTACGTAAGTTTTTGAAAAACTCATTGGTACATTGGCCGTCCAGATTTGAACCCGGTACCTCTGGTTAGATGGACCGAGTCGTTACCGGTTGAGCCACCGACGCTTTTAAGACACACTAACTTTTCTTCATTTTAATCGTTTAAAATTTCGTTAAGAGTATTGGTACTCATTTCGTTAAGTGCATCGGTGGTGTAACGGCTAAAGCCTGCTTCTCCGGGAGGTCGTGTTTCCAATCCTGCCATGTACCAATGTGTTTGCAAATTTCGAATTCATGTTTGTGTATCTGACGCTCTTACGGTGAAGGAAAACATCGTGAGGAAACCTGCACACGCTTGCGAAGAAACTCGAAGGTTGTATGTGAAGTCGACCAACCCACACTGGGCCCGCGTGGTCGACTAAGGCCCGATCATTCAGGGTAGGCTCGAGTCCCTCGCTGGGGACGTAATATGAACTGATGATAATTAGGATACAAACGGTTAAGCAAATTGTAAAAAACCGTATGCAGATTGTTAATGAGCGTGCGAAGCGAGCGATATTAGGTTTGGTCAGGTTGAAGCTTCCCCTCCTATGGGTAGCAGAAATTTGCGTATGACATTTCATAATTAGCCAGGACTTTTTGTAAAATGTCGAATAAGACCAAATATATGCCTGCGACATATACACCCTACTTAATGTTATTTTCAACTGACTTTAAAACTGCATCATCACTTGCCATCAGGTAAATTGCAGTCAAACGCACTCAAATATTTATTAAATAATTGAAAACGCTAAACACGTTAAAAAACCGACTTCCATCGCAATAACTTAGTACATTTTTGCATTATTATTTTTAGTTTTTGTTAAACATTGATTTTGATAAAATTTATACGGGACCACACGGGAAGTACTAGCTTTCAAATAAAAAAAGAATCATAAAAATCGGTTCACCCAGTCCAAAGTTATGAGGTAACATACATAAAAAAATATAAAAAAACATACCGACGAATTGAGAACCTCCTCCTTTTTGGAAGTCGCTTGAAAAATAACAAGAGGAGGTTTTATATCAACTGTTTCTTTGTCTGTGTTAGTTACTTGATATCTACGCCGAATATACGGACCGTTTATATACAAATTGCCTGGCTCGGCATTTTATAATCAGCGTACAGCATTTTAAAATTTGCCTGACCCTTGATATACGGACCGTTTATATACAATTTGCCTGAACATTTGTAAAATGACTAACGATACATTCGCTCGGTTATTTTGCAATCTGCTTACAGCATTTTAAAATTTGCCTGACCCTTGATATACGGACGAATTATACAATTTGCCCGACCATTAGTAAAATGATTAATCATACAATATACCTGCCACATATTGCAGCTCAGCTCATATACTTCCCCACCGAGGGGCTCGAGTCTACCCTGAATTAGGGCGATCAGGCCTTAGCCGACCACGCGGGCCCAGTGCGGGTTGGTCGACTTCAAACACAACCTTTGAGTTTCTTCGCAGGCGTATGCAGGTTTCCTCACGATGTTTTCCTTCACCGTTAAAGCAATCGGTAAGTATATACGTAAGTTTTGAAAAACTCATTGGTACATTGGCCGTCCAGATTTGAACCCGGTACCTCTGGTTAGAAGGACCGAGTCGTTACCGGTTGAGCCAGCAATACCACATGTATACGGTTCAAATAATATGTTATTTATTTATCGTATGGCATTCATATTACACACTGGTTATAAAAAAAAAAAAAAAAAAAAAAAAAACCTAAATGTTGCAGTTTTGCAGATATGAACTCGCGGCCTCAGTCAGGGTTTTAAAATCCTCAATTTGTTTGATATATAATCTCGCTATGTGCCCTGTCCACTGCCACTTCATTTAAGCGATTCTGTGAGCTATTGTCGGTTACTTTGGTTCTCCAGCGGTTCTCTGCTGTGAAGATCGCGGGAAGCCGATGGATGCGGGCAGCGCGGGACTGGTCGTCGTGGAAATACTTAGGAGAGGCCTTTGTCCAGCAGTGGACGATTTTCGGCTGATATGATAATGATAATCTCGGAGATAAGGCCACCACCCACTAACCGCCTCCGTAGCTCAGAGGTAAAGTTCACTGGCTTTACACAGAAGGTCGCGGGTTCGATTCCCTGCGGGGTCAATTGTAAGACTCGGTTTGGTTGGTGGTAGGGCATTTTCTAAGCTCGCCTGGCTAGCTACCACCATCTTATATAAGTCTTGTCGCTAAATATCAATGTTGATATCATTGGTGTGTTCCGGCATGAAGATAAGATAGCCAGTTCCCCATTGCGTTCGGGAATCCTGGTAAGCCCGCTTCCATCTTCGGCAACATCGTCACTTACCACCAGGTGAGATGTTGTCAAGTGTTTACCAATTGTTAATAAAAAAACCCTAAAGGAACATTGCACCGTGGCACTAGCAAACTAGAACACCAAAACTAATTCATTACTCATTTTCCTTTGTTGACGGAAATTTGGAAACAGTAACACTATTATGAAGAGGGTTCACTGCTGCGTCTGATCTCTATCCGCATTGAAGTCCGCCGAACTTGCGAGCGATTATTAAATTTGCTCAGATCCTTGTTATCTGAGCGAACGTTTTCTCAAAGTATATAAAGTCAAACTCAAAGTAGGTATATTTATTGCAATTATAGGTACAAAAATATGGTCTTTAATAATAAAATTTATCTTACCTCTATAATGTACCTAAAATTGCGTGCAACAATGATCATTGAAACCCTAAAAAAAAACCAAAAAAATTTTAAGCACCTAATTTAATTCGTACCCGCCTTTGATTTCGTTATTGTTGGTTTATGTTGTGTATTTAAGTATAATTATATTATTTCACACTTTTGACAGAATTTCATTTTGAAGTCGGTTTTAAGTTTCTTTAAACTTTTTTTATTTTCTTTATTTTTAGTGGTATAATGCTATTTATCTAGCAACGTTAAATCCAATCACCTATACTCACTAACAGGAATTATCAAATTATAATAGATGTGTTTCATTAACAGATACAGAGTCGTGTGGCTTCCATCATCATCTCAGCAGCATGAAATTTAAGGAGTTAAATCGTCCATCATTAGCTCATCTGAATAACCTGAAGGAATATAACTATCGGTCTATGCATACCTACGTATTAATTTAAATTTGTAGTATTTATTTAAATTTATTAAATAAATACTACGTAAGAATTTTCCTGCAACTCCTAACCGTTAAGGAGTTGTACCTTCCTACATCAGCTTATCAACATGAGAATATGACTTACAGACGCAAGTATATTAATAGCTTTAGAAAACATATGAATCACGTAATTAGTGCCTTTAAAATTCAAATTTTTCATTATTTTTGAAGGGTTGCCCTCGATTTCCCTGGGATCCCATAATCAGATCCTGACTTGGTGACAATGGGACCCCCTCGGGAGTATACTCTTTCCAATGAAAAAAGAATTTTGAAAATCGGTCCACAATTGACGGAAAAATCGGTGAACATACATCAAAAAAAATATATATACAGCCGAACTTAGTACCTCCTCCTTTTTGAAGTCGGTGAAAACCGACTTCAATAAGAAATTTTCTCAAAAGTATGAAATAATATTTTTATAATATATGAATACACGAAATTAACCAAAGGTAGGTACGAATAAAATAAGGGGCTTGAAATTTTTTTTGAGGTCGGTGCCAGAGCCATCGAATCTAAAACATTCGATAGGTAAGTAGCTGTGTGCTGGTACCGACCTACAAAAAAAATGTAGGCCCGTTATTTGATTCGTACCTACCTTTGATTTTTGTTGTTCGTTGATTTCGTGCATTCATGTATTAATGATATTATGTCATACTTTTTTAATTCTTTTTTATGTCGGTTTTTTAGTTTTTTTAAACTTTTATTTTCACAAAATAGATTATAGTGATTAATTGCCGTCTCCGCCGAAAAGAGGAGTTAAATTTTAGTATACATGTATATATGTACGTTGGTTCGTATGTATGTACACATGTATGTCGCATGTGTGTATGTATGTACGTGTGTTCTGTGTGTACATGTGTGCCCATCAGTTTACATGTCTGCACATGTGTGTACATGTGTGCACATTTGTACACATGTGTGTTTGCATGTGTTTAAATGTGTGTGCATGTGTACACATGTGTGTACATGTGTTCACATGTGTGTCCATGTGTTTACAAGTGTTATATAGTTCTTAATTGGGCGAAACTAATCTTGCGCATCCCCCAGCACATTTATAATCGTTTGTAACGAACGAGTAAACTGCAGTCGTGTGACGGAGCTGACACACACATTTTGTCTCATTAATTAGCCTTCCCAATTCCGATCAAAGAAACTCGAATTATCGTTGATTAAACATATAAATCCAGCGGCTTCCCGCGACCTTCACCAGGTCATCGGTCCACCGAGTGGGAGGCCTGCCTACACTACGCTTTCCGGTGCGTGGTCGCCACTCGAGAACTTTACTACCCCAACGGCCATCTGTTCTACGAGCTATGTGCCCCGCCCACTGCCACTTAAGTTTAGCAATTCTGAGAGCTATGTCGGTTACTTTGGTTCTCTTACGGATCTCCTCGTTTCTGATTCGATCACGCAGAGAAACTCCGAGCATAGCACGCTCCATTGCCCTTTGAGTGACCTTGAGCCTTCTTATGAGGCCCATAGTAAGCGACCATGTCTCAGTTCCGTACGTCATCACTGGCAACACACATTGGTCGAAGACCTTGGTCTTAAGACACTGCGGTATCTGGGACGTAAAGATATTGCGAAGCTTCCCAAACGCTGCCCAGCCGAGTTGGATTCGACGATTGATCTCTTTCTCGAAGTTGGACCTACCTAACTGGACTGTTTGTCCCAGGTATACATATTCGGTAACAACTTCGAGTGTAGAGCCTCCAACCTTCAGAGGAGTAGGTATGACACGGACGTTTGACATAATTTTCGTCTTGTCCATGTTCATTCTAAGACCCACTTGTTGAGAGGCTCTACTGAGGCCATCGAGCATTGTGCCTAAGTCGTCCATAGTCTCAGCCATGACCACGATATCGTCAGCGAATCGAAGGTGGGTGATGTACTCGCCGTTGATATTGATGCCGAGTCCACCCCAGTCCAAAAGCTTAAAAACATCTTCCAGGGCAGCGCAGAACCAGTCGTCGTGGAGATCCTTGGGGGAGGCCTATGTCCAGCAGTGGACTTCCTTCGGCTGATATGATGATGATGATGAAACATATAAATATGTGCACAAACGCTGGAGTGTTCTAGTAGACTAGAAGAACTTCACTCGCTTTCGTTGAATAAACAAAAATAAAAAAAATAGTAAACAGCAAGGAAATATATATTATTATTCGAAAAACCTGAAATCTGTTAGGTACAGGCTTATAATTAAAAATAGTTTTTATGCTTAAAAAAGCCAAATGCTCAAACAAGGTTCCAAGTTAAAAAAAAAACGGTAAAGTGCGAGTCAGAACCGCGCACAAAGGGTTCAGTACCAGATGGCGCTAGTTTCCCCACGTTTAAAAAAACACGTTTTTTTGTATGGAGACTTTCAGTTTTTCTAATTTTTAGTATTTGTTGTTATAGCGGCAACAGAAATACATCATATGTAAAAATTTCAACTGTCTAGCTAGCACGGTTCATGAAATACAGCCTGGTGACAGACGGACGGACAGTGGAGTCTTAGTAATAAGGTCCTGTTTTTACCCTTTGAGAACAGAATTCTAGTTGTTTTGAAATTATCAAGTATGTAAACAAACATTTTATCATTAATTGTATTTTGTCTTAATCACATTACATTTTGGACATCGAGGATGTTTCACAAGCATTTTATTCATTCAATCACTGTGTGTTTGTAGTTCATTTAAGACTTACTGAAAATAGTTAAATTTTAAGAAATATCTTCATGATTTGTTTACGATTTTTACCATTTCCAAAACAACTAGACTGTATTTCCTACGATAAGTAAAAGTTATATAAAAAATTATAGACTAATATTTATCGTAGGAAATACAAATTTATATTCTATTCAGGTAATATGAGTCTTCCTTCAAATTTCATCATCAGATCAACTCCAAAATAATAGAAGGACCTATCGTCACCGTGAATACGGATTTAACTAGTAACTATTTCTTGTAATTAGCTTGTAGTTATTATATCAGCTCATATACGTCCCCACCGAGGGGCTCGAGCCTACCCTGTTAGCTTGTAGTAACTATTTCTATTTACCAGTTTGTAAATAAGGCTGTAAGCTCCCCAAATCAAATAAAATAAAATGAAATACCAAATTTCCGCTCAATCGGACTCCTGAAATTCGCTCTAAAAATTGATCGCAAAATTAAAACAAAACTAACATACCAAAAAATTTCAAGTTAAGTAAGCTTTTAAAAATAAGGAAAATGCGTTGACAACTTTTTTGTACGAGCTTAATACTTACGTAGATCCTGAATGTCCATTATAAATATTAGAAAAAAAATATCGGTTCAGTAATTTTGGAAATTACCTTTTACTATCTAATATATGAAATATATGGTGCGTCGGTGGTGTAACGGCTAGGGCCGCCACCTCCTATCCGGGAGGTCGTAGATCGACGCTCTTACGGTAAACATTGTGAGGAAAGCTAGCTGCACACGCCTGCAGAGAAACTCGTAGGTTGTGTGTGAAATCGACCAACCCGCACTGGGCCCGCGTGGTCGACTAAGGCCCGATCGCTCTAATACTGGGTAGGCTCGAGCCCCACGGTGGGGACGTATATGAGCTGATATGATGATATAATATATACTATGTAATATAATCATCATATCATTTTGCAAAAGAGACTATCTTGGTTCTCCTACGGATCTCTTCATTTCTGATTCGATCGTGTAGAGAAACTCCGAGCACAGCCAACAGAAAAGCTATAATTAAGTGGTAGTGAGCGGGGAACATAGCTCGTACAACAGATGACCGTTGGGGCACTAAAGTTCTCAGGAAGACGTAGCGTGGGCAGGCCTTCCACTCGGTGGACCGACAACCTGGTGAAGGTCGCGGGAAGCCACTGGATGCGGGCAGCGCAAGACAGGCCGTTGTGGAAATCCTTGATATAGAGGTGTTTGTCCAGCAGTGGACGTTCTTCGGCTGATATGAACATGACAATAAGAACTAATGAAATGTTTTAGTGCACAAACTTTATCATTGGCGTAAGTTTGGAGTAAAATGGACATACAAAATAACTTGAAGTCAACAATAATCTTGCTGGCACCAGCGACTTCGCGTGGAGAGATCATCTCGAAGAAAAAACCCTTTGTTTTTATTTACCAACCAATTTGTATGAACACAAAACCCTATCCTAAGTCTATCTCTTAAATATCATTGAAAACGATATCCAAATAGGCTCAGCCATTGTGGAGATCAGTATGCACAAACGCACATACATGCATCTAAAATTCTGCTACGATAAATTATTACAATCAATAGCTCTATTCCCAACAATTTTAATAATAAGGCTATTAAGAGATATTTGTACAGAAATTAGGTGAAATTGATAGTTATAATGGGCCCACTTTAACCACACCCTGGACACTTCATACAGCGGGCCAGAAATTACTTTTCAATAATCGTATAACGAAACAAACAAAATGGCGACGAAATCCTATACGTTCGACAACCAAACTGTAACCAATCTGTATCAATCTGGGTGACGAAGGGGTGAGGTCGCAATCTAGACAGCGGCAGGGAGTGTCCATACTGTATGTTAGTACTAATATATATCCTTTGCTATAACATGTTAGCTCAATAAGGCTGCCAGAGTAGATAAAACATTGTACTGTACTTGCAAAATAAAAATGTAAGTTTATTTTATACCTCCGGCTGTATACCTTGGTTCATACTTCATAATTAACGGAGAGCAAACTCAACTGATCAGTGATTTTCAGTGAGAAATCGGTTAAATTGGCGGAACGATTTGCCAGATCGAGGGTTTGATCGCATTTATAAATTTAACTAGGTATGTAGTTTGAAACTACGTGAGTAAGTAGAGTAAGCAGAAGCAAGAGCGAAACGTTTTTTTTTATTTAAAAAAGACTCCATTTTTCATTTTGCGTTATAATTTAAAATATACACAGTGGGTCTGTGAGCTGTAGACTTCGCGAGTTTTTTGAACCGGCTAAAATATGATATATTTTACGTTTTCAACTACCACGGATCCATCATTTTGAAAAATTTCCTGAAAATGAATCGACATAAAATGTTTCATAATTATCATTATCGAACCTGCTCACAAAATTTCACCAGAATCGGTTGAGAAATGCGACCTGTAGATGAGAACAGCCGGACATCTGCCAGACATATGAAAGCGTTTTTGCCTAAACTGAAATGGAGACGCTTCGCGCTCACTGGGTCAATAACTGAGCATATTATAGACGAGAAGCATGCGGCATTCAAAAAAACTTTTCTGTATGGGAAAGAAGGTAAAGTTTGAATTTTTATCACAAAAATAATTTGAGTCTATGTCAACAGAAAGTACCTTAGGTTTAGATGTACTAGCGAGTATTAAAATATGCGGCATAGAGGGCTTTATTTTTTGATGGTATTGACTTAAAAGCTTAGCAACAATTTTTTTTACAGCTCTAACTGACAAGTATTTGATATTAATTTTAACTTGATACCTTAATGCGTCCATGAGAAAAACTATCTTGACAGATAGACAGACATACATACGAAAAACAGTTAATGAAGTAAAATTTTTTTACGCATGCTTGACTTGGGGAGTAAGCTGGTGGATGCGTCACGAGAGCGTTACGGAAGTGGGATCGGGCGAGGCGAACGGAAATTGAGAGGGATATTATATAAATTAGTGAAGATAAAAAGAGAGATACTATTTATTTTTGTTTACCAACAATATTGGTTGCCAAGGCAACAATATCGGTGGTCAAAACAATCAAAACAAACATAAAATAAAAAAGATTTGATCATTTTCAGAGGATAATAAAACTCTTTTCGTAAACTGTCTATTCCTCCATATGACAAAAAAAAGATTTGCTTATTTTCTGAAGACTAAGTATTTACTTTCATACATATAGAGGAGCTAAAGAAGTTTTACTTCAGCCATGTGGTCTAAAGCACACTTTTTTTTTGAGGCGTAGAACCCTAAAAATATACAATTTGTCAACGTTTGTTGATTAAGATATTTTTATTATACGCTTGCCATCTCTCGAGTAGTAATTTCACCTTTATTGTTACTTAAGATAAATAATCTCTGGATTTAAATTACGACGAACCCAAGAATTCTTCAAAACCCAAAAACAATTATTTTTCTTTAATTTGAGAGTTCTGCTCTTATCTGTGGGGTAGTCACCATTTCTTTTTATACGAGGCAAGCAATAATAATATAAAAACTTTTTCGTAGACACCTCAAATACAGCATAATACAGTATGTATGTATACCTACGTTATTATAAGGACCTTATAATAACACTAGACAGACGAGCTTTCAACTATAATAACATTTGACCCTTATATGTTTTCTATATAAATATACTCGAAATGAGTTGAAGTAAGCTGAGTATCCTTTAAAGTCTTGTCCTAGAAATGTTAAAAACTAGAAAAGAATATTAACAGGTATTTTAGTTAATTTTTTAAAGCAATCTAACAATACTCTCGTAATTATAATAAAACGATACAATTATCATGTTTATCTCAAATAAATCTGTCTAAAACATTCTCTCAACGCTCTTTAGTTATTTTTGACTGTTTAAATGCTGCTCATTTTAATTTGTAAACCGATCACTTGTTATTTATTTCAGATCATTAAAATTACTAATGATCAGTTCCGTTATCTGATACTACTTAGATGATCGATTTTCGTTTGTTTTCAAGTAGTAATTTAATTATTTTTCGGAAACCGTAGATAAGTGTTAAAACATCATTCAAAAAAATTCCATCATCCAACATTTCATCTCGGTATATCCATCATTCAAATTTCCTTATAAATAATTATTTGCTGCTGCTTTCGTAAACACCCTTCTCGGGTCTTTATTTCACAAGTTAAATTAATTTCATGTGGAAGCACGCATCTTAATTTAAATCCACGCCTTAACTACCACCTACTACCTAAGTCATGCTACACACTAAGGGTCAAAACCAGAGGCTGGGCAGCAGCGACACTGCGATCGCCAACCCGCCTGCAAAGCGTGGCGATTACGGCAAAATCCCCTTACTTGGGCGAGGCCTATGTCCAGCTGTGGAAGTCTTTTGGGTGATGTGATGATGGACGTCATCATTACACGTTAAAGCAGGCTGATTAGTTAATAAAGGTTGTTAAATAGCGGCCACTGTCTCAGGCTGGAATAACGCTAAGTTAAAGATATAGTAGAAGAATAAAAAGAGAAAGTGAGGAAGGTAAAGATAGAGAAGAATAATAGTACCTAATAAGAAGGAGAAAATTACAATTGATAATGATAAGAAAAATGCAAGTAGTTAATCATCTCTTCTGTCTATTCACATATAAGGCAACGACATGTAGAAGGGATGTAATAGTTGTTTGTTATGACTTTAATCTTTAATTTAAGAGCTAGTCTAGCCCAGCTCCGTAGCCCAGAGGCAAAGTTCACTGGCTTTACACAGGAAGTAGCAGGTTCGATTCCCGGCGGGGTCAATTGAAAGACTCGGTTTGGTTGGTGGAAGGGCATTTTCTAAGCCCGCCTAGCTAGCTACCACCATCTTATCTAAGTCTTGCCGCCAAATATCAATGTTGATATCTTTGGTGTGTTCCGGCATGAAGATGAGATAGCCAGTTCCCCATTGCGTTGGGGAATCTTGGTAAGCCCGCTTCCATCTTCGGCAACATTGGCACTTACCACCAGGTGAGATGTTTTCAAGGGTTTACCAATTGTGAATATAAAAAAAAGTCTCTTGTCAGTGCAGCATCCATGTTAGTTCAGTTGTGTAACTCCCTCCATCTTCCTCTATTCAAAGCCGTTTCCTTTGTCTGTTATGCAAGGCTGCAAAATTGTTATTTGGCACGAGTTTCCGCTATTGAAACCTAAGCAAGCGAAGGATTCTAGGATTTGCTGCGCTCGTGGTTCAAAGATAGAATTCTGAGCGTAGCGATGGTTTCAAAGATAGAATCCTGAGCGAAGCGATGGTTTCTAAGATAGAATCCTTAGCGTAGCGAGGGTTTCAAAGACACAAGACGCAAAATAACTTTGCTGCCGAGCAAAACACGCAATTTTTTACCTAACTACAGTGAGGAATATTTTTAGATGCAAGAAATAGTTATTTGTGTAACAAGGGGACAAAGTAATATTTTGTTCAGAGGGAGTTAGTTTGAAACCTGAGCTTAACACGAAATTCAATGTAAGTCGCCTGAGAATAAAGTATTTTGTTCCCGAGTGACATTCACTTTTTTCATTACAACCCATGAGAAAAAGATGTGAAAAGTAAGAAGAGAGCACATGGTCGTTCTTTTATTTCAGGGCTCATTGCCGCAGAAACCTAAGCGACTAGTAATTTTATTCATACATTAGTTGTTCGACCTCTTTGAATAGCTTCAAATTTTAAGCAATAAAGAGTTAGTATTTTAATAGGACAAACTCCTTGGTAACCAATAAAAAAGTGAGTGTATCACCATCAGAAGAGACAAAATTCTATACAGGGAGCAAATTACAATTTAGTTCGCACTTATTCGGAAACCAATCGTCGTTTTTCGAATAGGTGTGATGAAAAATAGCTTAATGCGCTAAGATCACTCAATCCGAGCAGGTTGATAGGTGTTTTATTCATTTTAAGTTCAAATTAATGTGGGCTTCATCGCGGCTGTTACGTTGAAACCGAACGCCCAATTCTCGATTTTTACACGTTTTTATTACTTTTCATCACTTTCAAATAAGTTTAAAAAAATGTGTTCAATTAAAATGAAAGATCTTAAAGTCACCGATTTTTCTGTGTTGGTTTCATTCAATACTAACTATTCGTTTTCGAGAATATTTGCAATTAATGCCAAAAACAGGGTCCACAGTATCTTTTTTTACATTAAAAGTGGAAATATTTTTAAAATTGTATTTAATTAAATCGATTTTTTATTACTTTAAGTTTATTATATATCTTTTTCATGGTGATAGCTTTACACAGTCTTTCAATAACTTGAATTGAATATTGTCATTAGACCCATCTTAAGGCCTTAAAGTGATTCGGTTCTAATTTTAAAAACTCTTTCCACGCTAGCGAATAAAACGCAATTTCGCGCGCTTAAATGGAATGACAAACAATACCTTTCTTATGAGGTGAAACATTGATTTTTCACTTGCGCATACCTGTATTTAGCCTTCTTGCGCCCTACAATACAAACTAGATTATACATTCACATTAAATTTTAATCCTTCAGGGTTGAATAACGCAACTGGGGTCAAACTACTAACGTTTGTCATACATACTGTTAACTCTGTTGTATCTTGAAAGTAATTAAATACGGGCGATGTAATGATGACTCTTGTTTCGTACGGTCCCCATGGGAGTAAGGACGTGAGTCACAGATCAAAAGTTATTATAAACTAGAAGAGACATATGCAAATACAGACAGGATTTCCAACAATCCTCGCTGGAATAGAGTTTAAGTAAGTAGTTAATTTAAAAATCGTCTATGCTTGAACAGGACACTCGACTTTGCTTTGGTATATAGAGTGTAATAAAATGTGTAATGGAGCCGTTACCTTGGGTTTCTACTTATCATAACAATTGTCTTTAAGGAACAAATAGTCTATTTTCAACAAAAAAATTGGACACTCCATATTAAAAATAATAATAATAAATAAATATTTTAAATTGTTCAATCAGCTGATCGATTTGTATGATGAGTGAGCCAATTTGTAGACAACAGTTGTTTAAAATAATGCGTTAAAACAGTTAACGGTTCCTGCACTGATTTTGTTACACCTGTATAAGACTTGTAAATCGCTGAAAAATAAAAAAAATTTCATGAAATAATGTGGTTTTAGTTTTAGAACAGTAGTTGGGGCAATTAAGTTCTCGAGTAGCGACCGCGAACCCAAAGGACGTAGCTTGGGCAGGCCTCCCACTCGGTACACCGACGACCTGGTGAAGATCACGGGATGCCGCTGGATGCGGGCAGCGCAGGACCGGTCGTTGAGAAAATCTTTGAGGGAGGTCATTTTCCAGCAGTGGACGTCTTTCGGCTGATATAAGGAATATGGTTTTAGTAGACAGTAGTGAATCGATGATAACGATGTCATCATATCAGCTAATATAGGTCCCCATCGAGGGGTTGGAGCCTACCCAGAATTAGGGCGATCGGGCCTTAATCGACCATGTAGGCCCAGTGCTCGTTGGTCGACTTCACACACAACCTTCGAGTTTCTTGGCAATCGTGTCCATGTTTCCTCACGATGTTTTATTTTTCCGTAAGAGCGTCGGTGGTGTAATTGTAAGGGCCGCTACCTCCCGTCCACGACGAGGTCGTGGTTTAAATCTTGCCACGAATCATTTTTTTTTTCGAATTTCGACTTCTTATGTACGTTTATTCGACGCTCTTACGGTGATAATAATGTGTTTGTAATAAAGGTTAATGAAACTTTAATGTGTTGTAGATCCTAGACCAAATATTACATTGACACAAACAACAAAAGTGTTTTCACCTCACACACTCACAAGTTTAGTTTGTCATTCCGTTTTAGCGCGCAAAATTGCTTTTTATCCGAGACAGTGGAAAGAGTTTTTAAAATTAGAATGAAATAACTAAGAGGCTGTTTTTATTGCACCTAAAAATTTCCCTCGCTTTTGTGAGGTGAACAAATTGTGTCTTTCGCTTGGCAGCAAAGTTATTTTGCGTCTTGTACCTTTGAAGCTCTACGCTCAGGATCAATAGAGGTAACTCGCGCCAAATAATAACTTACCAGCACTGCTTAAGGCGGTAATGTTAAAGATTCCCGTTATTTTTGTCGTCAATTACTCCTAAACGATTGAAAACCAAAGGTTGTAAAAAAAAATTCTTATTGTTGATAATGTTTCTTAAAGTCAAAAGCTATTAGAAACACGATTGAGCAGTTTTGGCTCGATAATAAAATCCTAAAGATAGGTCTACACCGTTACTTTCAACTGTAGTTATGACTAATATGTTGAAATATTAATTATAAAAAATATGCAACAATATTTGTTATGATATTACAAAGTGAGTAATGTTATTATTTTTAATACTTTCATTGTAGTTTTTGATTGAAATGAAAATCCATTAAAAAGGTGAAAAAGTGTGGTTATTTTCTTTACTCTTTACACTAGAATGCAAATCTCTGTTTTAAAAGAGGTTTCTTGGATATATATTTTTTTCTGTTAATAAAATTTATTAATCGTGTTTCAGAAACTGACAAAATGAAGTCATTGAAACGAAGAATCAGGTAATTTCTGAGAAAAAAACCAGATGCCTGCGACCAAAGTTTCCAATGCGTCGCCTTAAATATAAATTTTACACACGTATTAAGAACCGATTACAATACAATAATTTAATAAAATAATAAAAATGTTATGATTTATTTGTTCGGTTTAGCTTCAATGCGTGTTTTTTTTAATTTTGAAACTGTCTGTTATTCTATTGATTGATGAGATTGAATCGAGCATTACTTATCATCTACTACAGTGACTTACAATAGATAATAAATAAGATAGTTGAGTAATTAAAGTACAGAGACAGCGATTTGGGAAAAGTTTTAAGACACGAGATAAAAAAAAAATTAAACCACAACTCATAAAACATTACCCCTCTTTTTAACAGTCGTAGTCGGGTATATATACCCCCAAAGAACACTCTTTTTTGGACAGTCGGGTGCAAAGTCTCACTTCAATCAATGTCCAGTAACGCCGCAACCTTGCATATTGCAGAGATCGTCTTTGTAATCTCTGAAAAAAGTCCAATTAATTTTAACCCTTCGCATACAAGATGGGGGTCTAACGGTTTTAAAATCTTATATTTTTTTCAAAATTACGTAACGGCGAGGACTGTAATTTTGAGTAGCTGGGTTTGCGGCGTTGCTACGTCGACCTGTTGAGTTAATTCAGTGCTGCGCGGGCGCTTGACTGTGATAAACGTGTTTAGAGTCAGTGAGACGCATATTTGTTTTGTAAAGATTATCATAAAAATTTAAAAAAATATACCTGGAAGTTCCTAACCTCCATTTTAAGACTTATTATTATTTTATGTTTTTTATAATATCATTTAAGTTTAAACTAGGTTTTAAGACTGATTTGTCTATGCTCAGTTTTTCAGTTTGAATGAGTCTCATAAGCCTCATATTATTTCACTGCAAAATTAAATCAAACCATTGATTGCAAGTGAAAATTGGATTTTTATTGTCGTTCTAACTATCCTCTAAATTGATAAAAACGCGTTTTTAATGTATTTTTTAAAGTATACACAGGAGTAACTTATGTTCGGGTTATTTAGAACCCACCTTGTATGGCACGTATTTTTTTGTCACCTCGTATGCGAAGGGTTGATAATAACATTCTACTCTGAATCTTATTCTGTGCGTTAAACTTTGCTCCATAGGTCGCTGTATAAGTGAAAGGGCCTCCCCTGATACAAGCTTGTTTGTATAAAGCACAGTCATTGGGACTTTTACGATCCACATACATGGGGCTGCCAAATGGGCTCATGAAAAAGAGATCCCGAGGCCCGTCTGACAGACGACGAATATGTAAATATTTTTTATTCGTCGAAGAACCTGAGGCCATTAGCATTGAGGGAAGGCAATGTTTGGAATTGGAACGACCCTCCCTGATAGATAGATTCTGAAAATGGTTGGCGATTAAATGAGATAAAGATACGACATCTCTGTAAATACCTACTTTCCTACTGAAGCAGTAAACATCCCCATTTCCGCGTTAGTATAACAAATATAGAAGAACAAACAATTCCTATCTGCAAATATAGGTTACTATCTGTAAATATAGGTTAAAGTATTGATACTATTACTTATAACGGGTGTAAGGAAGTTGGGTTTTACTTAATGAGAAAAAAACTTTTGTTAAGGTGATTTGGAAAAAAATATTTGGAATTCTCGATAATAATAAGAAATTGCTTGTTGTTTAGAATTACAAAGAAGAGACTTTACTATACTACAGGAAGACATTGCGTCGTTGGCTCAATGGTTAAGACTAGCGGGTCCTTAACCAAAGATCCCGGGTTAAAATCTCAGCTCAGATTAACGGTGAAGAGGACGTCGTAAGGAAGCCTACACATCTGATTCCAGGTGTGTATAAAGGTCGCGTTGCGCACGTGCGTAGGCGAATCTTAAATGACCTACACGTGACCGCAGATGATGATAAATATAACTACCGGCGACTATCCCCTGGTTAAAACGGTCTATTATGCTTCGCGATAAGAAAGATGATCTCTCTCTTATCGTGTGGAACAAACAATTAACCGTGCTATCCAAGCGATAGACGGCGGTTGCACTTAGCATCACTTGCGGTCACGTGTAGAGCATTTAGATTTACACCTAGGGACATGTGCAACGCGACATCTGGAATCAGAAGTGCAGGTTTCCTCTCGTTGTTTTCCTTCACTTTTAAAGCAGTCAGTAAGTATATGTACGTACGTAAGTTTCGAAAACTCATTGGCACATTGACCATCCGGATTTGAACCTGGGACCTCTGATTAAGAGGACCGAGTCGTTACCGGTTGAGCCACCGACGCTTACAGAAATATGACTAGTAGATAATATGTTTTGCAAGCCCCATTTTATTTTTTTGTTAAAATTAAGAGCCAAAAATAAATAACAGAATGTGTAAGTATCTGTGAGATCTTGACGAACAGGCTCACAATATTATTGTTGAAGCCTTGTTGACTCAAACTTCAGCTTTCATTAGAAACGTTCTAAGAAAATGTCGTGGAAGGCGAAGTATTGATATTATGTCAACATTTAAATTAACGACAAAAACTCGCGATCCGTTCGAACTTTGCCAATATGGCTCCCTGCAATACTGAAGGGAACAATTTTAATAATCCGCGAATGACGACGACGAACTCGCTGCTGGCAGTTTTTTCTTGGTTCCGCAAAATTTGATGCTCCCCAGGAACGTGGCGGCAAACTTTTGGGGATGACTCTCGAGTTTTGCTGGTTAGACTATTTCTTTCCTAATTTGGATAATGGATTCTTGTTTAACGATCGGGCCTGATAATGAATATTGAACATTTTATTTTCATCGGGTCATGAATTTGCTTTCACGAAAATTCCTTTTTCTGCTGAACAGGAAGTTCTTATATTATAAATTAATTTATATTAAGTATTGGTACTAAATGTAGCTAAATTTGATTAAAATAATGAAAATCATCATCATTACCAGCCGAAAAACGTCCACTGCTGGACAATGGCCTCCCACAAGGATTTCCACGACGACCGGTCCTGCGCTGTCCGCATCCAGTGACTTCCCGCGATCTTCAGCAGGTTGTCGGTCAAAATGTCAGGTGGAAATTGTTTCCTACATGAATACGTAGACATTTTGGGATTGTTGGCCTAAAAGTTGAAGAATGGAAAAAAAATGGATAGTGAGGAAAGGAAAAATATATATATTTGATTAGATACAAGGAGACAGATATCTTAAAAAAAGGTTATAGTAAATGTATAAACCAAAAGTGCCTATGTGAAATTACACCTAAAATTTAATTGTACATAACATCATTTTTTAAGTTGTGGTATAGCAAGGTAGCAACCTCGTAAGCATAGGGCCGCAGTTAACTTATCATTATTAAAATTTAATTAAAACACACATATATAACACTTCCTAATTTTTAAAACTTTCAGTAAGTCCAATGGGGATTCTTGATCACGTAGACAAGGAAAACATTAAATTTAAAGATGTAAGATACTTGTTGTCACGCAAGATGTAATTTCGGGATACAGTTCCCGGTGACACGGACGTAGAAATGAGTGTGTGCCACGCAGACCTTTTAAAGCCCGGCTACGGAAGCTTCCCGTACAGAGTTTTGCGGTAAGGTAGGACCCTAGGTACCGGAATTTACACCACGCGACACAATGGAAGACGAAAAAGGGAGTAGGAACTGACTTACCTCAAGATAACGGGTGAGGGTACCGAAGACACTGAGTTACAAAATGTTATAGTACATCATCATATCAGCTCATATACGTCCCCACCGAGGGGCTCGAGCCTACCCTGAAATAGGGCGATCAGGCCTTAGTCGACCACGCAGGCCAAGTGCGGGTTGGTCAACTTCACACACAACCTTCGAGTTTCATCGCAGGCGTGTGCAGGTTTCCTCACGATGTTTTCCTTCACCGTTAAAGCAATCGGTAAGTATGTACGTAAGTTTTGAAAAACTCATTGGTACATTGGCCGTCCAGATTTGAACCCGGTAACTCTGGTTAGAAGAACCAAGTCGTTCCCGGTTGAGCCACTTACGCTTTTAGTTATAGTACAATTAGAGTGAAAACATAATGAATTTTAATAAATTTAAGATATAAATTTTGCTGCGTCAACAATCCAGTCTGTAATTAAACAAAGACGTACAGCTGTCTTACAAAATATTCAAATTTAAAAAAAAAACGATAAAGAGAATGTAGTCAGAAACTGTGAAGACCAAAAAGCAAGGAGATCCATTAAGTAGCAAAGAAATTGCTACACTACTTACTACCTATTTATCTAATTTATAAATCACTAGTTTTTTCCCGCGGCTTCACTCGCGTGGACATCGTTTAATGACTGTCTTTAAGGGTTATTAGTAAATTATGTCGTTTCCCACCTACCCAAACATGTCTGTGCAAAAAATCACAACAATCGAGATTTTTTTTAGTTCCCTCAAGAACTGCATCAGATTATGCTATTTTCCCGGAATGAAAAGTAGCCTATGTCCTTCCCCGTGATACAGGCTACCTGCATGCCAAAATTCATAAAAATTGGTCAAGGCGTAGAAGCGTGAAAAGGTAACAAACAAACAAACAAACACATTTTCACATTTATAATATTAGTAAGGATTAATTATAAAACGAGGTAGGTTCCTTCCTACTTTAAGGTTTAGTTAAGAGTTAACACCAAAACCCTTTTTATCACCGTCTATCTGTAACCTATTAATCACAGTAATATATAAGTCACTGCTATTAATTAAATTTTTTAACCGCATTCGTGGCGTAATGGTTAGTCCGTTCGTTTCTCACCAGGAGGTCGCGGGTTCGATCCCTGGTGGGCTCAACTTGCAAGACTCGGTTTAGTTGGTGGTAGGGCATTTTCTAAGCCTGGCTGGCTAGCTACCACCATGTTATTTAAGTCTTGCCGCCAAACATCAGTGTTAACAACATTGATGTGTTCTTGCTTGAAGATAAGATAGCCAGTTCTCCATTGCGTTGGGGAATCTTAGTAAGCCCGCTTCCATCCTCGGCATCATCGTTACTTACCATCAGGTGGGATGATGCCAAGGGCTTACCAATTGTGAAAAAAAAATAGAGTTCGGTTCGGTTTTTTGTTGTTGTACGGAACCCTAAAATTAGCATCAGGTCAAGGTGATCATGTATTATCGAAATATTCTGCAGATCGAAATTTCGATTTAATGCGTCGAATACATGATCACCTTGACCTCATGCTGCAGCATCACCTGGAATCTGCAGAATACCCCAACTTCTTAACAACTTACAGTAACGGTATCATATTTGGGCTATTGGAATGTTTTTATTACGCTTTTATTAGCTTCACCTCTATGTTTGTATGTAACTCCTTTGGACTCGATTTTGACCCACTTTACACGGACAGATTTAATTCAAACTTTGTAGACTTAACAACAATCAGCGACAATATAATAATTTCATAAGTTTGAACTAAAAAATAAAAAAAATAAATAGAGTATTAAAAAACTAAAAACCACGCTTTTAAAGTACATCAGACTAAAAAGTAAAAAATAATTCTTAATGTAAGTTGAAAATAATAATTAACAAATTACTAGTATTATTAAGAAAAAGCGTGGGGCGCTCTGTGCCATATTTTTCGTCTATCGAGCAACCCACACTTTTTCACAATAATACTATAAATTTGTTAATTATTATTTTCAACTTATATTAAGAATTGTTTTTTACTTTTTAGTCTGATGTACTTTAAAAGCGTGTTTTTTAGTTTTTTTATACTCTATTTATTTTTTTTATTTTTTAGTTCAAACTTATGAAATTATTATATTGTCGCTGATTGTTGTTAAGTCTACAAAGTTTGAATTAAATCTGTCCGTTTAAAGTGGATGTTGTCAAGGGTTTACCAATTGTTATTAAAAAAAAATTAAAAAAAATACAGAAAAAAGTTCAGCAAAACACCACTAGATAGCGCTAGTAGTATTTTTCTGTTGCTCGCGTTTGTGTTTTTTGTTTGTCATATGAATAGGCATCATTGTCATAGAGGTGAAGAGAGGTGTGGTGGTACGGAACCCTCATAGCGCGAGTCCAACTCGCACTTGGCCGTTTTTTTTTTATTTCTTTTTTATAACGGTAACAGAAATACATAATCTGTGAAAATTTCAACTGTATACCTTAGCTATCACGGTTCATGAAATACAGTCTGGTGGCAGACGGTGGTGACGGACAGCGGAGTCTTAGTAATTGGGTCCCGTTTTAACCCTTTGAGAACAGAACCCTCAAAATGATGTTTACAATATTTCGCCCCCCTCAGTGGAAGGAAATCCAAAGTCTTTGAGAGTAAATATCTATGGGCCACGAGAAATAGGTTTAACAGTAAACGAAGAATGGGAACCGAAGCTATTTTAATTATTTATTAACATCGAACTTCCCTCACACACGGCGGCGTTGACATTTAATTAAAGACTTCGTATCGTTCATAAATGAGTTGTGAAGCGACACAATTGACTCCAGGCTTCTTTACCGTGTAGGCAGGCAGGAGCAAACGAATATTTTCAATACCACCCGACAGTTACGTATAATATACGTATATATATATAGATATATTATATCTATGAATCCCTATTTCCCTTGGTCTCGGTTTCCATTTTGACATCGCACTACACCGATTCCGTTGGTCTTATTTGTTTTTTGTGTTAACTTTTTTTGGTTTTTTTTTCTGTTTCTATGTGTTTTACTTCTTTTTTATGTTGTGTAATCGGTGTGTGTTTGTGTGAAATAAAAATCTGTCTATTGTCTATTGTCGAAAAATCAAAAGTATTCATTTATAGAGGTCCCGTGGGGAATTTCTAAAATCCTCATAGACAACTGGTTGTGAAACACAGTTGCGATGGCGGCAATTTTTTTCTTCTTTGACAACTGGTTGTGTAACGGGAATAAATCTTCTTCTATCACAACTGGTTGCCATGAAAGATTAAAAAATCCTAATAGACAACTGGTTGTGAAACACAGTTGCGATGGCGGCCGAAAGGGGCATCACGCGTGAACGGCTGGACCGATTTCGCTAATGCTTTTTTTGTCGACTTCGTTATTGTCAGGTGAAGGTTCCTATGTAGGGTAGGGTAGGGAAGGTTAGGGTAGGGTAGTGTAGTGTAGTGTAGTGTAGGGTAGGGTAGGGTAGTGTAGGGTAGGGTAGGGTAGGGTAGTTTAGTGTAGTGTAGTGTAGTGTAGGGTAGTGTAGTAAAGGGTAGGGTAGTGTAGGGTAGGGTAGGGTAGGGCAGTGTAGTGTAGGGTAGGGTAGGGTAGTGTAGGGTAGGGTAGGGTAGGGTAGTTTAGTGTAGTGTAGTGTAGTGTAGGGTAGTGTAGTAAAGGGTAGGGTAGTGTAGGGTAGGGTAGGGTAGGGCAGTGTAGTGTAGTGTAGTGTAGGGTAGAGTAGGGTAGTGTAGGGTAGGGTAGGGTAGGGTAGTTTAGTGTAGTGTAGTGTAGTAAAGGGTAGGGTAGTGTAGGGTAGGGTAGGGTAGGGCAGTGTAGTGTAGTGTAGTGTAGGGTAGGGTAGGGTAGTGTAGGGTAGGGTAGTGTAGGGTAGGGTAGGGTAGGGTAGTTTAGTTTAGTGTAGTGTAGGGTAGTGTAGTAAAGGGTAGGGTAGGGTAGTTTAGTGTAGAGTAGTGTAGTGTAGTGTAGGGTAGTGTAGTAAAGGGTAGGGTAGTGTAGGGTAGGGTAGGGTAGGGCAGTGTAGTGTAGTGTAGGGTAGGGTAGGGTAGTAAAGGGTAGGGTAGTGTAGGGTAGGGTAGGGTAGGGCAGTGTAGTGTAGGGTAGTGTAGTAAAGGGTAGGGTAGGGTAGGGTAGGGTAGGGCAGTGTAGTGTAGTGTAGGGTAGTGTAGTAAAGGGTAGGTTAGGGTAGGGTAGGGTAGGGTAGGGCAGTGTAGTGTAGTGTAGGGTAGTGTAGTAAAGGGTAGGGTAGTGTAGGGTAGGGTAGGGTAGGGCAGTGTAGTGTAGTGTAGTGTAGGGTAGTGTAGTAAAGGGTAGGGTAGGGTAGTTTAGTGTAGTGTAGTGCAGTGTAGGGTAGTGTAGTAAAGGGTAGGGTAGTGTAGGGTAGGGTAGGGTAGTGTAGTATAGTGTAAGGGGGTACGACGTTCGCCGGGAATACAAGTAGTAAATATTTTTCAAAAAACCTAAAAGCTTTTTGGTACAAGTTTTTATTCGAAAAGAGTTTTTAAGTTAAAAAACCGAAATTCTCAGAAGAATATAAAAAATAGATAGATTTACACAAAACGAAAACAAGGAATAAAAAAACTTCTTATATCTAAGCTTGAATGTAAAAAGAGGGTAGATACATAATATTGTGCCGTAGCTCAGAAATGGTTCCGACTCAGCATATGCTGCAGGTAATTATATTAGCGTCGGTGGCTCAACCGGTAACGACTCGGTCCATCTAACCAGAGGTACCGGGTTCAAAGCTGGACGGCCAATGTACCAATGAGTTTTTCAAATACTTACGTACATACATACGACTTACCGATTGCTTTAACGGTGAAGGAAAACATCGTGAGGAAACCGGCACACGCCTGCGAAGAAACTCGAAGGTTGTGTGTGAAGTCGACCAACCCGCACTGGGCCCGCGTGGTCAACTAAGGCCTAATCGCCCTGATTCAGGGTAGGCTCGAGCCCCTCGGTGGGGACGTATATGAGCTGTTATAATAAAATTATATATCTACAGCGCTAATATTCTGGTATACAATACATGGTTCCAAATTCAAAAAGGCTGTGTTTCATACGATTCTATTGTAAATAAAAGACGATTCTGGGACCTTGATTCCACCTGCAAAGTTCATCATCAGATCAACTTCAAAATATCAAAAGGATCTATTTTCACCGGGAATACGGCTTCATTCCAAATTTCAGCTCAATCGGAACCCTGAAAGTCGCTTTGAAATAGACTGCAAGATTTGAACTGTACAAAAATACATACATACATTTACACAAACACTGCAAGTTAATTAAAAACTTTTAAAAAGTGTGCGTTTGACTATATTTCACCTGATGTAAAGTGACGATGTAGTCGAAGATGGTACACGCAAACTCAAATAATTATTATGTTATTATTATTGTCTAATTACTATTAAATTATTCTATCAATTTATGCTACACTGCTCACTTGGCATGAGGCGAAGTGGCAGGAGCACCTCCAGCGGAAGCACAGTCGGCTGGAGTTCAGTGCGACGGAGAGAGAAAACTTCGGGCATTGTCAAGGAGGACTGTGCTTTCTGCATTACCGAAATATGGATGACGACGGAGCATCAGAAATAAATTATGAACTCTTTAGATCACTAAATTGCCCTCCTACTTAAACTTCGGAAAACCTTACTCGTTTTGTTTTCCATCAAGTCTTCGATTTTTAATTTACCAAAATCACAAAATGAGTACATACATATTATATGACGCTGCTAAACTATGACGTCCGTCACACCTAAGTATTTCTAACATTTAAAAAAAAAAACGTTTTTGACAGATGATAAAAAGTTACTCAGATGACTAGCATTCATCATCTCTATTACTATTATTATTTTAAATTTTATTATAATGATTTTCTTCTACATTAGAATGATCTCAATGATTAGGTCATAAACTCATTATGACCTATTCATTTATTGAGACCATTCCAATGAGCCCAAACACGATACTTATGGGCCTTATGGCACACCTTGGACACTTCGTACAACGGGCGAGAAATGACATTTCAAAAAAGGAATGACGGAACAAACAAAATGGCGGCGAAATCCTATACGTTCGACAACCAATCTGTATCAATCTGGGTGACGAAGGGGTGAGGTCGCAATCTAGAGAGCGGCAGGGAGTGTCCATACAGTATGTTAGCACTAATAATATATATACTTTGCTTATGGTGTAAGATGGTGAGGTGTTGGGTATTCTGCAGAATTTAGGTCATGTTGCAGTATCAGGTCAAGGTAATCATGTTCTTGCAATATCATTGAAGTAACACGATACCAAATTTCCAATCGATCAGACCTGTGAAAGTTGCTTACATCCCTTCATCAACTAGAAAACGGCTAAACAAATTTTATTGAATCATCATCATATCAGCTCATACACGCCCCCCCACCGAGGGGCTCGAGCCTACCCTACCCTGAATTAGGGCATTCGGGCCTTAGTCGACCACGCGGGTCCAGTGCGGTTTGGTCGACTTCACACACAGCCTGCGAGTTTTTCCGCATGCGTGTGCAGGTTTCCTCGCGATGTTTTCCTTTACCGTAAGAGAGTCGGATAAACGTACTAGTACATATGAAATCGAAATCCTTAATCACATTGGTAGGTGGCAGGATTCGAACCACGACCTCCCGGACAGGAGGCGGCGGCCCTAGCCATTAAGCCACTGACGCTCTCGAAATTGAATCATAGCTTATATCTGCATCAATTCAACTTTTGAACAAAAAAAAAAACAAAAAGGTTTATCTGTTTGGGCGCTACAATATCTCAGACAGACACACAAAAATACACACATTAGACTTATTATACTCCTCTTTTTGCGTCCGGGGTTAAAATAAATTTGATCCTTGCGCATAATACGTGATCATCATATCAGCTCATATATACGTCCCCACCGAGGGTCTCGAGCCTACCCTGAATTAGGGCGATTGGGCCTTAGTTGACCACGCGCTCCAATGCGGGTTGGTCGACTTCACACACAACCTTCAAGTTTTTTCGCAGGTGTGCAGGTTTCCTTACGTTGTTCTCCTTCACTGGAAGAGCGTCGGATAAACGTACCTATGTAATCGAAATTAGAAAACACATTGGCACGAGGCAGGATTCGAACCACGACCTTCCGGACAGTAAGGAGCGGCTCTAACCGACGCTCTTAGTATGAAAACACCTATGAATAGGTACCTGTATTTAAAATTCCTCGTTTTAGCCTGATCTCTTCTTCCTAATTATTTGCGGAAAAAAATTGCCAGGAAAATTAAAAAAAAAAACAATAGGGATGACGACAGCATCAGAAATAAATTATGAAGTCTTGATCACTAAATTGCCCTCCTACTGAAACTTCGGAAAACCTTGCTCGTTTTGTGTTCCATCAAGTCTTCGATTTTTAAGTCACCAAAATCACATAATAAATGACGCTGCAAAACTATGACGTCACGCTTAGGCATTTCAATCATTTTTAGAACAAAATGTCGTTTTTGACAGATGATAAAAAGTAAATCAGATGACTAGCATTCGTCATCCCTATTTTCAGGCGAATTCCAAAACGGAGAAGGTTCTCAATTCATCTGTTTTTTTTTATGTGTGTTACCTCAGAACTTTTGACTGAGTGAACCGATTTTTATGATTATTTTTTTAATCGAAAGCTAGTCGTTTCCATGTAGTCCCATATAAATTTTATCAAAATCGGTCTAGTACTTTATTAGAAAATAAACAAAAACCAAAAATAATAACGCAAAATTGTACGAAGTTGTTTCGATGGAAGTCGGTTTTTTAACGTGTTTAGCGTTTTCAATTATGTTGCAAAAAAAAAACGAAATGAACAGATTTTTATATCAGGTTGGTAAGTATTTCTTTTCACAATATAATATTGAAAAACATAAACGGTCAAACGGTTCACCGGACGATACGTAACATAGCGGATCAGCAAATAGAATTATACCGACATGGGCTTGATCTAGCTAGATCAAAGAGATTTTGCGGCTATAAGACGACGAACAAAAAAGTTTGGGGTTGAACCGAATCATTTGTGGGAACGACAGACTGTTAGTTCACCTGTGTTCGCTTCATTTATTTTTTATTTGTCTTTTTATCTATGTTTTCTGTACGAGTATGTTATGGAGAAGGTACAGTGATTTGTTAGCTGTTGGTCCAATATGCGATCCGTTCAAATAATATTTCAAGTCTCATTTCGACCAACACTCATTTCGTCCAACAGCATTATGTCCAACGTGCATTTCGCCCTATTCGCATTTTGTCTCACACTCATTTATTATAGTACGGCAGTTAAGAGAATGCTGATTTGTCACTTCAAGCCTGCGATAGAATGTAAAATTCTATTAATCTTCGAAAATATAAACTAATCAATCTTTAGTTTCTTAGGTTAAAAAAACCTAAGAAAATCTTAAATAATATTAACAGTACACATATTTAATTTTAGTTCTATGTTTACATATAAATGCCGCCTTATTTTTTCAGAAACGAAAGCTATTGGGGAAATATAGACCTCAAGTCATATGATTTGTACCATAGTGTAGTGAGCAAGCGCCAGTGAAGAATGGTAAAATCCCTTTTCTTGAATAACACGGCTACAGCTCCATACATTTTTAGTTCCAAAAGAGAAATTATTTTAGTTGCCCTTTTGAGGTTGTTGCATTAAAACAAAATTATAGTTTGATATCTAAATTAACTTAAACATCTTGGTACTACAATGACTTCATGGTCATGCAATAGTTCTTACTTTTAAATTTGTTATATTTCAGCAGATAACCAGATAATTAAGAAAAAAAAACATTCGGGTCATATCGACCCCGCGTCATCGTTCGCGTTATTTTTTACACGTCATTGGCGCCGGGTTAACATTCAGACACAGAACAAACAAATCTGTTCGTCACACGAATATTTGTCCTAGGTAGGGATCGAAACCACGACCCTCGTCAGACAGCAGCGCTGCCGTTGCACCAACCAGTCAGTTAAGTGGGCAGGTTTTAGGTACATTACGTGCAGTCACATGTTTTGAACCCCCGATCAAAGTATATAAGGTCTAACAAAATTAGCTGAAAGTATTTTAACTAGTGCTTCTACCCATGAAATTGAACAATTTTCCCCATGGAACCCATAATCCGATCGCAAAAAAAAAATTCCTCCCCCCATACTAACTCGATCAGCTGATCAGCCAACTTAGTATAGGAAATTCAATAATTTTTTTGAGATTTGACTATGGGTTTCATGGGGAAAGTTGTTCAGTTTCATGGGTAGAAGCACCAGTTAAAATAGTTTCAGATAATTTTGTTAGACCTTTTATATTAGTACTAATATAGGTACAGTATGGAAAGTCCCTGCCGCTCTTTAGATTGCGACCTCACCCCCTTGTTACCTAGAGTGATACAGATTGGTTACAGTTTGGTTGTCGAACGTAAAGGATTTCACCGCCATTTTGTTTGTTCCGTCATTACTTTTTTGAAATGTCATTTCTGGCCCGTTAGTATGACCCGATGTAAAAATAGGGGATTCCATATTATAAGTTTAAACCTATACTGTATGTCTAACGGGGAGTCTGTACTTGCCATCGCGGCTTCTAAACGTGTGGACTTATTTTTACGCTGTATAGAACTTCTATGTTCTTCTGTATTTCCATTAGATTGCTAGATTAACTAAAATGGTTCTCAGCTATGTTTAACAGAAATCCATTCAGCCGTTCATGAAGAAAGTTAACTGCCCGCCAAAAAGGTAAGAGATAGAGAGTTGGTTCTTCAACTTAAATAATGTACACCCTGGGAAGATTTAAGGTGCATTAAAAAGACAAAGTAGCGGAATACAAAAGGGCCGCCGAGAGTTTGATCCGATTGGGCTGAAATTTCGTTTACAGTTTTTAGTTTTACTAATTGAGTTTTTTTATTTAATTATATTTACACCTGCTGACGAAGCGTGCGACGCGACTTTCATACACATTTTCATCAGATGTGCAGGCTTCCTCATAATAGTTTCCTTTATTTATCCATCAGTAAGTTTTATATACCGCCTAGGTTTGTGAATCTATTGTGTTTGTTTCTGCGTGCGTAAAACTGAATTCCGTGTTGTTTAGTTTAAGGGTTTTTGAGGAAGGTGATTTCATTTTATTTTCAATAATAAATAACCCAATCTCATTTTCCTCCACCAGTTCTTTAATTTTGTACAGTAGCGGAGTTTATGTATTTTAGAAGTGTTACAGTATTTTAAAGCGTCAGTGGCTCAATCGGTAACGACTCGGTCCTCTTAACCAGAGGTCCCGGGTTCAAACCCGGACGGCCAATGTATCTTGTTTATTCGAAACTTACGTACATACATATATTACCGATTGCTTTAACGGTGAAGGAAGACATCGTGAGGAAACCTGCACATCTCATTCCAGATGTGTAAGAAGGTCGCGTTGCACACGTCCGTATAGGTGTAATTCTAAATGCCCTACACGTGACCGCGGGTGATGTTAAGTGTAACACCAGGCAACCGCCTTCGTCTATCCCTTAGACAGCACGGTTAATTGTGCCACACGATAAGAGAGAGAGAGACAGTGTTTTGGAAGCAGGAGCAAAATTAAACGTAATGTATTAGATAATAATATCTCTTACAGTTCAGTAAGTACTTTTTACTCTATTTTTACATTAGACCTGAAAAAGATACACTCCTTATTTGTGGACAGTCGTGTACAAAATGCATTCAAAACTGAAATACTTACGTCATTAAAACCCGTAACACTACCGTAAAATAGTGACGATGTTTAAAAAATGTTTTGGAAGCAGGAACAAAATTAAACGAAATGTATTAGATAGTAATATCTTTTACAGTTCCGCAAGTAATTTTACTCTATTTTTAAATTAGACCTGAAAAAGATACACTCCTTATTTGTGGACAGTCGTGTAAAAAATGCATTCAAAACTGAAATACTTACGTCATTAAAACCCATAACACTTACCGTAAAATAGTGACGATGTTTAAAAAATGTTTTGGAAGCAGGAACAAAATTAAACGAAATGTATTAGATAGTAATATCTTTTGCAGTTCCGCAAGTAATTTTTCTCTATTTTTAAATTAGACCTGAAAAAGATACACTCCTTATTTGTGGGCAGGTAGTGTAAAAATTGCATTAAAAACTGAAATACGTCATTAAAACCCATAACACTTACCGTAAATTAGTGACGATGTTTAAAAAAGGTTTTGGAAGCAGGAACAAATATAAACGTAATGTATTAGATAATAATGTTTCTTACAGTTCTCTAAGTACTTTTTACTATATTTTTACATTACACCTGTAAAAAAAGATACACTCCTTATTTGTGGGCAGGTAGTCTAAAAATTGCATTCAAAACTGAAATACGTCATTAAAACCCATAACACTTACCGTTAAATATTGACGATGTTTAAAAAAGGTTTTGGAAGCAGGAACAAAATTAAACGTAATGTATTAGATAATAATGTTTCTTACAGTTCTCTAAGTACTTTTTACTATATTTTTACATTACACCTGTAAAAAAAAGATACACTCCTTATTTGTGGGCAGGTAGTGTAAAAATTGTATTCAAAACTGAAATACGTCTGTTTAGAAAAGTCAAAGATGACCAAATACTAAATAGTTAGAAGGTTTGTCGTTAGATGACGCTACTAGTTTTTAAAATGCTCTATTGTCTTTTTGTATTTATATTCCCTTTGAGTTTTTCCAAGAACCTTGCTGTAATTACAAATTGAAATAAAAATCGAGTTTTCCGAGATCAAGGCTTTTCAATCCGCTAAACATTGGTCCAATCGAGCCTGATGTAATCAACACAGCATCGCGTTCGCGGGTTTTCGAGTTACACGGGTACTTAGCTGTGTGTGAATTTAGCACGAAAGGTTACTTCGGTCAGAGTCACACATCCCATACGCTTAAGGATATGGATGGATTTGCAGTGTTTATGAGTTCCAAAGTAAAATACTTATCAAAACTGAGTTGAGTTAATGCCGAGTTTAAAAACAAAACCTGAGTTTATATGCAAATAAAAATTATAAGTGAAGTAACCTAAAACTTTAG
The DNA here is from genome assembly GCA_947284805.1 of Coleophora flavipennella. Taxonomy (NCBI): domain Eukaryota; kingdom Metazoa; phylum Arthropoda; class Insecta; order Lepidoptera; family Coleophoridae; genus Coleophora; species Coleophora flavipennella. The sequence goes on along the minus strand of OX369306.1, from coordinate 7,007,869 downwards.
GTAAAGTCTTATACTGTGTTGTGAAAAGTGATAACTCCAGGATATTGGTTTGATTTCGGGTACACGTAAGTTTTGTATTCTCAACATTTTGAGTAAAAGACAATACCTACCTGCATTTTCTGCCACAAAGAAAATAAATCTAGCCACAAACATGGGTGAAATTTATGAGGCACAATTACAATGCTACGAACAAATAAATAAATTTTGTACAAACTACAAGAAAACCGCTAAGGATAAATTAACTAAACAGTTTATAGAAACTAGGTATGAAACCTTAGAGACATATTGGAAAGAATTCCATAATAGACACTCAAGTTTAACAACAATTAAACAAAAGGAAAGAGAGGAATTGACCTACTTTAGTGAAGAAAAATATGACATTTGCTTGAACTTATATTTAGATTTAAAAACTAAAATGAAAACGCAACTTGCTCACTTTAGTGTAGAAAAATCATTGGACTTGCCAGAGTCCTATGCTCAGCCAATAGTTTCAACAAAGCTACCTCCTATAAAGTTGCCTTCCTTTGCTGGTGATTATAAAGAGTGGCTCTCATTCAGAGATTTATACCAATCACTGGTGCATGATAACCCAAACATCTGTAAAGTTAACAAATGTCAATATTTGAAATCAAGTTTGCAAGGAGATGCCGCTAACTTAGTGAAACAAATACAAGTGTCCGAGTCTAACTATGATATTATTTGGGGTATGCTTAATAAAAGATACAATAACAAGAGGAGTATAGTTAATGCCTACATCGGAAAGTTGTTAAGTCAAAAGAAAATCACCATCGAGTCATCTAAAGCTATCAGAGAATTACTGGATACTACTACTGAATGTCTTGCAACTTTGAAAGGTTTGGACTTACCAACTGACAACTGGGATGATTTAGTTGTTTACACCATCATACAAAGGTTGGATCCCGAGTCACATAAATTGTTCGAGCAAAAGATGGAGTCGAATGATAAGTTACCAACCTGGAATGAATTGTCAGAGTTTTTAGAGCATCGCTTCCGAACACTTGAGGCCATAAAAGGCAAAGATATTCCACACCCTAGAGTCATACCAAACACAAAAAGTTTTGCCACAGGAGTTTTACCACAAACACCATTGAAATGTTCATACTGTAAAGGTGCGCATTTAATCTACACATGTAAAGAATTTTGTCAGTTAGACCTTGCCAAGAAGAAAGATTTTGTACAACGAAACTCACTTTGTTTTAACTGCTTGAGGAAAGGCCATTCTGGAAAAATGTGTTTACAGTCCACTACTTGTCGAATTTGTGGCCGAAAGCATCACTCGTTATTACATGGGTATATCACACCTGAAACAGAAACCACACTGCAATCCAATTTAGTAACAACTGAGGAAGTTAACATACAAGCGAGTACCATCACCCATACATCGGAAAATTCCATGAGTAACTGCCCTGTTATACTTGCCACAGCGCTAGTTGATGTACACTCAGATAAAACAAATCACGTACATACACTGCGTGCACTTGTCGACCAAGGTTCACAAGCATGTTTAGTCACAGAGGAAGTCTGTCAATTACTAGGATTTAGACGCACACCCATCAAGGGCAATGTCACTGGAATTGGTTCTAACAAATCAATCACCAAAGCACAAGTAGATTTTGAAATCAAATCCAAGCATAACAAAGAGTATACATTAAAAGTGAACGCATTTGTTCTGAGCACCTTGACATCATACCTACCCCAAAACACACATTCTGTCGACTGGCCGGAACTAGGCAACATAGAGTTAGCGGATCCTACCTTTTATAAAACTGGAAAGATCGATCTCATTCTAGGCGCTGAAGTTTATGCTGAAATTTTACAAAAGGGAATTTTGACACTGAAAAATAAGTACAATACACTACTTGCACAGAGAACTACATTGGGATGGTTGATATCAGGCAAAAACACAAACAGAGGAACAGAGACTCACAATAAAGTACACATTCACCATGTAAGAGTAGAGATAGATACACTCCTCAGAAGCTTCTGGGAGATAGAAGAGCACACAGAGAAAAGAGCTATGACCAACAAAGAGATCAAATGTGAGAAACATTTTGAAACCACACATACAAGACAGGAAGATGGTCGCTACCGAGTACGATTACCATTCACGAACAATCCTCCAGACATAGGTGAATCATACACACTAGCTACAAAGAGGTTAGCTAGTATAGAAAGAAAATTCAAGAGAAATCCAGATTTAGAGACAAGATACAATGAGTTCATGAAAGACTATTTACAACAACAACACATGGAGGCTATAGAGCCAGAAGAGATACAGAAAGAGAATAACAAAATTTGTTATTTACCACACCATGCTGTTGTGAACGAGCAACACATCACGACTAAACTGCGAGTTGTCTTTGACAGTTCTGCTAAGACAAGTAATGACAAGTCACTCAACGATAACTTAATGATTGGTCCTGCTTTGCAGAACGACCTTAGAGATGTAACTCTAAGATGGAGAAAACACGAAGTAGTATTAATAGGAGATATACGACAGATGTATCGACAGATAACAGTTGACCCCAGAGACAGAGACTACTTGAGAATTCTATTTAAATTTAAAGGAGAAAACATGAAGCACTACAGGCTCACGACTGTTACTTATGGTACATCATGCGCACCATACTTGGCTATAAAGACACTTAAACAGTTGGCTGAAGATGAGAGACAAAACTTCAGCGAAGAATTAATAGAGACAGCACTAAACGATTTCTACATAGATGATCTGTTAACAGGCCAAAGGACGCTGAAAGGAGTCATTGAGTTAAAGGAAGAACTCACTAAGTTATTACAAAGAGGAGGTTTTCAACTACATAAGTGGGCTTCAAATCACCCTTCCATTGAAGGTGCAGTACAAGATAATCGAAAGATTCTAGGCATCAATTGGAACGGCTACAAAGACAAGTTTGAATTAAAGATTGAGCTTCCACCAGCCGGAAATAATATCACAAAGAGAACTGTCCTATGTGACATTGCTAAAATCTATGATCCTGCCGGTTGGTTAGCACCTGTAGTTGTTGTTGCCAAGACTATGTTACAAAAGCTCTGGTTGAATAAGCTAGAGTGGGACGAGTCATTACCTGAAGCATTGATGCAAGAGTGGTTGAAATACCGAAAAGAATTGATGAATATGCCAACCATTGAGTTAGACAGATGGATTGGCACAGGAGAAGAAACAGAGAAAGTGGAAATCCATGGCTTTTGCGATGCCTCCACTGTGGCATACGCGGCAGTCGTTTATTGCAGAGTAATCACATCAGAGCGAGCTGAAGTCATCATACTCGAGGCAAAATCCAGAGTTGCTCCAGTCAAACAAATATCTCTGCCTCGGCTAGAGTTGTGTGGTGCAGTGTTACTCGCCAAACTAATCCACAGAGTACAGAATGCGCTGAGCATACCAACACACAATGTGTATGCATGGACAGATGCAACTATTGTTCTCGCATGGCTGCAACGTTCACCTAGCTATTGGGCTACCTTCGTAGCTAACCGAGTAACGGAAATTACCAATTTACTAGACAAAGAAAGATGGCATCATGTGACGTCCCAGGAGAATCCTGCTGATGTTGCTTCACGGGGAATCACACCTGTGGAGCTTCCTGAGCATGAGCTGTGGTGGAGTGGTCCCACCTGGCTGCGACAGATGGGCGCCTTGCCTATCAGAGTGCCTGAAGAAAGGATACAGTCTACGGAGTTAGAAAAAAAGGTTTCAGTGAATGTCAAAGTGCACATTGCAGTGAATAAAAATGAAAATGTCAATTATAGTGATAAAAAATCAATAAGTGATCAGAGTGATAACATTTTAAACAAATACTCTAATTTGAATAAACTTATTCGCGTTGTATCACATGTTCTGAGATTTGTAAACTGTGTTAAATATAGGATAAAAAACAAATCTAAACTTAGTTGTTCTAAGTACTTAACCACTGATGAGTTACAAATGTCTTTGCAAACTGTAATAAAAATTTCACAAAGAAATAATTTTGAAAATGAAATGGAAGTGATTAGTCAGAGCGATAATGGAAAGAGTACATTTTTAGCTTTGAAGAAGTTAGAAAACGGAAGTAAGATAATTAAATTAAATCCATTTATTGATGAAAATAATGTTTTGAAAGTTGGAGGTAGAATAGAATTTGCTAATGTTAATAATGAGATGAAACACCCTGTGATACTGTCAAAGAACTGTATGTTGTCAAAACTGATTGTAAGAGAAGCTCATTACAAAACCTTACATGGGGGGATTCAATTAATGCTTAACTATATTAGAACTAAATATTATATCATTGGTATAAAACATCTTATAAAAAATGTAATTCATAAATGTGTTTCTTGTATAAAACATTCAGGAAAGGTTGGCACTCAGTTAATGGGAAATCTGCCCAAGGATAGAGTTAATCCTCAACGACCATTCAAAGTTAGTGGAGTTGACTTTGCTGGCCCGATCACTCTTAAACTATTTAGTGGTCGTGGATCTAATAAGACACAGAAAGCTTATATTGCTGTGTTTATATGTACATGTGTAAAGGCAGTTCACCTTGAATTAGTCACAAGTTTAAGTACTGAAGGATTTATGGCAGCATTTAGACGTTTTACTGCCCGCAGAGGTCACTGTAGCAAATTAATTAGCGATTGTGGCACCAATTTTGTTGGAGCTAGTAAAGAGCTCAAAGCTTTGTTTGATATGAGCACAAGTGACTTGCCTGTACATATAGCTGAACTTTTAGCTCAGGATGGAACTGAGTGGCAATTTAACCCTGCAGGGGCACCCCATATGGGTGGAATATGGGAGGCCGCGGTTAAGTCTACTAAATTTCATCTTAACCGTGTATTGAATGATACAAAGCTAACGTATGAAGAGTATTCTACTTTGTTATGTCAAGCAGAATCTTGTTTGAACTCTCGTCCATTAAGTGGAGTTAATAACGATGATGGAACTTCGGTTGCGTTAACTCCGGGTCATTTTTTAATCGGGGAGACACCTATTGTCGTACCTGACAAAAATTTAAATGATGTAAAAGTGCCATATTTGCAAAGATGGACATTTCTGCAACAAAAATTACAATCTTTTTGGCGAAAGTGGAGTCAAGAGTATTTGGTAGAGTTGCAGAAGCGTAATAAATGGACAAGTGTTCAAGATAACTTTACTATTGGTAACGTTGTGTTAATTAAAGATGAACGTTTACCACCATCAAAATGGCTTTTGGGAAAGATCATTGATACGCACTCTGGTGGTGATGGATTGGTTAGAGTTGTCAGTATTAGATGTAAGAATACTATTATTAAACGTCCAATTCATAAACTTTGTTTGTTGCCTACTGACGTTTAATAATTGTTGTTTAGTGTTAAAATATATTATGTTTTTATTTTAATTATGTTTTGTATCTCTGAGTGCATTAAAATTTCTTAAAAGGCCTGTCGTCCTTTGGGGGGCGGAATGTTTAGAAAAGTCAAAGATGACCAAATACTAAATAGTTAGAAGGTTTGTCGTTAGATGACGCTACTAGTTTTTAAAATGCTCTATTGTCTTTTTGTATTTATATTCCCTTTGAGTTTTTCCAAGAACCTTGCTGTAATTACAAATTGAAATAAAAATCGAGTTTTCCGAGATCAAGGCTTTTCAATCCGCTAAACACGTCATTAAAACCCATAACACTTACCGTAAAATAGTGACGATGTTTAAAAAATTCAGCAACGCCTATAGCCGTCCTCGTAGGCTCGCGGTGGAGCGACCATTAGGCAAACGAGTGTAATGACCGCTTTGCCATGAGTTATGTTCCGCCGGCGGCACTGTTTCTCCCACTTACCTACCACCTATAGGATTAGTAGTCTGGTACACAGAGGTCTTTCGTACCATTTATTTAAAAGCTTTTAATGTGAATATCTATAGCCGCACCACACCCTGGACACTTCATACAACGGGCCAGAAATGATATTTTAATAAAGGAATGACGGAACAAACCAAATGGCGGCGAAATCCTATACGTTCGACAACCAAACTGTAACCAATCTGTATCAATCTGGGTGACGACGGCGGGGGTGAGGTCGCAATCTAGAGAGCGGCAGGGAGTGTCCATACTGTATGTTAGTACTAATATATTATATACTTTGGCCGCTCGTAAAACCGATTTCTGGCGTGGCGTGGTGACGCATCGCCACGCTATATGACGGTATCTAAATATGTATATATAACTCAAAGGTGACTGACTGACTGACTGACATAGTGATCTATCAACGCACAGCTTAAACCACTGGACTGAACATGCAGGTAGATGTTATGAAGTAGGCATCCGTTAAGAAAGGATTTTGGGAAATTTCCACGGGAACCGCAAAAATCGGGATCTGCGCGGGCGAAGCTGCGGACATCCACTAGTGTATATATATATATATATATATATATATGTATATATATATATATATATATATATATATATATATATATATATATATATATATGTATATATATATATATATATATATATATATATATATATATATATATATAGGGTGACTTTTAATTAGTTCTTGATAGCAAAGGGTATGAATGTACTCGTGATTACCAACAACTTTCCCAAAGATCCATTTCCATAATAAGTTATCAAATCGGCAAAAATGTAGTATGTTTCACATCTGCCAGGCGTCCCGTGACGGCTAACAATTATTTAACTGGCAATATTTGTGTGTATGTATGTACGTATGTACCTATGTATGTATCTATGTATGTATGTAAAGCCCGTTCGCTTAGATAGTGTCGTTTGCCCTTTGTAAACACCGACATAGCGCGTGCCGCCGCGTGTCAAAGAACGTCGCCTTGACGTCAAAAAATTCTGACACATGATTTGTATCTGTCATCTGTAAATTATCTGTTAAAGTAGATTAAATTAAATTTTACTTACGTGGTTAGTCACATAGGGTCCTTCCGAGCCTTCACGCGCGAAAAAACCGTCCATACTCACGGTGCCTGCGCACAAACTGAAATTAGCGGCAATTTGCGGCAACTATAGTCCAACTTAGACGAGAGTGAATAGGCACTATTTGAGCTTGCGTGTCACATCCTCGGCTGCATCGGCACTTACCATCAGGTGAGATGCAGCCAAACGCACTCAAATTTTAAATAAAAATAATAAAAAAAAAACTTAGAAGGGTACCTAAAATATAGGGTTGCTGAGACGCGAGGTATTGATTGGAACAGTTGTCTCTGTCTTTTTCTTTACGTGTAAAGAGTAAAGAAAATAACCACACTTTTTCACTTTTTCAATGGTTTTTGTTTCAATCAAAAACTACAATGAAAGTATAAAAAATAATAACATTACTCATTTTGTATTATCATAACAAATATTGTTGTATATTTTTTTTAACTTTATACTTCAAAATATTAGTCATAACTACACATTGGTACGTGGCAGGATTCGATTCAGTATAGGAGGTGGTCAAAGATAAATGGTTAAAGTAATAATATTTTGACCTGACTACGAAAAAGAAAAGTTATATCTCAGACAGTCCATGTATATATGTAAGTTCATCTGTTGCCTCATATTTCCTAAACCACTTAACGAATCTTGAAAATTGTGGTGTCTTTATATTTGTGCGTTGCATAGGATATTATACAGCATTTAAAAAAAAACTACATGGCGAATTTTACAGGTGAATTACACAACTCGAAATATTTTTTTTAGATTTTCATATTATTATTGGTATTAATAGAAAGGTCTTGACAAACACATTCTAAATATTTTAAGATTTTGTATTAGTACTAGTGGATGCCCGCAGTTTCGCCCGCGCAGATCCCATTTTTTTTAGGTTGGGACAAATCTTGAAAGCTTAATTAGAAACAATTTCCGGTTTCTGATTGAGCTAAAATTTAGCACAAACGTTAAATTTGGAGCACAATGCATGGTAATATAAGTGACGTCATTCTAAATCCAATATAGCGGACTCCCAAACATTGGCGTACCAGCTATTTTTTTATACAACCCTACATTTTTTTGACATAAATTGAAAATTTTATGAAGTGTCCAGGGTGTGGCCCTGGACACTTCATACAACGGGCCAGAAATGATATTTTAATAAAGGAATGACGGAACAAACCAAATGGCGGCGAAATCCTATACGTTCGACAACCAAACTGTAACCAATCTGTATCAATCTGGGTGACGACGGCGGGGGTGAGGTCGCAATCTAGAGAGCGGCAGGGAGTGTCCATACTGTATGTTAGTACTAATATATTATATACTTTGGCCGCTCGTAAAACCGATTTCTGGCGTGGCGTGGTGACGCATCGCCACGCTATATGACGGTATCTAAATATGTATATATAACTCAAAGGTGACTGACTGACTGACTGACATAGTGATCTATCAACGCACAGCTTAAACCACTGGACTGAACATGCAGGTAGATGTTATGAAGTAGGCATCCGTTAAGAAAGGATTTTGGGAAATTTCCACGGGAACCGCAAAAATCGGGATCTGCGCGGGCGAAGCTGCGGACATCCACTAGTGTATATATATATATATATATATATATATATATATATATATATATATATGTATATATATATATATATATATATATATATATATATATATATATATATATATATATATATATATAGGGTGACTTTTAATTAGTTCTTGATAGCAAAGGGTATGAATGTACTCGTGATTACCAACAACTTTCCCAAAGAAACTATATGTCAAAACAGAAAAAAATGTTAACATAATAAGTTATCAAATCGGCAAAAATGTAGTATGTTTCACATCTGCCAGGCGTCCCGTGACGGCTAACAATTATTTAACTGGCAATATTTGTGTGTATGTATGTACGTATGTACCTATGTATGTATCTATGTATGTATGTAAAGCCCGTTCGCTTAGATAGTGTCGTTTGCCCTTTGTAAACACCGACATAGCGCGTGCCGCCGCGTGTCAAAGAACGTCGCCTTGACGTCAAAAAATTCTGACACATGATTTGTATCTGTCATCTGTAAATTATCTGTTAAAGTAGATTAAATTAAATTTTACTTACGTGGTTAGTCACATAGGGTCCTTCCGAGCCTTCACGCGCGAAAAAACCGTCCATACTCACGGTGCCTGCGCACAAACTGAAATTAGCGGCAATTTGCGGCAACTATAGTCCAACTTAGACGAGAGTGAATAGGCACTATTTGAGCTTGCGTGTCACATCCTCGGCTGCATCGGCACTTACCATCAGGTGAGATGCAGCCAAACGCACTCAAATTTTAAATAAAAATAATAAAAAAAAAACTTAGAAGGGTACCTAAAATATAGGGTTGCTGAGACGCGAGGTATTGATTGGAACAGTTGTCTCTGTCTTTTTCTTTACGTGTAAAGAGTAAAGAAAATAACCACACTTTTTCACTTTTTCAATGGTTTTTGTTTCAATCAAAAACTACAATGAAAGTATAAAAAATAATAACATTACTCATTTTGTATTATCATAACAAATATTGTTGTATATTTTTTTTAACTTTATACTTCAAAATATTAGTCATAACTACACATTGGTACGTGGCAGGATTCGATTCAGTATAGGAGGTGGTCAAAGATAAATGGTTAAAGTAATAATATTTTGACCTGACTACGAAAAAGAAAAGTTATATCTCAGACAGTCCATGTATATATGTAAGTTCATCTGTTGCCTCATATTTCCTAAACCACTTAACGAATCTTGAAAATTGTGGTGTCTTTATATTTGTGCGTTGCATAGGATATTATACAGCATTTAAAAAAAAACTACATGGCGAATTTTACAGGTGAATTACACAACTCGAAATATTTTTTTTAGATTTTCATATTATTATTGGTATTAATAGAAAGGTCTTGACAAACACATTCTAAATATTTTAAGATTTTGTATTAGTACTAGTGGATGCCCGCAGTTTCGCCCGCGCAGATCCCATTTTTTTTAGGTTGGGACAAATCTTGAAAGCTTAATTAGAAACAATTTCCGGTTTCTGATTGAGCTAAAATTTAGCACAAACGTTAAATTTGGAGCACAATGCATGGTAATATAAGTGACGTCATTCTAAATCCAATATAGCGGACTCCCAAACATTGGCGTACCAGCTATTTTTTTATACAACCCTACATTTTTTTGACATAAATTGAAAAGTTTTGCTCAGTAGAATTACCTAAAAGCAAAGCTTGTACTTAAATGATTTTAATCTTTTTAGAAATTCATTGAGCCTGGAAATATTGTTGAAATTGGATGAGTAGTTTCGGAGATTACATCTTACATCCAAACAAACTTTGCCTCTTTAAAATGTTAGTATCGTTAAGGCGGTAATATTACAGATTTTTGTTAAATATGACGTCAATTACTCCTAAACTATAGAAAACCCAAGGTAAAAAAAATACCCCCATTTTGATGATGTTCCATAAAGTCAAAAGCTATTAGAAAACGATTGAGCAGTTTTGGCTCGATAGAAAAAAATCCCACCGTTACTGTCAACTCTGGTTATGACAAATATTTTGATGTATAAATTTGAAAAAATATACAATAATATTTGGAGAATACAAAGTGAGCAATGTCATTATTTTTTATACTTTCATTGTAGTTTTTGATGGAAAAGTAAAACCATTGAAAAAGTGAAAAAGTGTGGTTACTTTCTTTACTCTTTACACGTAAAGAAAAAGACAGAGACAACTGTTCCAATTAATCCTCGCCTTAATGTAAGTAGAACTACAGATGTAAGTATCAATGTCTATTTTGGTAACACATTACCCTTTAATTTACCTTCTTATTTCATCATAGCTAAAACCAAGAGAAAAACATTAACAATTAACATATAGGGAAGGACGGGTTATTTTAGGTATTTTAAGGGTTTTATCTTAGATATTTTAGTTTTTTCGTTTTAGGTATTTTATTTTAAGTGTTTTAGTTATTTTAATTAATGTGATATTATTTTTAGGACTGATCAATTTTTTATACAGTATTTTTATATTTTCCACTCGAAAATGTTATTAATATTTTTATAACACTTACTAATACCAAAGTATATATTTTAGTACTAACATACAGTATGGACGCTCCCTGTCGCTCTCTAGATTGCGAGCTCACCCTCTCGTCACCCAGGTTGATACAGAGTGGTTATAGTTTGGTTGTCGAACGTACAGGATTTCGCCGCCATTTTGTTTGGTCCGTCAATCTTTTTTTTAAATGTCATTTCTGGCCCGTTGTATGAAGTGTCCAGGGTGTGCTATACCACAACACCACTGTGGACCAAAGACCTTAGCCTATGGTGCAAGAGTAGCTTTCTCTAAAAGACTATGCGACTAGGCTCTTACACCTCCTTTTGGGGTGGCTAAATGATATACTTTCTCGTAGGCTCCAGTTTTGTAGTGAATAGGGGATCCGACTGCTAGTCATTTGAGTTACTTTTTATGATCTGTCAAAAACGAAATTTTGTTCTAAAAATGTATGAAATACCCACAAGTGACGTCATAGATCTTTAGTGTCATTATACGAACGAACTTATTTTGTGAATTTGATCAATTACAAATTAAAGACGTGATGGATCAACAAAACAAGTAAGGTTATATGAAACTTCAAGATGAGAGCAATTTAGGATACCATATTTCAGAATTTCTTTTTGATGCAGTCCGATCCCCTATTAATGCATTAAAGCAGACTTTAGATCTCCTAACGTTGTTTTTGACTTCCAATATACTATTTGTGATCTGTGTTTTTAACAATGGGTCCATTTGTCTAGAAATGGCCGAACATGTAAAGAAAACGTGAAGTATATTTTTGTAATATAAACCATTTTCTAATTGGTATTTAAGTCTTAAATGAATTACGCACAGTGATTAGGGGAATAAACTACTTGTGGCAACATGTATGATTTCTATATGTAAGAGATTATGATATAGTTTGAAACAAAAAAAAAACGACTTCAAACAGGAAACTAAGGTTCACTTCGATTTCTCTGGCATGCCATCATTAGATCCTTATTTCTTTAACAGGGTACCACCCTTGGGATATCTTCTTTCCAACAAAAAAAATAATCATCAAAATCGGTTCATAAATGACGAAGTTATCCGCAAACACACATAAAAAAATATACGGTCGAATTGAGAAAACTCCTCCTTTTTTTAAGTCGGTTAAAAATGATATTACTAGGTCCTGTCGCCCCATATTTATTCGAGACGTCACAGTTTTGTTTGCACATGTTTGGCTATTTCCTAACAAATGAACTATATAGGCATAGCGTTATAAATGCTTAGCTAACCGCACACTTAATTAAACATTTTGATGTGTTCTTGATTTGCATTTTCACAGACGCATGGGTCGTAACCTGGGTGTTTCTTCTTCATAACAAGCTGGACACAAACTTACAGAAAAAATACAAGTGTGCTTTAAACCACACTACTAAAGTAAAACTTAATCACCGTTCGCGTAACGCATTCACAAGCTTACTCCCCAAGTCAAGCGTGCCGTTCGCCTCGCCCGATCACACTTTTCGTAACTCTAGAAATCACCGTTTGCACTTAACATCTTACAACCTAAAACCTTTCAGGTACAAGCTTTTATTTGAAAATGCCAAATTCATCATGTCAGCTCGTATACGTCCCCACCGAGGGGCTCGAGCCTACCCTGATTTAGGGCGATCGGGCCTTAGTGGTCCACGCGGGCCCAGTGCGGGTTGGTCGACTTCACACACAACCTGCTAGTTTTTTCGCAGGCGTGTGCAGGTTTCCTCGCGATGCTTTCCTTCACCGTAAGAGCGTCGGATAAACGTACATATGAAATCTATATTCGAAATCACATTGGTACGTGGCGGTGGATTCGGATCACGACCTATCGGACAGGAGGCGGCGGCCCTAGCCGTTACGCCACCGACACTCGAATTATATGCTCGAAAATGCCAAATATTTAGTGTGTCAAATGTAAATATAAATACAAATTTCAAAATTCCAAGTGTCATCACATTATTTCTTACGATTCCATTGAAAACAAATGAAAATCCTGGAACCTTGATTCGACCTCCACACTTTATCATCAGATCAACTTCAAAATACCTAAATGATCTGTTGGCTTCATACCAAGTTCCAACTCAATCAGACTTCAGGAAATCGCTATAAAATCGTTTAGCATAATTTTATTGTTATCACATCACATCAGCTCATATAACGCTCCACCGGGAGGCTCGAGCCTACCCTAATTTAGGGCGAGCGGGCCTTAGTCGACCACTCGGGCCCAGCGCGGGTTGGTCAACTTCACACACAACCTTCGAGTTTCTTCGAAGGTGTTCCTCACGATGTTTTCCTTCACCGTAAAAGCGTCGGATAAACATACATATGAGATCGAAATTATTGGCAGGACTTGAACCACGACTTCCCGGATAGGAGGTAGCGCCCCATGCCGTTGCGCCACCGTAATTGTATTGGTCCAATCATTAAACAAAAGCTTCTAATAAAATGAAAAAAATATGTTTTCCGAGAACCGTGATTGTGAGCGTATTTATCTCTCAATTACCTACAATCAGCCAGTGATCCAGTAATAGCATAAATATAATGTAATGCGATGGGAGAATGGTGACCATGAAATGGTTAGATAAATGGAGGCTAAGTAAAATAATAGTTTTTCGGTTTTTAAAAATATATTTTCCGAAAACCGTGATTGTGAGCGTATTTATCTCTCAATTACCTACAATCAGCCAGTGATCCAGTAATAGCATAAATATAATATAATGCGATGGGAGAATGGTGACCATGAAATGGTTAGATAAATGGAGGCTAAGTAAAATAATAGTTTTTCGGTTTTTAAAAATATATTTTCCGAAAACCGTGATTGTGAGCGTATTTATCTCTCAATTACCTACAATCAGCCAGTGATCCAGTAATAGCATAAATATAATATAATGCGATGGGAAAATGGTGACCATGAAATGGTCAGAAAAATAGAGGCTTTATAAATAAATAGTGTTTCGGTTTTTACGACGAAGCAAAAACTAGGTTAGGCCATTGCTTTATTATCTGACTGGATTTAAGAATAGTGAACCGCTAAATAATTGATTTCACACATCTATAATATGCTGTATTTTAGGTAAAATTGAGTATAATTTTAGGAAAGGCTTGACTACGAAACTGATGAACTTCTGAAATCGTAAAAAAAACGATTTCGCATACGAATGTGGGGTCTGTTGGGAGAAATGTATTTTGTGACCTTACTTTGTAAAATGTGTAATTTAGGTTTCCTGTGTACAATTAACTATAAAATAAATAACTCTATCTTTTCTAAGGGCTAATCCGATGAAATGATCATGTATTAGTAAGAGGTTAATATTTTTCACGATCTCTGATCTTTTAAGCACTCCTAAAAAAATACCTTTTTCTTTATTTTCGATTACTTTTTTATTACTATTACTATATTTTATACTATTTTATTTACTTTTTCTGTTTTTATTTTTATTGTTTGCCTTATCATTATTTTTTTTAATTCATTGGTTTTGGTGGTGCTATTTTATTTATTTCGACCCTGGTCTCCTTTCCCTCCAACACCTTCTGAATTTATTGTGCGGTGTATGTTCAAATTTATTTTATTTCACATACTTTCTCGGTAGCTAACTAGCACGTGTTACACGTAATCTATTATTTCAAACAAAATCGGAAGTTTTTAGTCTCCACTGATATTATTACAGCCTACCCTGTTCTATATATTCAATAAAATTATTAAAAACACGTACAAACTGACTTCCATCGCAACAACTTAGTACTTACCATCAGGTGAAATGATGCCGAGGGCTTAATATTGTACTTAAAAAAAATCATTATTACATTTAGTTTTTTAAATTTTCTTATAAATTACTACACCGATTTTGATAACATGTAACTAACTCGGGAGCATACCCTATCGAATAAAAAAAGAATCATGTAAATCGGTTCACAATCTGCAAATATATCGCGTAACAAACATAAAGTCGAATTGATAACCTACTCATTTTTGGAAGTCGGTTGATAAGATAAATGATTTATTGTTATCAGAACTCTGATCTATCACATATCTGTCATGTTACGTTCTATCACCGACATGGTCACCCCACTCATCGTTGGCCGAACGAGCCGGACGACCCAAAGAGGCAGTACTGCCGAAATTAATGACACAATTCATACAGTTACGACTTATATAATTTTATTTTTACTACGAAATACCTATTTACTTACAAATTGTTTGCTAGGACCAAATTATGCTGGCATATCATAACTGGGTGAAGATATTTTTTTTTATTCACAAACTGGTTAGCACTTGGCATCATCTCATCTGATGTAAGTGACTATGATGCCGAATATGGAGACGGTGTTATCAAGACGCCCCAGAACACATAACATTAAATTAAAAGAATATGCCGAAAGACGTCCACTGCTGGACAAAGGCCTAGTCCATGGATTTCCACAATGACCGGTACTGCGCTGCCCGTATCCAGCGGCTTCCCGCGACCTTCACCAGGTTGTCGGTCTACCGAGTGGGAGGCCTGACTAAGCTACCTCTTCCGGTGCGCGGTCGCCACTCGAGAATGGCCATCTATTCTACGTGCTATGTGCCCCGCAAACTACCACTCAAGTTTAGTGAACCGATTAAACTTAGCGATAGTTACTCAATACTTTCATAATTTTTAAATTGTTAGCGCAAATTACAACATAAAAACGCTGGCATATCATAACTGGGTGAAGATATTAAAAGAATATGGTTTAAACGAAGGTCCTTTGATAGTTTCTTTTCATGAATTTTTGAAAACTGCAAAATTCCAAAAGAAAAAAACAAAATAAAATAACCTGAAAAATAATGCCTCATACCCTCCCCCCCCCCCTTGGGGGGGCGTCGCTCCGATATACTTTTAGGGTGGCTTATGCTGCCAAAGTTCTTCGGGGGGTGTTAGTGGGTATTGCGGTTCGACCACTGTGAGTCCCACATAACCGGTGCAGTTTTACAGGTATGCGTAAATGCATTCACCTCCCTCCCCTACACAACATCTCACGGGGGAAAAAAAAAAGCCTCATAAATTCATATTGTACAGAGGCGAGCACAATAGACACTCGTAGTGCAATTCTGATCCATACGAATACGGCATAAGAACGATAAAATGTTTAAAGTGTCTAGCTTGATGTGCTGGCCTCTGTACATTGACTGACTTGATTGTCCAGTGTTTAGCGCTCCTGCCTGAGCCGAGGAAGATAGTGAGTACGACCCTCAAGGCAAACATTCGAGTGATGAACAGTTTTATTTGCACTGTATCTGTATGTGGCGGCAACTGCAGTAACCATCCAATGAAACTAAAGGGTCCCCAGGAGGCTGGAGTTTCCATACAAACATAGTTCCGCTTTAATACAAAAACTACACGCCAAATTGACTCCAAACTTTGCAAATGTATTGAGTAGACACATATCGATGTGTGTAATTAGTTTTCTATGTACTAATATGAAATGGAAAAAAATAAGAGCAGTTTCAAACTTTCAGTACAAAACTAATTTGAGCCTTCGTTTAGATATGTTTGAATTTACTACGATGAAAACTAATTACTTATATCTACACTATATAATATTATAAAGAGGAAAGATTTGTACCTATTTTTGT
The DNA here is from genome assembly GCA_947284805.1 of Coleophora flavipennella. Classification (NCBI taxonomy): domain Eukaryota; kingdom Metazoa; phylum Arthropoda; class Insecta; order Lepidoptera; family Coleophoridae; genus Coleophora; species Coleophora flavipennella. Next base: position 6,991,252 of record OX369306.1, on the reverse strand, counting down.
ATGTTTGTATGTTTGTAATGAATAGGCTCAAAAAGTACTGGGCCGATTTTGATGAAATTTTGTATGGCGGTTCCTTATAGCCCGGGTTAACATATAGGATACTTTTTATCCCGGAAAATTCAAGAGTTCCCGTGGGTAAAACAAAAGTATTCATTTGGCTCACCACGCAAATGTGGCTTGACCTATTACAATCAAATTTTACACGTTGATACCCTTATCGCGTACTAAAACTGGGACATTGTGAATCCCAAAAAAAATAAGGGTTCCTGCAGGAATGCAAAAAATTGTATCTTTAGAATTGCTCAACGTAACAATGTGAAACCTTTACATTGGTATGGGGTGTTTTGACCATCATTGTATAGTCGGGTATTCTTTATCCCGGAAAACTAAAGAGGTCCCGTGGGAAATTATCTATCGATACTTACTATAATAAAGAGTATTTTTTTCCACATATTAACTACACATACCACACATAATAATCATAGCAGCAGAATGTCAATAGATGGCACTGCAGGGATAATAAAACGCGCTTTTAAGTTGTATTAAAACATTAAAATATTATTTCATACTTTTGAGTGGGTTTCTTTTATGTCTTTTTCACCGTACGCTACTTTACACAACTCTTACTCTGGAACTATGGCACGTAGCGATGTGTTTCATAGACGAACAGATTCCAATCGTGTAAAAAAATTATAAACACATAAATCGAGTTTAGCATCTTTTAACAGGAGGCACAGATATGGGAACTCTTCTGACGGCGACTATTTGCGTGTGGCAGTTGCTCTCCGTCTGCAATATAAATATATGTGAACCTCATCAATGTATTTGCGGGTTCACGGTGGCGGCAATTGGCCATCACTCAGTGAGTTGCGGTCGTTGTTTGCGAAGATTCCCACGTCACCAATTCCTTAATGACCTCACTCGGAGGGCACTGGTCTCGGCCAGATGGAATATTCCATCTTTGATGCAGCCGCCGGGCTTAAGTCGATCTGATGGCAAAAGGCCGGAGGGTTTAAACAGGTGCTATGGCAGAGACGAACGTGCTTGCTTTGGGACTCCACTTTTTCTGCCTCACTCTTCACCCGTACGGTACCGCTGCTCAATTTGCGGCAAGAAAGAAGCATAATAAGTATTCGGTCTTGGTGGCAAATTACTGCTTTGTGCCGCTGGTCTGTGAGACAACCGGCTGCTGAACCCTCATCAGAGGCCTTTGCCTTCGCAAAGGAGATTGGTCGTCGCCTTCGAGAGAGAAGATGTGACGTAAGGTCCTACCTGCTGCTAAAGTTGTCTATTGCCACCCAGCGCGGCAACGAGAAGTGCGTCATGGGCTTCTTTGGAGCTGATACGACTCGAGGATTTGACCCATATTCATATTTTTAGGAAATTTTATTACAAGATTGATATAATGATTGGTATTAGTTTTTTGACAATATAGGTATATGTGTTATTTCATCATATCAGTTTATATACGTCCCCACCAAGAGGCTCAACCTGCCCTGAGTTAGGCCGATTAGGCCTTACACGATAACGTGGGCCCATTGCGGGTTCACACAAAAGCTTCGAGTTTCTTCGCAGGCGTGTTTTTCTCACCGTAAGGGCGTCGGATAAACGTACATACCAGTATGAAATCGATATTCGTATAGATATTGGTAAGTGGCAGGATTTGAACCACGGCCTTCCGAACAGGAGGTAGTGGCCCTAACCGTTCTGCCACCGATGCTCTATATGTTATTTAAGATTTAGAAATCCTTACGTAATATTATAAATGTGAAAATGTGTTTGTTTTTTTGTTACCTATTCACACTCCAACACCTCTACCAATCTTGATGAAAATTGGTATGCAGGTAACCTGTATCACTGGGAATGAAACAGTCTACTTTTTATCTGTGGAAATTATCATAGCACGATATAGTTCCTGAGGAAGCTAAAACAATACTGTTTGTTCGTTGTTATTTAAAATCGTAAAGAAAAAATTGGGTTGGTGTGATTTTTAGCACATAGATGAGGTGGAAAATGATATAGTTTATTAATAAGTATATCCTGACATAGTTCCCGAGGGATCTGAGGACAACTGTTTTCTACGCTCGCGCACGTCGGTGGCGTCGCAACGGAGCAACGGATTAAAGTGATTTTTTGTATAGAATTTATTGAGGGGGTGGGATGTGACAAAGACTGCTAATCCGAATAGCCCGATACAGTTCCTGAGGTACCTGGAGAAAACTCATGTCCACGCTTGCGAGCTGATTGCGGCTCGCGCACCACTCACCCTCAAAAACAGTCATAAAAGCTATGTCCACGCGGGCGAAGCCGCGGGCAAAAGCTAGTCGTATATATATTTGGAAAGTTTGGATTCAATCCGGTATGTAGTTTTTGTATTAAGGCGGAACTATGTACGTATGTATGGAAACTCAAGCCTCCTGGGGACCCTTTACACAAACGACGAAACGACAAAAGAAATACGACATCTAGAACGCGCTATTAACAAATCTTCAGCACTGAGTACCAATCGCCTGGCTTCAGACATGTACTCACTGACCCCGACTACCCGACCGCGCTAGCCGTAGCTGCCCTGAGCCCAACCCACAGAGAAACACTGCACCGACATTCTGCCCTCGCCGGCGAGGGCGGCGTCACCCCGCTTCTGGCGCTTTTGCAGCGCTACCGGCATATACCAGGCCTCTACTCTCCGATTCTCCCCCGTCCAAGCAACGACCTAAGCCGAGGTCCATGCCCACCTGGGCGCCCTTAGGCAGTTGCATCTTATGCTTTGCATTAGGTTAAGTGCCCTCCGCACTCATGTCCGGTGAAGTTGTAAAGGCCCCCACGGCTAATAACAAGCTTGTCCTTTCGAAAAAAAAAACGCCTGGCGGAGATATTTCTCTAGTACTTGTCTGGGTGTTTTATGACTGCTAATTAGTGCTAATCCGATACATTTCCTTTATAAGGGAACAAACTGCACCTCATTTGCAACAAAATAGTCATATAACACAGTGATGACGTACGGAACTGAGACATGGTCGCTTACTATGGGCCTCATAAGAAGGCTCAATGTAAAGGGCAATGGAGCGTGCTATGCTCGGAGTTTCTCTGCGTGATCGAATCAGAAACGAGGAGATCCGTAAGAGAACCAAAGTAACCGACATAGCTCTCAGAATTGCTAAACTTAAGTGGCAGTGGGCGGGGCACATCGCTCGTAGAACAGATGGCCGTTGGGGCAGTAAAGTTCTCGAGTGGCGACCACGCACCGGAAAGCGTAGTGTAGGCAGGCCTCCCACTCGGTGGACCGATGACCTGGTGAAGGTCGCGGGAAGCCGCTGGATGCGGGCAGCGCAGAACCGGTCGTCGTGGAGATCCTTGGGGGAGGCCTATGTCCAGCAGTGGACTTCCTTCGGCTGATATAATGATGATGATGATGAACACAGGGGTGGGAAATCAACGGTTTTCGAATTTGTATAAAAAAACTCATTTTGTTCTATTTCATCATGATATTGTAAAAAAAAGTTATAATATAGTAAGCATCAGTGTTAACAGCATTGATGTATTCCGGCTTGAAGATAAGATAGCCAGATCCCTATTGCGTTGGGGAACCTTGGTAGGCCCGCTTCCGTCTTTGACATAATCGTCTCTTACCATCAGGTAGGATAATGCCAAGGGCTTACCAATTGTAAATAGAAAAAACAGCGCGCGAAATATGGAGAAAACTTCCATGTTCTATCAGCTTTCCAACTAGATAAAAAAACTTAAAAAATCTAATTAATAACAAAAAATATTGATTCCTTTTTAAAAGGTACATCAACTCCCATACAGTTTTATCAACAATTTTTTAACAGAAACAACAGATTTCGTTTTTTTTAATAACCTCACCGATAAATACTTCTAAAATGACTCTAAAGGATCAAAGATGCCTGGATAGGTAAAAAGCATGATACGGAAATTAAAAGAAAAAATGAAAACCATTTTTTGGATATTTGTGTAGGATTTGATGCTACTATTTTACCAGTAGGTAATTTTATTTTTTTCGTTATTTATTAGGTACTAATTTGATTTTTTAAACCTTTATATCTTGTTGAAAAGCTGATAAAATAAGGAAGTATTCTTGATTTTTCGCAGGCTTACTGTGTTTTAAACTTTTTTGAAAATTTAATCATTGATGAATACATAACACTGAGTTTAAAAAACAAAAAAAAACGAAATTCAAAAATAAAGTTGGCTTTAATTCAAAAACTGTTGGTTTCCGACCTCTATACAATATAATTTTATTGTTGCAAATGAGCTGTTGTTTGTTTGTTGTAATTTATCAAATTATCAGTAACCCTGTATACAGGGTGTAACAAAATTGGTACAGGTATCGTTAACTGGGGCATTTACCCATCGTACTGAAAAATTTTTGTTCTATGACTTTGCTAGAATCGCAAAAAAAAAACTCTTCATAAAAACCGATCAGCTGATCGACTAATTTTGTGCAAAATGAAATTTTTATTGTGTATGGAGGGTTCAATTTTTTTTTTGAATATTGTTTAAGGGTTCCTTGGGGAAATTTGTTGTACCCTCAGTTAACGGGTTCTACACCAACTTTTATATGTATAAACTAGCTTTTGCCCGCGGCTTCGCCCACGTGGACATAGCTTTTATGACTCTTTTTGAGGGTGAGTGGTGCGCGAGCCGCAATTAGCTCGCAAGCGTGGACATGAGTTTTCACCAGGTACCTCAGGAACTGTATCGGGCTATTCGGATTAGCAGTCTTTGTCACTTCCCACCCCCTCAACAAATTCTATACAAAAAATCACTTTAATCCGTTGCTCCGTTGCGACGCCACCGACGTGCGCGAGCGTAGAAAACAGCTGTCCCCAGATCCCTCGGGAACTATGTCAGTATATACTTATTAGTATATTATATCATTTTCCACCTCATCTCTGTGCTAAAAATCACACCAATCCATTTTTTCGTTACGATTTTAAATAAAACGAACAAAGAGTATTGTTTTAGTTTCCTCAGGAACTGCATCGGACTATGATAATTTCCACAGATAAAAGGTTGACTATTTCATTCCCAGTGATACATGCTACCTGCATGCCAAATTTCATCAAGATTGGTAGAGGTGTTGAAGTGTGAATAGGTAACAAACAAACAAACACATTGTCACATTTATAATATAAAGTAAGGATTTCTAAATCTTAAATAAAATATAGAGCGTCGGTGGCAAAACGGTTAGGGCCACTACCTCCTGTCCGGAAAGCCGTGGTTCGAAACCTGCCACTTACCAATATCTATACGAATATCGATTTCATACTGGTATGTACGTTTATCCGACGCTCTTACGGTGAGAAAAACATCGTGAGGAAACCTGCACACGCCTGCGAAGAAATTCGAAGCTTATGTGTGAAGTCAATCAACCCGCAATGAGCCCGCGTGATCGTCTAAGGCCAGATCGCACTAACTCAAGGCAGTCGAGCCCCTTGGTGGGGACGTATATAAATAAATTCAAATCATTGTATCAATCTAGTAATAAACCTTCCTAAAAAATATTAATATGGGTCAAATCCTCGAGTCGTATCAGCTCCAAAGTAGCTTATGACGAACTTCTCGTTGCCGCGCTGGATGGCAATAGACAACCATAGCAGCAGGTGGGACCTCGCGTCACATCTCCTCTCTCGAAGGCGACGGCCAATCTCCTTTGTGAAGGCAAAAGCCTCTGAGGGTTCAGCAGCCGGTTGTCTCACAGACCAGCGGCACAAAGCAGTAATTTGCCTTCAAGACCGAGCACTTATTATGCTTCTTTCTCGCCGCAAATTGAGCAGCAGTACCGTACGGGTGAGGAGTGAGACAGAAAAAGTGGCTTCCCAAAGCAGACACGTTCCTCTCTACCATAGCACCTGTTTAAAACCTCCGGCCTTTTGCCATCAGATCGACTAAAGCCCGGCCGGCGGCTGCATCAAAGATGGAATATTCCATCTGGCCGAGACCAGTGCCCTCCGAGTGAGGTCATTAAGGAATTGGTGACGTGGGAATCTTCACAAACACACGCAAATAGTCGCCGTCAGAAGAGTTCCCATATCTGTGCCTCCTGTTAGAAGAAGCTAAACTCGATTTATGTGTTTTTAATTTTTTACACCATAGCAATCTATAAAAAATAGCTATCTGTTGGTCTATGGAACACATCGCTACGTGCTATAGTTCCAGAGAGTTGTGTAAAAAGCGTATGCTGAAAAATACATAAAAGAAATCCACTCAAAAGTATGAAATAATATTTTAATGTTTTAACACAACTTAAGCGCGTTTTATTATTCCTGCAGTGCCATCTATTGACATTTTGCTGCTATGATTATAATGTGTGGTATGTGTAGCTTATATGTTGAAAAAGTACTCTATATTTATTATTGTAAGTATCGATAGATAATTTCCCACGGGACGTCTTTAGTTTTCCGGGATAAAGAATACCCGACTATACAATGATGTTCAAACCACCCCATCCCAATGTAATGGTTTCATATTGTTACGTTCAGCCATTCTAAAGATACAATTTTTTGCATTCCTGCAGGAACCCTTGTTTTTTTTGGGATTCACAATGTCCCAGTTTTAGTTCGCGATAAGGGTATCAACGTGTAAAATTTGATTAAATAGGTCAAGCCACATTGCGTGGTGAGCCATTCTATAAATTAATACTTTTGATTTTCCCACGGGAACTCTTGAATTTTCCGGGATAAAAAGTATCCTATATGTTAACCCGGGCTATAAGGAACCACCATACAAAATTTCATCAAAATCGGCCTGGTAGTTTTTGCGTGATGCGCGAACATACAGACAGACAGACAGACAGACAGACAGACAGACAGACAAAATATCCAAAAGTTGTTGTTTTGGCCTCTGTTTCGTTAGGAATGTCCACCACAGTTATTATTTTCCAAAAATATTTCATGTACAGACACGGCCCCGTTACAGTTTTATTATATTACTAGCTTTTGCCCGCGGCTTCGCCCACGTGGACATAGCTTTTATGACTCTTTTTGAGGGTGAGTGGTGCGCGAGCCGCAATCAGCTCGCAAACGTGGACATGAGTTTTCTCCAGGTACCTCAGGAACTGTATCGGGCTATTCAGATTAGCAGTCTTTGTCACTTCCCACCCCCTCAACAAATTCTATACAAAAAATCACTTTAATCCGTTGCTCCGTTGCGACGCTACCGACATGCGCGAGCGTAGAAAACAGTTGTCTCCAGATCCCTCGGGGACTATGTCAGGATATACTTATTAGTAAATTATATCATTTTCCACCTCATCTCTGTGCTAAAAATCACACCAATCTATTTTTTCGTTACGATTTTATATAAAACGAACAAAGAGTATTGTTTTAGTTTCCTCAGGAACTGCATCGGGCTATGATAATTTCCACAGATAAAAGGTTGACTATTTCATTTTCAGTGATACAGGCTACCTGCATGCCAAATTTCATCAAGATTGATAGAGGTGTTGAAGTGTGAATAGGTAACAAACAAACAAACACATTTTCACATTTATAATATTAAGTAAGGATTTCTAAATCTTAAATAAAATATAGAGCGTCAGTGGCAAAACGGTTAGGGCCACTACCTCCAGTCCGGAAGGCCGTGGTTCGAATCCTGCCACTTATCAATATATATACGAATATCGATTTCATACTGGTATGTACGTTTATCCGACGCTCTTACTGTGAGAAAAACATCGTGAGGAAACTTGCACACGCCTTCGAAGAAATTCGAAGCTTATGTGTGAAGTCAATCAACCCGCAATGGGCCCGCGTGATCGTCTAAGGCCAGATCGCTCTAACTCAGGGCAGGTTGAGCCCCTTGGTGGGGACGTATATAAACTGATATGATGAAATAACATATTTTTTTTTTTTATTTTTTTTTTTTATTTATTTCAGTTTCAGTTTTACAACATTACAGTTTTTTTTCACAAAACCAAGGCGTTGTAAATTTTTAAAATACAGAACAATATTATACCTAAATAATAATGTACATTAAAAATAAATTGTAAAATTAGTATAAAATAAATTCATGTCCATAAATTAATTACAGATAGTCAATAATGTCAAAAAATAAGTAGTTATTTATATAAAAATGTAATTATCAATGTAAAATTGTCAAAAAGAGAACATACTATAATTATTAATAAATTAAATTAGTTAACTAGGAATAGTGCTTTCTCTGGCATTCATCTCTAGCATTCTCTTGCACTCTGTCATCAAACATGCCATCCCAGACGCAAACAGATCACACTGTGGCGCTGCGAGGAGCACGGAGTTGAGGAGGGTTCTAGCACGAGCGGCGGGGGCTTGTGACCGGGTCACGGTGCGGGCGGGGGCCTCGGCCAGCAGGGGCCGGTCGCGGGGCCGCAGGTACAGCATCCGCGCTACATTGGGTACAGACAGTCTCGTCAGTTGCTCTACTAGTGAGACGCAGTCGATTTTATTTCTTATTACGTGTATCACGAACTTGGCTAGGGCAAGGTATCGCCTGATCTCCAGCGACTGGTAACCGAGTTGCCCCTGGATAAACAGTGTTGGATACATATATGGATAATATCCATACTTTTTCTTATATAGAGATCGTAAAAACCTCTTTTGGATCTGCTCCAACATGAGGACATATTTATCCTCATGCGGGCTCCAGACCACTGCGTTATTCTCCAGAACACTCCTAACTAACGCATCATAGACTGACCTAGTGGCCGCGGGAGATAGAGGCGTGGTATTCCGCAGCACAAAGCCCAGGCGACGATGGGCGGCGGCGGCGACGCGCTGCGCCTGCTGGCGAAACGTGAGCTCCGCGTCAAAAAGCACGCCAAGATCACGCACCTCCCGCACGCGCGTCACCGCCGCGCCGCCGATCGTGTACTGGTGCTGTAATGGGGTGCGCGAGCGCGCGTAGGTCATAGACTCGCATTTGTTAGGGTTAAAAAACAGTTTATTTTTTAGGCTCCAGCTATGCACTTTATCGAGGTCTCTTTGCAGAGCGTCGCAGTCCGCCTGTGTTCTACATGCCCTCACTAATTTTACATCGTCTGCGAACATAAATATTGCCGAGTCGCGTACGGCCTCCGGGAGATCATTGATAAAGAGTACAAAGAGCAGAGGTCCTAGGTTCGAACCCTGACTTATACCTGACCGTGTGTGGTAACAGTTGGAAATATAGGGGCCGTATTTCACAAACTGTTGGCGATCACGCAGATAGGACGCGAATAATTTCAGCAGTCGAGGAGTGAAGCCCATGTTACTCAGCTTCATTAGTAGCACGTCATTGTGAACCCGGTCGAATGCTTTTTGGAAATCCAGGTAGATAACATCCACCTGGGACCCCACGTCCATGTGGTAGGACAACAGGTCCACAAGTGTGACTAGGTTGGTGGCCACTGAGCGCTTCGGCAGGAATGCGTGCTGGGCGGCTGTAATATACGGCAGACATTGTGGCAGTAACTGCGCATGCAGAGCCGTCTCGAAGACCTTGGCTAGTGAGCATAGGATCGCGATTGGCCGATAATTTTGTACCTCATCCTTGGGCCCTGATTTAGGAATGGGAGTAACGCGAGATTTCTTCCAAACCGCCGGATATTGGCCCGTCCCCACAATCAGGTTAAATATGTATGTTACAGGTTGGATTAGCTCATCTGTGCAACCCTTGAGGACATAGGCTGGTACGGCATCTGGTCCAGGCGAGGTGCCTGGCTTCAGTTTCTTTATTGCGCGACGTACATCGTCCTCAGTAAAGCTGTGAAGGTGCACGCGGCGGCTGTTAGCGGGCGGCGCGGCGCTGGCGGGCGCGGGGTCAAGCGCGGGCACGTCCGGCGCGAACACGGAGCTGAAGTGCTCCGCGAACGCGGCGGCCGCGCCAGGACCCGTGTACTCCGCGTCCGCCAGCTTGACCTTGGGTTCTAACCCACCCTTGCTACGCAGGCTTTCTATGTAATCCCGGAACTTTTTGGGATCGTGACTTAGGTTACATGATATAGTCTTATTGTAATCGCGGTGAGCTACTCTCGTGTCTATTTTTAGTTTACGCCTCAGACCTTCGAATTCAGACCGGGCTGACTCGTCGCCAGTCTGTTTCCACCTACGATGTGCTGCGCCTTTCAGCTTAATGTCCCGGATTATACCACTCGTGTAAAAGACCGGATAGGTACGGTTACTCGAGGGCTTCCGGATTTTTTTGGGAATGCAGTGGTCGAATATATTGTAGAGACATTGATAAAAGAAACCTAATGCGTCATTTACTTCTGGGTACTCAAATAGTTCGTGCCAATTTAGTTCCTTGATCATGAGGTACAGGGTTTGGAAGTCTCCCTTGGGAAAGTTCCAGTCGTGCTCTGATGGTATATTAGACGGTTCCTGTCGCGTTACCTTGGGAAAGAGTCTGTACCCAATGCGCACCATTAAGGGCGGATGTAGAGGGTCCACCTTGGTGAGCTGCTCGTCGGGCGCGGCGGCGCGCACCGCCACGGTGTCGTGCAGCTCCGTGCTCGTCAGCACCAAGTCTAACTTTCTCTCCATTACATTCAACACGCTATTATACTGCTCCAGGTTACACAAGGCTCTGAAAAATTCGTAATAATTATTAATATGATCGCTAGCACTATATAAATTAAAGTCACCGAATATTAATATTCTCGATGGATCATGGGCTGCACACACAGATTCAGCACTTTGAAACCACTTCATGTAAGTGTCATCTTTGGTTTTAGGAGGAAAGTATACGACACATACACATATGTTCTGTCCGTGTAGTTGAAACTTTCCCCAGAGGTCCTCACCCTCGGGCGTTTCAAACTTAGTTATCCGCTCAAGCTGCAGCGGCGCACGTGCGGCCAGCAGTACCCCACCGCCATCGCGCGCCCGCCTGTCCCGACGCAGTAGCGACCACTCGCCGCCGGCGCCGCACACCTCGGCATCGCTCACAGATACGTCCAAATTAGTCTCCGTCACTGCGACCAAGTTCAGATCGGACAGGGTCAAGTTATTTCGCCATTCGAACAACTTACTTTTTAGCCACCTAACATTTTGATAATAGGCGTTCAAGGTATACAATTTGGGTCGTTTATTGCATACTGCTTTTTGTACGTTCGAGACGAAAAAGCCAGCGTTCCACTGACACCCCCTTAGGCCAGAATAGTGGAGAAATGCACTCTTCATACATCTCTTCAGGTACGCCTACTTTGAAGGAGGCATAATCAGTTTGCCTCTTTGTAGTAAGTTTAGCCACAGTGTAGGCAGATACCTGTTTCTTTGTGTTTAGGTAGCTAAGTACATTCGCCTCCGTGATCTCGGGTCGTGCACCCCACACATGTAAGTACTTGATTTTTAGCGCCGCAGACAAGATATTACTCGGCTCACCACTGCCGCGTATTATTTGTTTGATTCGTCGTTCTTGGATACGGGCTTGATTGCGACGTTTCCGATTCACAACTTTCCACTGGTCACTATCTGACGGCTTTTGTTTGTTATCATCAGCTGATTTTGTCGATTGATCATTTTGCTTAGGTTTTTGCTTTTGTTTCTGAGGTCCGGTTTGTTTTCGTTCTGTCTTTTTCTGCACCACAGGGCTCGTCACTGGCGTTGTCCTACTCGCACTCGCGGTGCCGTTATCGCTTGTGGATGCCGTCACTTCATTAGCGTGCGCTTGGCACTTGTCACAGGTTTTAGATCTACCTTCATTTTGCTGCTTAATTAGCGAAATGAGATCCTGTATTTGGGTTTTTAGGGCAATTATTTCCGTGTTTTGATCACTAACTTGCGATTGTAAGCTTGCTAAACTTTTCTTAATTATGGAACTGTCACTTTCCCGTACACCCGTTGGCATTTTTCACCGAAAATGAATTTTAACTACGGAGCAGAGATGTCGTGACGGCACACTGCACTGCTAGTGTATATATACCTATATTATCAAAAAACTAATTCAAATCATTATAGGTATCAAATTAGTAATAAAATTTCCTAACAATATTAATATGGGTCAAATACTCGAGTCGTATCAGCTCCAAAGGAGCCCAAGACGCACTTCTCGTTGCCGCGCTGGATGGCAATAGACAACCTTAGCAGCAGGTACGACCTCACGTCACATCTCCTCTCTCGAAGGCGAAGGCCAATCTCCTTTGTGAAGGCAAAGGCCTCTGAGGGTTCAGCAGCCGGTTGTCTCACAGACCAGCGGCACAAAGCAGTAATTTGCCTCCAAGACCGAGTACTTATTATGCTTCTTTTTGGCCGAAAATTGAGCAGCAGTACCGTACAGTGAGGCAGAAAAATTGGCTTCCCAAAGCAGACACGTTCCTTTCTGCCATAGCACCTATTTAAACCCTCCAGCCTTTTACCATCAGATCAACTAAAGCCCGGCCGGCGGCTGCATCAAAGATGGAATATTCCATCTGGCCGAGACCAGTGCCCTCCGAGTGAGGTCATTAAGGAATTGGTGACGTGGGAATCTTCACAAACACGACTGCAACTCAGTGAGTGATGGCCAATTGCCTCCACCGTGGACCCGCAAATACATTGATGAGGTTCACAGATATTGATATTGCAGGCGGAGAGCAACTGCCACACGCAAATAGTCGCCGTCAGAAGAGTTCCCATATCTGTGCCTCCTGTTAAAAGATGCTAAACTCGATTTATGTGTTTTTATTTTTTTACATGATTGGAATCTGTAAAAATATACCTCTCTGTTCGTCTATGAAACACATCGCTATGTACAATAGTTCCAGAGTTTAAAGTAGCGTATGCTGAAAAATACATAAAAGAAATACACTCAAAAGTATGAAATAATATTTTAATGTTTTAATACAACTAAAGCGCGTTTTATTATCCCTGCAGTGCCATCTATTGACATTCTGCTACTATGATTATAATGTTAATGTATAGAAAAAAGTACTCTATTGTTATTATTTTAAGTATCGATAGATAATTTCCCACGGGACCTCTTTAGTTTTCCGGGATAAAGAATACCCGACTATACAATGATGGTTAAAACACCCCATCCCAATGTAAAGGTTTCATTTTGTTACGTTGAGTCATTCTAAAGATACAATTTTTTGCCTTCCTGTAGGAACCCTAATTTTTTTGGGATTCACAATGTCCCAATTTTAGTTCGTTATAAGGGTATCAACATGTAAAATTTGATTGTAATAGGTCAAGCCACATTTGCGTGGTGAGCCATTCTATTAATGAATACTTTTGATTTTCCCACGGGAACTCTTGAATTTTCTGGGATAAAAAGTATCCTATATGTTAACCCGGGCCATAAGGAACCACCATACAAAATTTCATCAAAATCGGCCCGGTAGTTTTTGCGTGATGCGCGAACATACAGACAGACAGACAGACAGACAGACAGACAGACAGACAAAAATTCCAAAAGTTGTTGTTTTGGCCTCTGTATCGTTAGTAATGTCCACCACAGTTATTATTTTCCAAAAATATTTCATGTACAGACACGACCCCGTTACAGTTTTATTATATTAATAGATAGATTTAAAAGTATTTAAGTAGTATGAATTCTCTGGTTCCCATTGGGAATCCTAGTTTGGGGCAAGATGAACGTGTGTGATTAGTCCCTGAATATTATTAAATTATTAGGGAGCTAATTCAGGGTAGGCTCGAGCCCCTCGGTGGGGATATATATTAGTTGATATGATGATTATGAATATTATATTAATGTTTAACGATCTAAATTAACGTTGAAGACGAAACTGATCAAGTTTTTCCAACGATACAGTCCATTTACAAAAAAAAAACTGGTGCGTTCGGTAACAGTATTACGATATGGCTTACAGTAGCGCAACGCCTTTGATGTAGCATGAAGCGCCACCGGCGATGGTAGCCCATACTAGCCTGTAGTCAGCCTGGAAAACTCGCGGAGTTCCCCGCCACCTGCTGCCAGCACCCTGCAAGCACCCTTCCGTAGCTCTGCGTAAGTAAATTCGTTGCGCTACTGTAAGCCGTTATATTGTAATACTGTGGTTCGGTGGACCCCCATCACAGGAACGAAGTTCTTTTTAGGTACTTGATTAGACGACATAACTAATGAAGCGGTGCAGCGAACTCTAGTTATACTCCCGCACACCTCATTTCGTTACGTGACGCATGTCGCGTTAACCCTCGGTTGGTCGCGTGGGGTCTTAAAAAGCCCGACGTTTACAAAAACTGCTATATTTTGTTCTATATTTAAGATTCAAATTGGTACCTCAGGGTAGCTTCCTAAAACATACTTAACTACCAATCATTAAAATTATTTAAAACCACACTATGGGTTTTATTTAAATTTTTATTATGCTACAAATAATATAAAAATAAATAAATAATAATAAGTAATAAAAAAAATCAAAATATTTAAATTCTCCGCGCGTTTAAAGACCCCACGTGACCGACGGTGTCACAAAAAAAGCGCGAACACCCGAGGGTTAAGAAACTTTTTTCGAAGCTATCAACTATCCAATAACTTATTTGCGAATTGATCCCTTTAGGTAGGTACCTAAGTTGTTCATTTTTTTTTTGTTTAAATGTGGCCGTGTTTAACTCCACCTGTATAGTCGTTCTCACAGCGAGCTGCAAACGCTTAAAGTGATGAACAAACACGAATTTAAAACAAACAAAGCGAATTTCAGAGAAAACGTGCCCACTTTACATTTAAATAAATATCTCCTTAACACACGCCCTTTCTTCTTAACTTCTTGTGGCGGGGACACACTGGGACACATTTATTTTTAACCGACATCAAAAAAGGAGGAGGTTTCTCATATCGACCGTATAGATATTTATGTATACTAGCTGTCCCGGCAAAATTTGTTCCACCTTCCACTACACTACACTACCCTACCCTACCCTACACTACTCTACCCTACTCTATACTACCCTACCCTACCCTACCCTACACTACCCTAACTACACTTCACCTAAACTACACTACCCTAACCTACCCTAAAACATATTTTTTTTATTGATGAATATCATATTTTATGTAGCCTAAACGGTCTTGATTCTGTGAGTGACACAGAATGCATTTTTACCTGACTACTCAGTAGAAGTTTTCTTCTCCATCTTATCAGCTCATGTACGTCCCCACCGAGGGACTCGAGCCTACCCTGAATTAGGGCGAACGGGCCTTAGTCGACCACGCGGGCCCAGTGCGGGTTGGTCGACTTCACACACAACCTTTGAGTTCTTCGCAGGATTGTTCAGGTTTCCTCCCGACGTTTTCCTTTACCGTAAGAGCGTCTAATAAACGCACATATGAAATCGAAATTCAAAAACACATTGGTACGTGCCAGGATTCGAAACACGGCCTCCCGGACAGGAGGTAGTGGCCGTAACCTTTACGCCACCGACGCCTCGACCCTAAAGAAGTGTAATATTCTAATGCAGTCTTCTAGTCAGTTTTAAATTTAATTAAGTAGGTTGGTAACGTCGGTGGCTCAACCGGTAACGACTCGGTCCATCTAACCAGAGGTACCAGGTTCAAATCTAGACACCCAATGTACCAATGAGTTTTTCAAAAACTTACGTACACTTACCGATTGCTTTAACGGTGAAGGAAAACATCGTGAGGAAACCTGCACACGCCTGCGAAGAAACTCGAAGGTTGTGTGTGAAGTCGACCAACCCGCACTGGGCCCGCGTGGTCGACTAAGGCCTAATCGCCCTGATTCAGGGTAGGCTCGAGCCCCTCGGTGGGGACGTATATGAGCTGTAATGATGATGATGAGGTTGGTAAGTACGCCAGTTGGGCCACGTTGGGCGCCAATGTAGCACGACGTAGGTTTGGTAAGGTAGGAACGCCACCTTCCACTTGTTCACCTCTCCATTTACATCCTCGTCAGTTGAAGATTTTTGAACGTGCCTCGCATTTGGGATTGCTCCTCCCAGTAGACCCCCATCGCATCTGGCATTTTTATTCACCGAATCGGAAAGAAATACATTCGTTCTATCGGCAAGCTCTTTGTACTGAGCCTATTCAATTGGCTGACAATGAATTGTTATATTAGGATAATCCAAATAACGACTGGGACTTTGTATAGGCGTTTTGCAAATGCCAAATAAATTCCCATTTATTTTTCTCTTGGGCTCTATGAATAGACATTTTGTATTCAATGTCGGCATACTTGTACTGCATGTAAAATAACCGGCAAAGTGTGAGTCAAACTAGCACTCCGAGGATTCCGTAATCCGTACCACAGTATAAGATAAAGATAAGATAAGATAAGATAAATCTTTATTCAGAAAAAAGTTACGCTACGAATTCTTACAGTGACCCCACAAAAGGCAATGCCTGTATCGTGGTGGCCTTAAATACGATTAACAAGATATTACTATTACGCGGCTGTATCTGTATGTATGTATGTATGTATAAATTCTTTATTGCACACAAGGAATAATCACAAAATGGTCATAAGTATACAGGGTTACTTTTGGACCCCTAGCGAAAATTTAATATGACATAAGGGAAGTAAAAGATAATAATGAAATAAAAAAAAATGTTTTTCTTTAAATTCCGCATTTTATAGCGTCTCTTTGTGTTCTTAGATTTCTAGGCGCGTTTGGTCACCCTACACGAGCCACAACCAAACATTTCCGTTGCTCCTAGTTGCGAGGCTGCGGCGCATGCGCGGTTTTCTAACTGTACTGCCATTGGCTGCGCGGCTCGCGGGATTGCCTTGCGAGGCTGCGGCGCATGCGCGGTTTTCTAACTGTACTGCCATTGGCTGCGCGACTTGCGCGAGTGTTCGGGCCCAGTGTTGCCAAACTACTCGAACAAAATACGGTGAAATACGATGTTAGTAGGTTCAAATTACGATTCCGCCATACAAAATATCCAAAAATTTAAAAATACTGTGTTTTGAAAGCGCTGATGCCAAAATTACGGTGTTTCTGTGAAATTGCTCAAAATTCAATACAGTAGACGACACTCAACAACACGTAAAAACGGTACATTTACCGTAATAACAGTGTAGTTGGCACCCTGGGTTCGACGCACTGGCATGCGTCATGTATCGGTAAGGTGACCAAAATTTTTAATTAGAGTTAAGAAAAGTTGAAAAAAAAAGTCCAAAAAAGAATGCTTTTTTATTTCATAAAGTGAATGTACTGCTACTCTAGAATGATGTCACAAAATTTCGCTAGGGGTCCAAAAGTAACCCTGTATATATGTCGGAGTGTCATTGAAAACGCGACCAATACCAGCTCGAGATAAGTTTACATAGTTACACTTTGTTTGGATCAAACGTCAGGTATTAGTACCTGGGTGAAACCGGTGGTGGCGTGACGATCGCTTGTACTCGTGAGACGATCGTTTGTGGTAGCAAAGATGATGTATTAACGGAAGGCTGTTTGTGCTGCCACACTGAGTTGAGAATTTATTAGATCTGTGGAGAAGCCATATTAGCTGGACGTCAGTCTCGGAGCAAACACTTTTTGACGGAGCGTCGAGCAGAACACAAGTATTGGTGATCTGTGAGCAAAACGGACGTGTCACGCCATCGCTGTGATCACCGCGTTTGCATCCATTGTTATCCAAGGCATCCTGTACAATTTCGATTACCAAATGATCAAGACTATTGAAGAAGGACCTCTGTGATATAGCTGCATTGTTATTTCGACGCCCAATACCGAAATAGTTAAGGACGTGAACCACGAGGCCATCCATAACCTAACCATCACCCTCACCCTTGACATCAGAAGTTGGATAGTTCCCTGCGCTCGCAACAAGTGGACAACGACGGGAAAATGTGAAAATTGATGATGGAGCAGCGAAATAAAAACCACTGGCAACAATTCTTCGTGCTACAGAACCAGAACATGCTGCGATTGATTGAGGTTATGCAAGCACCATCGACTACATCTGCTGCAATCATATTGCCAGCATTCAACCGGAATATACCGGAAGCTAATCCACGTGCACGGCGCTCAACTGTCGATATCTCCCTTACGGAACGACCATTGGAATGAGGTGACAGCGTGGGCTGTGCTGGCAGCAGCGGAGATGCACGCGAGCGGCGCGTGCGGCTTCTGCGAAGTGCGTGATGTACGCGGTGTTACGAAAATCCGGTGAGTCGTACCCCTTTTGTTTTGATGGTGGTAGTAGTACGTGCGTAGTACTATTACCTCATCTGTAGTGGTGCCTACTGTTCTCTCGTTAAAGAAAGTTTCGTGTATAGACTTTCGGGAGTGTGTTCAATACTAACGCACTATTGACTTTTGTAGGCAACTCTTAAGTTTACTGTACAGAACAAATATCGAGTGAGGGTAATATCGACGGGCATTGTTCAGAATGGTCATATCTTGTTATGCCAGACGAGTACGAACGATGTTATGATCGATTCAGATATTTTAAATCTAGGATTGACGGTATTCTTAAACGAGTCTGTCAATAACAAAACAGCTTGACTGTCGGTAAGGATGCGAATAGAGTAGTTAGTCCCTTACCCTTCTAGTAGTGATTGCATTAGCAGCTAAAATGATGCCTTGTGGAAAGTACTCTTTCACATGCTTTCGGATTTTTACTTGTGACACAACGTCGTGATTGAACGGAAGATTTAAAAAGAGGACTCCTTGTAAATATGATGATTCATTTAGTGAACTAGAGTTTCGGTTATACAACCTAAACCAGAATTGAAATTATTGAAACCCCTTTAAGCTTTTATAATATTGAGACCGACATCTTAACATGGAGTAAACTCTTATTAGCTCTCGTAGTATTGCGACTGATATCCTCATTGATCATAGGCCAAAGTTGTTGCCTATTTTTAATAGCTTTCGTGATGAATTTGTCGAGGGCATCCTTAATGCCCCGCTATCGTATAGACCCTATGTAGGTAGATGAGTTTCGGGGACCCCAATAAAATAGTTTGTTTACCAATTGTAAAAAAAAGAATAATAACGGGGTAGTATGCGGGGTACAGTGGTGGACGTCTTACGGCTGATGTGATGAGGATACAGGATTCATGGGCTGGAGGCTGCGAATGTCATAAGCCCCGAAGCTTTCCCTTTTTGACGGCCTTATCATGCTGGTAAAGAAAAAGGATAGCATAGAACGCAAGTGTTGATAAACGTGAAAAAAAAAAATGATAACAACATGCCTGAACGGAAATTGCTTCCTCTGATAGCTTGGAACATCGATTGACTTCATAGGTGGTCACTATTTCACCACGTCAGGCATAGCTAGTGGTTACATCAGGTGCATTCTTTACCTATTAAATCGAAATGATTGATTTTGTAACCTCTGTTCAAATACGTCCACGTGTCATTCGATCTACGTAATGCCCCCTTGTATTTGAACTTACGTTCATAAACGCTTTAGGCGCGTGGCAACGGTCAGGTGAATCTTAGTACGTTTAAACGTTGGTACTCATAGTTAAGTATCCTTTAAAATATGCTCACTTCCTTAGAGTATAGTAATGAGATTTCATGTTACAAGTCCCTACATGATGATCATTTGGCAACAACCGAACTGTTGGTTAACCGAGTTACGAAGTACAGCCTCCTGGAGTTGCTTCTAGGTACGAGTAAAGTAGCTTAACCTTAATGTCATGTTTGTCGATTACACACACAGGCTGTAATTTTATCTAAGTGAAGTACGACAACATACTAGTGATAATACGGAGAGTAACGCATCCTATTACAGGAGTTGTTAATCAGCTTGCTGCTGATGTGATAATAGACATGGGCCTCCCCCATGTTGGAGCGGTTTTACCAATTGTAAAAAAGAAACGCTTCGCTTGGCGGGCTGTTTGGCGGTACAGTATGAGCGTGAAGGACGATGTTGCTTGTCCTCAAATTTTTAGTCCCTTAGTCACTTCTTGTGAAACCCTTGGGAAGAGATGGGTGGTGTATTGCTCTGAGGCAGCGCCACTGGCTGATTTCTAGACAAAAGCTTAGTTTCACAAGTTACCTAACTTTGTGTTGTTACAAATGGAGAAGCGTTACCTACCACTTTAGATATCAAATACCGTCAGAGTTATTGAGGTGCTGGAAGGAGACCGTTATGTCCTTAAAGCGTTAAGTTCTAACAGGACCTACAAATACGCTTACGACAGACTACGTTAAATGCCCGATAGTAACAGTATTATTAACTTGGACAGAATTGATGATTGAAAAAAAGACTGAACCTTAATTTAACCAGATTAAGGACTTTTGTACTTGACCGTGATTTTAACGTTCACTAGTTTGTATTTTGAACCTTAGACGTAAACAATTTTTCGCAACTCAGCCATTCGTAGACGTAGGCGTAAAACACCGAGTTATTTTCTCGTTGCTGTGCGGCCACAATTGTGTGTGGCGTGCGTTTGGCTTGCATGCGTATCACCGGGGAGGTGATGTTGGCAATTACCAAAATTAGGTGAAGTTCGAGATCGCTGGATAAATGCGATAATGTGGTTGGACACCGCCGGAGGGAGGTGGTCCAAGAGTCGCCAGGTAGGGTGACTGTTGTTTGTTTGGGCACCGGATGGAGGTGGCCCAGAGTTGCCAAGATGGGTGACTGTTGTGGTGATACAAAATAAGGAGCGTAACCAAACCAAGTTAGATCCCAAATACCGAGGGCCGTTCAGGGTCGTAGAGGTCTTAGAAGGTGACAGATACAAATTACAAGCTTTGAATTTGAGACGAAGTTACAAGTATGCCCATGACCGTTTACGTAGTATGTCCGAAGGTTATTTGCCTCCGGATGGTGACGATGAATCTGGTGCAGAGGCGTCTACCTCTCAATGTTAATTGTATTGACAGATCGTAACTCAATCAATTGTGTACAGTTGTAATTTTTTTCTTTATCGTTTATTTTTGTGTGTAGTACTGAAGTATTCCAATATGTTTCAGCGGTAAATGAAGAGTGCTGAATGGCGCTATATGTTTGCATGAATTGGCTGCTGCTTGTTTTGTCAGACTCGTTCTGTCATGATGTGTAGCAGGTACATTCGTGTTTTTGTAAAAAAAAAGTGTCCCGTTTACCGGCTGAAACTGTTGATGGTATTCCGTCGCCTGTACTGGCGATGATGGTATTCCGTCGCCTGTATTGGTGATGATGGTGTTCCATTACCTGTATTGGTGATGATGGTGTTCCATTGCCTAGATTGGTGATGATGGTATTCCGTCGCCTGTATTGGTGATGATGGTGTTCCATTGCCTGTATTGGTGATGATGGTGTTCCATTGCCTAGATTGGTGATGATGGTGTTCCATTGCCTAGATTGGTGATGATGGTGTTCCATTGCCTAGATTGGTGATGATGGTGTTCCACTGCCTAGATTGGTGGTGATGGTGTTCCGTCACCTGGACTGGTGATGATGACTGATTGGTATTCCGTCGCTTGGCGTTAGTGATGATGATTCTTTGTGGTGTCCCGCCACCTGGATGTGGTGATGTTCAGTTCTGGTGTTCCGTCGCTTGTGATTTGCGATGATGATTATGTTCCGTTCTATGTGCCCCTAAAAGTTGTAAATGGTTGTAAGGTTTCAAGCCTTGCAGCTGTGATTTACCTTGGAGACCTAAACTGATTTGAGATTGTTTGAGTTACGATGCTAATGCTGAGGTTTATTTAGTTTACGAGAGTGAAATTATTTTGGTTTTTTTTGAGGCTGTTAAAATGTGTTGTCACCATGATTGTAGTCTTGAATTAAAGCTTCACATTATTAGCGTTGCTTTTATTCCTTGAGCTGTGGACCTTCCTAATGAAGGTCAGGATTGGCCGAACGAAATGGAATCTACTGGCTACCCTTTTCTTTTTCAGGTTAGTCACCCGAGGACGTGTGACTCGCAGGATGGCCGTGTCGGAGTGTCATTGAAAACGCGACCAATACCAGCTCGAGATAAGTTTACATAGTTACACTTTGTTTGGATCAAACGTCAGGTATTAGTACCTGGGTGAAACCGGTGGTGGCGTGACGATCGCTTGTACTCGTGAGACGATCGTTTGTGGTAGCAAAGATGATGTATTAACGGAAGGCTGTTTGTGCTGCCACACTGAGTTGAGAATTTATTAGATCTGTGGAGAAGCCATATTAGCTGGACGTCAGTCTCGGAGCAAACACTTTTTGACGGAGCGTCGAGCAGAACACAAGTATTGGTGATCTGTGAGCAAAACGGACGTGTCACGCCATCGCTGTGATCACCGCGTTTGCATCCATTGTTATCCAAGGCATCCTGTACAATTTCGATTACCAAATGATCAAGACTATTGAAGAAGGACCTCTGTGATATAGCTGCATTGTTATTTCGACGCCCAATACCGAAATAGTTAAGGACGTGAACCACGAGGCCATCCATAACCTAACCATCACCCTTACCCTTGACATATATTAATACTCCAACAGCTACATAGTGATAATGACAATTATACCTATTCATATTACAAACAAAAGACATAAACGCGAGCTACAAAAATATGCTTTTTTTGTCATTCAGTTCGGATTCCTTAGCGCGAGTGCGACTCAAACTTGGCCGATTTTTAGTATTTGATATTTTACTTTAGTGTTAGTACTATAATCACACGAAGTATCATGCTTGTATGTGTTACTGTTTTTACGATAAAGCGAAATTTAAAATATTTCTAAAGACCAAAAAAAACACGTTTTTTTGTATGAAGACCCCCCCCTTTTTTAACCTTTTCTAATTTGTAGTATTTTTTGTTATAGCGGCAACAGAAATACATATTTGGTGAAAATTTCAACCGTCGACCTATTACGGTTCATGAAATACAGCCCGCTGACGGACAGACGGACAGACAGCGAAGGCTTAGTAATATGGTCTCTTTGGTCACCCGTTGGGTTGTACGGAACCCTAAAAATGGTCTAATTTGGTCAACTAGGCTTCTTCTCATCACACTGAACCATATTTTCTGAAAAACTTAGTAAAATTCAAAACAAAAAAAATACTTTTCAAATCTTTAAGAGACATATTTTAACTTTTCATGTTGATTAATGAATCCTGTATCTAATCGTATTTTTAAATTAAAATTAAAATTGATTTGTTAGCTAAAAAAATAAAAGTTTAAAAAAACTTAAAACCGACTTGAAAATGAAATTCACTCAAAAGTATGAAATAATATTATTATACTTAAATACACAACATTAACCAACAATAACGAAATCAAAGGTGGGTACGAACTAAATTACGGGCTTTAATTATTTTTTTTGAGGTCGGTACCAGCACACAGTTACTTACGTATCAAATGTTTTAGATTCGATGGCATTGCTGACACCGACCTCAAAAAAAAATTTAAGCCTCTAATTTAATTCGTACCCACCTTTGATTTCGTTATTGTTAGTTATTTAAGTATAATAATGTTATTTCATACTTTTGAGTGAATTTCATTTTGAAGTCGGTTTTTAGGTTTATTAAACTTTTATTTTTATTTTCTTTATTTTTAGTAATAATGCTATATATCTAACAACGTTAAACCCAATCACCTACTCACCAATAGGAATTATCAAATCATAATACATGTGTTTCATTAACAGATACAAAGTCCTGTGGCTTCCATCATCATCTCAGCAGATGATGATCGACAATTTAACTCCATAACATGAAAGTTATGGAGTTAATCGTCCATCATAGGCTCATCTGAATAACCTGAAAGAAAACAACCTATCGGTCTATGTATACCTACGTATATAACATTGAAAGAATTTTCCTTCAACTCCTAACCGTTAAGGAGTTGTACCTTCCTTCATCAGCTCATCAACATGAGATGATGACTAACAGACGCAAGTATTTTAAAAGCTTTAGAAAACATATGGATCTCGTAATAAGTGCCTACGTAATGAGTAATTTGAGGGTTGCTCTTGATTTCCCTGGGATTCCATCATCAGGTCCTGACTTGGTGACAATAGGAACCCCTCGGGAGAACGAATAAAAAAAGAATTTTGGAAATCGGTCCTCAATTGACGGAAAATTCGGTGAACATACATAAAAAAAATATGCAGTCGAACTTAGTACCTCCTCCTTTTTGAAGTCGGTAAAAACATGGTATAAAATGGATGACGCGGTGGACTGACGACCTGGTGAAGATCGCGGGAAGCCGATGGATGCGGGCAGCGCAGAACCTTTGGGAGAGGCCTTTGTCCAGCAGTGGACGTCCTACGGCTGATACGAGACCTACAAGGTTACTGGTTGATCGACCGTTGTATTTCAGAAAATAAATAAAAGACAAAACTAAAAAAAACCTTTCCCAAAAACCTATGGTTACTAGCAAGAATGAATCGGATTTACAAATAAAACAATATTTTTTGGGAAATGACCATGGGTTTTTTATCTTTTAAAGTGGAGTAGAATTTCCTAAGATTATGCACGTAAAAAGCGTCGGTGGCTCAACCAGTAACGACTCGGTCCATCTAACCAGAGGTACCGGGTTCAAATCTGGACGGCCAATGTACCAATGAGTTTTTCAAAAACTTACGTACATACTTACCGATTGCTTTAACGGTGAAGGAAAACATCGTGAGGAAACCTGCACACGCCTGCGAAGAAACTCGAAGGTTGTGTGTTAAGTCGACCAACCAGCACTGGGCCCGCGTGGTCGACTAAGGCCTAATCGCCCTGATTCAGGGTAGGCTCGAGCCCCTCGGTGGGGACGTATATGAGCTGTAATGATGATACACGTTTACAAGACGTAGACCGCCAAAGTTGTTAACGAGTGTAGAGTTTGCAAGTTATAGTCCGCAAGTGTGCCCTTGGCGTTCTTGATGATTTGATCCAAAAAACTTGAAATTATCCATGTCTTAGCCCGCCTGGCTAGCTACCACCATCTTATTTAAGTCTTGCCGCCAAATATCAATGTTGATATCATTGGTGTGGTTGATATCAAGATAAGATAGCCAGTTAGCCCTTAATTAGGGCGATCGGGCCTTAGTCTACCACGTGGGCCTAGTGCGGGTTGGTCGATTTCACAAACAACTTCGAGTTTCTTCGCAGGCGTGTGCAAGTTTTTCTTCACCATAAAAGCGTCGGATAAACGTACATATGAAATTGATATTCGGAAACACATTTGTACGTGACAGGATTCAAACCGCGACCTCCCGGACAGCGGTAACGGCAGGCGCGGCCCTAGCCGTTACGCCACCGACACTTTTAAAGCCAGTCTATGAAACTGAAAATAATAAAATATGACCTTGTTATTGTTTGGAAACATCGCTGTCAAACACCATTTCGAGTTTTTTCGCAGGCGTGTGCAGGTTTCCTCACGATGTTTTCCTTCACCGTCGGATAAAGGTACACATGAAATCTAAATTCGAAAACACATTGGTACGTGGCAGGATTCGAACCACGGCTTCCCGGACAGGAGGTAGCGGCCGTTACCGTTACGCCACTACCGACGCTCGACCTAAATAGGTACCTAAGTGCTCAAGCTAAATTTTGTTATTTGTATATTACTAGCTGTATCGCGCGGCTTCGCCTGCGTGGGTAGGTATAGTTTTCGATGACTTAAGGTTTTTTCCGAATATTCCAATTGCAACAAATGTTTTAGTTGTAAACCTTTCCGGGCATGTGAGCAACATATCAAAAAAAGTTTAATTGTATGACCGATTACAATGAAACTTTTTTGATATGTTGCTCACAGTCGTTTATAAGTTAGACAATAACTAACTATCATTTTTAAACTATGGGTTTCTTATGACGATGATGAGTAAAAAACCCCAGTTCAACAATTTTGTTACATAAAATGTTAAATAAAATAATTATTTAAAAAAAAAAATAGATAACACTAGTAATTTGTAGATTTCAGTAGAAATAAATACAATGAATGAGTGTTAAATAAGATTAATAAGGAAATACGATCTTTGTCTAATAATAACTTTAAAAATTTATTAAAAATTATAAACCAACTAGCTGTCCCGGCGAACTACGTACCGCCTTACATTACATTACACTGCCCTACCCTACCCTACCCTACACTACACTACACTACCCTACCCTACACTACACTACCCTACCCTACACTACACTACCCTACCATACACTACTCTACCCTACACTACACTACCCTACCCTACACTACCCTACCCTACCCTACACTACTCTACCCTACACTACACTACCCTACCCTACACTACCCTACCCTACACTACCCTACCCTACCCTACACTATCCTACCCTATACTTTCCTACCCTAAACTACACTACTCTACCCTACACTAAACTATCCTACCCTACACTAACCTACACTACCCTACCCTACACTACCCTACCGTACCCTACATACACTACACTACACTACCCTACACTACCCTACACTACACTCCACTACCCTACACTACACTACCCTATCCTACCCTACACTACCCTACCCTACCCTACACTACCCTTCCCTACCCTACACTACCCTACCCTACACTACACTACCCTACCCTTCCCTACCCTACCCTACCCTACCCTACCCTACCCTCTCCTACATAAGAACCTTCTCCTGACAATAACGATCTCGACAAAAAAGAATTAGCGAAATCGGTCCAGCCGTTCTGGAGTTATAGCGTCAGGAAGGAAAACCCGACTTATTTTTATATAGTAAAAAAAAGATATTGAACTGCATCAAAACTTATTCCTTCTTTTTTGGCTAGTCGGAAAAAAATGAATCCAATGTCACTCACGGGATAAAGACAAATCTACTCCAATATCCATCAAGCCGTTTAGGCTACAGAGCGTGCCAAAGAAACAAATAAGTAAACATAGTTACACCCCAAAAAAATATTTATTTCTTTAAACTCCGTTTAGGCCCATTTCCACTAAATTTCACGTATCATGTAGCGATACCGTAGGCGATCATTTTAAATCTACTTTATTTATTTCCGCTACATTTACATTTATTTGCTCCACTCGCCTAATTCAGGGTAGGCTCGAGCACCTCGGTGGGGATGTATATGAGCTGAGCTGAAACTATACACTCCGAAAACATAACCCTCTTTCTGGCGCAGTTGGGTAAATAATCATCCTGCACTTTCATCCAGCTTCTTCTTCGAACTTTTAAAAATGAATTTTAAATAAGAATTTTGCTTCAAATGGATCTTGAAAACTAGATCCGATCAAAAACATTTTTATTAAAAAATTCGCCAAAACTCGTGAGTTTCCCCTAAAAAATTATGAGATATAAATAAGGTGGAGCCAAGTCTGGCAGTACTTTTTAAAAATCAGTATTCAGCAAATTCATACCGCAGTTCTGTTTTGAACATACTGAGTAAATAGGAAGGCTTAAAGATTTGATCAATATATTTTGTGCATCTTTTTTGCCTAGAACTTCATTTTAGTTTTTCTCTTTGTTTTGTATACACCCAATAATCTACTGAAACGGCAAACAAGTTTCTAAGTGTAAGAAGTGGTCTAAAATTTTTACAAATGATAGTAATAAAGAACCCTAATTTCAAAAGTCCTTCTCGCACTTAGCCAGTTTTTCGAAATTTTTCTTCGTATACGCCTAATAAATTATCTCGATACCAAATTTCAAGTTTATAGGTTTCTTGGAAGTGGTCTATATATTTGGATGATTAGTGGTGATACGAAACCCTTGATGCGTGAGTACGACTCACACTTGGCCGTTGTTCGAATTTTTCCTTTGTATACGTTCAACTACCTATCTTTATGCCAAATTTCAAGGTTATAATTTACTTGGAAGTGGTTTATACAGAATGTAAGGGACCTGTTTCCGAAAACTGATATGGTTTAATCAGCTCATGATTCTGAGTCATATTTCACTGAAATTTCTTTCAGGAGTTTGTCGTTTTTTTTCATTTTTTTTTAAACAGAAATGTATGCAAAACTTGCCCGGTTAGCACTGTGCCGTGTGTGTCGCATTGGCGAGACTTAACATTACATTGCGTAAGAGAAAAATAAAGAAACACGGTTTTTTGGTTTACATCATATTTCTGAACTTTTTATTTATGCTAAATATCTTAGTATGATGAACTGAATGCACCTTATGAGTTTTCAGAAACCTGTCCCTTAAACCCGGTATATTTTGATGATAAGTGGTGATACGTGGGTTTTTTTTAATTTACAATTGGTAAGCCCTTGGCATCATCTCACCTGGTGCTAAGTGACAATGATGCCGAAGATGGAAGCGGGCTTACCAATATTCCCTAACGCAATGAAGAACTGGTTATCTCATCTTCAAGCCGGAACACATCAATGTTGTTAACACTGATATTTGGCGGCAAGACTTAGATAAGATGGTGGTAGCTAGCCAGGCGGGCTTAGAAAATGCCCTGCCACCAACCAAACCGAGTCTTACAAGATGACCCCACCGGGAATCAAACCTGTCCTCTAAACCCGGTATATTTTGATGATAAGTGGTGATACGTGGGTTTTTTTAATTTACAATTGGTAAGCCCTTGGCATCATCTCACCTGGTGCTAAGTGACGATGATGCGAAGATGGAAGCGGGCTTACCAATATTCCCTAACGCAATGAAGAACTGGTTATCTCATCTTCAAGCCGAAACACATAAATCTTTTTAACACTGATGTTTGACGGCAAGACTTAGATAAGGTGGTATTAGCTAGCCAGGCGGGTTGGTGCGCGAGTACGACTCAACCTTGGCCGTTTTTCGATTTTTTTCTTTGTATACGTTCATACTTACTATCTCCATGACAAATTTCAACTTACGAAGGCATCTGAAAGTGATATCTTTTTATCATCAGTTAGTGAGTGACGAAATATCGAAACTTCGTTAAACGATATTCCAAAGACAAAAGGTAGAAACTTGTAATTTGGAACTGTCTACATTACGTAAACAATGCAATATTAAATTTAGGCAGTTTCTTTAGTCCCTAACAAAGATATTAAGAGCTCGAAAATGCGTTGAGTTGTTTCGAGAAAAGGGGTGTACGGTCGTGCTTGTCTGCTCGACTTGGCCGAGGGCACTGCCATGCCTCCTTATGTGAGTGTTCGTATGCTTTCTGCTTTCGTATTCATACTGAGACTGTGGAGTTTTTAATCCGAGTAATGCACTGGGGACAGGCGTAGAGTGACTTGGCTTCAGATTTGAAGTGCAATTTAAGAGTTCAAAAGTGACTCGTTGTTTCTTTTAAAGTAGGTTATTGCTTCTGCCATTGTAGAAACCTTTATTTTTTCTCATTTTTAGCTTTCCATCATCATTACAGCTCATATACGTCCCCACCGAGGGGCTCGAGCCTACCCTGAATCAGGGCGATTAGGCCTTAGTCGACCACGCGGGCCCAGTGCGGGTTGGTCGACTTCACACACAACCTTCGAGTTTCTTCGCAGGCGTGTGCAGGTTTCCTCACGATGTTTTCCTTCACCGTTAAAGCAATCGGTAAGTATGTACGTAAGTTTTTGAAAAACTCATTGGTACAATGGCCGTCCAGATTTGAAGCTTTCCATACTCAACAAGAAACCGTTATAGTTTCGCCTTGTCCATCCGTCTGTCTGTCTGTTCGCGACTTAGTTCACTGATTGTCAGTACTAAAAAGCTCTAAATTTGGCATTGTTAGTAGTTACTAAAAGCGGTAAAAAAAATATCTAGAAAATAAATAATGTGATTTTTTGTCTATCACATGGTTAACGGTGTGGTTAGATAGGTTGTTCAAAAATTTAGCGGGTGAGGGAAAACTATTTTTTCGATTTAGGTTTGTTTACTGCTCATTTTTGTTAGAGGTCATTCCCCCCCCGCCAGCTATAACGCTATTTCCCAAAATCTGAAAAAAATAAAAATTGAATCAAATATATTTTTTTTAATTAATTTATAAAATAAAATATATTGAAATTTATAATGAATTTACAAAAAAAAATATAGCTATGTAGGGTTTTTAGTTTTGGGCCTACTTAAGTTAGATTTAAAAAAAAAAACATAAATTTTCCATTCAAAATGTTCTATACCAAAAGCAGTACCTAACAACTTCGTTTTTTTTTAAATAAATATACATTTATTTATTGAAAAGACTACGGAAACCTACTTTGCTCTCACCACAGCTCTACTCCTCTGGTGCATTTGTTTCGGTTCCCTCACCGGTTATTTTGGGGTAACTTTTTAACCGCCTCCGTGGCGTAACGACTCCGCTGTTAACTGTCGCCATTTTTACCCATAGAAAGTGTTTGTGAAACCATTGTTTCACGTTCGCGCGTTGCCTAAAGTGCCCATGAAACACTTGTTTCAAGATCGACCAAGCCGTGTTATGTTTTCTATTACCGATTTTGGCCTAGTAAGGAAGGCCGCAATGGAAACAGACCTAAAGTATGATAAATTACCAGCAAGATGGCAGCACTTTTTAATACTTCTCTGTGGATATAAGGACAAAGAGTCAGTTACAAACTGTGAAGTCTTTGCGCGGACAGGCCGTTATTGACTCGTAAAACGATTCCGGCTTTGTTATTGTTTTAGTTTTATTGATAAAATTAAGTGTATGTAGTGATTATATATGAAAATAATCATAGTTTTACGCAGTTTAGAGTGAATGTGACACTGTACTCGTGAATAGTGCCGTAAATAAGAAATTTGGACCTACAAATACGACGACAATGGTAGGCACATTTCGTCATAGCTATTTATTGTGAATTTTTCACGTAATATTTTACATCGCATACGATATTGGTATTTGATTTAACTAAAAGTATAGTAAATCAACTCCAAGAATATATTACTTATTAGCAACATCTTTTTTCCTGGATAAGTGTTTAAAAATTCTGAACGTTTTGCGTGAACCCGCCGTAGTGCCGTAGAGGAATTCTAGTTTTGATTGATTAAATTAAGTATATTTAATGATTTACATATGCATATAAACGTCAGTTAACGTAGTAAATAGTGAAAGTGATATTTTATTCATAACGGTGCTGTGACTAGGAAAATTTACCGCTACAAATATGGTAGGTACATTTCACCATACCTATATGTTTGCGAATTTTTTACGCAATATTTTACAACGCATACATTATTGATATTGTATTTAAATAAAAGAATAGCTATTCAGCTTTAAGAATCTGTAACTTAATATCAATATCTCTTTATTTTGGGGTCTGGATATCGTATTACAAAAACAAGAAGCCACCCCCGTAGAGCCCCACCGGCACAGTACACTACAAAGAGGCCATTTTAGGTGAATCATTAAATTTTAAAAAAACTACGTGATACACGAGTTTCACAAACAATGTAGTCGGTAATGGTTAGTCCATTTGCTTCACAACAGGAGGTTGCGGGTTTGATTCCCGGTGGGGTCATCTTTTAAGACTCGGTTTGGTTAGTGGTAGGGCATTTTCTAAGCCCGCCTGGCTAGCTACCACCATCTTATCTAAGTCTTTCCGCCAAATATCAGTGTTAACAACATTGATGTGTTCCGGCTTGAAGATATGATAGCAAGTTCTCCATTGCGTTGGGGAATCTAGGTAAGTCCGCTTCCATCTTCGGCATCATCGTCACTTACCATTAGGTGAGATGATGCCAAGGGCTTACCAATTTTATTGTGAATAAAAAAAAAACTTTTTTCGTTTTCCTTTGTGCTGCGTGGTGGTGTAAATTCCGGTCCTTTTTACGTTCTAGGGTCTTTCCACACCACAATTCAATGCGGGAAGCTTCCGGTTGCCCGGCATCATAAAAACCTGCGTGGCACACTCGTCCCTGAGTGTTATTCTCTACGCCCGTACCACCAGGGATTGCTGGAATTACACCTGGCGCAACTTCACAGCATAGCCGCCATGGATTATAATACCTTTAAAATTTGTTTTTTCCCTTTTCTGCGTGATCAAGAATCCCTATTGGACCTCTTGAACATTTTAAATTTTGGAAGTTTCATAAGTGTAACTTTATTTAATTTTAAGAATTATTAGTAACTGCGGCCCCGTACGTACGAGGTTGCCACCTCAGCTATAAAAATGATGATAATATATAAATTTTATTTAAGGTGTAAATTCACATAGGTAAATTTTTATCCTTTTTTTTAAGAGTTGGGAGTGCCCGAATGGTCAAACTTGGCACAAAATAGGATAGAGTGGCGCACTTTAATGTCCGAGGCCAAGATCCACTTCGGGTCGCTGAGCCAGCGAAGTAAGTAAGTAAGTACATTTTTATCCCATTGGGATTGAAAATTCCCACTTAGACAAATTTTCCTTTTTTACTATTCAGGCTTTCATTTGTGTTCGCTGGCGATGACAATTCTATTTTTATGATCACTGTCCCTTTATAAATATGTTCATTAAATTATTTTTCTTAATTTTTGTTTTGTTTTTCCCATTAACTATACTTTTAGGCCAAACATTCCACATCTTTACGTATTCATGTAGCCAATGGTTTTTTTCAAGTAACTTTCTTAGTTTTAAACAATTTTATCTACAGTATGTATGTATGTATGGATGTTCATCTGTTCCCTCGTATTTCCTAAACTACTTAACCGATCTTGACAAATGTGGTGTCTTTGGATTTGTGACATCACTCCGCGTGTCATAGGATATATTATAGAATTCTAAAGTACCAACATGGCGGATTTAATATGTGAATAAACTGTACTGTTCTGTTTTTGTTCTGTTTTTGCAGGTTGTATACAAAAATACTGAGAAATCCCCGGATATTTGCAGCGTGGCTGACCCCCGCTAATCCGGCCTCAAATTAGACAGCGCTATTAACGGGTATCGGCACCCTTTGATATGCGCGCTATTCTACCCTTCTTGGCTAATCGTAAAAGGAACCGGGCAGTATGCAACACTATGCCTCCCCCGCCCCCGCTGTGGCTCTGGCGAACGCGTGAACTATCCGGAATACGATTTAACCGCATCCGTGGCGTAATAGTTAGTCCATGCGCTTCACACCAGGAGGACGCGGGTTCGATTGCCAGCGAGTTTAACTTTATAAGACTAGGTTTAGTAAAAGGGCATTTTCTAAGCCTGCCTGGCTAGCTACCACCATCTTATCTAAGGCTTGCCGCCAAACATCAGTATTAACAGCATTGATGTGTTCCGGCTTGAACATAAGATCCACATTGCGTTGGGGAATCTAGATGAGCCCGCTTCCATCTTCGGCATCATCGTCATTTACCATCAGGTTAGATGATACCAAAGGCTTATTTAATGTGGTTAAAAAAACCGGCAAAGTGCGAGTTAGAACCGTGCACAAAGGATTCCGTACCATCATACTAAATGGCACTAGTTTCTTCACGTTTCAAAAAAACACGTATTTTGAATGGAGACTTTCACTTTTTCAAGTTTTTAGTATGTTTTGTTATTGGGGCAACAGAAATACTTCATCTGTGAAAATTTTAACTGTCTAGCTATTACGGTTCATGAAATGCAGCCTGGTGACAGACGGACGGACGGTGGAGTCTTAGTAATAGGATTCCGTTTTTTCGTAGTGATTCTGCATTATCGAGGCCCTACTGTAGGTACAGTGCTTGAACACAAATTATTTATATTTCTCACACCGATCACCGCTTGAGTAATAAATAAAGAATCATAATCAATGAATGAAGTAACTCTTCACAACCTCATTCCCCCCTCTCCATTTCATCATCGGACGACCAGGCGCGGAGGGCGGTTCCATCCCTTTGTCGTCAATGTTCCACCTTTACGCACGAAGCGTTTTGCGTCTTCGTTCATCATGCGAACGGCCAAGGAGTGGAATTCCCTTCCGGCGTCGGTATTCCCCGATTCGTACAATTTAGGAATCTTCAAGTCGAGAGTGAATAGGCACTATTTGAGCTTGCGTGTCACATCCTCGGCTGCATCGGCACTTACCATCAGGTGAGGTGCAGCCAAACGTACTCAAATTTTTAATAAAAAAAAAAAAAAAAAAAAAAAAAACTCTATGCCAATAATCAACAAGTGTAACCCACCTTATTCAGTATTTTATTTAGATAACATTTCCGACGGGAAATGAAAGTACCGACTTCGCCTTTGTGACCGACTAACCGACCGAAGTAACTTTATGTCAATAATCAACAAGTGTAACCCACCTTATTCAGTATTTTATTTAGATGACATTTCCGACGGGAAATGAAAGTATCGACTTCGCCTTTGTGACCGACTAACCGACCGAAGTAACTTTATGCCAATAATCAACAAGTATAACCCACCTTATTCAGTATTTTATTTAGATGACATTTCCGACGGGAAATGAAAGTATCGACTTCGTCTTTGTGACCGACTAACCGACCGAAGTAACTTTATGCCAATAATCAACAAGTGTAACCCACCTCATTCAGTATTTTATTTAGATGACATTTCCGACGGGAAATGAAAGTATCGACTTCGCCTTTGTGACCGACTTCTCGAGTCATCCATGTTTGCTGACCCAGCGGCTTATTAATCTTGTTTAATGATGCAACGGTTTCGGATAGTTCCCCATTCGAATTTACGCCCCTTTTTCTCGTAAATTTGCCACAGTAAAATTGTGAAAGGCATAACCGTATTTCAAGTTGACACGAAGTAAATGAGGTTTAACCGTAGCTTAGCTGCGTAAAGGCTAAAGGTCTCCAGATGAGAGGCTTTTATCCCCGTTTCATGAATTCACAGTGATCTGATGTGATGACAGTGCACAGGGGGTTGAAAAGATTGAGACCTTGCTCAATGATGGCATTATGGTAAAATCATCATATCAGCCTCCCCCAAGGAATTCCATGACGACCGGTCCTGCGCTACCCGCATCTAGAGACTTCCCGCGACCTTCACCAGGTCGTCGGTCCACTGTGTGGGAGGCCTGCTTTCGCTACGTCTTCCGGTGCGCAGTCGTGATTCGAGAACTTTACCAATGGCCATCTGTTCTACAAGCTATGTGCCCTGCCCACTGTCAATTAAACTTAGCGATTTTGGTATTCGCAAACTCAAATAATGCCTATTCACTCTCGTCTTGAAGATCCCCAAATTGTAGGAGTCGGCAATCACAGACGCAAGCAAGGAGTTTCACTCCATTGCTGTCCGCATAATAAATGAGGAAGCGTAACGCTACGTGCTTATAGGCTGAATATCAACAACAAAGGGGTGAAACCTCCCGCTGCGTCTCGTTGACCGAAGGTTGAATGGAGCTGGGGGGATCAGGTCGTACAGTTCTTGTGTTCTTCTTTAAGTTTAGAGCATAATGCATGATTAGCTAAGTGACGTCATTCTAAATCCAACATGGCGGACTAGTTATTATTTATGCACTCCCATGATATGGGTATCAAATGAAAGGGTTTGTTGAGAAAAATACGAATAATTAAAGTTATTTTAAAATATGTATGTATCTTTTTGGTTTTTCGAAAATTATTATTAAATCTTTTATATTCCACAAAATCATCACCCTGTTATTCTGTCTCAGTACCTAGCTATTGTCAGACCTTATGCATAGTAATAATGGTTATGAAAGCAGCGCGACGGTGTTGTAGCACAGATTTCAACATTATAAAAGGTGTTGGTTCTACTGTCAGAATTTGAAAGTGGTCTGAAAATAGGGGTAGTATATATATACGAAATTAGCATTGTTCAGTTTTTAACCGACTTTTAAAAAAGGAGGAGGTTTCTCAATTCGACCGTATATATATTTTTTTATGTGTGTTCGCGGATAACTTCGTCGTTTATGAAGTGGTTTGGATGATTCGTTTTTTGTTGGAAAGGAGATATCCCAATGGTGGTAGCGTATTATAGAAACCAGGATCTGGTGATGGCATCCCAGGGAAATAGAGGGGAACCTTAGTTTAATGTCTTTTGAAGTCGATTTTTTTTGTTTTAAATTATTTTGTTAGGCATGTAAAAAATATCATTTGGAGATTGTCTGATCCAAGCATTAAAGTTGGCTAGAAGGAGTGAAGAAGGTACCTATGTATTGTGATGGCAAAAAAACGAATTTGAGTTTTTAATGGGGATCGATTGTCTTACACTAATAAAGTCTAAAAAATAAAAATGTGTATAAGTGTGTGTGTGTCTGGACGTCCGTCCGGTGGTCTTGTTTCCGAACTACTGGACGGATTTGAGTGAAATTCGGGTTAGGGTAATTTTATTTTTATACCTCAAGACGATTTTTTCAAATTTATCCTATCTTGATTTTTAACTCACTTATTATTTTTTTACTCAATAATGGCTCTAACGATTTTAATGAAAGTCGGCATGTTTCTATAACTGTATTATACGCGGTAGTCCGTTGTCCCCAAAAAATCGGCATAAGGAACCTCCCATACAAATACACAATGTTTGTTACCTTTTGTATAGGCTATTGTATAGGCTTTCTTCTATATTGCAAATTTATTTTCTTTTTTTATGTTGTGATGCAATATAGAAAATTGTATTGTATTTTCTCAACTTTGTTAATAATTGGGATTATTAAGGCCTACTGCACTGGGTACTTCATTATTCTAGGAAAAATCCAAGTTAAGTACCTCCCACACAAACCCAATATTATTTGTAATTTTTACTTTCTAGACCCCGTAGTATAGTAGTTACTATAGTAGTACCACGTAGTGTAGTAATATATAAGGTGTAACAAAATTAGCTGAAACTATTTTAACTGGTGCTTCTACCCATGAAACTGAACAACTTTCCAACCCATAGTCAAATCGCAAAAAAAATTGGCTCTCCCATACTAACTCGATCAGCTGATCAGCCAACTTAGTATGGGAAGTTCAATTTTTTTTTACGATTTGACTATGGGTTCCATGGCAAAAGTTGTTCAGTTTCATTGGTAGAAGCATTAGAGTTTCAGCTAATTTTGTTAGACCATATATACTTTGACGTACTTAGTAGTCATCGCAAAAAAATGAGTTATCTATTTTTTGTGTAAATGTATTTTAAATCATTAATACTTACCTAAAAACTGAATATCTCAATTCAGTACGTACGTCCGTCCGTGCGTGCGTCCATACGCTTGGCTCTATAGGCTATCGAGGGATTATCGAAAGTTCTTCGTACCGTCAAAACTATGCCTGCTAAAAATGAGGGTAATTTTTTTTGGGGGTATCTGTGTGTCTGCTTGTTTCTTTCGCTTAGTAAACAACTAAATGACTTGCTGGATTTTGAAGTGCTAGGTTTATATATTAGTGCAAAGTATATATATTAGTACTAACATACAGTATGGACACTCCCTGCCGCTCTCTAGATTGCGACTTCACCCTCTCGTCACCCAGATTGATACAGATTGGTTACAGTTTGGTTGTCGAACGTATAGGATTTCGCCGCCATTTTGTTTGTTCCGTCATTCCTTTTTTGAAATGTCATATCTGGCCCGTTGTATGACGTGTCCAGGGTGTGCTAATAGGATACATTTTAACCCTACTGCCCAAAAAAGAGGGCAATGTTTTAGCAAAAATGGCGGCGAAATCCTATACGTTCGTTAAACAAACTGTAACCAATCTGTTTTAATCTGGGTGACGAGGGGGTGAGGTCGCAATCTAGAGAGCGGCAGGTAGTCTCCATACTCTATGTTAGTGCTAATATATATACTTTGCTGTCGGGTTTTTGAATGTCTATTCAAACTGGTTAGGTTAATATCATCCTTAACCCTGCAACATACCTAACATACAATAATATGTAGAACAGGTTACAAAGGCATAACCCAAGATAAATGAAACAAAGCGTGCCACAAAGAAAAGATGTCTTAATGCATCCAAAGATCAAAGCCAAATGTTGGTAGGTAGGTACTAGGTAGGTAGGTAGGCAATAACATGTAAATTCAGCTTTGGAATTCTCTACCTCACTCGACTGCCGTTTGATTACTTAGTCGCGAGTAAAAAAACATTTCTTGGGACACGAGAAGAGAATTTTCTTTGTCTGCCCACTCGTTCGTGTAGGTCTCGTTTTGAGTAATTTCTGAAATTCAAATTCATTATTTTGTACATAATTATCTATGTACCATTTTTTTTTACACATTGATTGAGAATCCATCGAGCCTTCTACTCAAGTTGCTACTAACATACGTAGTCGTTTGTTTTTGTTGTGGATTTTTTATACATTGCTAGATGTTTCCCGCGACTTCGCACGCTCAGATCCTGTGAAAAATTTTATACATCTATTCTCATATTATCATACTTACTGAATATACACAGATAATTTCATGAAAAACTGTCCAGTGGTTTATGAGGAGTACAAAACTAACGCTGTGACACTATAATTTTATATAACTGAAAATATGTTAATTTATTTATATATTTATTATATTTTATTAAAATCGGTTTAAAACGCCCTTTCACCAAGCAAACCAAGTCTTACAAAGTTACAGTCCCCTGAGAATCGAACCTGCGACCTCCTGATGTGAAGCTTAGACAAAAAAACATACAATCAAATCGAGAACCTCTTCCTTTTTGGAAGTCGGTTAGAAATGCCTTTCCACCAACCAAACTGAGTCTTCCAATGTTACACTCCCGTGAGAATCGAACCTGCGACTTCCTTATGTAAAGCTTAGACAAAAAAAACATACAATCGAATCGGGAACCTGTTCCTTTTGAAAGTCGGTTGAAAATGTCCTTCCACCAACCAAACTGAGTCTTCCAAAGTCACACTCCCCTGAGAATCGAACCCGTGACCTCCTGATGTGAAGTTTAGACAAAAAACATACAATCAAATTGAGAACATCCTCCTTTTTGAAAGTCGGTCAAAGATGCCCTTTCACCAGCTAAACTGAGTCTTGCAAAGTCACACTCCCCTGAGAATCGAACCAGCGACCTCCTGATTTGAAGCTTGGATAAAAAAACATACAATCAAATTGAGAACATCCTTCTTTTTGAATGTCGGTTGAAAATGACCTTCCACCAACCAAACCGAGTCTTCCAAAGTTACACTGCCTGAGAATCGAACCACTACGCCACTGAGGCGTGAAAACAGTCTGAGCAGGTTCTAACTACAGGCACACTCCGGACACTGCATACAAACGGTCGTGAAATGACATTTCAAAAAAGAAATGACGGAGCAAACAAAATCGCGGCGGATTAACATACGTTCCACAACCAAACTGTAACCAATCTGTATCAATCTGGGTGACGAGGGGGTGAGGTCGGAATCTAGAGAGCGGCAGGGAGTGTCCATACTGTATGTATATTATTATTAGGCGGGTGTTCAAGTCACAATGTGGACTCACTACACCCTATTCCCATGGTGTTACAATGGTTACTGTGACCCCGGTGGCGTCCCCCCCTCAAACGTTGAGCTCCTCCTGCAATACTCCGCTATGTGACTGATTTCCAGGTCGCATAGTTCCTCTTAGAGTACACACTCAGCCAAGTAGTGCTGGCTGGTCTCCGGTTCTCCGCAGTTGGGGCATGAGGGGTCTATATTCTTGTCTATTAGGGACATATGTCTATTTAGCCTACAATGTCCTATTACTATGCCCATGACCATTGCCAGGATTTTCCGGCCTAGCGATAGTAGTGTTCTGCTCCTCCTGCGATTCCTTCCCTTCAGAAACATTTTCGCTTGTCTGCAACTATTGTTTCCTACCCATACTTCCTAATATACAGGGTAGGAAGTAGTATACCGACAGATTTTAACCAAAGATTCTAATGTCTATTTAGACAAAAAAAGTAATATAAACATGGGCCAGTAAAGCCTAATTTTCGAGATATTGATTTTTTAAATAATTCACAATTTAAAAAAATATCAAGGGTAACACGCCCTAATAATCTTATCTGACGTTTGTTGCCTCAAAGTATCATACTGACGTTGACTTCACTCGTCGTTTATCGTATGTTGTCGGAGTCTTTCGTGAAGTGTGAAGTTTTCTTTTTCACTCTTTAGACTAAGGTTTCGTTCAGAAGGGATTACTATCGTGAATTGATTTTTTTGTTCCAGAAATTAAGTAAGTTAACAAGGCAGTTTTAGACCCATGTTGATATAATATTATTTACTCATAATACCACCAGGAATCCATGGTAAAAATCTGTTGGTATACTCCTTCCCACCCTGTATATACTTTGCTACAGAGTACA
Source organism: Coleophora flavipennella (assembly GCA_947284805.1). Classification (NCBI taxonomy): domain Eukaryota; kingdom Metazoa; phylum Arthropoda; class Insecta; order Lepidoptera; family Coleophoridae; genus Coleophora; species Coleophora flavipennella. The sequence continues at coordinate 6,951,439 of OX369306.1, read as the reverse complement.
GGATACATTCTTGCATCCAGCAAACCTAGCGATCTGTTCAATCACTGCTTATGGCACCCGGTGGGCGCGTGAACGGCCACCTGCGGCCCACTCTCATTTATTTTATGCGTTCCCTAATAAAATACGACGTGAAGATCAAATGTAACCTTATAGAAGAGATTCCAAATTCGCTTTGTAAGTACAATTTATTACTGTTTTCTTCATATCGGGGACAATTTGCACGGTGAAGATGTGAGAGGAATACGCTGCTAAATTTAATTGTCGTTTTGTATTATTTGTATTCAATCACATCAGGTCATATATATGTCCCCACCGAGTGGCTCGAGCCTACCCTGAATTAGGGCGATCAGGCCTTAGTCGACCACGCGGGCCCACTGCGGGTTGGTCAACTTTACACACAACCTTCGAGTTTCTTAGCAGATGTGTGCAGGTTTCCTCACGATGTTTTCCTTAAAACTTAGCGTCAGATAAACGTACATATTATGAGATCGAAATTCGAAAACACATTGGTACGTGGCAGGATTCGAACCACGACCTCCCGGATAGGAGGTAGCGGCCCTTGCCGATGCGCCACCGACCCTATTATTTGTATTGCCAAGGATTAAATTTGAAGTTTTTTTTGTTTTGTTTCTATCTATTTGTTACTATAATAACATTTGCATGCTGTTGTTCTAAATGGCTAAACAAGTGATTCCTACTTAAACCAGTCTTGTACCGGACTACAACAAAGAGACACACGATTATGTATCGTATTTATTCGCGGATTGAGTTCAAAGTCGTGCGGTTTCTACTGGAACGTATACGTTCCAGCGGGCTTGTAACGAACATCATTTTACCATTTTACTTACTGTACCTTGTTTAAAAGCAAATAAATACTTACTTACTTACTTTACTTAGTATCTACTGCAATTAGATGTCTGAACGTACCTATCTCATCATCATCTAATGATATAATTATTAGCCGAAGGACGTCCACAGCTGGACATAGGCCTCCCCCAAAGATTTCCACGACGACTGATTCTGCGCTGCCCGCATCTACAATATAACAATAACATAAATCAACTAGAAAAACGTGTAAGACCTGGTAATATCATATCTTTTGTCATATCTTCCTTTATTTTGTATACCTAAATCTAATAATGTATATGGTAAGAGAGTCTGGAGGTGCATACTACCTTTTGTCCTAAACAATCTACCTACAGACCTAGTAGAAAAAATAGAAAATAGTAACAACAACCAAACAAAAAAGATCCTTAAAAGTTTCCTTGCTCAGAAAAAGTACCTAACTGACGAGGCTGGTGGACATCCAGACGCTCAAGTTGCGAGCTGTGCAACAAACAATAAACGCACATAATCTTTTTATCAAGATTTGCGTTTTTTGTGTGGCATCATGTTTCCTTTTTTATTGAAATAAACAGTTAATTTTTTTATCCAGCGGCTTCCCGCGACCTTCACCAGGTCATCAGTCCACCGAGTAAGAGGCGTGGCCGCCCCAACAGCCATCAGTTCTACGAGCAATGTGCCCCGCCTACTGCCACTTAAGTTTAGCAATTCTGAAAGCTATGTCGGTTACTTTGGTTCTCCTGCGGATCTCCTTGTTTCTGATTCGATCACGCAGAGAAACTCCAAGCACGCTCCATTGCCTTCTTATGAGGCCCATAGTAAGCGACCATGTCTCATCGCGACATAATTTCATCATCATCATCATATCAGCCAAAAATAGACCACTGCTGGACAAAGGCCTCCCCCAAGGATTTCCACGACGACCGGTCCTGCGCTGCCCGCATCCATTGGCTTCCCGCGATCTTCACCAGGTCGTCGGTCCACCGCGTGGGAGGCCTGCCTACGCTACGTTTTCCGGTGCGCGGCCGCCACTCGAGAACTTTACTGCCCCATCGGCCATCTGTTCTACGAGCTATGTGCCCTGCCCACTGCCACTTCAGTTAAGCGATTCTGTGAGCTATGTCGGTTACTTTAGTTCTCCTGCGGATCTCCTCGTTTCTGATTCGATCACGCAGAGAAACTCCGAGCATAGCACACTCCATTGCCCTTTGGGTGACCTTGAGCCTTCTTAGAGGGGTGGGTGCGACACGGACATTTAACATTATGTTTATCTTGTCCATGTTCATTTAAGGGCCACTTGTTAAGATACTTTACTGAGGCCATCGAGCATTGTGCTTAGGTCTTCCATAGTCTCAGCCATGACCACGATATCGTCAGTGAATTGGAGGTGAGATATGTAGTCGCCGTTGATATTGATGCCGAGTCCACCCCAGTCCAGAAGCTTAAAAACATCTTTCAGGGTGGCGGTGAACAGTTTCGGAGATATAACGTCTCCCTGTCTCACCCCTCGCTGCAACTGGATAGGTTTCGAGTTCTGATCCTGGAGACGAACCGACATGGTGGCGTTTTCATACAGACACTTCAACACCTCGATGAATCGATGATCCATTTGGCACCGCTGGAGAGACTGTAGCACAGCCCAGGTTTCGACTGAATCAAAGGCCTTCTCATAGTCCACAAACGCCAAGCATAGTGGCTAAATGTACTCTTCGGTCTTCTGTATAATCTGCCGCAGCGTATGTATGAGGTGTATGGTACTAAAGCCTTTTCGGAAACCGGCTTGTTCAGGAGGCTGACAGTCGTCAAACCTGCGTGCGAGACGATTCGTAATGACTCTCGAAAACAGCTTGTAGACATGGCTCAGAAGTGAGATGGGTCTTTAGTTCTTCAGCAGGGTGTTGTCACCCTTTTTGAAGAATAGCACGACAACACTTCTGTGCCATGTCTTATGCGTTTTTCCCTCGAGTATAACGGAAATTAATAACATCTGAAGAGCTTTTAGTACCGGTGATCCACCTGCTTTCAGAAGTTCAGCAGTAATTCTATCATCACCCGGTGCCTTGTTGTTCTTGAGCTGTTTGAGAGCCATTCTAATCTCGTACAGGCTGACGTTCGGGATATCTTCGGTATAGTGTCGGGTTAGTCTGGCTCTTGGGTCTTCACATAACTTACTAATAAGCATATCTTGACATGGTTCCCGAGAGATCTGGGGAAAACTAATTTCCACGCTCGTGCACGTCAGCGTCGCAAGTGAGCTACGGACGGTTTTTTGTATCGAATTGGTGGAGGGGGTGGGAAGTGTGGAATCTGAGGAAAACCCATATCCGCGCTCGCGAGCCACTTGCGGCTCTGCTCGCGCACCTAACACCCTAAAAGACTGTCATAAAAACGATGTCCACGCGGGCGAAGCCGCGGGCAAAAGCTAGTTATAAATAAAAAGCAAAATTATAAAATTTATTAAAAACCCCGCCAGATGTTAAAAAATAATCGAAAAGGAAATCAATGTCCCCAGACTAGAGGGAAATAAGAAACGAAAGATAAATTTGAAAAACTTTTAAAAGGGTTGATTTGTCGCGAGTCCTGCCATAAAATAAACTAACCAACACATATGCTAAGAAATGTGAAGCTAAAACTAACGTTAAGGCTTTAAAATGACTCAATCCAAGTAAGTTGATACCTGTTAAAATAATATCGAACGTAAGTATGTTCAAATCAATGCGGCTTCAACGCGGCTGTTACATTGAAACCGAACGCTTAATTTTAGATTATTTTTTCCTTTTTATACTTTCAAATAAGTTTAAAAAAATGTGTTTAATTAAAATGAAAGGTCTTAGAGTACCGGATTTGGGTGTGTTGGTTTCATTCAACATTAACTATTTGTTTTCGAGTGCCAAAAACATCAGTACAGTCGGTACTACAGTATATTTTTTTACATCAAAAGTGGTAATATTTTTAAAATTGTATTCAATTAAATCGATTTTCTATTACTGTAAGTAAATTATATTTTTTTCCATAGTGATAGCTGTACACAGTATTTCAATAATCTGAATTGAATATTGTCATTTGTCCTATCTTAAGGCCTCTTAAATTTAACTAAAAAAAGTTTTAAAAAACCCTTCAAGCGCGTGGCATTTAGGGTATGACATTTCGTAATATAGTGTAAACTCTGTAAAACGTCACTCCATATAACGATTCACTCTTTGAAACGTCAAAATTTTCTGGCTCCAGTTGGTTTACTTTGACGCTAATTTCTCTCTGTATAACGAAAACTCTCAATAACGCTACAAAATGCCCGGTCCCTTGAGTGTCGCTATATAGAGTTTAAACTGTATATTTTTGATGCAGTCAGCATCCTATTCTACTCGTGAATCATGGAAAAGAAAACGTCTGTCAAGGAATCTATGACGTGTTGTATGCGAAATGTGTTTCTGTCAAATTATCATCCTGCCTCTGGTACTATGAATAAAATTGACAAAAAACTCTCGAATCTCGACGAATCATCTTTTTTCCCGCGTCTCACCAAAAGAAGATTTAGGCAAAATTTTCATACTTCGCGAAGTGTGATGAAAAATGTAATATAATTTTCGGTTAGAATTAGTTTGTGGGAATAAAAGAAAGCGGATTTATTTTTGCTCGGGGCAATCAAGAGGCGATTTAGGGTCGCACGACCAAGTTTTTTTTCCTAGGAATGGGGGATGAATGCGGAGGCGGGATCTCGTAATATGTTATGATAATGGGACAAAAAATCGTATTGTATAACTTTATAAGTATTCAAGTAAAAAATGAATGTTTGTTTTGAATAGGACAAAAATTGCAAGGTTGTCAATAAGTTAAGTAGCTTAAAAGGCACAAGCACTTGTAACTTAGTACTTTTTTAGATAATTATAGGTACATACGAGTACTATTATAAGAATCAAAACAGGACCAAACATTAAAAACTAGATTTGATTGGGTTAAAAACGAAATCATCTCACAATCGGCGGAAAAATTTCAAAGCATATACAAAAAAACCGGCCAAGTGCGAGTCGGATTAGCACTCCGATGGTTTCGTACTACTACAACTCAACACACAATTACATTGTATAATGACAATGATATCTATTCACATTACAAACAAAAGATATCAACGCGAGCGACAAAAATATGCTTTTTTTGCTTTTCAAGCGACTTCCAAAAAGGAGGAGGTTCTCAATTCGTCTGTATGTTTTTTTTTTTTTTTTTTTATGTTTGTTACCTCATAACTTTGGACTGGGTGAACCGATTTTTACGATTCTTTTTTTATTTGAAAGCTAGTGCTTTCCGTGTGGTCCCATATAAATTTTATCAAAATCGGTGATGTACTTTATTAGAAAATTAAAAAAAAACAAAAATAATAATGCAAAAATGTATTAATTAGTTGCGATGGAAGTCGGTTTTTTAACGTGTTTAGCGTTTTCAATTATTAGTCATTCAGTTCGGACTCCTTAGACCTTCCTTTTCTAATTTTTAGTATTTGTTGTTATAGCGACAACAGAAATACACATTCTGTAAAAATTTAAACTGACTACGGTCACGGTTCTGTTTACGGTACATGAAATACAGCCCGCTGACAGACGGAGAGACGGATAGACTGGGGAGGTTTAGTAATAGCGTCCCGTTGGTCACCCATTGGGTGTACTAAACCCTAATAATTTTGAACAAAAAAAACCGACTTCAAACAGGAAGCGAAGGTTCCACTCGATTTCTCTGGGATTCCATCATCAGATCCTGGTTTCCGTACCACCCTTGGGATATCTCCTTTCTAACAAAAAAAGAATCATCAAAATCGGTTCATAAACGACGCAGTTATCCGCGTACACTAAAAAAACAAAAAAAAATATACGGTCGAATTGAGAAACCTCCTCCTTTTTTGAAGTCAGTTATAAGTACATACAGTCTATTTGAGAACCTCCTCCTTTTTTGAAGTTGGTAAAAATTTAAGGTGTTAATTTAATTTATTGATCTTCCATTAAGTTAGATCCGACCAAAAACATAAATGTGAAAAGGATCCAAGGTCAAAATAAAAACTAAGCAAGGTAGTCGACTAATGGCTTTGCCAATAACAGAAGTGAGATCCAAGTAAGTATCAGGTTCTAAAGTGGTTACTTATGGCGAAGTATTGATTGGAACAGTTGTGTTTGTCTTTTTCTTTACGTGTAAAGAGTAAAGAAAATAACCACACTTTTTTCACTTTTTCAATGGTTTTTCGTTTGCATCAAAAACTACAATGAAAGTATAAAAAATAATGACATTACTCACTTTGTATTATCATAGCAAATATTGTTGTATATTTTTTTCAAACTTATACTTCAATATATTAGTCATAACTAGAGTTGACAGTTACGGTGTAGACCTATCATTTGATATTTTTTTTCTATGAAGCCAAAACTGCTAAATCGTGTTTCTAATAGCTTTTGTCTTTATGGAACATCATCAACAATAAGGGTATTTTTTCAACCTTGGGTTTTCTATCGCTTAGGAGTAAGTGACGTCAAAAATAACGAAAATCTGTAATATTATCGCCTTAAATGATAGCTACGGGAATTAAAATTGGTTTTTTTTATATCAAACATTGTTTATTTTCCATGAATGAAATAATGTATATGTAATTACTATTTCATAACTATAAGAAAGAGTGTAATTTGCACCTGTTTGAAATCTTGAAAATATTTATTTCAGACATATTAAAGAATTTTCAACAGCTTTCAAATAATTAAAAGAAAATTTAATGGTGCCACCTATACGTATCTTTAAATACATTTTCACGTAACTGTATCAAACATTGTTTATTTTCCATGAATGAAATAATGTATATGTAATTACTATTTCATAACTATAAGAAAGAGTGTAATTTGCACCTGTTTGAAATCTTGAAAATATTTATTTCAGACATATTAAAGAATTTTCAACAGCTTTCAAATAATTAAAAGAAAATTTAATGGTGCCACCTATACGTATCTTTAAATACATTTTCACGTAACTGTCCGTTCTGATAGTTCATATACGTAGCTCAGTGTCTACTATCGCCTTCAGCCAAATATTCAGCTCTTCAGTGAGAGCTCCGTTTCAACCGCCTCCATGGCATACTGAGATGGAATGGAGGCCATTCCACCGCCGGAACCCTTACGGGTCCCCAGGTTCCATACAAACGTAGTTCCACTTTAATATAAAAACTACATGCTGGATTGAATCCAAACTTTGCAAATGTATTAAGTAGACACATATCGATATTTGAAATTAGTTTTCGATGTACTAATATAGAACGGAAAAAAATAAGAGTACTTTAAAACTTTCAGTACAAAACTAATTTAAGCCGATGTTTAGTTATGTCAAAGTAATAAATAAGTGCCTCATCATATCAGCCGAAGGAAGTCCACTGCTGGACATAGGCCTCCCCCAAGGATCTCCACGACGACCGGTTCTGCCTACTTCTATACAAATGTATTGAATATAAGAAACATATAGGTAGTGAACCAAAATACAATTTCTTAAAGATAATTCTTAAGGCAGAGGCTCAACAAACTCCCGACCTAGTCAAAAAGCCCTCCCCGCAGTGCCCCTTGCCCAAACGTGCCCATGACGCTAGCTGCGTTCCCCCGCTGAATAGCTAGCGAGATGCGTTGGGTCAAAAAGGAGCCCGATCTCGGGTCTAGGCCCTTTTCCCTCATACGACGCCCTAGATCGTCTACAAAAGACTTGGCCTCAGAGCACCATAGCCATGATGTCTCGAAAGCAATCGGAACGAATTTATATTTAGGCACCAGACAGGCATATTTTGTGTGTTTATGGGCGGCTGCTGTCTCGGCCGCCAATCCGGGTGTCCGCTGTGTGCTTCTTAGGTGAGAGGGCGCGAATGTGCTCACGCAGGTGACGTCCCAAAGCAGGCATCGACCTTTTTGCCAAGGGATCAGTGTGAGCCCATCCAGCCGTTTCCCGCCCGTTCGGCATAAACCGGGAGGTTCTAGGACACAAGGTATTCCCGCGGAGACAGCAGCTCGCCGGACGATGTTATTTATTGCCTGATGCCTAGAAAACCGACCCGCGCTCTTCAAGCAAGCGAGTGTCCGTCAGCTTCCACTGCTGATCCACAGACGCAGTGGTGGGGTTCGCATACCGGACAACCCAGCCTAATGGCAACTGCTGTCCTTAGAGTGTTATTGTCTAAAAGCGTCCCCATTTATGCGTCCACTTAGATACCATAAGTACCATTTCAATACCTCCGTTAGTCCCCTAGCTTTACTTTAGCTTAGCTTTAGGTCGTCACGGGTTCGATTCATGGTGGGGTCAAACTTTTTACGATTTGGTTTGGTTAGGTGGTGGGGAATTATTGAAGCTTGTCTAAGTCTTGCCATCAAACAATAATGTTATCAGCATTGGTGTGTTCTTGAGAAAGCCAGTTCTTCATTGCGTTAAGAGATGTTATCCCACTTACATATCATCTTCTGCGTCATCGTCACTCCATCAGGTGAGATGTGCCAAATGCGTCAGCTCCAACTCGTTACAGGAGTTTACTCATGAAACACATTTTTTTACGGCTCCGGCCTCCGACCTTTGGCCTCGCATGGAGCTCCTACACGGAACTCAGCCTGCGGCCTCGTAGTGAGCGCTCCGGGCTTCGCCATACGTGAAGCTTCTACACGGAGCTTGGCCAGCAGCCTCGCATTAGGCGGCGACCTGGCCATGTTTCCTTAGCCTTCGTGACTGAAAGAACGTTGTACAATAAAAGTAAGTATCCTTTTTGCTAACGCGTTACCGATCTTCACTTGATTTCACTCCTCATATATTTTTCATATCAGGCTATCTATACAGGTGTAACAAAATTGGTGAAGGACCTGTTAACTGAGGCTTCTACTCATCATACTGAACAATTTTCCTCAAGGAACTCATAATCATATCCCAAAAAAAAATTCGACGCTTCATACAAAAATGCATAAAATTGGTCAATCAGCTGATCGTCTTTTATGAAGAGTTCATTCATACATTTTTTTGCGATTCCAGCAAACTTGTAGAACTAAAGTTGTTCAGTTTGACGAGTAGAAGCCCCGGTTAACGGGACCTACACCAATTTTGTCACAACCTGTATATGAATCAATTCTAAAGGAGTAAAATCCAGGCCTAAAGTTGCCTGAATTATTTAAAAATGAAAAGCCCGATAGTATAAAAACTTAACCCCTATTTTGTGGGCATTGTATCCTGTATGACTCACGAGATTAAGGCGAATCTAACGATACCACAGATTACTAAATAGTTACTTCGTAAACGATACCTCGCACTTCAAAACCCATCGCATCCAAACAGAGCATGCTAAAGAAATAAATAACCTCATAATTACCCGCCTCCGTAGCTCAGAGGCAAAGTTCACTGGCTTTATACAGGAGGTCGCGGGTTCGATTCCCGGCGGGGTCAATTGTAAGACTCGGTTTGGTTGGTGGTAGGGCATTTTCTAAGCCCGCCTGGCTTAGATACCTAGATTATATGTAGCTACCACCATCTTATCTAAGTCTTGCCGCCAAATATCAATGTTGATATCATTGGTGTGTTCCGGCATGAAGATAAGATAGCCAGTTCCCCATCGCGTTGGGGAATCTTGGTAAGCCCGCTTCCATCTTCGGCAACATCGTCACTTACCACCAGGTGAGATGTTGTCAAGGGTTTACCAATTGTGAATAATAAAAAAATAAATATTTGGCTAGTCGGGTAAAAATGTATCCTATGTCACTCACTGGATCAAGATAAATCCAACGGCACCTCGAATTTCAAAATCCATCAAGCCGTGCAGGCTACAGGGTGTGCCAAAGAAATATATATACATATATGTAGGTCACCCAAAGGGCAATGGAGCGTGCTACGCTCGGAGTTTCTCTGCATGATCGAATCAGAATCGAGGAGATCCGCAGGAGAACCAAAGTAACCCACATAGGTAACAGAATCACTCGTAGAACAGATTGCCGATGGGGCAGTAAAGTTCTCGAGTGGCGACCGCGCACCGTAATACGTAGCGTAGGCGGGCCTCCCACGCGGTGGACCGACAACCTGGTGAAGATCGCGGGAAGCCGATGGAAGCGGGCAGCGCAGGGCCGGTCGTAGTGGAAATCCTTGGGGGAGGCCTTTGTCCAGCAGTGGACGATTTTCGGCTGATATGATGATATAGGATGCACTCGAAAAACATAGCCCTCCTTTTGGCATAATCGGGTAAAAGAGATACGCTCTTGTCGGTCGAGTATGTACAGAGGCCAGCACATCAAGCTATTCACTCGTAGTACGATTCTGATCCATACCCATTCGGCATAAGGACGGTACAAATTCCAAAGTATGTAGCTTGATGTGCTGGCCTGAGTACATATCATCAGGGTCAAAGACCTAAAATTACATAATTTCAAGTTCGCTAGCTCGCTACATTAACTCCGCTAACATGTTTCCGCATACATCAGTGCACAGAGGCTATGTGCTCAGCTTACCCACGAGTATGTTATGCGGTTTAAAACGAGGGTTTGCAAGCCACTGTAATGGGGATGAGGGATTAGCCAAATACAGCGAGAATTAGTAGTCGTTTAGTCGTTTAATTATTAAAGTGAAACTTTTATTACATCGTCTCAAATTTTTTCGTCTGTGTGTCGCGTGACGGTATGATCGTTTCGTCCTCTGTGCCGTAGCTCCAAGACGAGAGCAGCCATGATCGTTTCGTGCTCTGTAAATGTATATAATGTGAAAAAAAGTTTCACTTTTACCGTGGTTTCATAAAACCACACACTCTTTTATTTTATTTTTCTAATTAAAAAACGGCGGACTTGGAAATTTCTGAAAATATCATTAATTGTAATGCTGATTAAAGAGCGTCGTTGGCGTAATGGCAAGGGCCGCTACCTCCCGTCCGGGAGGTCGTGGTTCAAATCCTGTCAAGTACCAATGTTTATATGAGCTGATATGATGAAGTTGTATTCTTACTATCCTTCCTACAGGGGGGTTTGGCAGTCGCCTCCTAGTGTGGGAATAGGGTAGGGATGCTTGTGGACCTAAAAACCCTATTGCAATGCTACCTCTCTCCCCGGCGCCCCCCGGGCAACATGGTTAGTGACCAGAGTAAGGCCTTGTATGACGGCAGCTCTGTTCTCTAGCGATGGCAAAGACTGCCACGGTGGGCTCATGGTAGAGAATGGATGGGTTCCTCACCATTGGCTACTATGGGCGCACAATTATCGTGCTCATATCGTCCCTGCATGGCGGACTGACTTACTGGCTTAGGTCAGTTTGTGATGCTGGGGGGAGATGAGCACTACTGCAAGAGTCCTGTGGTCAAGCTCTTGTGGCTCTGTCATCATATAATATTGATGGCAGAGGGGGGGGTTGACCATCCGCGTGTTTTTGCCGTGCGCGGGGACCCGTACGGAGGGATGACGGGATCCTGGTGGTTGAGTCGACACGGGTTGGCAACACACCACTTTGGCCCGAATTTCCTCTCACACGGGAGGTCACCGGGGAGCCAAAGGCGATCAATCGGCTAAGGTGCCTGTCCCTCAGACGGCCACCAGGCGAGTGTCCGGGGGTAATGGGGTCTACAGGGGGCAGTGCGCATTGTTAGTGCTACAAATGGTGCGAAACAAGACGTACTGTGTACCTCGTGGGCAGCTCACCCAGACATGCTATACCCCTTGATAACCCTGGTGTCTATCAAGGCATCCCCAACGTTGAGGACTCCATGGAGGGTGGGGAGTCAAGGTGGTGAAGGATAAACCGTAAAATTATGGAGAATCAAAATAAAAACAAAAATTTAGGGGAACTGTCCGATAAGGGCGGGTCCCATAAGGTCTCAACGCCCGCAAGGGCGGGGACAAAGGGCATCTTTGCCAAGGGTACCGTACCTGCCAGGGGAGGAAACTCAACGGTGAAAAGAGGTGGGCGGGGCACTTCTCGGGGTGCTCTGTCCTCTCGTGGCGCCAGGGTTTCGGAACCAGGCAGGGGGGGCGCGTCAGGGAGGGGACTTAGGGCGGGAATCGGACCGCATGGCAGTGTCGGAACTGGCGGTGGGAACGCTGTGGCAGGCGATGGTCCCTCTGGGGCTGTCAACGCTGCGGTACCTGCTGCTGGGACCGTAATTGCAGGTGCGGGAAGTGCCCTGACTGATGCTACCGTCAGAAAGAGGAAACGGCTGAGTGGCAGTCAGAAGCGGAAACGCATTCTGAACAGGCAGGCAGCCGTTGCTTCTGCAGGGATGCCCACCGAAGGGCCATCAAAAAGGGCTAGGGAGGTCAGTAATGAGGCCACTGACCCGTCGGGAGACTCCAAGCGGTCCAAAATTCAGGACAGCTCGTTTAAGGAGGCACTGACGAACGTCAGAATGGCGGTTATCACTGAGGACCACCCTTCGAGGACGATCACGGCGGAAATGGTATCCTCAATAAGGAATGCCATATGGGAAATGCTGGAGGAAACTCCAGACCCACTGCCGGTCGTCAACGCGGGAACATTGATTGCGGGGGCCATGCACTTCTCGTGTGAAGGGCAGGCGTCTGCGAAATGGCTTTGCGGACTTAATGGCACTCCCATTAAGGACGTAAAGCTAAAGGTGATCAGCGCCAAGGATCTTCCAAAACCGGTGAAAATGGCAAGGAAGACCAAGAACAACTGGTGCCTGGACATCACCCGGGTTCTGAGCGTTATCCAACGCTACAACCCTGCCCTCAAGACCAGTGAGTGGAAGGTGGTGGACACATTGGTCGAGGAGGGCCATGTGAGACGCATAGTTCTGATGGACAGAACCTCTGCGGATCACATTAAGGGGAAGGGCTATTGCCTCCAGTCGGGCATGGACAAGAGCACCTTCAAACTCCTGGAGGACACCGAAGGGAGGGTGGAGGAGCCTGTCGGTGCTGTCGTGGGGGCGATAGTCCCGCGATCGAGTCCAGTGGAGACGGTAGCGGAGCCCGAAACGCAGCCAAACCCAATGGAGGTAGTGGAGCAGGGACAGCCTCCATCACCGGCGACGTCACAGAAGACGGAAGATCTGCTGGAGGAGATTGGCAACCTATGGTTGGCATCATCTCCTCTGGCTGTCGACGATGTGACGGAGAGTGAGGCACCCAGTGGTGGCCAATAACTGGCCGCCACACCCCAGCGAACACTCAAATTCGCGGGTCTAAGGTGTGTACAAGTAAACCTACAACACTGTAAGGCAGCAACGGCCCTTTTGGCCAGACAGCTGCAAAGTAATAAATTTGATATTGCCCTCATACAGGAACCTTACATTAGAAAGGGACTAGTATCGGGTTTGGGTAGGGCGGGTGGATCCATAGTCTACAACTGTCTTGCTAATGATATGAGGACTTGCATCTATGTCAGAAATGGCGTAGATGCAATGCCCTTATACGATTTCTGTTCCAGGGATCTTACAACGATTAAGATCCTTAAAGGGGGCAGGAGCGAGGTCATCATGGCCTCTGCCTACATGCCCTATGAGGAGACGGAGCCACCTTCACCTGCTGTGAGGGAGCTAGTCGAGCACTGCGGTAAGAATCAATTTGATCTTATTATAGGATGTGATGCTAATTCACATCACACGGTCTGGGGGAGCACAGATATCAATAAAAGGGGGAGGACCTATTAGAATACATAGTAAGTTCTCCGCTACAAATTCTAAATAGAGGCAATGAACCAACGTTCGTCAATTCTAGAAGGGCCGAGGTCATTGACATCACGGTTGCCTCAAACAGGGCAAGTAAGGACATAATTAATTGGCATGTATCTAACGAAATTAGTGGTGCTGATCATAGGTACATATGCTTCGGGTACAGAACTGATAACCAGATACAGACTGTACGAAGGAGAAACCCACGGAACACTGAATGGGAATCTTACGTGACGGATCTAAAGGATGAATTAGGTGAAGTGCGAGGTAAACTAAACTCTGTACTTGACATAGAGATCGAGGCGGATAGGATTGTAAACGCGATACGAACTGCCTGGATTAAAAACTGTCCTGAAAAAGCTGTCATGGCTAAAAAGGATTTGTGGTGGAGCTCTGATCTTGAAAAAATGAGGAGAGACACAAGACGGGCATTCAATGAAGCCAAGAAGAAAAATGACTTCACTGAGTACTCAAGAACTCTTACTAAATTTAACCTAGAAGTTCGTAAGAGAAAAAGGAAAAAGTGGAGAGAACACTGTCAAAGTATTGACAATATTCCTGAAGGAATGAGACTCTCAAAGGCGCTCTCTGTTACAAAATCAGATCAGCTAAAATCTATTAGAACCGAAGAGGGAAAACTGACTGAATCTGGGAAGGAAACATTAGAAGTGATGTTTAAAACCCACTTCCCGGGTTGTGAAATAACAGATAGCGAAAAGGGTGACTCAGTAACTCGGAATGAGCTGAATACTCAAACGAGGAAAAAAGACTGGGACGTAGCTAAGTAAATGGTAGTAAATGAGCAAAAGCTTCTATGGTCTATAGGTAGCTTTCAACCATTGAAATCGCCAGGACTAGATGGGATCTACCCCATCCTACTACAAAAAGGATCAAAGGCGCTACTTAAGCCATTATGCAGGCTATACAAAGCGTGTATCGCCTTCGGATATATTCCTAAAATCTGGAGACGTGGAAGAGACAGATATGATGAACCGAGGTCTTATAGACCCATAAGCCTTTCGTCATTCCTGCTAAAGGCTTTGGAAAAGCTGGTCGACAAACATATAAAGGAGGGTCCCTTGCGTAAAAAACCACTTCATGGACTACAATGTGCATATCAGTCTGGCAAGTCGACTGAAACAGCACTTCACCTTGTAGTATCACGTGCTGAAAGAGCGTTGGAGAACCAGGAAGTATGTGCTGCTGCCTTCCTTGACATAGAAGGAGCATTTGATCGCACTACTTTCGAGGCAATCAAGAATGCAGCTATCTCCCATGGCATAGACCAAACGTTATGCAAATGGATAGATATCATGCTTAAGAAGAGAATTATAACATCTTCACTAATGGGGGACGAGGTTACTGCCACCACTACAAAAGGATGCCCACAAGGTGGCGTTCTGTCACCAACACTTTGGAGCCTAGTGGTCAACTCGCTCTTACAGGAGCTGCACACCGGACCTCTTTACACGATTGGTTATGCTGACGATCTAGCTATACTAATCAGCGGCAAATTTCCGAACATAGTATCGGAAATAATGCAAAAGGCCTTGCGAAAAGTTGAAAGGTGGTGTGGTGAAAATCACCTGTCGATTAACCCTAGCAAGACAACGGTTGTACCATTCACAAGGAAAAGAAACCTACAAGGTTTACAAACTCTCAAACTGTATGGTACAGAACTAAACTGGTCCACGAGCGTCAAATATCTAGGCATGACCTTGGATAAAGAACTTACGTGGAGTCTGCACACAGAAAGGATCATGGTCAAGGCCACAAAAATCTTTGGTATGCTAAGATCTGCGTACGGAAAGACCTGGGGTCTGAAACCCAGAGTCATTTATTGGCTATACACAATGATAGTAAGACCCATTATTACTTATGGCAGCATTGTGTGGTGGCCTAGAACGGAGTTAGGCGCGTGCAGGCAAACACTGACAAAACTTCAGCGGTTGGCCTGCCTGGCAATTACCGGAGCATTTCGTACAACACCTACTGCATCTATGGAAATGCTGCTAAATCTAAAGCCGCTTCAAATACACATTCAAACAGAGGCGGCCAAGGTCCTACACAGGTTATCGTTAAATGGCATGTGGAATTTTGACATGCCCAAAACCAGACATACCAATCTACAACTAGACACAGGTATGGAAAGGCTTATGCGCATGGAATGTGACAAAATACAGACTGTGCACATATTCAAAAAAGAATATAAAATCTATGTTCCTACGAGGGAAGAATGGAGTAAAGGACTTAAACAACAAGGACCAAACACTCTTACATGGTATACAGACGGATCGAAAATGGAGTCTGGTGCTGGTGCAGGCGTTTTTGCTAAGGATTATTCAGCGAGTATTAGTCTAGGGCAATATGCAACAGTCTTCCAGGCGGAGACTTATGCTATCATTGCATGTGCACATGAGATTATAGACAAGGAAGTCAAAGACAAAACCATCTATATTCTCAGCGATAGCCAAGCTGTTCTTAAAGCTCTTGACTCCTTCAAGGTTGACTCTGGGCTAGTGCTTAATTGTGTAAAGGTCCTCAATAAGGTGGGCCGACACAACAAACTGCAACTGGTCTGGGTCCCTGGACACGTAGGAGTGGAAGGCAATGAAGAAGCAGACAAACTGGCTAGAATGGGATCACAAACAGCAATGTGTGGTCCAGAACAGAGGATAGGGCTACTAAGGAGCACTATTATAAGGGCATTAAAGGAACAGGCCGATGGAAGACACAGAGTGACATGGCTATCCAGAGATGGACATAAACACTCTAAGCTCTTCATCGGTGAGGTCACCACAGGGGCAACCAAGTACATATGGAATAACAGCAGGACGCGAGTCAGGGCGATAACAGGAGCGTTGACGGGCCACTTTGCCACAAATGCACACCTGCAAAAAATCGGCCTGACGCACGACCCGACCTGTAGGGCCTGTGGTGAAGATATAGAATCAATGGAACACCTACTGTGTCACTGCGATGTCCTGGCTAGCAAGCGTATGTACCTCCTAGGTGATGGCTACCCAACACCGGAGGACTACAAGCACCTTCCAATCAGCGGAATTGCTGCATTAATGCAGCACATCTTCGAGTAGGTTGGGGTGCAAAGGTTATAGGGGTAGACACAAAAGATCCCATTGGGTCGAAGTTTCGCTGCAACTGCAGCCCCAACTTACAAAGATAAGATAAGATAAGATCCTTCCTACAATTATAAATGTGAAAATATATTTGTTTGTTTTTGTGTTACCTCTTCACAGTATTTCAGTAAAGAAATGACGTGATTTTTTGCATAGAAATAGTTAAGGGGGTTGGCCAAGGCCTAGACTGCTAATCAGAATAGCCCAAAATAGTTCTCGAGGGATCTGGAGAAAACTCATGCCTTCGCTCGCGAGCCACTTGCAGCTTGCGCACCAGTCACCCTCAAAGATAGTCATTAAAACCATGTCCACGTCCCTGGGCAAAAGCTAATTCTGTACAAAAAAAAAACACCCTTGTACAGTTTTTGGAAACACAACTAAACTCCAGGAACAAAATAATATCTAAATTGTAATTACTGAATAGTCTGCTAAAAAGAATAGCCCAAAATAGTTTCCCGAGGGATCTGGAGAAAACTCATGTCTTCGCTCACCAGCCACTTGCGGCTTGCGCACCACTCACCCTCAAAGATAGCCTGTAAAGCCGTGTCCACGCAGGCGAAGCCCGGTAAAAAGGACTAGATCCTTTATAAAAAAATTAAGCGCAGTAAAACTTCAGGAAATAATATCTAAATTGTGTTTATTTTTCAACGTAGTCACCTTTCACGTACTTGTAGATACGAGTAAGTACACCTAGAATAGCATCTTAAAAGTTTCTCAATTATTCTAGAGAAAAAGGCTCGATCCTGTGTCTCAAAAAAGACCTCACAGCGCACATAACCTCATCATCTTCGCCAAACTTTATACCACGCAAGTTCTTTTTTAAACTAGAAAAAAAAAGGTACATGGCGGGTGCTGCATTAACTAAACGCGGCGGCTGCAGCATCAGCATAGTAAAAAGAAAGAATAAGTAGGTTATCTTCATACAATGCGCGTCAGTAGGCACGCACGCACACTACAATAATAAGAACGACTTCTTTAGTAAAAGGAAATAAGTTGATATTATTATTGTACGCACGCACGCACACTACAAAAATAAGAACGACTTCTTTACTAAAAGGTTCTAATATTGTAATGTGCGTGCGTACCTACTGACGAGCACACATACAAACCGCGCGATGTACCATTGTATGTAGCTAACCTACTATTCTTTATTTTTACTACGACATCAGTCCCATATGGAGGTGCATTGTCATCATCATCATCATATCAGCCGAAGGACGTCCACTGCTGGACATAGGCCTCCCCCAAGGATTTCCACGACGACCGGTTCTGCGCCGCCCGCATCCAACGGCTTCCCGCGACCTTCACCAGGTCTTCAGTCCACCGAGTAGGCCTGCCGAGACTACGTTTTCCGGTGCGAGGTCGCCACTCGAAAACTTTACTGCCCCAACGGCCATCTGGTCTACGAGAAATGTGCCCCGCATTGTCATAATGAAAATCAATTGCAAATAAAAAAAGTCACTGTCACGCAATTTTCCTCGTTAAGCTAATACTCTCTTTTACCTAAATAAACAATTATTTTGATACCTTCCGTATCCCAGAAAACAGTGCAGGCACCTCGGATTCCTGGCGGCAAGGACGGTCTATTCCACACCTTGCTTTGGTTTTTTTATTTCCGGGTCACACTGGTGTACCCACGTATCATTAACGTTCACGAATCGAACTTCAAAAGATTCCGGATCTTGTTCAATTATTGACAAATGTCTACTCCTGATTTCTTCTGTGCGTCTGTTAACATTCGAGGAACCCAACGCGCTTTCACATCTTTTTAATTTCAGCGTATGTGTTGAAACTTGAAATAGACTAAACTGTGTCAAATAAAAGTTTCAAAATCTCAGGTAAACACTGGGTAAACAACGAATGGTGACACGTCGATCCACCTTAACAATTATTTTTTTAATGTTTACTTCACAGTACCGAAGGTTGTTGGCCGCCCCGGACGAGTCTTATTATAAGCTGCTCTGCCACGTTTCAATCCCGTGATCAATTTGCCCCTGCGGGTTAAGACGGGGCACTATCTCTCAAAGTAAACTGAATTTCTTCAAAAACATGTTAACTACCAAAAATTTTTAGACAGAAATATTTAATGACCGCACAAACATCGGTTTTCTCCATTTCTACGGAGGGATGACGGGATCCTGGTGGTTGAGTCGACACGGGTTGGCAACACACCACTTTGGCCCGAATTTCCTCTCACACGGGAGGTCACCGGGGAGCCAAAGGCGATAAATCGGCTAAGGTGCCTGTCCCTCAGACGGCCACCAGGCGAGTGTCCGGGGGTAATGGGGTCTACAGGGGGCAGTGCGCATTGTTAGTGCTACAAATGGTGCGAAACAAGACGTACTGTGTACCTCGTGGGCAGCTCACCCAGACATGCTATACCCCTTGATAACCCTGGTGTCTATCAAGGCATCCCCAACGTTGAGGACTCCATGGAGGGTGGGGAGTCAAGGTGGTGAAGGATAAACCGTAAAATTATGGAGAATCAAAATAAAAACAAAAATTTAGGGGAACTGTCCGATAAGGGCGGGTCCCATAAGGTCTCAACGCCCGCAAGGGCGGGGACAAAGGGCATCTTTGCCAAGGGTACCGTACCTGCCAGGGGAGGAAACTCAACGGTGAAAAGAGGTGGGCGGGGCACTTCTCGGGGTGCTCTGTCCTCTCGTGGCGCCAGGGTTTCGGAACCAGGCAGGGGGGGCGCGTCAGGGAGGGGACTTAGGGCGGGAATCGGACCGCATGGCAGTGTCGGAACTGGCGGTGGGAACGCTGTGGCAGGCGATGGTCCCTCTGGGGCTGTCAACGCTGCGGTACCTGCTGCTGGGACCGTAATTGCAGGTGCGGGAAGTGCCCTGACTGATGCTACCGTCAGAAAGAGGAAACGGCTGAGTGGCAGTCAGAAGCGGAAACGCATTCTGAACAGGCAGGCAGCCGTTGCTTCTGCAGGGATGCCCACCGAAGGGCCATCAAAAAGGGCTAGGGAGGTCAGTAATGAGGCCACTGACCCGTCGGGAGACTCCAAGCGGTCCAAAATTCAGGACAGCTCGTTTAAGGAGGCACTGACGAACGTCAGAATGGCGGTTATCACTGAGGACCACCCTTCGAGGACGATCACGGCGGAAATGGTATCCTCAATAAGGAATGCCATATGGGAAATGCTGGAGGAAACTCCAGACCCACTGCCGGTCGTCAACGCGGGAACATTGATTGCGGGGGCCATGCACTTCTCGTGTGAAGGGCAGGCGTCTGCGAAATGGCTTTGCGGACTTAATGGCACTCCCATTAAGGACGTAAAGCTAAAGGTGATCAGCGCCAAGGATCTTCCAAAACCGGTGAAAATGGCAAGGAAGACCAAGAACAACTGGTGCCTGGACATCACCCGGGTTCTGAGCGTTATCCAACGCTACAACCCTGCCCTCAAGACCAGTGAGTGGAAGGTGGTGGACACATTGGTCGAGGAGGGCCATGTGAGACGCATAGTTCTGATGGACAGAACCTCTGCGGATCACATTAAGGGGAAGGGCTATTGCCTCCAGTCGGGCATGGACAAGAGCACCTTCAAACTCCTGGAGGACACCGAAGGGAGGGTGGAGGAGCCTGTCGGTGCTGTCGTGGGGGCGATAGTCCCGCGATCGAGTCCAGTGGAGACGGTAGCGGAGCCCGAAACGCAGCCAAACCCAATGGAGGTAGTGGAGCAGGGACAGCCTCCATCACCGGCGACGTCACAGAAGACGGAAGATCTGCTGGAGGAGATTGGCAACCTATGGTTGGCATCATCTCCTCTGGCTGTCGACGATGTGACGGAGAGTGAGGCACCCAGTGGTGGCCAATAACTGGCCGCCACACCCCAGCGAACACTCAAATTCGCGGGTCTAAGGTGTGTACAAGTAAACCTACAACACTGTAAGGCAGCAACGGCCCTTTTGGCCAGACAGCTGCAAAGTAATAAATTTGATATTGCCCTCATACAGGAACCTTACATTAGAAAGGGACTAGTATCGGGTTTGGGTAGGGCGGGTGGATCCATAGTCTACAACTGTCTTGCTAATGATATGAGGACTTGCATCTATGTCAGAAATGGCGTAGATGCAATGCCCTTATACGATTTCTGTTCCAGGGATCTTACAACGATTAAGATCCTTAAAGGGGGCAGGAGCGAGGTCATCATGGCCTCTGCCTACATGCCCTATGAGGAGACGGAGCCACCTTCACCTGCTGTGAGGGAGCTAGTCGAGCACTGCGGTAAGAATCAATTTGATCTTATTATAGGATGTGATGCTAATTCACATCACACGGTCTGGGGGAGCACAGATATCAATAAAAGGGGGAGGACCTATTAGAATACATAGTAAGTTCTCCGCTACAAATTCTAAATAGAGGCAATGAACCAACGTTCGTCAATTCTAGAAGGGCCGAGGTCATTGACATCACGGTTGCCTCAAACAGGGCAAGTAAGGACATAATTAATTGGCATGTATCTAACGAAATTAGTGGTGCTGATCATAGGTACATATGCTTCGGGTACAGAACTGATAACCAGATACAGACTGTACGAAGGAGAAACCCACGGAACACTGAATGGGAATCTTACGTGACGGATCTAAAGGATGAATTAGGTGAAGTGCGAGGTAAACTAAACTCTGTACTTGACATAGAGATCGAGGCGGATAGGATTGTAAACGCGATACGAACTGCCTGGATTAAAAACTGTCCTGAAAAAGCTGTCATGGCTAAAAAGGATTTGTGGTGGAGCTCTGATCTTGAAAAAATGAGGAGAGACACAAGACGGGCATTCAATGAAGCCAAGAAGAAAAATGACTTCACTGAGTACTCAAGAACTCTTACTAAATTTAACCTAGAAGTTCGTAAGAGAAAAAGGAAAAAGTGGAGAGAACACTGTCAAAGTATTGACAATATTCCTGAAGGAATGAGACTCTCAAAGGCGCTCTCTGTTACAAAATCAGATCAGCTAAAATCTATTAGAACCGAAGAGGGAAAACTGACTGAATCTGGGAAGGAAACATTAGAAGTGATGTTTAAAACCCACTTCCCGGGTTGTGAAATAACAGATAGCGAAAAGGGTGACTCAGTAACTCGGAATGAGCTGAATACTCAAACGAGGAAAAAAGACTGGGACGTAGCTAAGTAAATGGTAGTAAATGAGCAAAAGCTTCTATGGTCTATAGGTAGCTTTCAACCATTGAAATCGCCAGGACTAGATGGGATCTACCCCATCCTACTACAAAAAGGATCAAAGGCGCTACTTAAGCCATTATGCAGGCTATACAAAGCGTGTATCGCCTTCGGATATATTCCTAAAATCTGGAGACGTGGAAGAGACAGATATGATGAACCGAGGTCTTATAGACCCATAAGCCTTTCGTCATTCCTGCTAAAGGCTTTGGAAAAGCTGGTCGACAAACATATAAAGGAGGGTCCCTTGCGTAAAAAACCACTTCATGGACTACAATGTGCATATCAGTCTGGCAAGTCGACTGAAACAGCACTTCACCTTGTAGTATCACGTGCTGAAAGAGCGTTGGAGAACCAGGAAGTATGTGCTGCTGCCTTCCTTGACATAGAAGGAGCATTTGATCGCACTACTTTCGAGGCAATCAAGAATGCAGCTATCTCCCATGGCATAGACCAAACGTTATGCAAATGGATAGATATCATGCTTAAGAAGAGAATTATAACATCTTCACTAATGGGGGACGAGGTTACTGCCACCACTACAAAAGGATGCCCACAAGGTGGCGTTCTGTCACCAACACTTTGGAGCCTAGTGGTCAACTCGCTCTTACAGGAGCTGCACACCGGACCTCTTTACACGATTGGTTATGCTGACGATCTAGCTATACTAATCAGCGGCAAATTTCCGAACATAGTATCGGAAATAATGCAAAAGGCCTTGCGAAAAGTTGAAAGGTGGTGTGGTGAAAATCACCTGTCGATTAACCCTAGCAAGACAACGGTTGTACCATTCACAAGGAAAAGAAACCTACAAGGTTTACAAACTCTCAAACTGTATGGTACAGAACTAAACTGGTCCACGAGCGTCAAATATCTAGGCATGACCTTGGATAAAGAACTTACGTGGAGTCTGCACACAGAAAGGATCATGGTCAAGGCCACAAAAATCTTTGGTATGCTAAGATCTGCGTACGGAAAGACCTGGGGTCTGAAACCCAGAGTCATTTATTGGCTATACACAATGATAGTAAGACCCATTATTACTTATGGCAGCATTGTGTGGTGGCCTAGAACGGAGTTAGGCGCGTGCAGGCAAACACTGACAAAACTTCAGCGGTTGGCCTGCCTGGCAATTACCGGAGCATTTCGTACAACACCTACTGCATCTATGGAAATGCTGCTAAATCTAAAGCCGCTTCAAATACACATTCAAACAGAGGCGGCCAAGGTCCTACACAGGTTATCGTTAAATGGCATGTGGAATTTTGACATGCCCAAAACCAGACATACCAATCTACAACTAGACACAGGTATGGAAAGGCTTATGCGCATGGAATGTGACAAAATACAGACTGTGCACATATTCAAAAAAGAATATAAAATCTATGTTCCTACGAGGGAAGAATGGAGTAAAGGACTTAAACAACAAGGACCAAACACTCTTACATGGTATACAGACGGATCGAAAATGGAGTCTGGTGCTGGTGCAGGCGTTTTTGCTAAGGATTATTCAGCGAGTATTAGTCTAGGGCAATATGCAACAGTCTTCCAGGCGGAGACTTATGCTATCATTGCATGTGCACATGAGATTATAGACAAGGAAGTCAAAGACAAAACCATCTATATTCTCAGCGATAGCCAAGCTGTTCTTAAAGCTCTTGACTCCTTCAAGGTTGACTCTGGGCTAGTGCTTAATTGTGTAAAGGTCCTCAATAAGGTGGGCCGACACAACAAACTGCAACTGGTCTGGGTCCCTGGACACGTAGGAGTGGAAGGCAATGAAGAAGCAGACAAACTGGCTAGAATGGGATCACAAACAGCAATGTGTGGTCCAGAACAGAGGATAGGGCTACTAAGGAGCACTATTATAAGGGCATTAAAGGAACAGGCCGATGGAAGACACAGAGTGACATGGCTATCCAGAGATGGACATAAACACTCTAAGCTCTTCATCGGTGAGGTCACCACAGGGGCAACCAAGTACATATGGAATAACAGCAGGACGCGAGTCAGGGCGATAACAGGAGCGTTGACGGGCCACTTTGCCACAAATGCACACCTGCAAAAAATCGGCCTGACGCACGACCCGACCTGTAGGGCCTGTGGTGAAGATATAGAATCAATGGAACACCTACTGTGTCACTGCGATGTCCTGGCTAGCAAGCGTATGTACCTCCTAGGTGATGGCTACCCAACACCGGAGGACTACAAGCACCTTCCAATCAGCGGAATTGCTGCATTAATGCAGCACATCTTCGAGTAGGTTGGGGTGCAAAGGTTATAGGGGTAGACACAAAAGATCCCATTGGGTCGAAGTTTCGCTGCAACTGCAGCCCCAACTTACAAAGATAAGATAAGATAAGATCCTTCCTACAATTATAAATGTGAAAATATATTTGTTTGTTTTTGTGTTACCTCTTCACAGTATTTCAGTAAAGAAATGACGTGATTTTTTGCATAGAAATAGTTAAGGGGGTTGGCCAAGGCCTAGACTGCTAATCAGAATAGCCCAAAATAGTTCTCGAGGGATCTGGAGAAAACTCATGCCTTCGCTCGCGAGCCACTTGCAGCTTGCGCACCAGTCACCCTCAAAGATAGTCATTAAAACCATGTCCACGTCCCTGGGCAAAAGCTAATTCTGTACAAAAAAAAAACACCCTTGTACAGTTTTTGGAAACACAACTAAACTCCAGGAACAAAATAATATCTAAATTGTAATTACTGAATAGTCTGCTAAAAAGAATAGCCCAAAATAGTTTCCCGAGGGATCTGGAGAAAACTCATGTCTTCGCTCACCAGCCACTTGCGGCTTGCGCACCACTCACCCTCAAAGATAGCCTGTAAAGCCGTGTCCACGCAGGCGAAGCCCGGTAAAAAGGACTAGATCCTTTATAAAAAAATTAAGCGCAGTAAAACTTCAGGAAATAATATCTAAATTGTGTTTATTTTTC
This sequence comes from Coleophora flavipennella, assembly GCA_947284805.1. NCBI lineage: Eukaryota > Metazoa > Arthropoda > Insecta > Lepidoptera > Coleophoridae > Coleophora > Coleophora flavipennella. The sequence continues at coordinate 6,926,678 of OX369306.1, read as the reverse complement.
AACGTAGTCACCTTTCACGTACTTGTAGATACGAGTAAGTACACCTAGAATAGCATCTTAAAAGTTTCTCAATTATTCTAGAGAAAAAGGCTCGATCCTGTGTCTCAAAAAAGACCTCACAGCGCACATAACCTCATCATCTTCGCCAAACTTTATACCACGCAAGTTCTTTTTTAAACTAGAAAAAAAAAGGTACATGGCGGGTGCTGCATTAACTAAACGCGGCGGCTGCAGCATCAGCATAGTAAAAAGAAAGAATAAGTAGGTTATCTTCATACAATGCGCGTCAGTAGGCACGCACGCACACTACAATAATAAGAACGACTTCTTTAGTAAAAGGAAATAAGTTGATATTATTATTGTACGCACGCACGCACACTACAAAAATAAGAACGACTTCTTTACTAAAAGGTTCTAATATTGTAATGTGCGTGCGTACCTACTGACGAGCACACATACAAACCGCGCGATGTACCATTGTATGTAGCTAACCTACTATTCTTTATTTTTACTACGACATCAGTCCCATATGGAGGTGCATTGTCATCATCATCATCATATCAGCCGAAGGACGTCCACTGCTGGACATAGGCCTCCCCCAAGGATTTCCACGACGACCGGTTCTGCGCCGCCCGCATCCAACGGCTTCCCGCGACCTTCACCAGGTCTTCAGTCCACCGAGTAGGCCTGCCGAGACTACGTTTTCCGGTGCGAGGTCGCCACTCGAAAACTTTACTGCCCCAACGGCCATCTGGTCTACGAGAAATGTGCCCCGCATTGTCATAATGAAAATCAATTGCAAATAAAAAAAGTCACTGTCACGCAATTTTCCTCGTTAAGCTAATACTCTCTTTTACCTAAATAAACAATTATTTTGATACCTTCCGTATCCCAGAAAACAGTGCAGGCACCTCGGATTCCTGGCGGCAAGGACGGTCTATTCCACACCTTGCTTTGGTTTTTTTATTTCCGGGTCACACTGGTGTACCCACGTATCATTAACGTTCACGAATCGAACTTCAAAAGATTCCGGATCTTGTTCAATTATTGACAAATGTCTACTCCTGATTTCTTCTGTGCGTCTGTTAACATTCGAGGAACCCAACGCGCTTTCACATCTTTTTAATTTCAGCGTATGTGTTGAAACTTGAAATAGACTAAACTGTGTCAAATAAAAGTTTCAAAATCTCAGGTAAACACTGGGTAAACAACGAATGGTGACACGTCGATCCACCTTAACAATTATTTTTTTAATGTTTACTTCACAGTACCGAAGGTTGTTGGCCGCCCCGGACGAGTCTTATTATAAGCTGCTCTGCCACGTTTCAATCCCGTGATCAATTTGCCCCTGCGGGTTAAGACGGGGCACTATCTCTCAAAGTAAACTGAATTTCTTCAAAAACATGTTAACTACCAAAAATTTTTAGACAGAAATATTTAATGACCGCACAAACATCGGTTTTCTCCATTTCTACGGAGGGATGACGGGATCCTGGTGGTTGAGTCGACACGGGTTGGCAACACACCACTTTGGCCCGAATTTCCTCTCACACGGGAGGTCACCGGGGAGCCAAAGGCGATCAATCGGCTAAGGTGCCTGTCCCTCAGACGGCCACCAGGCGAGTGTCCGGGGGTAATGGGGTCTACAGGGGGCAGTGCGCATTGTTAGTGCTACAAATGGTGCGAAACAAGACGTACTGTGTACCTCGTGGGCAGCTCACCCAGACATGCTATACCCCTTGATAACCCTGGTGTCTATCAAGGCATCCCCAACGTTGAGGACTCCATGGAGGGTGGGGAGTCAAGGTGGTGAAGGATAAACCGTAAAATTATGGAGAATCAAAATAAAAACAAAAATTTAGGGGAACTGTCCGATAAGGGCGGGTCCCATAAGGTCTCAACGCCCGCAAGGGCGGGGACAAAGGGCATCTTTGCCAAGGGTACCGTACCTGCCAGGGGAGGAAACTCAACGGTGAAAAGAGGTGGGCGGGGCACTTCTCGGGGTGCTCTGTCCTCTCGTGGCGCCAGGGTTTCGGAACCAGGCAGGGGGGGCGCGTCAGGGAGGGGACTTAGGGCGGGAATCGGACCGCATGGCAGTGTCGGAACTGGCGGTGGGAACGCTGTGGCAGGCGATGGTCCCTCTGGGGCTGTCAACGCTGCGGTACCTGCTGCTGGGACCGTAATTGCAGGTGCGGGAAGTGCCCTGACTGATGCTACCGTCAGAAAGAGGAAACGGCTGAGTGGCAGTCAGAAGCGGAAACGCATTCTGAACAGGCAGGCAGCCGTTGCTTCTGCAGGGATGCCCACCGAAGGGCCATCAAAAAGGGCTAGGGAGGTCAGTAATGAGGCCACTGACCCGTCGGGAGACTCCAAGCGGTCCAAAATTCAGGACAGCTCGTTTAAGGAGGCACTGACGAACGTCAGAATGGCGGTTATCACTGAGGACCACCCTTCGAGGACGATCACGGCGGAAATGGTATCCTCAATAAGGAATGCCATATGGGAAATGCTGGAGGAAACTCCAGACCCACTGCCGGTCGTCAACGCGGGAACATTGATTGCGGGGGCCATGCACTTCTCGTGTGAAGGTCAGGCGTCTGCGAAATGGCTTTGCGGACTTAATGGCACTCCCATTAAGGACGTAAAGCTAAAGGTGATCAGCGCCAAGGATCTTCCAAAACCGGTGAAAATGGCAAGGAAGACCAAGAACAACTGGTGCCTGGACATCACCCGGGTTCTGAGCGTTATCCAACGCTACAACCCTGCCCTCAAGACCAGTGAGTGGAAGGTGGTGGACACATTGGTCGAGGAGGGCCATGTGAGACGCATAGTTCTGATGGACAGAACCTCTGCGGATCACATTAAGGGGAAGGGCTATTGCCTCCAGTCGGGCATGGACAAGAGCACCTTCAAACTCCTGGAGGACACCGAAGGGAGGGTGGAGGAGCCTGTCGGTGCTGTCGTGGGGGCGATAGTCCCGCGATCGAGTCCAGTGGAGACGGTAGCGGAGCCCGAAACGCAGCCAAACCCAATGGAGGTAGTGGAGCAGGGACAGCCTCCATCACCGGCGACGTCACAGAAGACGGAAGATCTGCTGGAGGAGATTGGCAACCTATGGTTGGCATCATCTCCTCTGGCTGTCGACGATGTGACGGAGAGTGAGGCACCCAGTGGTGGCCAATAACTGGCCGCCACACCCCAGCGAACACTCAAATTCGCGGGTCTAAGGTGTGTACAAGTAAACCTACAACACTGTAAGGCAGCAACGGCCCTTTTGGCCAGACAGCTGCAAAGTAATAAATTTGATATTGCCCTCATACAGGAACCTTACATTAGAAAGGGACTAGTATCGGGTTTGGGTAGGGCGGGTGGATCCATAGTCTACAACTGTCTTGCTAATGATATGAGGACTTGCATCTATGTCAGAAATGGCGTAGATGCAATGCCCTTATACGATTTCTGTTCCAGGGATCTTACAACGATTAAGATCCTTAAAGGGGGCAGGAGCGAGGTCATCATGGCCTCTGCCTACATGCCCTATGAGGAGACGGAGCCACCTTCACCTGCTGTGAGGGAGCTAGTCGAGCACTGCGGTAAGAATCAATTTGATCTTATTATAGGATGTGATGCTAATTCACATCACACGGTCTGGGGGAGCACAGATATCAATAAAAGGGGGAGGACCTATTAGAATACATAGTAAGTTCTCCGCTACAAATTCTAAATAGAGGCAATGAACCAACGTTCGTCAATTCTAGAAGGGCCGAGGTCATTGACATCACGGTTGCCTCAAACAGGGCAAGTAAGGACATAATTAATTGGCATGTATCTAACGAAATTAGTGGTGCTGATCATAGGTACATATGCTTCGGGTACAGAACTGATAACCAGATACAGACTGTACGAAGGAGAAACCCACGGAACACTGAATGGGAATCTTACGTGACGGATCTAAAGGATGAATTAGGTGAAGTGCGAGGTAAACTAAACTCTGTACTTGACATAGAGATCGAGGCGGATAGGATTGTAAACGCGATACGAACTGCCTGGATTAAAAACTGTCCTGAAAAAGCTGTCATGGCTAAAAAGGATTTGTGGTGGAGCTCTGATCTTGAAAAAATGAGGAGAGACACAAGACGGGCATTCAATGAAGCCAAGAAGAAAAATGACTTCACTGAGTACTCAAGAACTCTTACTAAATTTAACCTAGAAGTTCGTAAGAGAAAAAGGAAAAAGTGGAGAGAACACTGTCAAAGTATTGACAATATTCCTGAAGGAATGAGACTCTCAAAGGCGCTCTCTGTTACAAAATCAGATCAGCTAAAATCTATTAGAACCGAAGAGGGAAAACTGACTGAATCTGGGAAGGAAACATTAGAAGTGATGTTTAAAACCCACTTCCCGGGTTGTGAAATAACAGATAGCGAAAAGGGTGACTCAGTAACTCGGAATGAGCTGAATACTCAAACGAGGAAAAAAGACTGGGACGTAGCTAAGTAAATGGTAGTAAATGAGCAAAAGCTTCTATGGTCTATAGGTAGCTTTCAACCATTGAAATCGCCAGGACTAGATGGGATCTACCCCATCCTACTACAAAAAGGATCAAAGGCGCTACTTAAGCCATTATGCAGGCTATACAAAGCGTGTATCGCCTTCGGATATATTCCTAAAATCTGGAGACGTGGAAGAGACAGATATGATGAACCGAGGTCTTATAGACCCATAAGCCTTTCGTCATTCCTGCTAAAGGCTTTGGAAAAGCTGGTCGACAAACATATAAAGGAGGGTCCCTTGCGTAAAAAACCACTTCATGGACTACAATGTGCATATCAGTCTGGCAAGTCGACTGAAACAGCACTTCACCTTGTAGTATCACGTGCTGAAAGAGCGTTGGAGAACCAGGAAGTATGTGCTGCTGCCTTCCTTGACATAGAAGGAGCATTTGATCGCACTACTTTCGAGGCAATCAAGAATGCAGCTATCTCCCATGGCATAGACCAAACGTTATGCAAATGGATAGATATCATGCTTAAGAAGAGAATTATAACATCTTCACTAATGGGGGACGAGGTTACTGCCACCACTACAAAAGGATGCCCACAAGGTGGCGTTCTGTCACCAACACTTTGGAGCCTAGTGGTCAACTCGCTCTTACAGGAGCTGCACACCGGACCTCTTTACACGATTGGTTATGCTGACGATCTAGCTATACTAATCAGCGGCAAATTTCCGAACATAGTATCGGAAATAATGCAAAAGGCCTTGCGAAAAGTTGAAAGGTGGTGTGGTGAAAATCACCTGTCGATTAACCCTAGCAAGACAACGGTTGTACCATTCACAAGGAAAAGAAACCTACAAGGTTTACAAACTCTCAAACTGTATGGTACAGAACTAAACTGGTCCACGAGCGTCAAATATCTAGGCATGACCTTGGATAAAGAACTTACGTGGAGTCTGCACACAGAAAGGATCATGGTCAAGGCCACAAAAATCTTTGGTATGCTAAGATCTGCGTACGGAAAGACCTGGGGTCTGAAACCCAGAGTCATTTATTGGCTATACACAATGATAGTAAGACCCATTATTACTTATGGCAGCATTGTGTGGTGGCCTAGAACGGAGTTAGGCGCGTGCAGGCAAACACTGACAAAACTTCAGCGGTTGGCCTGCCTGGCAATTACCGGAGCATTTCGTACAACACCTACTGCATCTATGGAAATGCTGCTAAATCTAAAGCCGCTTCAAATACACATTCAAACAGAGGCGGCCAAGGTCCTACACAGGTTATCGTTAAATGGCATGTGGAATTTTGACATGCCCAAAACCAGACATACCAATCTACAACTAGACACAGGTATGGAAAGGCTTATGCGCATGGAATGTGACAAAATACAGACTGTGCACATATTCAAAAAAGAATATAAAATCTATGTTCCTACGAGGGAAGAATGGAGTAAAGGACTTAAACAACAAGGACCAAACACTCTTACATGGTATACAGACGGATCGAAAATGGAGTCTGGTGCTGGTGCAGGCGTTTTTGCTAAGGATTATTCAGCGAGTATTAGTCTAGGGCAATATGCAACAGTCTTCCAGGCGGAGACTTATGCTATCATTGCATGTGCACATGAGATTATAGACAAGGAAGTCAAAGACAAAACCATCTATATTCTCAGCGATAGCCAAGCTGTTCTTAAAGCTCTTGACTCCTTCAAGGTTGACTCTGGGCTAGTGCTTAATTGTGTAAAGGTCCTCAATAAGGTGGGCCGACACAACAAACTGCAACTGGTCTGGGTCCCTGGACACGTAGGAGTGGAAGGCAATGAAGAAGCAGACAAACTGGCTAGAATGGGATCACAAACAGCAATGTGTGGTCCAGAACAGAGGATAGGGCTACTAAGGAGCACTATTATAAGGGCATTAAAGGAACAGGCCGATGGAAGACACAGAGTGACATGGCTATCCAGAGATGGACATAAACACTCTAAGCTCTTCATCGGTGAGGTCACCACAGGGGCAACCAAGTACATATGGAATAACAGCAGGACGCGAGTCAGGGCGATAACAGGAGCGTTGACGGGCCACTTTGCCACAAATGCACACCTGCAAAAAATCGGCCTGACGCACGACCCGACCTGTAGGGCCTGTGGTGAAGATATAGAATCAATGGAACACCTACTGTGTCACTGCGATGTCCTGGCTAGCAAGCGTATGTACCTCCTAGGTGATGGCTACCCAACACCGGAGGACTACAAGCACCTTCCAATCAGCGGAATTGCTGCATTAATGCAGCACATCTTCGAGTAGGTTGGGGTGCAAAGGTTATAGGGGTAGACACAAAAGATCCCATTGGGTCGAAGTTTCGCTGCAACTGCAGCCCCAACTTACAAAGATAAGATAAGATAAGATCCTTCCTACAATTATAAATGTGAAAATATATTTGTTTGTTTTTGTGTTACCTCTTCACAGTATTTCAGTAAAGAAATGACGTGATTTTTTGCATAGAAATAGTTAAGGGGGTTGGCCAAGGCCTAGACTGCTAATCAGAATAGCCCAAAATAGTTCTCGAGGGATCTGGAGAAAACTCATGCCTTCGCTCGCGAGCCACTTGCAGCTTGCGCACCAGTCACCCTCAAAGATAGTCATTAAAACCATGTCCACGTCCCTGGGCAAAAGCTAATTCTGTACAAAAAAAAAACACCCTTGTACAGTTTTTGGAAACACAACTAAACTCCAGGAACAAAATAATATCTAAATTGTAATTACTGAATAGTCTGCTAAAAAGAATAGCCCAAAATAGTTTCCCGAGGGATCTGGAGAAAACTCATGTCTTCGCTCACCAGCCACTTGCGGCTTGCGCACCACTCACCCTCAAAGATAGCCTGTAAAGCCGTGTCCACGCAGGCGAAGCCCGGTAAAAAGGACTAGATCCTTTATAAAAAAATTAAGCGCAGTAAAACTTCAGGAAATAATATCTAAATTGTGTTTATTTTTCAACGTAGTCACCTTTCACGTACTTGTAGATACGAGTAAGTACACCTAGAATAGCATCTTAAAAGTTTCTCAATTATTCTAGAGAAAAAGGCTCGATCCTGTGTCTCAAAAAAGACCTCACAGCGCACATAACCTCATCATCTTCGCCAAACTTTATACCACGCAAGTTCTTTTTTAAACTAGAAAAAAAAAGGTACATGGCGGGTGCTGCATTAACTAAACGCGGCGGCTGCAGCATCAGCATAGTAAAAAGAAAGAATAAGTAGGTTATCTTCATACAATGCGCGTCAGTAGGCACGCACGCACACTACAATAATAAGAACGACTTCTTTAGTAAAAGGAAATAAGTTGATATTATTATTGTACGCACGCACGCACACTACAAAAATAAGAACGACTTCTTTACTAAAAGGTTCTAATATTGTAATGTGCGTGCGTACCTACTGACGAGCACACATACAAACCGCGCGATGTACCATTGTATGTAGCTAACCTACTATTCTTTATTTTTACTACGACATCAGTCCCATATGGAGGTGCATTGTCATCATCATCATCATATCAGCCGAAGGACGTCCACTGCTGGACATAGGCCTCCCCCAAGGATTTCCACGACGACCGGTTCTGCGCCGCCCGCATCCAACGGCTTCCCGCGACCTTCACCAGGTCTTCAGTCCACCGAGTAGGCCTGCCGAGACTACGTTTTCCGGTGCGAGGTCGCCACTCGAAAACTTTACTGCCCCAACGGCCATCTGGTCTACGAGAAATGTGCCCCGCATTGTCATAATGAAAATCAATTGCAAATAAAAAAAGTCACTGTCACGCAATTTTCCTCGTTAAGCTAATACTCTCTTTTACCTAAATAAACAATTATTTTGATACCTTCCGTATCCCAGAAAACAGTGCAGGCACCTCGGATTCCTGGCGGCAAGGACGGTCTATTCCACACCTTGCTTTGGTTTTTTTATTTCCGGGTCACACTGGTGTACCCACGTATCATTAACGTTCACGAATCGAACTTCAAAAGATTCCGGATCTTGTTCAATTATTGACAAATGTCTACTCCTGATTTCTTCTGTGCGTCTGTTAACATTCGAGGAACCCAACGCGCTTTCACATCTTTTTAATTTCAGCGTATGTGTTGAAACTTGAAATAGACTAAACTGTGTCAAATAAAAGTTTCAAAATCTCAGGTAAACACTGGGTAAACAACGAATGGTGACACGTCGATCCACCTTAACAATTATTTTTTTAATGTTTACTTCACAGTACCGAAGGTTGTTGGCCGCCCCGGACGAGTCTTATTATAAGCTGCTCTGCCACGTTTCAATCCCGTGATCAATTTGCCCCTGCGGGTTAAGACGGGGCACTATCTCTCAAAGTAAACTGAATTTCTTCAAAAACATGTTAACTACCAAAAATTTTTAGACAGAAATATTTAATGACCGCACAAACATCGGTTTTCTCCATTTCTCACAAAAAATTAGGTCCCCCTAATTTAAACTATGAAAAAAAAAAGAAACGGTGAAGTTTTTTTTTACTTTTATTTTTGGCATTGGCTACCAATTTATTTGGGATTCATATGAAATGGAACGCAATTCTATTACACAATGTTAAGTATTCGATTTATAAAAACGTATTGATCAACCTAGAAATTCTACGTGTCCTTGCGTAAAGAACTGTGAATAACAATAAACAAACGAGTTGTGTAGAAGTCGGGGCCTACAACCGCTAGTTTTTTCGTAAATTTTTTGTCTTTTTTATAAAAAAATTGAGTGCGTTTGACTGGAACTCTCCTGATGGTAAGTGATGATGCAGTCGAAGATGATACACGCAAACTCAAATAATGCCTATTCACTCTTATCTTGAAGATCCCCGAATTATAGGAATCGGGGTTTACTAACGCAGGCAATGAGTTCCACTCCTGCGCTGTACGCATAATAAATTAGTCTTTGACAATCTCGGCGAAAGACAAAGCTGTTCGAAATGTATATTTTCGTATTGTCGCCGAATTGATCATACGCAGTATAATTATTATTATTCTATTTGCTATCTATAATTTAGCCTTACAAAGCCCTCAAAACTACACATTTTTAGTAACGCTATTTTTTTGGTACGCCCGCCGAAATGACGACGAAAACGTTCATCGAATTCATATCAAAATAAAGCTCAAACCAATTTCATTTGGGTCATAAAATCTATGTTTTCTTATTTAAAAAAAATATTTAGCTGTTTGCACCTACAAGTTTCCACAAAATGTCCATGCTGTTTGAATTCAAAATTTAAGAAAAGCGCATTTTTCACGTGCTAGACGTGAGATTTAACACGGATTTGCATCGTTAGTGAATCCTCATGCAAATTCAACAAAAACCCAGGGGAACGAGAGCACGGGAATTTGATGAGATCTGAAACGCAAGTGGTCTACTTTAGCAAGTGGTCTAAAATGCGGGTAGTCTAAACAAGCAAGATCATCTAAATAAATACACGTTTTTTCATGCAACATTTCTTTTATTATTCTGTTTTTCATATTATAATTATGTATTACTTAGTATTTTTTTATTGTTTAATTTCATTTATATGATTGTATAGATATCATATCAGCTCATATAAGTCTCCACCAAGGGGCTTGGCCTACCCTGAATTAGGGCGATCGGGCCTTAGCCAACCACGCGGGCCCAGTGCGGGTTGGTCGACTTCACCGACTTCAACTGGGATCCACGTACAAAATCATTAAGTATGTTATTGAGTGTAGAGACTGAAAGAGCGTTTTCTGCAGCTGGTTATTTAGCCCGTAAAATTATAAGCCGTCTGTCGGACGAAACATTAGATACGTTATGTTTTAACGGAGCTAATACAACATTTTAAGGGCAAAATTTCATTTCCTTAACTACCTAATTGTTTAATTTTCAATTTAAAAAATAATTTAATCGATTATTTGATTGATAGAAGTTGTCTAAATAAATGATTATTAAATTACATCAAAATTCATATCAGTTTTCCTATCGACTATTCTATTATTCAGAAAATTTGTATAACCACACCAAACAAATCCACCAATCTCGCGAATCTCACGAATGGCGGATCCCGCGAGTTTATTGTTTACGATTTCCCGAAATCTTGGTTTTACCAAAATCTCATGAGATTGTATTTCCTATTCGTCAAGAAACATTGTTTATGTCATTTATTTATTTATTATTTATCCTTATGAGCTCCTTTAATAAGAATAAGGCTCCTAAACTTAGTGTATTTTTGATAGAAAATGTTATTTATCTATAGTTAATTATTTTCGCCGCCTCAAATACACTCAGTCCAAGAACATTGAACCAGACGGTAGAGGTGTAAATTTTAGACCACTTGCTGACATAGACAAAATGCGTATTAGACTACATGACTATACGTAGTAAACAGAGATTATGATGCACCGACAAAATGGGAATAACATGTCTGCTGCCTTATTTTGTACATAAAAGTGTATCTTACTAAAGTATTTCGCTATATTTTCGTAACATTTTCGCTAAAAGTTTAAACATTCGAGCTAAAGATATTAAAAAACCGACCAAGTGCGAGTCAAGCTCGCGCTTTAAGGGTTCTGTACCACCACACCTCTCCAAACAACCACACCCACTTCTTACAACTGGCCAGTAATGACATTTCAAAAAACAAATGACGGAACAAACAAAATAACGGCGAAATCCTATACAATAATACAATACAATACAATATTCTTTATTGCATCACAACATAAAAAAAATAAATCAATAATAAAGAGGAAAGCCTATACAATAGGCGGCCTTATTGCTAGGAAGCAATTTCTTCCAGGTAACCTTTGGGTAGGGAAACAGCGATAGAATAAGTTAGGGGGCGGTGCAATAATTAAAAACAGAAAAATAAACAGTTATATAAAATACTTAAATAAATAAAATACTTAAATATTATAACATATAATATATAAAATAATAAATACATACATAAACAAACAAAAACATAAATACATAATACGTTCGACAACCAAATAGGCAACATGCAATATTTTTATTTTTGTTTTCATTTTAAAGAACTCCATGCAGAATAAACCAGGAGTATATTAAAAAAATAAAAAAACTTGTTTTTTTATTTTAAATGTGGTTTTAAAGTAACAGTTTAAATTTGCGCGCGCAAACGGACGTATAGTTCCGATGACGTCACTCCTGTCTGTCACTCAGACCAAAGAGAATATAATACATTACAATTACAATAAATTACAACGTATTATATTCAAAAATAAAAATATTGCATGTTGCCTATCGTAACCAATCTATATCAATCTGGGTGAAGAGGGGGTGAGGTCGGAATCTAGAGAGCGGCAGGGAGTATCCATACTGTATGTTAGTACTAATATATATATTATATACTTTGATACAACTATAACAATGATACCTATTCACAATACAGACACAAGACACCAACGCGAGCGACAGAACAATACTTTTTTTTTATTCATTTATCGCTTCTTAGCGCGAGTACGACTCCCACTTGGCCAGTTTTAATTATCTGTTGTTATACTACAGAGCTAGCACTACAATCACACCAAGTTTCATGCTGTATTATACCGTTTTTACGATAGAGCTAAATCCAAAAGTACCTCCTATGAAAAATACGTTTCTGGTATGGAGACCACTTTATTTTTTATTAAAACATTTTGATTATTTTTTCTTATAGCGGCAATAGAAATACACATTCTTTGAAAATTTTAACTGTTCAACTATTACGGTTGACATACCCGCTGACAGACGGACAGTCATATATAAATGGACGGACCTCCCCCTCTTTCTAGGGTGGGTCGCTCAGATGAAGGATTCACAAGTCTTCATCATATCAGCTCATATACGTCCCCACCGAGGGGCTCGAGCCTACCCTAAATTAGGGCGATCAGGCCTTAGTCGACCACGCGGGCCCAGTGCGGGTTGGTCGACTTCACACACAGCCTACGAGTTTCTTCGCAGGTGTGAGCAGGTTTCCTCACGATGTTTTCCTTCACCGTTAAAGCAATCGGTAAGTATATGTACGTAAGTTTTTTTTAAAAACTCATTGGTACATTGGCCGTCCAGATTTGAACCCGGTTAGAAGGACCGAGTCGTTACCGGTTGAGCCACCGACGCTATGCATTTCACAAGTCTTAGTATACTTGAAATCCAAGGAGGTTTTTTAGTGGATATTACCCTCTGTTAGCCTCACATAACCAGAGGCCGGTTGTCTGATACGCGTTAGAAGATTTTTTATCCTCCTACCCTCCGAAAAGGGGAACAAAAAATTATCCCACGTAAACTATATCGGACTATGCTGATTAGCAGTTTATGTCACTTCCCAATCTCTCAACTAAAGAAAGAAATGCTAAAAACCACTACAACCCATGCTAAAAACCACTACAACCCATTGCGTGGTTGCTATGTTAAGGAAATCAACCAAAATTTTTTTTTTAAAAAAGGAGGCTTAATAATAGTGTCCCGTTGGTCACCCTTATCTATACAGAACCCTTTAAATCAGAAACTTAAATGGACAGGACGTAATATAACGTTGTTGGCTATATCAATGGTTTAAGATCTGAATTAGCGAAATCGTACTCCAAAATCTCTTGCACGTTGTACATCAGTTGAAGATTTAAGGGAAGGTAAGAGGTAGGTACTATTTAAACAACCTTATTACTTAAACGTAGAAATTCTGTGTCTATAGATTTACAATCTTCACGCTTTGCTTACTTTGAGGTCTTTGAGGCACTCCAATTAGGAGAAAGCAAATCAAAGAGAAACATTTCATGAATTTAATTTATATTTAGGCAGCTTGATTTATTAAATGTTCTTTACCCGACTGCCAAAAAAAAGGATATTGTTTTTCGGATCTGTGAGTGTATTATTTTTTAAAGGAGTTGGATTTTACTTTTTAATTAAAATGGTAATTATTATTCGCATCAATGGGAACCTGTCTTTATATCCCACTTCTGAAACTTTTAATAGGACAGATAGAAAACTCTAATTCATTATTAAAAATGTAATGGAGATTTTAAAGGATATTATTTAGAACAGGATTGACAAGCGTCCACTCAGTTCATTAGTTCACCTCAGCTTTCATAGAGCGGGGACACCATCCGTTAACCTTATTTTCAACCGTCTTCCAAAAAAGAGGAGGTTCTCAATTCGCCTGTATGTTTTTTTATGTGTGTTACCTCAGAACTTTTGACTGGGTTTACCGATTTTTATGATTCTTTTTTTATTTGAAAGCTAATGTTCCCCGTGTGGTCCCATATCAATTTTATCAAAATTGGTGTAGTACTTTATTAGAAAATTAACAAAAACCTAAAATAATAATGCAAAATTGTACTAATTTGTTGCGATGGAAGTCGGTTTTTCAACGTGTGTAACGTTTTCAATTATTCTTCTCAACATTTATCGCCTTTATCTACTCAAAACAAAATAAGGCCCACCTAAGTTTTCTTAATACATTTTCATACAGAAAGGTGGTCTAAATAGCCACATTTTTTTTAATCATGAAAAGTAAGTAAACTTTGAAGTGCAGTTATTAGGTTCGATTTCTGGCTACAAATCTGACGAAGATCACAACATTCTGCTGATCCTCAGGAACTCCGTAGACTGCTCAGAAGCTAGCACACGGTAAATTGGAAAATTCCTCTTTGTTTTGAGCTGTCTACCGCCAAAGTATATGTATACTAGCTTTTGCCCGCGTGGATATCGTTTTTATGACCTTAGAGGTTGCACGGTGCGCGAGCCGCAAGCTCTATAGGGAACTATGTCAGGATATGCTTGTTAGTAAATCATGTGATTTCCCACCAACCACCTCTGTGCAATAAATCACACAATCCATTTTTTCGTTACGATCTTAAAGAAATTAACCAAAAAAGAGTATATTTTCAGTTCCCTCAAGAACTGCATCGGGCTATGCTATTTTCACGGGATAAAAAGTAGCCTATGTACTTCTTCGTGGCTCAGGCTACCTGCTTGCCAAATTTCATCAAGATTGGTAAAGGCGTTGATGTGTGAAAAGGTAACAAACAAACAAACACATTTTCACATTTAAAATATTAGTAAGGATTAGTACTAACAATACAGCATGGAGTATGGACACTCCCTGCCGCTCTTTAGATTGCGACCTCAAACCCTCGTCACCCAGATTAATACAGATTGGTAACAGTTTGGTTCTCGAACGTATGGGATTTCGCCGTGATTTTGTTTGCTTCGTCATTTGTGTTTAGAAATGTCATTTTGCGACCATTTTGTATGCAGTGTCCGGGGTGTGCTACCGCGTTAACGAGGATATGCAGAATGTTGTGATCACCGACACATTTGTAGCCAGGGATCTAAACTATTACACTTCGTAGTTTCCTTACTTTTGTTGTTAAAAAAATTATAATCGTGGCTGTTTGGACCACCTCCTTGTATGAAAATGTACCGAGAAAGTAGTATATCAAAACATCAAATGCTTCCAATACATTGATTTTCCCGATTTATTAATGGGAATCACGTCTGTCTCGCACTAAAAGTTTTACAATGTCGTAAGTTTTTATGTTTTTATAACATCAGATATTTTACGACCGTCTGATCAGCTGTATTCAACTTGCACCGGTATAAAGTGGAAATACAATTTTCCATTATCCCATTTAAGAGCTCAATTGATGCGAAACATAGCCAAGGTATATATATTACTATTAAGTATATTAGTTAGTAGTATTAGTAGTATTCAACTTGCACCGGTATAAAGTGGAAATACAATTTCCCATTATCCCATTTAAGAGCTCAATTGATGCGAAACATAGCCAAGGTATATGTATTATTATTAAGTATATTAGTTAGTAGTATTAGTAGTATTCAACTTGCACCGGTATAAAGTGGAAATACAATTTCCCATTATACCATTTAAGAGCTCAATTGATGCGAAACTGGAAAGAAGGTATATGTATTACTATTAAGTATATTAGTTAGTAGTATTAGTAGTATTCAACTTGCACCGGTATAAAGTGGAAATACAATTTCCCATTATCCCATTTAAGAGCTCAATTGATGCGAAACATAGCCAAAGTATATTTATTACTATTAAGTAAGTATATTAGTTAGTAGTATTAGTAGTATTCAACTTGCACCGGTATAAAGTGGAAATACAATTTCCCATTAATTGTATTTATATCACCAATCATAAAAAACAATAATAATATGGATCTTTTATAAGAGATAGTTAATTTGAGTTAAATTTATTTTATTTTTAAATATGTTTTTGAGGATTGGATGAATAGAATTGATTTTTGAAAACAAATGTCATCGCATGCGTAAAAAAATAAATTGGAACGAAAAAAGATCGAATGAAAGCAAAACGCATAACAGCGTGCCGCGTTACAAAACAATGACAAACTGACAGTTGTTGCTGAGCATTGGCAAAGTATATAATTAGTACTAACATAAAGTATGGACACTTCCTGGCGCTTTCTAGATTGCGACCTCACCCCCTCGTCACCCAAATTGATACAGATAACGTATAGGAACGTATAGGATTTCACCGCCATTTTGTTTGTTCCGTCATTCGTTTTTGTTTCCAGGGTGTGGCATTGAGAAGGCACCGGTTCAGCTTTATTGCTGCAAGTACAAACTTTTACGTTAACCGTGGTCAATCATTATTACTTATCACCAAACTTGGCCGCAGACTTAGTCAATACTAAAGTTCACCAGACAACATGATCGGTATACAAAAACCACCATTAATATACGTATAAATGTAGATCACGTATCGCATTATTATTCAGATCAAGGGCAAGGGAACTTTTTCTTTTAGCCATGTATCCATTCCCCGGCAAATTACCTTGAATGACCCCGCCTGTTCTAAGTATGAGGTTTTTTTCTTCTTTCCGACCAAAAGTTAAGTCGTTAGCCGAGAGCGCGGATATCGGGGAGGTTTATTCTTTATTTTATGAGGACCGACAAAAAAGCGGCCAAGTGCGAGTCGGCCTCGCGCACAAATGTAAAAAAAATAGGAATTAATTAAAAATTTAAAGCCCTCTTGAATAAAAACTATATTATATCTATCAGTGTTCTACAGGATTCATTTCTAAAAGTGTGCTTTGCGACCTCATTCTCCCCTCTCCATTTCACCATCGGACGACCAGGCGAGGAGGGCGATTCCACCCCTTTGTCGTTAATGCTCCACCTTTACGCACGAAGCGTTTTGCTTCTTCGTTCATTATGCGAACGGCCAAGGAGTGGAATTCCCTGCCGGCGTCTGTATTCCCCGATTCGTATAATTTAGGACTCTTCAAGTCGAGAGTGAATAGGCACTATTTGACCATGCGTATTACATTCACGGCTGCATCGGCACTTACCGTCAGGTGAGGTGCAGCCAAACACACTAAAATTTGTAATTTTAAAAAAAAACTTAAGCCCTATTTTCTGTCCAGTCTGTCATGGGATTAAGACGAATCTAAGGACACGTCGTACTCAAAATCCATATAACCGTTTTTTTTTTAAATTGTTGTAGGTCCCGTTAGCTGAGGCTTCTACTCATCAACTTTTGTTTTATGGCTTTGCTGAACTCTTCATACAAATCAACCAGCTGATCGAACAATAATTATGTATGTTTTAGTGAATTTTAGTAAATGAAATGAAATGATAATTTATTTGCATCAAACATGGTAGTAGTATGTTTAATATAATTTTTAGTGCAATCATGTTTCGCCTGTGCAAGGCATGCAAATGTTTAACATAGATTATAATTATTTTGTCACGTAAACTTTAAAAATTCAAATGTCAATAAGTTTATTTTTGTCACAGAGGTATTCATTAACGCTATAATAATTTTTGTCAATAAGCCATTTCAACAATTTTGTCTTAAAGGTTTTCGATTCAAGCTTTCGCAGTTCAATTGGTAGGTTATTATATATTCTAACGCTCATACACACACAATTTCGGCTATACATTTCAGTCAATGGGATTTCGTTAAAAACTAGCCTGTATGGAGGGCTCAATTTTTTTTAAGAATTAACTATGGGTTCTTTGGGGAAGTTGTTCAGTATGATCAGTAGAACCCCCAGTTGACGTATCCTAAACCAATTTTGTTACACCCTGTATAAGATAAAAAAATATTCAGCAAATTGCAGCACCGTAGTTTTGCATGAAATGTATTGGTAAATTCTTTCCAGCTGTTATGAATGCTATGGATCGTCATGTTTTTAAGCACTTTCAAACCTTTTTTACATATATTTGAGGTAATTGAATAGAATACACTTATATTTCGTGATTATCAAGTCAGGAAAATTAAACTGAATTATTCTCAGTATGTTTAATGGAGAACTGCGGTGCAATTTTCTAAATATTGACTTAAAAAAAATAGTACTAACTTTTTTCTAGACTTCGGTCCATTTTAGGCTAAGTATATATATATATATACTAGCTGTCCCGGCGAACTTCGTACCGCCTTACATTACATTACACTGCCCTGCCCTACCCTACACTACACTACCCTACCCTACACTACCCTACCCTACCCTACCCTACATACACTACACTACACTACCCTACCCTACACTACTCTACACTACACTACCCTACCCTACCCTACACTACCCTACCCTACACTACCCTACCCTATCCTATCTCTCAAGTTGGATCGAACTGCACATGGTGTGCGAATTTTATTATAATCGGTTAAGTGGTTTAGGAGTCCATTGAGGACAAACATTGTGACACGAGATTTATATTATATATATATATATATATATATATATATATATATATATATATATATATATATATATTAGTACTAATATACAGTATGGACACTCCCTGCCGCTCTCTAGATTGCGACCTCACCCCCTCGTCACTCGTGTGCCTTAGGCACACCCTGGACACTTTATACACCGGGCCAGAAAAGACATTTCAAAAAAGGAATGACGGAAAAAACAAAATGGCGGCGAAATCCTATACGTTCGACAACCAAACTGTAACCAATCCGTATAAATCTGGGCGACGAGGGGGTGAGGTCGCAATCAAGAGAGCGGCAGGGGGTGTCCATACTGTATGTTAGTAGGTACTAATATATTATATACTTTGCCTTAGGTCTAATTTATTTTAACCCCCTACGCAAAAAAGGGCTGTTATAAGTTTGACGCCAATGTCTGTGTGTATCTGTCTGTCTGTGGCATCGTAGTTCTTAAACGGATAGACCGATTTTGATGCAGTTTTTTTACGTGAAAGCAAGTTTCATTGCGGTGGTTCTTAGCTATATTTGGTCAAAATCAATTTAGCAGTTTAAAGATCATCAGCTCTAGTCTAGGTGATGAAGGGATGTGGGCAATTTATACCAGTCTGATCTGATCGATTTGAAATTTGGTGCCCTGTAATGGTAACGATATTGAAAAACCATGATAACCTTGACCTGATGTTGCAGCATCTCCCGGAATCTGCAGGATACCCAACTCCTCGAAAACTTATGGCAAAGGTTTGGGCTTAATGGAATAGTCTCAATGAATAAATGTTAGATAGAACATGGTAACTTTGATCTGATACTGCAGTATCTCCTGGAAGCTGCTTTACGTCCCCACCGAGGGGCTCGAGCCTACCCTGAATTAGGGCGATCAGGCCTTAGTCGACCACGCGGGCCCAGTTCGGGTTGGTCGACTTCACACACAACCTTCGAGTTTCTTCGCAGGTGTGTGCAGGTTTCCTCACGATGTTTTAATTCATGTTTCCTTCCTTCAGGATACCCAACTCCTCACTAACTTACAGCACAAATACATTTAGTTTTAAAAGCATGAAATAAAACTTTAATTAAAAATTTAAAAACCCCCGACAAAAAAAACTCAAAAAAGTAGAAAATATTATGTTCTGGCCCTTTAAGTTGAATATAAGTAGTTATATTTTGATCTAAGAGTCGTCGCGTAGGGACCGCTAATAAAAACAGAATACAACTGTTTTACTTTACAAGTAATTATACTAAAAATTTCACAACTTAGCGGTCCCCATACGCTTCGACTCTTAGATCAAAATATTACTAACTATGTACTTTATATTAAACTTAAAAGGCCAAAACATAGGTTTTTTATTACTGTAGAGTCAAAAGAATAGGCGAATTTTTACATTAAAATGTTTTTGATGGGATCTCATTTATTTTTTTTTAGAAATTTTCAATTTTTTCTTTGGTGTTTCTGATTCTAGTACGATATCTATTGCTTGAAGCAAAGCTATCTTAATTTGAAAATGACGGACTTTCATAGAAACTGTTTACCCCCATTGCACATTGCACAGTGCCCCCTGATTAAGAGCTCAAAAATGCGTTGAGTTACAAAAAGTGTGTATGGCCGTGCCTTCCTGCTCAACTTGGCGGGGGCAGATGACCCCACTGGGAATCGAACCTGCGACCTCCTGGTGTGAAGCGAATGGACTAACCATTACGCCACGGAGGCGGTTTAACTATATTTACACATATCCTTAACCATACTGCAATGCATACACAGGTCACCTGCGTAACGAACGAAGGTTAGAAGGACCGAGTCGTTACCGGCTATATCATTTTTATTTTTATTTTATTTATTTAGGAAACAAACAGTCTTATATATAGGATTACATATAAGTTTTAAATTAAAAACGACCTGGAGTTCCACTTAATAAAAATAAAACATGAAATATACGAGCCCTGAGACAATAATAATTTTACTACTATTTTTATTTTAACAGTTTATTTTATTTCTAATCGCACTTTTAAAGGCACCCAAAGTAGTATTAAAAATATCTACATCATAAAAGTCATTATTGAAACTGCGCGTCGATCGTCTGAAGATCATTATTCCTACCTAAAATCTAATATATAAAATTCTCGTGTCACAGTTTTCGTTCCCTTGCTCCTCCGAAACGGCTTGACCGATTCTCATGAAATTTTGTGAGCATATTGAGTAGGTCTGAGAATCGGCCAACATCAATTTTTTTTTAGGGTAGGAAAGGGTAGGGTAAGGTTGGGTAGTGTAGAGTAGGGTAGTGTAGGGTAGGGTAGTGTAGTGTAGTGTAGTGTATGTAGGGTAGGGTAGGGTAGTGTAGGGTAGGGTAGTGTTGGGTAAGGTAGGGTAGTGTAGTGTAGGGTAGTGTAGTGTAGTGTATGTAGGGTAGGGTAGTGTAGGTTAGGGTAGTGTAGGGTAGGGTAGTGTAGTGTAGGGTAGGGTAGGGTAGTGTAGTGTAGTGTAGGGTAGGGTAGGGTAGGGCAGTGTAATGTAATGTAAGGCGGTACGTAGTTCGCCGGGACAGCTAGTTTAATATAAGCGTTTAAGAAATCTTTAACGCTCTAACCGTTATATTGCACTTGTAGCAGCTGCGACTCTTCGCTTCCATGCAAGTTCGGCCCGTACCGTACCGAAATTTACGTTGGGATGAGCATGACAAAATATGTATAATATCACATCTTCTACATATAATATGACTTTATTTATACAACACTAGCTTTTGCCAGCGGCTTCGCTTGCGTGAACATAGTTTCTTTGACTGTCTTCGAGGATGCGCATTGCGCAAGCCGCAAGTGGCTCGCGACCGTGGAAAAAAGTAGCATATATGTTTATCCAGGTCCTAATCTGTTTACCACCAAATTTCAGCCAAATTTTTTTTTTTTTTTTTACGTTCAGTACCAAGTTTTTGCGTGAAAGAGTAACAAACATACATACATACAAACTTTTACATCCTACTATATTATAAACGTGAAAGTTTGAAAGAATGTATGTATTTTTTTTATTCACAATTCGTAAACCCTTGACAACATCTCACCTGGTGGTAAGTGACGATGTTGCCGAAGATGGAAGCGGGCTTACCAAGATTCCTCAACGCAATGGGGAAACTGGCTATCTTATCTTCATGCCGGAACACACCAATGATATCAACATTGATATTTGGCGGCAAGACTTAGATAAGATGGTGGTAGCTAGCCAGGAGGGCTTAGAAAATGCCCTACCACCAACCAAACCGAGTCTTACAATTGACCCCGCCGGGAATCCAACCCGCGACCTCCTGTGTAAAGCCAGTGAACTTTGCCTCTGAGCTACGGAGGCGGTTAAAATGGATGTATGGATATACGTTTGTTACTGTTTCACACATAAACTACTCAACGGATCTGCCTGAAATTTGGTAGGTAGACAGATTAGGACCTGAATTAACATATAGGCTACTTTTTTCCATGCTTGAGAGCCGCTTGCGGCTCGTGCACTTCGCACCCTCTAAAAGTCATAGAAACGTTGTCCAGCACGCGTGTGATGCCGCGGGAAACAGCTAGTTTATAATATTAGTAGGATTACGTTACATACTGTGTATAATTATTTTTATAATTTTAAGATCATTTTGAAGTTATTTATGAAATATAGTTTTATATAACTTAAACAATGTATTTCTTATTTAAAAAGTTTTAATTCAATGTTAGTTAGTTTTCAGGTGTAATTTATGTATGTACGTTTCTTCATTCCACGATCCTTACTATCCTTACTAATAATATTAAAAATGTGAAAATGTGTTTGTTTGTTTGTTACTTTTTCACGCTTCAACGCCTTGACCAATCTTTCTGAAATTTGGCATGCAGGTAGCCTGTGTCACGGGGAATGACATAGGCTACTTTTTATCCCGGGAAAATAGCATAATCTGATGCCATTCCTGAGGAAACTAAAAAAATACTCGATTGTTGTGATTTTTTGCACAGAGATGGTTGAATAGGTGGGAAACGACATAATTTACTAATCACCCTTAAAGACACTCATAAAAACCATGTCCACGCGGGCAGAGCCGCGGGAAAAAGCTAGTATCTTATAAACGGCTTGATGGATTTTAAAGTGCAAGGTATTGCTAGATTCATCTCGATCCTGTGAATGACATAGGATACATTTTACCCGATTTCCCAAAAAGAGGGATAATGTTTTTTACTGACGTGTTTTATATTATTGTAGGGCATATGAGTAACATACCTATTATTAGATTACCTGTACTTTGTACAGCCACGCTATATACTTTCTCGCAGAGCATTTGGTTCGGCAATTCTGGCATTCACAAATCACCCAATAACTTTGAACTCAACTAGTAGGAACGAATAGAGCTAGAGGTCTCACCTCTCTATCGTGTGGCACAATTAATCGTGCTTTCCAAAGGTACTTTTAAAAGTATATTCCATACTCTTTGCCAAGGGATAGACAGCGGTTGCCTGGTGTTGCACATAGCATCACCCGCGGTCACGTGTAGGGCATTATCATCATCTCATGATGATGAGCTAATGAAGGAAGGTACGACTCCTTAAAGGTTAGGAGTTGGAGGATAATACTTCAAATATTTTACGTAGGTACGTATAGACCGATAGTTGTATTCTTTCAGATTATTCAGATGAGCTGATGATGGAAGATATAACTTCTTAATTTTTATGCTGTTGAGATAATGATGGAAGCCACAAGAATCTGTATCAGTTAATGAAACACGTGCATTATGAATTATGATTTGATGGTTCCTATTGGCGAGTTAGGTGATTGGGTATAACGTTGTTAGATAGATAGCATTATCACTAAAAATAAATAAAATAAAAATAAAAGTTTACAAAACTTAAAACCGACTTCAAAATGAAATTGACTCAAAAGTATGAAATAATATTATTATATTTGATAGACGACATTAACTTACAATAACGAAATCAAAGGTGGCTAGGAATTAAATTAGGGGCCTAAAATTTTTGTTGAGGTCGGTGTCAGCAATGCCATCGAATCTAAAACATTTGATACGTAAGTAGGTGTATGCTGATACCGACCTCAAAAATAAATTAAGATTCGGATAATTGAAAATTCGGATAATCGGACATAAACTGGTAATAAAGAAAAACCAACTGTCACACATAGAATAAACTTTATTAAGTTTAACAAACACAGTTCTACAATAACGCTCACTTGAACATCTCGATCAAAGTAAGTTGCAACCCCATCAGGCCTTAACAAAAATACAAAGTACATATAAAAATTCACAGCATTAGGGTAAAAGAATGACGGATAGGGTAAAAGAAATACTAAACATAAGTATGTATGTACATATATCTGGACTCCAACGACAACTGTTACAACAAAACAAAACAAAAACTACTTGGTTTTAATTTTTTATATTACACTTAGGACCGATTCGGATAATTGGCCATTCGGTTAATCGACGTTCGGATAATTGGCGTTCTACTGTACTAGTATTTTTCGTTCATTATTGTTTTCAGCTTATATTAAGAATTATTTTTCACTTTTAAGTTCGATGTGCTTTAAAAGCGGGTTTTTTTAGTTTTTGTAAACTATATTTTTTTAAAGTTGTCCTTTAATATAATCCCACCTTTGGTTACGCCCTACTTGCTCATAGATACGAAGTTTCCACCTGAATAAATGTACGTCAAATAATTGCGATTGAAAAGTTCTGGAATAGTAATGAAGTTCAAAGATCCTTTCACCTCACTTCATAATATTACTTTGTTGTAACTGCCCTCCGGCCGCTAACTTGTTAGAGCTTTGGCTCGTAGCCAAGTTTTGAGTTGCGAAGAAACTCGAACACCTACCCAATGGCCGAAATGGTTTAGATGTATAATAGGAGAGTTTCAGAATGTCAAGTGCATGGAAAACGTCTGGTTTTAGTAATGGAATCAAACTTTGTAATAGTGCTTCTTTTATTATGTACATTTCTGACACGATATTAGTACGTAATCAAACTTTTGAATGACATCATAATTAATGTTATTCAAATCGAGTCGAGGAGCATCCCCATCTTGGGTGGCGGATCTGACCTACGAAATAACAAATCAGTTTTGCTTAAACGCTATCATCATATATTATTATTCGAGCCTACCCTGAATTAGGGCGATCGGGCCTTAGTCGACCACGCGGGCCCAGTGCGGGTTGGTCGACTTCACACACAATACATGAGCGTCGGTGGCGTCACGGCTAGGGCCGCCGCCTCCTGTCCGGGAGGTCGTGGTTCGAATCCTGCCAAGTACCAATGCGATTTCGAATTTAGTTTTCATATGTACGTATATCCGACGCTCTTACGGTGAAGGAAAACATCGTAAGGAAACCTGCACACGCCTGCGGAGAAACTCGCAGGTTGTGTGTGAAACGCAATACTTGTAGTTAAATAGTAGTGCGCCAGGTACCTAAATTGTTGCTTAATTAATTATATTTTGATTTAAGTATTTTGTTGTGCAATTAGTAAATTTGATGGAAATTGCGTTTATTTTATTATTAAAAGAATTAGTTTTTTTATTTGCGTTTAAATACTACCCAAAACTAAATATTTATTTGTTGGTACATCTACTTTAATTTTCCTAAAAGCTGACATGTTCCAGATCAATGCCATTTTGTGTCGCGATTAGAGATAAGATATCTGTAAATCGTACCGTATTTATGGTTGCGAATAAACCTTTTTTTTTCTTTTATCGCACTGTTTGTTTACGGGTTTCTCTCGCACACAGCTTTATTAAAGCCTTTACAAAACATGTCGCGATTTGCCTCCGCCTAACAGCCTTTTTTGAGCCGACAAATTGGATTAAATTTTTTTTAAATTAAGTCACTGTATACTTCGTTAGCCGTAATCGATTAATGATGTTTCAAATATCCGGTAAAACCAATGTTTTTTGTTCCATAAACTGTCACAGAGAGAGTAAACACTTGTCAATTTTTTTATTCCACAATTGGTAGGCCCTTGACATCATCTCACCTGATGGTAAGTGCCGATAATGCCAAAGATGGAAGCGGGCTTATCAGGATTCCCCAACGCAATGGAGATTTGGCTTTCTTATCTTCAAGCCGGACCACAACAATGCTGTCAACATTGACATGCGGCAAGACTTAGTTAAAAAGGTGGTAGCTAGCCAGGCGGGCTTAAAAAACCAACCAAACCGAGAAGTTATAGACTACACCGGGAATCGAGCCCGCGACCTCCTGATCTGAAGCTAATTGACTTAACCATTACCCACGGAGGAAGTTAAATTTCAATTTTCTGGAAATATATATATTAGAACCTAATGCAGTATCAGTCAGTAGCACTAACTTGGTTCAAACGTTTCTAGGCTGGAAAATATCTATATAAGGACCTAATGCAGTACAAGTCAGTAGCACTTACTTGGCTCAAACTATCCTAGTCTGGAAAATATCTATATAAGCACCTAATGCAGTATCAGTCCATAGCACTAACTTGGTTCAATCAAACATTCCTAGTCTGGAAAATATCTATATAAGCACCTAATGCAGTATCAGTAAATAGCACTAACTTGGTTCAATCAAACTTTCCTAGTCTGGAAAATATCTATATAAGGACCTAATGGAGTATCAGTCAGTAGCACTAACTTGGCTCAAACGTTCCTAGTCTGGAAAATATCTATATAAGCACCTAATGCAGTATCAGTCAATAGCACTAACTTGGTTCAATCAAACATTCCTAGTCTGGAAAATATCTATATAAGCACCTAATGCAGTATCAGTCAATAGCACTAACTTGGTTCAATCAAACTTTCTTAGTCTGGAAAATATCTATATAAGGACTAATGGAGTATCAGTCAGTAGCACTAACTTGCCTCAAACGTTCCTAGTCTGGAAAATATCTATATAAGCACTAGACATGTGCGCCGCACCGCGCCGGTGACCGCCGCCGCCGATCAGGACTCAACGCCGCTGACCATTTAGAAAAATCGGCGTAATCGGCGGTCAGTAGCACTAACTTGGTTCAATCAAACTTTCCTAGTCTGGAAAATATCTATATAAGGACCTAATGGAGTATCAGTCAGTAGCACTAACTTAGCTCAAAAGTTCCTAGTCTGGAAAATATCTATGTAAGCACCTAATGCAGTATCAGTCAGTAGCACTAACTTGGTTCAATCAAACATTCCTACTCTGGAAAATATCTATATAAGCACCTAATGCAGTATCAGTCAGTAGCACTAACTTGGCTCAAACGTTCCTAGTCTGGAAAATATCTATATAAGCACCTAATGCAGTATCAGTCAGTAGCACTGACTTGGTTCAAACGTTCCTAGTCTGGAAAGTATCTATATAAGCACCTAATGCAGTATCAGTCAGTAGCACTAACTTGGTTCAAACGTTCCTAGTCTGGAAAATATCTATATAAGCACCTAATGCAGTATCAGTCAGTAGCACTAACTTGGTTCAAACGTTCCTAGTCTGGAAAATATCTATATAAGGACCTAATGCAGTATCAATCAGTAGCACTAACTTGGTTCAAACGTTCCTAGTTTGGAAAATATCTATATAAGGACCTAATGCAGTATCAGTCATAAGCACTAACTTGGCTCAAACGTTCCTAGTCTGGAAAATATATATATATAAGAACCAAATGCAGTATCAGCCAGCACTAACTTGGCTCAAACGTTCCTAGTCTGGAAAATATCTATATAAGGACCAAATGCAGTATCAGTCAGCACTAACTTGGCTCAAACGTTCCTAGTCTGGAAAATATATATATAAGGACCAAATGCAGTATCAGTCAGCACTAACTTGGCTCAAACGTTCCTAGTCTGGAAAATATCTATATAAGGACCTAATGCAGTATCAGTCAGTAGCACTAACTTGGCTCAAACGTTCCTAGTCTGGAAAATCTACCGTTTAAGACGTAGCTCGCTCTGATCACGCTGTTCGAGTTTCCATACAAAATACGAGGAAATTTTTTAAGTAGTTAATAGTTAGTAATCCTTGTTTCTAAATACCTAAGCGGGCAGGGTAAATAGCTCGTAGAACTGATGACCGTTGGGGTAGTAAAGTTGTCAAGTGGCAACCGCGCACCAGAAGACGTAGCGTAGGAAGGCCTTCCACACGATGGACCGACGAACTCCGGAGGAAATGATAGGATTCCGTAGTCAAACTAGGAACCCTTATAGTTTCACCATGTCCGTCTGTCTGTCTGTCTGTGTCTGTCCGTCGGTATGTCTATAATGAGCGACAATGTCTCTGTTCCCTCTTTGGTGGGCAGCACAGGACTGGTCTTCGTGGAAATCCTTGGGGAGAGGCATTTGTCCAGCAGTGTGTGATACTGTAGGATATGGTACTGTAACGCGGTAACGCTGGTCGTTCTTCTTTCATTCGACCTATTTCATCCCTACTAATATTATAAATGTGAAAGTAACTCTGTCTGTCTGTTACGCTTTCCCGCAAAAACTACTGAACGGATTTGGCTGAAATTTGGTAGGTAGACAGATTAGGACCTGGATTCAGACATAGGCTACTTTTTACCACGCACTGCGCACCCTCGAAAAGTCATAGAAACGTTGTCCACGCGGGTGAAACCGCGGGAAACAGCTATTTCATATAATTTGTTCTATAAAGCATGCGCTAGCACAAAACGATCCATGTGTCACAAGTGGACGTCTTTCGGCTGATATGATGATGATGAAATACCTAAGTAGCTTTATCATCATCATCATCATCATATCAGCCGACGGACGTCCACTGCTGTCAAAGGCTCCCCCAAGGATTTCCATGAAGACCGATTCTACACTGCCCGCATCCAGTGGCTTCACGCGACCTTCACCAGGTCATCGGTCCACCGAGTGGGAGTAGGCCTACCTACGCTACGTTTTCCGGTGCGCGGTCGCCACTCGAAAACTTTACTGCCCCAACGGCCATCTGTCTACGAGCTAGTAAGCTACCTAAGTAGCTAATTTATATGTCGGAGTGTCATTGAAAACGCGACCAATACCAGCTCGAGATAAGTTTACATAGTTACACTTTGTTTGGATCAAACGTCAGGTATTAGTACCTGGGTGAAACCGGTGGTGGCGTGACGATCGCTTGTACTCGTGCGTGAGACGATCGTTTGTGGTAGCAAAGATGACGTATTAACGAAAGGCTGTTTGTGATGTGATCGACACTGAGTTGAGAATTTATTAGATCTGTGGAGAAGCCATATTAGCTGGACGTCAGTCTCGGAGCAAACACTTTTTGACGGAGCGTCGAGCAGAACACAAGTATTGGTGATCTGTGAGCAAAACGGACGTGTCACGCCATCGCTGTGATCACCGCGTTTGCATCCATTGTTATCCAAGGCATCCTGTACAATTTCGATTACCAAATGATCAAGACTATTGAAGAAGGACCTCTGTGATATAGCTGCATTGTTATTTCGACGCCCAATACCGAAATAGTTAAGGACGTGAACCACGAGGCCATCCATAACCTAACCATCACCCCCACCCTTGACATCAGAAGTTGGATAGTTCCCTGCGCTCGCAACAAGTGGACAACGACGGGAAAATGTGAAAATTGATGATGGAGCAGCGAAATAAAAACCACTGGCAACAATTCTTCGTGCTACAGAACCAGAACATGCTGCGATTGATTGAGGTTATGCAAGCACCATCGACTACATCTGCTGCAATCATATTGCCAGCATTCAACCGGAATATACCGGAAGCTAATCCACGTGCACGGCGCTCAACTGTCGATATCTCCCTTACGGAACGACCATTGGAATGAGGTGACAGCGTGGGCTGTGCTGGCAGCAGCGGAGATGCACGCGAGCGGCGCGTGCGGCTTCTGCGAAGTGCGTGATGTACGCGGTGTTACGAAAATCCGGTGAGTCGTACCCCTTTTGTTTTGATGGTGGTAGTAGTACGTGCGTAGTACTATTACCTCATCTGTAGTGGTGCCTACTGTTCTCTCGTTAAAGAAAGTTTCGTGTATAGACTTTCGGGAGTGTGTTCAATACTAACGCACTATTGACTTTTGTAGGCAACTCTTAAGTTTACTGTACAGAACAAATATCGAGTGAGGGTAATATTGACGGGCATTGTTCAGAATGGTCATTTCTTGTTATGCCAGACGAGTACGAACGATATTATGATCGATTCAGATATTTTAAATCTAGGATTGACGGTATTCTTAAACGAGTCTGTCAATAACAAAACAGCTTGACTGCCGGAAAGGATGCGAATAGAGTAGTCCCTTACCCTTCTAGTAGTGATTGCATTAGCAGCTAAAATTATGCTTTGTAGTCCTTCAAAGTACATGTAGTCCTTCAAAGTACACTTTCACATGCTTTCGGATCATTAATTGTGACACAACGTCGTGATTGAACGGAAGATTTGGAACGAGGACTTATTATTCATTTAGTTAACTAGAGTTTCGGTTATACAAACTTAAACTAGGATTGAAAGTATTGAAAGCCCTTTATGGTTTCATAATATTGAGACCGACATCTTTACATGGAGTAAAACCCTTATTAGCTTTTGTAGTATTGGGACTGATATCCTCAATGATCATAGGCCAAAGTTGTCTATTTTTAATAGCTTTTTTAGCAGTGGACGTCTTTCGGCTGATGTGATGATGCAGGATTCATGGACTGGAGGCTGCGAATGTCATAAGCCCCGAAGTTTTCTCTTTTTGATGGCCTTATCATGCTGGTCAAAAAAAAGGATGGCATAGAACGCAAGTGTGTTGATAACCGTGAACGAAATGACAATAAAATGCCTGAACGAAAATTGCTTCCTCTGATAGTTTACCACAGCGATTGACTTCATAGGTGGTCACTATTTCACCACGTCAGGCATAGCTAGTGGTTACATCAGGTGCATTCTATTCCTATTAAATTGAAATGACTGATTTTGTAATTCCGGAGGGTCTGTTCGAATACATCCACGTTTCATTCGATCTACGTAATGCCCCCTTGTGTTTCAACTCACGTTCATAAATAATTAACCTAAGAACTTGCGTGGCAACGGTTAGGTGAATCTTAGTACGTTCAAACGTTGGGGTTCATAGTTAAGTGTCCTTTAAAATATGCTTACTTCCTTAGAGTATAGTAATGAGATTTCATCTTACAAGTCCCTACATGATGATCATTTGGCAACAACCGAACTGTTGGGTTAACCAAGTTACGAAGTACAGCCTCCTGGAGTTGCTTCTAGGTACGAGTAAAGTAGCTTAACCTCTAAATGTCATGTTTGTCGATTACACACACAGGCTGTAATTTTATCTAAGTGAATCACGACAACAGACTAGTAATAATACGGAGAGTAACGCATCCTATGACAGGAGTTTTTAATCAGCTTGCTGCTGATGTGATAATAGACATGGGCCTTCCCCATAATGTAGCAGTTTTACCAATTGTAAAAAAAACGCCACGCTTGGCGGGCTGCTAGGCTGTACAGTATAAGCGTGAAGGGCGCTGCTGCTCATCCTCATTTTTTTAGTCCCTTAGTCACTTTTTGTGAAACCCTTGGGAACAGATGGGTGGTGTATTGCTCTGAGGCAGCGCCACTGACTGATTTCTAGACAAAAGCTTAGTTTCACAAGTTACCTAACTTTGTGTTGTTACAAATGGAGAAGCTGTACCGACCACTTTAGATATCAAATACCGTCAGAGTTATTGAGGTGCTGGAAGGAGACCGTTATGTCCTTAAAGCGTTAAGTTCTAACAGGACCTACAAATACGCTTACGACAGACTACGTTAAATGCCCGATAGTAACAGTATTATTGACTTGGACAGAATTGATGATTGAAAAAAAGACTGAACCTTAATTTAACCAGATTAAGGACTTTTGTACTTGACCGTGATTTTAACGTTCACTAGTTTGTATTTTGAACCTTAGACGTAAACAATTTTTCGCAACTGGATGCCAATAGCCTCAGCCATTCGTAGACGTAGGCGTAAAACACCGAGTTATTTTCTCGTTGCTGTGCGGCCACAATTGTGTGTGGCGTGCGTTTGGCTTGCATGCGTATCACCGGGGAGGTGATGTTGGCAATTACCAAAATTAGGTGAAGTTCGAGATCGCTGGATAAATGCGATAATGTGGTTGGACACCGCCGGAGGGAGGTGGTCCAAGAGTCGCCAGGTAGGGTGACTGTTGTTTGTTTGGGCACCAGATGAAGGTGGCCCAGAGTTGCCAAGATGGGTGACTGTTGTGGTGATACAAAATAAGGAGCGTAACCAAACCAGGTTAGATCCCAAATACCGAGGGCCGTTCAGGGTCGTAGAGGTCTTAGAAGGTGACAGATACAAATTACAAGCTTTGAATTTGAGACGAAGTTACAAGTATGCCCATGACCGTTTACGTAGTATGTCCGAAGGTTATTTGCCTCCGGATGTTGACGATGAATCTGGTGCAGAGGCGTCTACCTCTCAATGTTAATTGTATTGACAGATCGTAACTCAATCAATTGTGTACAGTTGTAATTTTTTTCTTTATCGTTTATTTTTGTGTGTAGTACTGAAGTATTCCAACATGTTTCAGCGGTAAATGAAGAGTGCTGAATGGCGCTATATGTTTGCATGAATTGGCTGCTGCTTGTTTTGTCAGACTCGTTCTGTCATGATGTGTAGCAGGTACATTCGTGTTTTTGTAAAAAAAAGTGTCCCGTTTACCGGCTAAAACTGTTGATAGTATTCCGTCGCCTGTACTGGCGATGATGGTATTCCGTCGCCTGTATTGGTGATGATGGTGTTCCATTGCCTGTATTGGTGATGATGGTGTTCCATTGCCTAGATTGGTGATGATGGTATTCCGTCGCCTGTATTGGTGATGATGGTGTTCCATTGCCTGTATTGGTGATGATGGTGTTCCATTGCCTAGATTGGTGATGATGGTGTTCCATTGCCTAGATTGGTGATGATGGTGTTCCACTGCCTAGATTGGTGGTGATGGTGTTCCGTCACCTGGACTGGTGATGATGGTGTTCCACTGCCTAGATTGGTGGTGATGGTGTTCCGTCACCTGGACTGGTGATGATGACTGATTGGTATTCCGTCGCTTGGCGTTAGTGATGATGATTCTTTGTGGTGTCCCGCCACCTGGATGTGGTGATGTTCAGTTCTGGTGTTCCGTCGCTTGTGATTTGCGATGATGATTATGTTCCGTTCTATGTGCCCCTAAAAGTTGTAAATGGTTGTAAGGTTTCAAGCCTTGCAGCTGTGATTTACCTTGGAGACCTAAACTGATTTGAGATTGTTTGAGTTACGATGCTAATGCTGAGGTTCATTTAGTTTACGAGAGTGAAATTATTTTGGTTTTTTTTGAGGCTGTTAAAATGTGTTGTCACCATGATTGTAGTCTTGAATTAAAGCTTCACATTATTAGCGTTGCTTTTATTCCTTGAGCTGTGGACCTTCCTAATGAAGGTCAGGATTGGCCGAACGAAATGGAATCTACTGGCTACCCTTTTCTTTTTCAGGTTAGTCACCCGAGGACGTGTGACTCGCAGGATGGCCGTGTCGGAGTGTCATTGAAAACGCGACCAATACCAGCTCGAGATAAGTTTACATAGTTACACTTTGTTTGGATCAAACGTCAGGTATTAGTACCTGGGTGAAACCGGTGGTGGCGTGACGATCGCTTGTACTCGTGCGTGAGACGATCGTTTGTGGTAGCAAAGATGACGTATTAACGAAAGGCTGTTTGTGATGTGATCGACACTGAGTTGAGAATTTATTAGATCTGTGGAGAAGCCATATTAGCTGGACGTCAGTCTCGGAGCAAACACTTTTTGACGGAGCGTCGAGCAGAACACAAGTATTGGTGATCTGTGAGCAAAACGGACGTGTCACGCCATCGCTGTGATCACCGCGTTTGCATCCATTGTTATCCAAGGCATCCTGTACAATTTCGATTACCAAATGATCAAGACTATTGAAGAAGGACCTCTGTGATATAGCTGCATTGTTATTTCGACGCCCAATACCGAAATAGTTAAGGACGTGAACCACGAGGCAATCCATAACCTAACCATCACCCCCACCCTTGACATATATAAATTGAATAAATACATTTAGATACACCACATTGCCTGAAATTGCTAAAGCATGTTACGCTTACTTAAGTCCGTGTTGACTCATGCGAATACATTGTAAATTACAACTGATTTTGCTAAAAAGTGTGTGTGTATGATGTACAGGTACAGAACGACGCAAAGGTTAATTATCACTCCTTTTTTAGGGTTCCGTTGTCAAACTAGGAAGCCTTATAGTTTCGCCATGTCCGTCTGTCTGTCTGTCCGGAGGTATGTCTCAGCCATTTTACTCCAAGACTATTACCTGTAGTGAGCAACAGCGTCTCAGTTCCCTCTTTGGTGGACAGCACAGAACAGGTCGTTGTCAAAATTCTTGGGAGAGACCGCATGTTCCACAGTGGACGTCTTTCCGATGATATAATGATGATGATGAAATTCATTTTGCCAACTGTACTTTCAGATCCCTACTAATATTATAAATGCGATAGTAACTCTGTCTGTCTGTCTGTTACGCTTTCCCGCAAAAACTACTGAACGGATTTGCCTGAAATTTGGTAGGTAGACAGATTAGGACCTGGATTAAGACAAAGGCTACTTTTTACCACGCTCGCGAGCCGCTTGCGTCTCGCGCACTGCGCACCCTCGAAAAGTCATAGAAACGTGGTCCACGCGGGTGCAGCCGCGGGAAGCAGCTAGTAGATTATTTTAAGTTTTAGAGAGTAGTCTTTTTACATCCTGTATATTTTGTTTTAATATTGCTACCAAACTTGTTTTAGGGTTCCGTACATCAAAAAGGGTGACCAACGGGACCCTATTACTGAGCCTCCACTGTCTGTCCGTCTGTCCCTCCGCCAGAGGGCTGTATTTCATGAGCCGTAATAGCTCGACAGTTGAATTTTTCACAGAATATGTATTTCTGTTGCCGCTATAACAACAAATACTAAAAACAAAAAAAAAGTGTTTTGTAGGTCTTTAGAAGTATTTTTGATATAGTTTTATTGTATAAACGTTAATACATAGGTACAAGCGTGAAACTTAATTTGATTGATTATAGTACTAATACTGAAGTAACGCAATAAATAATTAAAACCAGCCAAGTACGAGTCGTACTCAGTCAGTAGTACTCAGGGAGTCCGAACTGAGTGACAAAAAAAAGCATATTTTTGTCGCTCGCGTTGATCTCTTTTGTTTTTAATGTAAAAAGATATCATTTTCATTAAACAATGCAAATGTGTGGAACGTTGTGGTGGTACGGAACCCTCGGAGTGCTAGTCTGACTCGCACTTGGCCAGTTTTTTTTAAACAGGCAGTCATTGAAGACCAAACTGTTTTGTTTTTTATTCTTATTTATTTTTTATGTCTTCGTTGGCATGGAATTTAATGTTTCGGTGAAATATCAGCGTTGCAAGTTTTTACTTGCAGCAATTAAGCTGAACCGGTGGCATTTCAATGCACAGCAACAGAGCTGTAAAAATGCCATTGTTTTTAGCTTTTTTTTTAGTTTTAATTTTATCTTTTTTTATTGCTGTGCATTTCTGATTGCTGTGTATAGAAAGAAAGAAATAAAATAATTTATATATCTTTCGATTTCATATGTACGTTTTACTGACGCTGTTACGGTGAAGGAAAACATCGTGAGGAAACCTGCACAGGCCTGCGAAGAAACTCGAAGGTTTTGTGTGAAGTCGACCAATTGGGCCTACGTGGTCGAGTAAGGCCTGGCCGCCCGTAATTCAGTGTAGGCTCAAGCAGAGGCGTCTCTAGCTCATGTAGCGCCCGGGTGCAATCATTTAAGCAAATCGGAGCTCTTTTCAAGCGACTTCCAAAAAGGAGGAGGTTCTCAATTCGTCTGTATGTTTTTTTTTTATGTTTGTTACCTCAGAACTTTTGACTGGGTGAACCGATTTTTATGATTCTTTTTTTATTTGAAAGCTAGTGCTTTCCGTGTGGTCCCATATAAATATTATTAAAATCGGTGTAGTACTTTAGTAGAAAATTAACAAAAACCAACAATAATAATGCAAAAATGTACTAATTTGTTGCGATGGAAGTCGGTTTTTTAACGTGTTTAGCGTTTTCAATTATTGCATGGGTAATGTTATACTGCGCCCGGCATCGGCGCCCCCTGAGACCGCGGCGCCCGGGTGCAACGCACACCCTGCACTATAGGTAAAGACGCCTCTGGGCTCGAACCCCTCGGTGGGGACGTATATGAGCTGGTATGATGATGATATATTTCACCTAGTTAGGTAGATTCTTAGATTCATATTATTAACCTCATCTCAACTAGTGACGAGGTCATTGCAGCTCGGCGCCGGGTTCTATGCGCAAGCTCACTGAATCCCATCTTATATATTATTCAGTACCGCGTGCAACAACGACGTAATTTTATTAGATACACCCAGACTACACTGAATAGGGTGACAATGATTTCCGTCCGTTTTCGACTACCGAATCAGGGTAGGTACTTTATCTGGCCAATTTTATTAAAAAAAGTTATACGCGCGCCTTTGTTTTTTCAACCGACTTCCATCTGGCCAATTTTATTAAAAAAAATTATACGCGCGCCTTTGTTTTTTCAACCGATTTCCAAAAAGGAGGAGGTTCTTAATTCGATTTTATGTTTTTTTATGTGTATCTGAACTTTTGACTGGGTGAACTGATTTTGATGATTTTACTTTATTTTAAAGATAGTGCTTCCTGTGAGGTACCATGTAAATTTTATCAAAATCGGTGTAGTACTTTATTAGAAAATTAACAAAAACCAAAAATAATAATGCAAAAATGTACAAAATTGTTGCGATGGAAGTCGGTTTTTTAAAGTGTTCAGCGTTTTCAATTATTATTGTATACCTTCTTTGGCTTGCGCACAACAATTCACAAATTGTTTATCGTAATTAGTAGAGCAGTTTTCGAGTTTTGCGGTTAGAAACACATTCACTCATTAATTTTTATTATATAGTTAAAAAACCGACAGTATAAAAACGCTACCCTTTTTTTGGCAGTCGGGTATAAATATATTCTATGTTACTCACGGGATCAAGACGAATCTAACGACACCTTGCACTTCAAAATCTATTAAGACATACCTGCCAACAGACTCAGCCAAAGAAACAGACATACTCGTACTTACATACACACACACTTGAATAACATTACCCTCCTTTTTGGATAGTCGGTTAAAACCTTATTACCAAATAAAATTGATAAACAAGATGTGTTTATAGGATGAGTACAGTATAAACACTCAAGATCCAAGATATTTATTTAAAATAGGTGCAAATTACACTCTTTCTGATAATCATAAAATAATAATAACATAATTTCATTTGTGAAAAATCAAGAAATAAACAATCATTACTTAATAATGTCAAAATGCAATCCATGAAATAAACCAGATTATGTCATTAGAACATAAAAAACAATATGGCACGAAAAGTTATTTATAAAAATTAATGAATGTTATTGATACCCTTGACAAGAGTAGGCCAGTTCACTGCCAGCTTATGCTGGCCACGGGACATTATAAGTGATTTAAACCACGCGAGGCCTGTTTACATTGGTAGTGTGTAGCTTGATGTGGTCTCTACTGTACAATATTACTTCTCAGTAAAATACACCTTTCTGCAAAATTAAAGTACATAGAGCTCAATGAAAACATATAAATAGAATTTAAAATTATTATTTTAATAAATAATTTTCTAAAAACCTCAAAAATTTTATATGTACAAGCTTAAATTTGAAAATACAGTAGGGCCTCGATAATCCGGCCAGGAAAAATACCAGGATTTGGCGGATTATCGAGGCGTCCGGATTACAGTGCAACTTTTGTTCCTAATTAAATGCACACTTTTGAATACACAATCATAGATTTAATAACTATTGACTGACATTAAGTAAGCACTAAGAGAAAACAAAAATTTATTTTAATGATTAAGTCTTAAAAAGTCCGTAATATTCAGCTCATTTTAATCAAAAAATAGCCCGGGTAGTATACAACTTCTCTCCGCCCACGCTGCGGCTCAAGCGGCCGCGCTGACTGTCCGGATTACAGAGATCACCGGATTACAGCGGGTCCGGATTATCGAGGCCCTACTGTAACTAAACTAACAAACCCTATCATTTGATACCCATATCATGGGGGTGCGTAAAAAACACTGATCCGCTATCTTTGGCTGTTTTCCATAATAAAATGACGTCACTTATCTAATAATGCGTTGTTATCTAAACGTAACATGAATGCATAATCTCAGCTCAATCGGAAACTGGGAAGTGGTTCTAATTTAGCTTCCAAGATTTGTCCCAAACTAATAGAATAACCAACTAACTAACACGGCAAGTTAACAATTACAATTACGGGCTTACCAATAGTGAATAAAAAAATAGAGTTGCATCAAGCCCCGACTGTACATATTATTTAACATGCATCGTGGTCGCTACTATGGATAGGCCGTAGTACCTTTGCATTTTTAAAGCTCAGATTACGCTGCCTACTTTAATTCAAAAGTTAGTTTTTAGGGTTCCGTACCCAAAGAATAAAATCGGGACCCTATTACTAAGACTGCACTGTCCGTCCGTCTGTCCGTCTATCACCAGGCTGTATTTCATGAACCCCGATAGCAAGACAGTTGAAATTTTCATAGATGATTATTTCTGTTGTCGCTATAACAACAAATACAAAAAATTAGAAAAAAATAAAATCTCCATACAAAAAAACGTGTTTAATTTAAAACGTTAAGAAACTAGCGCCATGTAGTATGATAGTAAGGAACTGAAGAATCTAGCGCCATCTAGTGTGATAGTATGGAACTGAAGAAACTAGTACCATCTAGTATGATAGTAAGTAACTGAAGAAACTGGTGCCATCTAGTATGATAGTACGGAACTGAAGAAACTAGCGCCATCTAGTATGATAGTACGGAACCCTATGTGTGCGTTTCTGACTCGCACTTGGCCGGTTTTTATAAAAACTCTGAATACCTACATAAGTAAATCAAGTTACAAAATAGTCTTCTATGTAAATTTAGGATGAACTAGATCCCAGGATGCTGTCCTGCAAAACTTTTCAGCGTGGTCATCCGAATCTGAAATGAGACTCGCTAGATATTCGTACTGTTGGTAACTCTGACAAAACAGGTCATTATACTGTGTATGTATACGGAGTACCGACTTCTTTAATTATGCTAAGTAACATGACTGCTTATTCGTTTCATTATATAACTGTAATAAGGATACCATCATTATAACAAAAAAATAAACAAGCCATAATATTGCCATTTCTGAAAGAAAGAGGTTGTGGCTTAGCGCGACTATCGTAGTTGCGTCAATTGCACGGGATAACAGCTTATCTTTTTTAAACTGAATGCCTTTGGATGCACTTTACCTGATGATAAGTGCCTAGTAACTCTCGCCTTGAAGATTCCTAAATTATATAAATATAAATAAATTCCACTCTCTATCACATCAGCTCATATATACGTCCCCACCGAGGGGCTCGAGCCTACCCTGAGTTAGGGCGATCGGGCCTTAGTCGACCACGCGGGCCCAGTGCATCTCCCTATAAATAAACTGAACATAAACATTGGTGATCGAGCGAGCGCGAAGCGTCTCTGTTTTAGCTTGGGCAAAAATGCTAGCGTATGTCCGGATGTCCGGCTGTTCTCCTCTACAGGTCTCATTTCTCAACCGATTCTCGTGAAAGTTTGTGAGCAGGTTCGATAACAACATATATATTAAATTTTGTCCTTTCAGTTTTTAGATTTCTTTTCAAAATGGCGGAACCATAGGGTTTGAAATTGTAAAAAAAATATCATTTTTCAGCCATTTAGAAATAAAAACAACTACTAGTCATTACCAGGATGTATATGATTTTTAACCGTCTTCAAAAAAGGAGGAGATTCTATGTTTGACTGTATTTTTTTATGTATGTTCACCGATTTCTCCGTCAATTGTGGACCGATTTTCAAATTATTTTTTTTATTCGAAAGGGTATATACTCTCGAGGGGGTCCCTTTGTCGCCAAGTCAGGATCTGATGATGGGATTTCAGTGAAATCGAGGGCAACCCTCAAAATTTTATAAGCACTTATTATGTGATTCATAATATGTTTTCTATAGCTATTATTAAAATACTTGCGTCCGTTAGTCATCATCTCACGTCATTGAATGAAGGAATGAAGCCGTATTCTCGGTGACAATAGATCCTTTTGGTAAATTTAAATTGATCTGATGATGAACTTTGGAGGTAGAATCAAGGTCCCAGAATTGTTTTTTTATTTTCAATAGAAAACGGGGTATAAAAATGCTCCAATCACGACAAAGCAGAGTTTTGCTTACAGTCACGCGTTGGCAGACTTATCGTCAACATGCCGAAATGTGCTGTGACATGTCTCAAATGCACCTGTCTCAATTACAGTGAAGGATAGGACCTATCACGTGTCGAAACATTATTCGAGGTCACAACTTAAGATGCATACATATTTAATAGAACAAGCGTTACCCCAATTTTTGTTCTGATTGTTGTATAAAACTCAATATCTTAATTATTTTTAATCTATGAAACACATTTTTTTTTAATTTAGAACCGTGTATTTTTTACATTCAATAATAGAACAGTTGTCTTTTTTTAATATAAACTCTTTTCAAATAAAAGCTTGTATTAAAAATATTTTAGGATTTTCGAAAATTATAGTATCCTAAACAGTGTTTCCGTTTAGATACACTTTAGGGTAGCTGTTGTGCACCTCATAAACAACATAAAAATATTTTATGGTTACAGTTACTTAGTATAATTACGAACATATACGCCTCGTAGCAGTATTTTATAGTCAGTTTTGGCCTGACGATCCATAAATAACTAACTTTCCTGCTTAGCCTGTTACTCAATCGTCCGAAGTAATTTATAGAGGCAGTGTCCGTTTGAGGCTTATCCAGTAGTTAGAGCGCTGACACAGGGCCTGGTGTGTGACTGTACTCAAGTATGAAGAGACTAAAACGTAGCAGGTATTTATTTATTTATATATTTATTTTTGCAAATTAAACAGCATTACACGTAAATATTACAACTGTTGGTTTTACATTTTAGAAAGCAAATATTGAAATTCAACTAATTAAAATTTGAAAATGGGCGAAGTGGGCTTAAACAAAAATAATGTAACAGTATATGTAATAGAAAATAACACTTATTCAACCAAAAAAAGTAAAATAAAAGAAACAAAAACATTAAGTATGAAACGGGCAACGCAATGTGTTATACGTTATGTGTGTAGCGTGTATAAGGAATGTGTAAATATTGTATGTGTGTGTGTGTGTGTGTGTGTGTGTGTGTGTGTGTGTGTGTGTGTGTGTGTGTGTGTGTTAAGAGTGTTTGTATGAAGTCGTGTAAAAATTAAATTCATAAATTGGTTACGTCGGAGGAAGAATATGTCAACGTCACTAAACAGTTCGTCATAGGTTAAGTCAAGTCTATGCAAAACTGAGTTACGAGTGAAGTTCGAAGCATAATAAACACCTAAACCAAATGTAGCTTGAAGTCTTAGACGAGTGCCGATTTTGCTTTACTTACTCTGTAAGTGCGAAGCACTCGTCCAAGCCAGAAGTCGCTTCCTGGGTGGGCCAATGGTAACACCAGAAGACATGGGAGCTTGATCCCAAGTGCATCGTCCAGTTCATCAGAACTATTGGCCTTGAGGAAATTATATAACAGGGGCAGTGATCACAATAGATCTTGTAGGTCACGGTGATCCATTAGGGCCCTCCCTTGGTCCTATTCCCCTCTTACCTAATAATAAAAATAAAAAAAGAAGTTCGTGTGAGCCTGGCCAGCAAACAAGCAGCGAGTGGAGCGCGTGCGGATGGTCCCCGCTCGCAAACCAACGCGGCTACACAGGTCTGGACAGCCCAGGAAGCCACTGATGATGTCGTAAAGAAACCTGATGTCAGCCACAGTATTTATTTGTATAATAATGATGGGATGGGACCAAGAGGAAACCTGCAAGAAACTCGAAGGTTGTGTGTGAAGTCGACTAACCCGCACTGGGCCCTCGTGGTCGACTAAAGCCCGATCGCCCTAATTCAGGGTAGGCTTGAGCCCCTCGGTGGGAACTATATGAGCTGATATGATAATGATGATGGAACCAAAACTATTTTTACCCTACTATCCAATAGGAGGATAATGTTTTCAAATGTATATATGTATGTAAGTATGTGTTTATCTATTTAAGAAAGTCCGTTTGTTTAGCTGTGCCTGAAGTCAAAATTTGATAATTTGATAATCTGAATTTTCTGTAATTTCGGTAATCAGCTTCACAGCCTGCACATAGTTATAAAAAATTCCGAAGAAGTAAGAAACTCCTCCTTTTTTTAAGTCGGTTAAAAATATAGTTGACAACGCTAAACACGTTAAAAAACAACCGAATTAAATCATAGCAACGACTATTTGGCTATTTTTATGTTTGTTTTTGTTATTAAAAAAAACGAATACTCCGATTTTGGTAAAAAAAATGTGTGACCAACTTCGAAGTAAACCATATCCATTATAAAAAGCCGGCCAAACAGGATTCCGGACCATTTTAAATAAGTATTATATCCTGAATTTACCAGCTAAGGTACTTGTTACGTTACTGAATGTTGCCTACTGTAAAGCGTCGGTGGCTCAACCGGTAACGACTCGGTCCTCCTAACCATAGGTGCCAGGTTCAAATCTGGACGGACAATGTACTAATGAGTTTTTCGAAACTAACGTACATATACTCACTGAATGCTTTAACGGTGAAGAAAAACATCAGGAGGAAACCTGCACACACCTGCGAAGAAACTCGAAGGTTGTGTGTGAAGTCAACCAACCGGCACTGGGCCCGCGTGGTCGACTAAAGCCCGATTGCACTAACTCAGGGTAGGCTCGAGCCCATCGGTGGGGACGTATATGAGCTGATATGATGAATACAATGGTTAGGTAGTTAAAGGCAGGTAGCGGACAAATTTCTCATTACTAGAGAAATACTTTGTTCTATCTGTCACTTTAGACCTGGACAACGTAAGCGATGTCGAATCGGAATTTAATTGCAGATTCCAGAAGGATAATTTAGGTTTGGTGACGCGTGTGGCGGTAAATTAGAGGCAATTTATCCGCTTTCGGCGGCGGAGGGACGGGAACTCAGATCTATTGACCTACATGTCTTGGAAAATCGTAATCAATTAACTTTACTGCAGTAGGCATTTTACGCTCTTTGCGATGATATAAAGTCATTTAGAAAAAATAAAAACCGACTTCAAAATGAAATTCACTCAAAAGTATGAAATAATATTAATGTACTTAAATACACGACATTAACCAACAATAACGAAATCGAAGGTGGGTACGAACTAAATTTAAAATTTAGTAAAATTAGAAAAAGCGTCGGTGGCTCAACCGGTAACGACTCGGTCCATCTAACCAGAGGTACCGGGTTCAAATCTGGACGGCCAATGTACCAATGAGTTTTTCAAGGTAGGCTCGAGCCCCTCGGTGGGGACGTATATGAGCTGATATAATAATAATAAAATAAAATTAGAAAATGATTTTTTTTTGAGGTCGGTGTCAGTAATGCCATCGAATCTAAAACATTTGATACGTAAGTAGTTGTGTGCTGGTGGCGACCTCAAAAATAAAAATAAACCCCTAATTTAATTCGTACCCACCTTTGATGTCGTTTTTGTTGGTTAATGTCGTGTATTTAATAACCTATATTAATATTACTTCATACTTTTGAGTGAATTTCATTTTGAAGTCGGTTTATAGTTATTTATAGTTGTCGGAGCGTCATTGAAAAGACGACCAATACCAGCTCGAGATAAGTTTACATAGATCGTTAAACTTTGTTTGGACCAAACGTCAGGTATTAGTACCTAGGTGAAACCGGTGGTGGCGTGACAATCGCTTCTACTCGTGAGACGATCGTATGTGGTAGCAAAGATGACCTATTAACGCTAGGCTGCTTGTAATTGAGGTGGCAGCACTGAGTCACAGTACAATCAAGAGTACTCTGAGTTGAGAATGTATTAGATCTGTGGAGAAGCCACATTAGCTGGACGTCAGTCTCGAGGCAGACACTTTTTGACGGAGCGTCGAGCAGAACACAATTAGTGGTGATCTGTGAGCAAATCGGACGTGTCACGCTATCGCTGGGATCACCGCGTTTGCATCCATCGTAATCAAAGGCATCCTGTACAATTTCGATTGCCGAATGATCAAGACTATTGAAGAGGACCTCTGCGATATAGCTGCATTGTTATTTCGACGCCCACGACCGAAATAGTTAAGGACTGAACCACAAGGCCATCCATAACCTAACCACCCTCTTTGACATAGTGATATCACCCACTCGGCAAAAGGAACCAACAAATCATAATGCATGTTTTTCATTAACAGATACAGATTCCTGTGGTTTCCATCATCATCTCAATAATCTGAAAGAATACAACTATTGGTCTATACGTACCTACGCAAAATATTTGAAGAATTATCCTCCAACTTCTAACCGTAAGAGAGTTGTACCTTCCTTCATCAGCTCATCAACATAAGATGATGACTACCAGACGCAAATACTTTAATAATTTTAGAAAATGGATTGGGATTTGTCATCGTGGTGAAAGGATTAGCCAGTCAGCGTGAGAACTCGCTGACTGCCCAAGGTGCGCCGGACGTACGGGCTTTTTAGTACGTCACTCGGGGAGGCTCCTTTCATGCACCCTAATAGTGCAGTCGAAGTGGCTAAGTTCTGGGCCGGAATGATTTAATTTGTCATCGACACGCAAAGAAGGAGAAGATTTTAGAAAATACATGAAACACGTAAAACGTGCGTATAACATTTCAGGTTTGCCCTTGATTTCCCTGGGATCACATCATTAGATCCTGATTTGGGTAACAA
This sequence comes from Coleophora flavipennella, assembly GCA_947284805.1. Classification (NCBI taxonomy): domain Eukaryota; kingdom Metazoa; phylum Arthropoda; class Insecta; order Lepidoptera; family Coleophoridae; genus Coleophora; species Coleophora flavipennella. The sequence goes on along the minus strand of OX369306.1, from coordinate 6,882,548 downwards.
TGCGACCATTTATTAATTGATTAATAATAGCAACCGCCTCCATGCGTAATGCTTAGTCCATTAGCTTCACATTAGGAGGCCACGGATTCAATTCCCGGCGTAGTCAAACATTGTAAGACTCAGTTTGGTTAGTTGAAGGGCATAATATTTTATAAGCCTGTCTGGCCAGCTACCACCATCTTACACCCACCCACTATCGTTTCACTTTCTCGTCTCCTCCATTCATCAAAGGTTGACTGGAAGAAACCGCTTAAAGCGATAAGTTTGCCTTTGCATATAATTGTATATTTTGCTAGTTAAAAAGTTATTCATTCTTGTAAATTTGGTGTGCAATAAAGGATATTTATCGTATCTTGCCTGCGTCAGTGTTTCTCGATTCCTATAACTTGGGGATCTTAAAGGCAAGAGTGAATAGGCATTATTTGAGTCTGCGTGTACCATCCTCGACTGCATGATCACTTACCATCAGGTGAGTTGCAGTCAAACGCACTCAAATTTTTAATAATAAAAAAAAAAGTCTTGCAGCCAAACATCACTGATAACACTGAAAACTGATTGTTTCCTTAGGATACACTAAATATATTTTTTTTAAAAGTTCGAAACGGAACGCTCGATAAATATGTTATGTTGTTAAAACACACTTACTGAATTTAAAAATGAACGATATCTCATACGAGGGAAGTGCACACAAATTTATTTTTTTCATGCCTCTTTTATTTGAGGCAAGACAAAATAATATAATTTTTGGACAAAATTACACCATTTACCTTCGAAATTTTAGAACAGTCAAAAACAACTTTCACTTTTATCATACACAAAGTACATGTATTTTTTTTAAGAAGTTCAAGTCCCATAATTTATAAGTTAGAGGGGGGGGGGGGGGGGGGGGCATAAAAAGCGTAACTCATCAGTATCGTAAATGCGACTCTAATTATATAAATAACATAATTTAATGAGACCTATTCTAATCATCAATATCCCACTCGAAAGATATACTAAAAATATTTCATCCCACCTTGACACGTAGGGTTTTCTGCACTTATTGACTACATTTTTAGGGTTCCATACCCAAAGGCTAAAAACGGTACCCTATTACTTCGCTTTCTGTCCGTCCGTCCGTCTGTCTGTCTGTCCGTCCGTCCGTCCGTCCGTCAGTCTGTCACCAGGCTGTATTTCATAAACCGTGATAGCTAGACAGTTGAAATTTTCACACTTCATGATGTATTTCTGTTGCTGCTATAACAACAAATACAAAAAAATTGAAAATGTAATAAAATAGAGGGGGGGGGGAGTTCTCCAAACAAAAAAACGTGTTTTTTTTAACGTGAAGAAACTAACGCCATCTAGTGTGATGGTACGGAACCATTTGTACTAGTTCCATCTATTATGATGGTACGGAACCCTTTGTACTAGCACCATCTTGTATGATGGTACGGATCCCTTTGTACTAGCGCCATATAGTATGATGGTATGGATCCCTTTGTACTAGCACCATCTAGTATGATGGTACGGAACCCTCTGTACTAGCGCCATCTAGTATGATGGTACGGAACCCTCTGTACTAGCGCCATATAGTATGATGGTACGGAACCCTCTGTACTAGCGCCATCTAGTATGATGGTACGGAACCCTCTGTACTAGCGCCATCTAGTATGATGGTACGGAACCCTCTGTACTAGCGCCATCTAGTATGATGGTACGGAACCCTCTGTACTAGCGCCATCTAGTATGATGGTACGGAACCCTCTGTACTAGCGCCATCTAGTATGATGGTACGGAACCCTCTTTACTAGCGCCATCTAGTATGATGGTACGGAACCCTCTGTACTAGCGCCATATAGTATGATGGTACGGAACCCTCTGTACTAGCGCCATCTAGTATGATGGTACGGAACCCTCTGTACTAGCGCCATCTAGTATGATGGTACGGAACCCTCTGTACTAGCGCCATCTAGTATGATGGTACGGAACCCTTTGTACTAGCGCCATATAGTATGATGGTACGGAACCCTCTGTACTAGCGCCATCTAGTATGATGGTACGGAACCCTCTGTACTAGCGCCATCTAGTATGATGGTACGGAACCCTCTGTACTAGCGCCATCTAGTATGATGGTACGGAACCCTCTGTACTAGCGCCATCTAGTATGATGGTACGGAACCCTCTGTACTAGCGCCATCTAGTATGATGGTACGGAACCCTCTGTACTAGCGCCATCTAGTATGATGGTACGGAACCCTCTGTACTAGCGCCATCTAGTATGATGGTACGGAACCCTTTGTGTGCAGTTCTGACTCGCACTTGGCCGGTTTTCTATTTTAGGCCATAAGTATGTTCGCTAAATTTCTTAACTCTAATATTAGTGGCAGATTAAATTTACTGTGATATACGGACAGACAAACATACGGATAGACAAAACCAGTTCAGTGTTTTTGAGATTATTGGCTCCGGAATCTTAAAAAGGTGGTATTGGTAGGAAAATTGCCAAAAGTTTTTTTCTTAATTGACTTGAGTAGTCTATGGTTTTTTAGGTAAATGTTTTTTTATTATTAAAATTTTTAAAAAGTTTGACTACATCTCAATTCTCACCTAATGACAAGTTATGATGTACACGCTAGTTCAAAAAATGCTTGTTCACACTCGCTTTAAAGATCCTGAAATTGTAATATGTGGAAAACATAGACACAAGCAAGGAGTTTCACTTCATCGCTGTCCGCATAATAAATAATGGGTGTCAATTAAATGGTTAGCATAGTATTGTTATTTCTGTGAGCAGAAAAATATAATCGGTCAGCAAAAATAGCTAATCGGTCAGCAGAAATAGCTAATTGGTCAGCAACTCATGGTCAGCAAACATTTCAAAATCAATCAGCAATTTATGTCATTCTGGATGGCTGTAATTATTTTAAACATCCCTGTACTACACTCTTCCTACAGTGTTGAGTGGTCGACGGAGCCCCTTCGGGGCTCCTACTTCTGTGTTCTCATGTTAAACCTAACACTACGACTGTGCGGGGAGGCGAGCTTAGCTCGCCTCCCCGCACAGTCTCCGAACCTAACGGATCCGAGTCGGGGTGCTCCGCAAGTCCGAGCTCGCTTCGCTCGCTCCCGCTTCCATTTAGAACTCCCCGTACCACACTCTTCCTACAGTGTTGAGTTGCTGCTTATAGACATGTTTTTCTGCCGCTCAATCATGAAATCTTGCCGCTCAAGTAGTTATTTTGCGGACCGAATGTTTATTATGCCTTTAAAAAATATATATTTCATAAATAATAAATGAGAAAGAGTAACGCTTCGTGCGTATAGGCTGAATATCAACAACAAAGGGGTGGCACCTCTCCCTGCGTCTCGTTGACCGAAGGTTGAATGGAGCTGAAGGAACATTATTTTGAATGAAGACGAATTAAAGAAACTAGGTCATTGCTCTTTCGTCTTGGCTTCACTTTATGAGGATTGTGGATCTTACACACGATATAAAACAAATCGTGATTGTATAACCACACCCTGGACACTTCATACAACGAGCCAGAACTGACATTTCAAAAAAGGAATGATGGAACAAACAAAACGGCGGCGAAGTCCTATAAGGTCGACTACCAAACTGTAACCAATGTGTATCAATCTGGGAGACGAGGGGGTGAGGTCGCAATCTAGAGAGCGGCAGGGAGTGTCCATACTGTATGTTAGTACTGATATATATCATATCAGCCGAAAATCGTCCACTTCTGGACAAAGGCATCTTCACCAGGTCATCGGTCCACCGCGTGGGAGGCCTGCCTACGCTACGTTTTCCGGTGCGCGGTCGCCACTCGAGAACTTTACTGCACCATCAGCCATCTATTCTACGAGCTATGTGCCCTGCCTACTGCCACTTTAGTTAAGCGATTCTGTTAGCTATGTCGGTTACTTTAGTCCTCCTGCGGATCTCCTGACTGATATATATTATACTTTGGTATAACTTTGAAACCCATAAAATTTTTAATCTGCGACTTAAACTCAAAATTCACACTCAAAGTAATCAAAACCTAAGTGCTACATCAGCAAATATTGAAACGACTATCGTTCAGAATTTTTACGTCTGCTTTCGTATTTATTTTCTCCAGTTTGTTTGAAACTTTCGGATTTATGATCTGTCGTTTGCCTTTCGCGAATAGGTTAGTATCTAGATATCTTAGTAGGTATAGGTACCAACTTATTTTTGTAGGATAACTCTGAAGATGTGAAGATCGCGGGAAGCCGATGGATGAGGGCAGCGCAGGACCGGTCGTCGTGGAAATCCTTGGAGGAGGCCTTTGTCCAGCTGTATACGTTTTTCAGCTGATATGATGATGATGATGATGATCCAGAATTTATTGTATATTCAAGACATAGAAATACACGTAAGTTCAATACAATAAACATTCCATAATATATAAACATTAATATTCCATCTTCGGCATCATCGTCACTTACCATCAGATGGGATGATGCAAACGGCTTAACAGTTGTGAAAATAATAAAAACACCTTTTTGCTGATTTGGAAACATTTGACTCCAATAAAGTCGAAGGTGAACACTCAGTCCCAAGTAAAGGCTGTTCAATCTCGTTTTAAAAATCCACTGGCAGTAAATTCCACTCCTTAGCATCTCGCATAATGAATGAAGACATGGTTCGTTAAAATGAAAACGGAATTTGGCATGCCTGTCGTATTTGTGAGAATAATCTTTACGGGAAAATGCTTTACATTCAGTGAGACAAGCTTCTAAAAAAAAGGCAGGAGTCACAGGATGATACCAAAAGTAGAATGTAACTCTGTTAACTCTTTCAAAATTAAACTTAAAGAGCATCTTCTTTCCCTACAAAACGTGTAAGTTTATATTTTGTATATATTTATTTTAGTAAGAATAATATTTTCAAATCCCTACTAATATTATAAATGTGAAAGTAACTCTGTCTGTCTGTTACGCTTTCCCGCAAAAACTACTGAACGGATTTGGCTGAAATTTGGTAGGTAGACAGATTAGGACCAGGATTCAGACATAGGCTACTTTTTACCACGCTCGCGAGCCGCTTGCGGCTCGCGCACTGCGCACCCTCGAAAAGTCATAGAAACGTTGTCCACGCGGGTGAAACCGCGGGAAACAGCTAGTTCAAAATAATTTATTTGTGATCATAAGTAAATGTACAGGTGTTAAACAAATATTATGTGCTTTATGACCTGTCCTTTATAACGCACAAAGTTAGAATTAAAAACCAGATAAATCAGGAAATTGCACACAGTAATTTTCAGAAAATAATATAAAGTTATGTCAAAATAAATTCTTATGTCATAGTAAACTTAACCTAAAATTCAAAATAGAATATCAATGGATTTATCAATGTAATATGGTAAAACAATATGTCAATGTATTGAACAAAACATGTCAAATGAATTTATCATTTAAAAATTCATTATTTGTATAGTACGCTATTTCTGTCAAAAAAGTCCTCAATTGTCGTTTAAAACTATTCTTATTATTTGAGTCACGGATTACTTTAGGTATTTCATTATATATTGTAGGAGCCATTGCAAATATACTACTGTGAAAGAGCGTAGTTTTACATGGAACGTGGCACAGACGATCGAAGCGTCGCGCTCGTGTGCTACACTGAAAATATTGTGGGTGTAATCTAACAAAAACTGCAGTTTCATATATATACAGAGCTGGTGCTGTAAGCAGCTTAAGTAGCCTAAATTGTGACACACAAGTGTGTCCTTTTTATGTTATCTACATATGAACCTTATGCATCTTTTTTGGGATCTCAGTACCGCCTCCTTGCCAGTTTTTAGATATGTATTAGGTATAATATTAATTTATTTACTATCGGTATGTATTATTTATGTGAGTAGATCAGGTTAGTTTACATTATATTATATTAGTATTTTATTTAGTATAATTTTAGGTACACATAGGTTTGCCCCCCGTCTTTTGAATTCTCATAACACCCTATATAGCTCTTATGGAGATAATTCCACCTATGTATATGTCCTTTCTAAGTGTTTTTCATGTAAATATTTCTGTGCAAAAAAGAATATACATATTATATTAGGTATTTTATTATTTCCTACTTTAGGGCCAGATGACCATGTGTGATTTGTCGCAGAAAAAATATATAATATAATTATTATTATTATTATATATTATATAATGCAAATAGAATGTCAGTCCCTTTTATCAGCTATATAATTATTTACTCAAACACGCTATGTAATATTCGCTTTACATTCTTAAAATAAGACAGGAATAACGTGATTTCAGGATCGTAAAAAAAATGAAAAATAAACTAAGTGGCTATACATGATGTTTTTTTTAACACCGAGCAAGCCGTTAAGGGTGGGCACTACTCATGAAACTGAAAAACTTTCTCAAAGAAACCCATACCCATTTTTAGACTTTTCATAGAAATCGATCATAACGGAGAGTTAAATTTTATTTTGCGATTTCAGTATGGGTTTCTTGGGGACAGTTGTTCAGTTTCATGAGTAGTGCCCACCCTTAACCTTGCTCGGTGTTAAAAAACACCCTATACTCGTAAATACTCCTTTATTTGAGACTAGTATTATTTTAATTGCAACAAATTAACACACTGACAGGCACAGAACACAAATCTCAAACAGTCAAGTGACAACACCCTAGTCCGATAAATAAAAGCTAATTGGTTCGTTGGCTACTTTTAAATACTTTACTATACATAATTAAAAAGGCGGAAAAGCAAAAGTGTGCGTTACGGCATTCTCTACTCTTTGGTCATGGTTTTAAATATCGAGTGTATGTTCCTTGAAATTATATTAGGCACTAAACAGGCCTCGGACGGAACGGCAATACAGCATCAGTAATAAATTATGAAATCTTGATCACTAAATTGCAATCCTTTATTTATTTCTTAGTCTTAATTTTTTTATTTACCAAAATCACAAAATGAGTACATTTATGACGCTGTTAAACTGTGACGTCGCGCCTAGGTATTTCAAACATTTTTAGAACAAAATGTCGTTTTTGACTAGCATTCGTCATACCTATGGCTGGATTCGTATTCCTTCTAATCATCCAGCAATCGCGTACTTTCCAGCCCTCTGCAGTTATTTACGAGTATACCTACTATTTTCTACTCCCATTGGTAATTTGCTTAATACATAACCTCAAATCGTATCACAAAAGTATTCATTCCTACAAGTCGTTTTACAATGATCATTTCAAAACAAGACAACTGTATGTACTACTATGAAACTTTTTAAATATATTTATGGCTTTAGCTCCAAACATTTAATATATGATTATGACAAAATTTCAAGGTATTTTTTATTATTTATTACATGGTCGTAGAAAAAGTATTGTATGCCATTGCACGCAATTAGCCATTGTAACACTCTTACTGTCTATTTTGCCACTCAGCTTCGCTTTGTGGCACAAACTAGCGCTCATGTTACAATGGCTCTCATTACTTGGAAGTGGCATAAGTAACTATTGTTTTAACAGGTTTTTCTTACTGTCACCTGCCCCGGTGTCTTTAATCAAATTTTGCAAGTTTAAGTTGACCCAATTTCCGGTTTTTATAATATATTTAGTTAAAATTTTGCATGTATATGTAAATATAATAACTATGCAATGTTATTATAACGTGGAGCTATGGAGCTGATCTGATGATGGAGCCAGAAAGTGGCCATTGGAAATCCTACAAAATCTTGTCATGTAAGGATGTATGTTTGTTACTCTTTCACGCAAAAACTACTGAACGGATCTGGCTGAAATTTGGTAGGTAGACAGATTAGGACCTGGATTAATACATATGCTACTTTTTTCCACGCTCGCGAGTCGCTTTCGGGTCACGCACTGCGCACCCTCGAAAAGTCAAAGAAACGTCCGCGCGGAAGAAACCGCGCGAAACAGCTAGTTCACATATAATTCAAAGAACAAAGGTGAACGGTTGTTGTCATAGTTCAGTTGCGTAGTCTTTGTTCTTGGCTTTGAAAAAAGTGGCTAAGTGCGGGTTGGACCTCGCGCACTTTAGGGTTTCATAGTCTTTTCAATAATAATGTGTAACAAAATAAGAAAACAAAATTTTATACAGATCTAACTGCACAACCTAGTCGACTTTTTTTTAAATCACAATTGGTAAGCCCTTGGCATCATCTCACCTGATGGTAAGTGACGATGATGCCGAAGATGGAAGCCGGCTTACGAAGATTCCCCAACGCAATGGGGATCTGGCTATCTTATCTTCAAGCCGGAACACATCAATGCTATTAACACTGATGTTTGGCGGCAAGACTAAGATAAGATGGTGGTAGCTAGCTAGACGGGCTATGAAAATGCCCTACCACCAACCAAACCGAGTCTTAGTAAAAGTTAAACCCGCCGGGAATCGAACCCGCGACCTCTTGATGTGAAGCGGGCTATGGAAATGCCCTACCACCAACCAAACCGAGTCTTACTAAAAGTTAAACCCACCGGGAATCGAACCCGCGACCTCCTGATGTGAAGCGAATGGACTAAGCATTACGCCACGGAGGCGGACTATTACTCGTAAACTAAGAAAGCCTACTTCACCGTGATAATTTTCCTTTTAAATTAATTGTATGCCCTATTTATTTTCAATACTTTTAATTATTATTTTTTTTAAATCGTAAGGCTGGCGGGCGCCTCCACGTACTTCTTACAAAATTCACCACTTAAAACTTAATTAAACGAGCGAGCGAAGTTCTCCGAGTCTACTGGAACAATCCGGCGTTTGTATTAATGTATGTATGTATAAATGTTTGTTCCACGATAAATCGAATCGAGTATCGTTGATTGGATCGAAAAACCTATTTAATGATAACCCACACGTTGAGTTACGTGAATAAAAAAAACCTAACCACTCCGGGAGTGCCGACAGAAGTGAACACTTTTTATAGTTTTATAAGTTTTGAACCTGTAAGTGTTCATGGTGAGGTGTCAGTTACGGTACACTGTTACAGTGTCGCAAGTTAAATGGTTTTTTTTCAATCTCAAATACAGTTTTATATGTTTTGACCCTGCGAGGTTCCTGCTAAGATTTCACTTAAAAAAAATAATTCATACGTACCATACCAAATTTTAGCATATTTTTTACGTATTTTAGTTCGGAACCCTAAGCGAGTGAGACTCACACTATCCGGTTTTATTCTATATACAAATATTAAAAAATAGTGAAATCTAATACGAGTCAATTCGGCCGTTCGTTCTATCCAACCGATTTGCTTTTTAGGGTTCCGTACCTCAAAAGGAAAAAACGGAACCCTTTGTTGTCCGTCTGAATTCAATATTTATTCAAAATAGGTCCAAATTACACTCTTTCGGATAGTCATAAAATAATAATAACAATGTAATTTGTGAAGAATCAAGAAATAAACAATAATTAGTTAATAACGTCAAAATTAAATCTAAAGATTATGTCATTAGAAAATGAAAACAATATGACACGAAAAGTTATACATAAAAATCATTGAATGCGTTTAACAAGAGTAGGCCAGTTCACACGGACAGCACCCGGTCACGAGTATAACGCGAGAGTCAGCCATCGCTCCCATCAACCATATTGGAGGGAAAGGAACGACCCGGCTCCGTCTGTCTGTGAAGACCCTTTATCTCAAGAACGCGTGAAGGTATCGAGTTGAAATTGAAACCATATACTCAGGTCTACAGTAACTTTAAGCTGTGAAAAAATCAAACTTCTAAGTAAACGTTAAAAAAGATATGGTCGTTTATGCCGCAAAAAAACGTATATTTTGACACTCTCAAGGGAATCAAAGTTTATAGGGTATTTTCTGTTGCTCTAGAACTATGAAATTTGGAAAGTAATAGCGTCGTATACTACAAGTATAGAGAAAATCTAAAAACTATAAATTTTTGATTAAATCGTAAAAAAATTGTACAAAAGAACAGATTTAAAAAAAGATACGGTCGTTTAAGCCGAAAAAAACTTATATATTTCGACACTCTCAAGGGAATCAAAATTTATAGGGTATTTTCTGTTGCTCTAGAACTATAAAATTTGGCAAGTAATATCGTCTTAGACTACAAGAAATCTGAAAAATTTATTTTTGATCAAATCGTAAAAAAAGTCATATATTTAAAGTACGTAATCAATTATGCTAGGAACGGCGGTCTAAATTTTGAATTGAGTTAACCGTATATCCTATGAAAGTGCTTCATTGGCACAAGATTAAACAGATTTTTAATTATTTCTATGATAAATAGTTTTCGATTTATTATTTTTAAGGTTCCTTATCCAGAAATGTTGAGGAACGGAACCCTCTTTGAGCAAGTCTGACTCGCACTTGGCCGGTTTTATTTTTTTATTTTTAATTAAAACACAGATTCATCATCAAGACCTAGCTTTCACCCTTCTCAAGTTCTACTCCAAAGCGATTTTCGTAACTTATTTTCTCTCTATATTTTTGTTTCGCTCCCCCCACTTTTATTACCCCTTTTTATTTAGTGGGAGGGGTGTAAACATTTTTTTGACTTACTTGAATGCTTTTATTGTAATAGTAAGTCGTGTTTCCCGGTAGGTAACACAAGGTTGTCAAGAAGAGATTTCTCATAACAATAAAAACGCTGCTTACTGAATATCCTATGTTACCTATAACCAAAGCATATGGACACTCTCTGCCGCTCTCTCGATTCCGACTTCACCCTCTCGCCACCCATATTGATACAGATTGGTTACAGTTTAGTTCTCGAACGTATGGGATTTCGCCGTGATTTGGTTTGCTCCGTCATTTGTTTTTAGAAATGTCATAACACGACCGTTGTATGCAGTGTTCGGGGTGTGCTCTTAGGCTGATTACATAGCGACGCGTATGCCCCGATTATTTTGATAACCTTGACCAAGTCATAGACCGCAAAAAGATGATGACATCACAACAGTAAAAAAAAACAACCATCAACAATACAAAGCCTTCCATCAATAATTCCCGTCTGAATAAGATATGAATATTTCCTGTTCATATCACTCTGCTTTCTCATCAGTATTAAAACGATGGCAGCGAGCCAACTTTGGCTCCCAGTAATGCGGGATTCAGAATGTTTTAATATTATTTTCACCTCACACGCTCGGAAAAGTTTTGTTTGTCATTCATTTTAGCGCGCAAAATTACGTTTTATCTGCTAGAGTGGAAAGAGTCTTTTTTAGGAATTAGAATTAAGAGAAATTAGAACCTTTCTGTTTAAAGTAAAGTTTAAACACACACACAATGGTATGTATAGAAACCCGTCGGTTCTTCCTTACAGTCTTAAGATAAGATAAGATAAATATTCTTTATTGTACACACATGTTAAAAAAAAATATAAACACATTATAAAAACTGAACTCAAAAAAAACTAAATAAAAAAAATCTTCGTATACTATAGCGGTACAATTTGGATGGTCTTATCACTTAAAGGGATTTCTTTCATACAACCCTTCATAAGAGTTACATTTTATTCCTATTTTGAATAACTTTGAATTATCTATAATACTCAGTTTAAATTATAATTAATCTGTTTTTCTTGCACTTAAAAATGTTACTCGCTGTAGTGAGGTAAAAAAATATGTGTTTCGCTCGATAGTTATTTTGCGTCTTGCCGCTTTGGAACCCTTGCTACGCTCAGGATTCTATCTTTGAAACCCTCGCTACGCTCAGGATTCTATCTTTGAAACCCTCGCTACGCTCAGGATTCTATATTTGAAACCCTCGCTATGCTCAGGATTCTGTCTTTCAAACCTAGAATCCTTCGCCTGCTTGGTATTTAATAAAGGTAACTCGCGTTAAATAACAATTTTGCAGCCTTGTATAACAAATAACTATTTACATTCCTTCTGAAAAAATATCGATAAACCTAAAAACTTTTAGGTACAAGCTTTAATTTGAAAATAATTATAATTAATTCGTATTCTTTGAGAATCCAATAAAGCCAACCAACCCAACCCTATAATTTCATACCCATATCACTGGAGTGCATTAAAAAATTACTGGTCCACCATCTTGTGGGGTCCGCCATATTTGATTTAGACCAAACTGAACGTGTATACAAAATTTCAGCTCAATCGGTTGAAGATATCTGCTTCAAAATTGAGTTGCAAGCTTTCACCCAAACAAACATACATACTTTCTTTTTTTTATTAAAAATTTGATTGCGTTTGCGTTAAATACAAGCTTGTAGTAACTTTATTGTATGTCATCTGCTTCTACTATCTGTGTCTAAAAAAGACATTGGTGGCTCACTGGCGACGACTCGGTACTTCTAGACAGAGGTCCTGCGTACGAATTCGAGGACGGGTAAAGTACCAATGAGTATTTTACTGCTTTGACGTTGAAGTAAAGCATTGTGAGAAAACCTGTACATCTGATTACAGAATAAATTTAAAATGTCCTACGCGTGACTACGTTATTTTTAATAAAAATGGACAATGATTTTAGATTGCTTGTTAAATCACGATAAAAGTGGCACATGCCCGGGGTTGTAGGTTATAAGACTCGTAACATTTAAATAGTCTAGAAAAAAGCCGAGACACGTTTTTGACACACAATTATTAAAGGGCCTTTGATGACTCACTTTTTAATAAATGCAATTCTAAATTATTTGTTATTAAAATACTGTAATAACTAGTTCTGGGAGGTCTAATTCTAAGGAAAAAAGTCGAAATCTGCGAAGCTGCGGTCGGGTCACTAATTTGAATAATAAAACTAATGATTATACTTTGATTAAATCAGAAACCGAGTACCTACCTAGATCTGAGTTAGAAATTATAATGATAATATCTTTCCTTTCGATATTATTGGGAAGAGTAAAGAATAAAATGTTGGATATTCCTGTCATTGGTTAAGCAAGCATCCGTATGCTATGCAGTACTTTTGGCTTTTCGAGTGTTCATACTTAAATAAAAACTCGATAATAAGTACAGGTATTACTTTTTTTGTTAGTGATAGGCGCGCGTCAGGTGGAGCGCGCGCGTGACACCATACTGAATTTGCCCCATGCAGGGGGCCGCGCGGCGTAGGTATATTTTCATGCCTACAGTGCGGAGTGCGCCAGGCCTGCTGAAGGACGGATCTTGGTTTACGTAGGTATACCTACCATATCGGTTGCACGGGCGGGCGAACGACCTTTACAACCTTACATAGTGCTATTTACCTACTGATTTTCGTCTTGGTATTTTCTCGGTTTATATGGGAAAGTGAAGTTTTTCTAGGTACACTTTTTTAATTTTTTTTTCCTCTATTCATTACTCGATACCGAGTAACCTCTTAAATGTCACTCATGATTTTTTTCACACCCTATATGTAAGGGTGTAGCAAAATTAGTTGAGCACCTGTCAACTGGGGTGTCTACGATATACGCACATCCTTGACTCACTGACTGTGTCGAGTGAGTGACTGAATCTGTCATGCTGTGAAAATGTAACACAAACTGGTTGGTACCAAAAAGATTTTCATACCTATATAAAAAATATTTTAACAGGCGAAAAGATTTTATTGGCAAATAAAATTGTAACCATCGATTACTCATCATCATCATATCAGCCGAAAAACGTCCACTACTGGACAAAGGCCTTCCCCGAAGGATTTCTACGACGACCGGTCCTGCGCTGTGCCCGCATCCATCGGCTTAACGCGATCATCACCAAGTCATCGGTCCACCGCGTGGGAGGCCTGCTTACGCTACGTTTTCCGGTGCGCCGTTGCCATTTGAGAACTTTACTGCCCCAACGATCACTATCAGGGTTCAAAAGATTATAAGCTCTTTTTAATTAAAGAGCAGACATACGGACAGATGTCGTAGGTCCCCCTTTGACACTCTTTGTAATCATCATCATCATTACAGCTCATATACGTCCCCACCGAGGGGCTCGAGCCTACCCTGAATCAGGGCGACTACTCTTTGTAAACTACACCCTAAAACCAAATCTTGACATGGCCATCGCTTATCACAAGGGGTATTGCATCAGAGATAATTAAGAAACGTCCATAACCGCATATCTATAGCACACCCCGGACACTGCACACAACGGTCGTGAAATGACATTTCTAAAAACAAATGACGGAGCAAACAAAATCACGACGAAATCCTTTACATGCGAGAACCAAACTATAACCAATCTGTATCAACCTGGAAGACGAGGGGGTGAGGTCGGAATCTAGAGAGCGGCAGGGAGTGTTCATACTGTATGGTAGTTCTATGACGACCCTATAGTCACCAGGGGTAACGTAACTCTTGGGATCCTCGTCTAACCTATACTAATGATTATAATAAAAGACTAACCACTAACCATCAGGTGAGGTGCAGCCAAACGCACTCAAATTTTTATTAAAAAAATACTTATTTGTAAACCGACGACCTGGTGAAGATCGCGGGAAGGCGATAGACCGGTCGTCGTGGAAATCCTTGGGTGAGGCCTTTGTCCAGCAGAGGACGTTTTTCGGCTGATATGATGATGATGACTTATTTTTATGATTTTGTGAATACTAGAACTTGAATATTTATTCACTTGTAAAGGGGACTCTGACGGCTGGCTTATTATTGGAACGAAAGATTAATATTACTATTATACCTTTTCTATTCAGAAATACGACTCGAAGAATATATGCACATGCGTCCTGTCCGCGGCCCAACCTAGACTCATTCTCAACTGTTCTATTGAACATTCAATTTAATATATGAAACCAATTTGGATCCTTGACCACGCACCGGAAAGCGTAGTGTAGGCAGACGTCCCACTCGGTGGACCGATGACCTGGTGAAGGTCATGGGAAGCCGCTGGATGCGGGCAGCGCAGAACCGGTCGTCGTGGAGATCCTTGGGGGAGGCCTATGTCCAGCAGTGGACGTCCTTCGGCTGATATGATGATGATAATGATTTGAATCCTTTACTTTTTAAAACGACCCGCGAGAAGAAAAGATGCACAAGAGGCGTGGTGCCTGAACTTAGAGTCATACGATCTCTACATTCCTAAAATATATGTCACCGGGATATTGTGAAAACCGCAATATTGGACTCGGTTTGGTTGGTGGTAGGGAATTTTCGTACCCCGCCTGGCTAACTACCACCATCTTATCTAAGTCTTGCCGCCAAACATCAATGTTAACAGCATTGATGTGTTCCGGCTTGAAGATAAGATAGCCAGTTCCCAATTACGTTGGGGAATCTTGGTAATTCCGCTTCCGATTCGATATCATCGTCACTTACCATCAGGTGAGATGATGCCAAGGGCTAACGAATTGAGAATAAATAAATAATATATTACAATCTCACTAGTTAGATTATGATATAAGAGTAAATTGTGAATCGGATCACAATATCACGCCCTATTCTTGCACCTCCAAATAAAACCGATGATTTCTTCTATTGCGAAGCTTTATGCTACCCAGGGGGGGGGGGGGGGGGGGCTTCGCTTAGCGAGACTCTTTGACTGTTAAATCAATCAAACTTGACCGAACCTAACATATCGCTCTCTTCGCGAGCTCATTTATTTAGTGTTTTTCACTTCGCTTAGTGTTATTGTAATGTCACTAGTGAGTTTACAATGTCACAAGTGATATTGTAAACAATATGTTACAGTTCACAATCTTTCGACAGTTCACAATCTAGCGAAATAAATCCCGTTAGATTATATACTAACGGGATTTACAATCTTACAGTGACTTAAACATACTTTGCCTAAGCCTTTGCTACTACGGCGTAGTAGCGGATATAATCGTACTGACTACGCTACTACAAGTTTAGACTTGAAAGTAAATAGCTTTGGCATACGAATTCTAATGAGAATTCATGTAGTGTATTTTAGCATTAAAAAGTTACTGTTAACCCTAGAATAGTCGAGCCCTTCTAAAATGATAAACAATATTCATAAACTAAACGTTATAAGTAAAAAAAATATAACACTTGGAAATTGATTAATTTGTGACCATCTTCATGTAAATACATAAAATAAATTGAAAAGTCCTCAATTTATAACTTACTAGCTGTTCACCCGCGTGGACAACGTTATATGACTTTTCGAGGGTGCGCAGTGCGCGAACCGCAAGCGGCTCGAGAGCGTGAACAAAAGTAACCGAGATGTAATCCAGGTCCTAATCTATCAACCTACAAAATTTCAGCCAGATCCGTTCAGTAGTTTTTGCATGAAAGAGTAACAAACATACATCCACACATTCATAATTATATTGTTACAAGATTTCGCGTTTATAATATGAGCAGGATTTATATATTTTCATTACCTTCGCAATATAATGTAGATACAATGCTCGTTACATAGTGAATTTGCAATTTTTGCAACTATTTTTGATCTTGGCAACATACAACCGTTTCCTCCCTCGGTCACTCGCCCACTGATTTTCTTTCCACTTAAGATACAGGTAGGTGAATGTTAGGGAAACAACTCTACTATGATGCTTGTCGTTGACGAATACATACTCACTAATATTATAAATGTGAAAATGTGTTTGTTTGTTACCTTTTCACGTTTTAACACCTTGACCAATCTTGATGAAATTTAGCATGCAGGTAGCCTGCGTCACGTCGAAGGACATAGACCACTTTTATCCCGTGAAAATAGCATAGTCCGGTGCAGTTCCTGAAACTGAAAAAAAATATTTCTTTTGGTTTTCTTTTGTTTCGCAACTGAACAATGGATTGTTGTGATTTTTTGCACAGAGATGGAAATGACATGGACTGCTAATCAGAATTACCCGATTTAGGATAGGGATCTGGATAAAACTAATGTACACGCTCGCAAGCCGCTTGCATCTCGCGCATCACTTACCCTCAAAGAAATTCCCTCTAGTATATCTACCAGATAGACTAGAACTACCACGTTTATGATAAAGCGTCCCCTAGGGCAGTTGCGGTAGGTCTTGCCGCCAAGACGCTTGTCCCGGTACTCTGCAAGGCGAGTGCCTCGTGGAAGAGAACCACTACCTACTGTCCAGGTAGGTCCCGGATCTATAGGCACGCTCACCTCCCGCTGCTTTCGCTGCTGGTGGTTCGATCCCCGGTCGGGACGCCAGAGAAGCTGACCCTCAAAGACAGACATAAAAACGATGCCCACGTGGACGAAGCCGCGAGCAAAAGCTAGTAGTTTACAAATAATATAGGTACAATGTTTGCCGAGGGCCGAAAAATACTCTTGGGTTAACTTACAGATCCAAACAGATCTAAACTTACAGATAAAAAAGCGTCGGTGGCTCAAACGGTAACGACTCGGTCCATCTAACCAGAGGTACCGGGTTCAAATCTGGACGGCCAATGTACCAATGAGTTTTTCAGAAACTTACGTACATACTTACCGATTGCTTTAACGGTGAAGGAAATCATCGTGAGGAAACCTGCACACGCCTGCGAAGAAACTCGAAGGTTGTGTGTGAAGTCGACCAACCCGCCCTGGGCCCGCGTGGTCGACTAAGGCCTAATCGCCCTGATTCAGGGTAGGCTCGAGCCCCTCGGTGGGGACGTATATGAGCTGTAATGATGAACTTACAGATCATTTTGTGAGTTAACTTTACTTACCGTCATCATATCAGCTCATATACGTCCCCACCTAGGGGCTCGAGCCTACCTTAAATTAGGGCGATCGGGCCTTAGTCGACCACGCAGGCCCTGTGCCAGTTGGTCGACTTCACACACAACCTTTGAGTTTATTCGCAGGCGTGTGCAGGTTTCCTCACGATGTTTTCCTTCACCTTATGAGCGTCGGTTGTACCTCGTACATATGAAATCGAAATTCGAAAACACATTGGTACGAGGCAGGATTCGAACCACGACCTCCCGGACAGGAAGGTAGCGGCCCTTGCCATTACGCTACTGACGCTATATACCTTTACCTACCGCGTAATTTGTTATTTATTACCCACTAACTTTTCCCCGTGGCTCCGCCCGCGTGGATATTATTTTTATGACTGAATTTAAGGGTGATTAGTAAATTATGTCGTTTCTCACCTACTCAACCATCTCTATGCAAAATATCACAACAATCGAGTATTTGTTTAGTTCCCTCAGGAACTGCATCAGATTATGCTATTTTCCCGGAATAAAAAGTAGCCTATGTCCTTCCCCGTGACATAGGCTACCTGGGTGCCAAATTTCATAAAGATTGGTCAAGGCGTTGAAGCGTGAAAAGGTAACAAACAAACAAACACATTTTCACATTTATAATATTATTACTAGCTTGTTCCCGCGACTCCACCCGCATGGTCATTGTTTTAATGACTGTCTTTAAGGGTGATTAGTAAATTATATCGTTTCCCACCTACTCAACCATCTCAGTGCAAAAAATCTCAAAAATCGAGTATTTATTCAGTTCCCTCAGGAACTGCATCAGATTATGCTATTTTCCCGGGATAAAAAGTAGCCTATGTCATTCCCCGTGACACAGGCTACCTGCATGCCAAATTTCATAAAGATTGTTTAAGGCGTTGAAGCGTGAATAGGTTACAAACAAACAAACAAACACATTTTCACATTTGTAATATTAGTAAGGATTATTAGATTATTAAATTATTATTATTAGTAAGTATGTTATATTACTTTAATATGCCGTGAGTTTTAATCATTTCTTGATAGCAAAGGATATGAATGTACTCGTGATTACAAACAACTTTCCCAAAGAAACTATATGTCAAATATGAAAAAAAAAATGTTTGGTCCTTTAAAGGGTGTAACACAAAGGTGTGGTGACACTTTAAGGTGGGCTTGCACTCATCAAACTGAACCACTCCTGTTCTGCAACTTTGCTGAATTCGCATTTTTTTTTCTTACAATCGGTCAGCTGATTAAAAAAAAATAAAAAAAAAAAACCAATAAAAATTTCGCGATTTCAGCAAAGTTGCAGAACAAAAGTTGCTCAGTTTGATGAGTAGAAGCCCACCTTAAAGTATCGCCACACCTTTATGTTACAACCTGTATACATTTTTGCCGATTTGATAACTTATTATGTATAGGGGACCAAAAATTTTTTTTCAGATACGACGTAATTATGGTTTCTTTGGGAAAGTTGTTTTCACGAGTACATTTCATATCCTTTGCTATTCGAAGTTTCTGGTTCATTTGTATATGTATATCACTGTACCGTATTATGTCACGCAACTTGGATTGAAGCCTCTTAAGGGTGAAAATCTTCACAATATGAACAAAGCGAAGTTTATTTGTTCATGACACTTCCTTATTCCCTGTCTCAAGAAAACTCAATATCAAATCGCTACACGCAATCGGCATTATTTCTAAGGCAGTTTTTATAAGGCGTGTAAATAAAAAAAACGAGCGAGACCTACAGTACTCGCATATGATGTGTAACATGTGACAAAATACTTCACACTAGGCGGCATAGCTATGACAACCTTAGTTTTCGAGAATTAAAAAACGTTCGCATTTCCTGTTACACATTTCCGTTCCATTTCACGAAATCACTCCCACAAATTGCAGGAAAGCGAGCGGAACCCTTAGTGCGAGAGTCCGACTTGCACTTGGTCGGTTTTTTAATGACGTTTTAACACCCGTCGTAGTAGATTTTTGTTACACATTTCCGTCCCATGTTACACATTTCCGTCCCATTTCACGAAATCACTCCCACAAATTGCAGGAAAGCGAGAGCAAAGATGTTACACATCAAAAATGTTATGTGTTAAAAACGATTTTGAATGTAAAAAGTAATTCATCATCATCATCATCACATCAGCCAAGGAGGATGTCCTACATCTTACACACACACTTTTCAGCAAAATCAGCTGTAATTTACAATGTGTTCGCATGAGTCAACACAGAGTTATGTAAGCGTAACATGCTTTAGCAATTTCAGGCAATGTAGTGTATCGGGATGTATGGATTCAATTTATACATATAAATAAGCTGTTTCGTCATCATGTTTCGCCAATTCAACCCTCACATCTCATTTCTCATCGCCTATGGTATGTAGGAAGAAAACTCTTACAGAGTTATTCATGCCATTTGTACATTTAGTTTGTAAGCAACTGTTTAACTCAACTGTGTGTGTACAACAAATATATAAAAAAAATCATCATATCAGTCGAAGGACTTAGACATAGGCCCCTCCCAAGGATTTTCACGACGACCGATTCTGCGCTGCCCGCATCCAGCGGCTTCCCGCAATTAACAACACTAAAATAACTAAATTCATTTCATTAACGTACTGAGGCCGATTTTAGTGTTCCGGAATGAACAAAAAAAACTTTAATAGTTTCTCCATGTCTGTTTGTCAGTCCGTCTGTCCGCGGCTTAACTCGAAGACTATTATTACTAGAAAGCTGTATTTTTGTACGGGTATACATATTAATCACGCCGATACAGTAATACAATTAGATAAGATGTTGTCAAGGGTTTACCAATTGTAAAAAAAAAAAAACAATAAAATCTTGAAAACATTGTTTTTAGGGTACAGGGGAGGTACCCTAAAAACAATGTTTTCAAGATTTTATTGTTTTTTTTTTATAAAGTGGTGTTAATTTTTTTTTCGTTGACGTACCCTATCGTGTTGGGTATCGTTGAATAGGCCTTCTTTTAGTTAAAGACAAGTGTGTCTACCCCCCTCCCCTCTCTTACCAGCTAAACCACTATTTAAGGACATTAGCTCCGTAGCTCAGAGGCAAAGTTCACTGGCTTTACACAGGAGGTCGCGGGTTCCATTCCCGGCGGGGTCAATTGTAAGACTCGGTTTGGTTGGTGGTAGGGCATTTTCTAAGCCCGCCTGGCTAGCTACCACCATCTTATCTAAGTCTTGCCGCCAAATATCAGTGTTAACAACATTGATGTGTTCCGGCTT
The DNA here is from genome assembly GCA_947284805.1 of Coleophora flavipennella. Taxonomy (NCBI): domain Eukaryota; kingdom Metazoa; phylum Arthropoda; class Insecta; order Lepidoptera; family Coleophoridae; genus Coleophora; species Coleophora flavipennella. Next base: position 6,861,754 of record OX369306.1, on the reverse strand, counting down.
GAAGATAAGATAGCCAGATCCCCATTGCGTTGGGGAATCTTGGTAAGCCCGCTTCCATCTTCGGCATCATCGTCACTTAGCATCAGGTGAGATGCTGCCAAGGGCTTACCAATTGATAAAAAAAAAAAAAATAATAATAGTAGGACATTTATAAGGAAAACTATCACGGCTAAGTAGGCTTTCCTAAGAACTAATTATCCTAAACTAATTTAGGTTAATTATTCGTCCAAGTTAGGATGTGTAGTTGGATTTGTAAAATGTTAATGGATTTTCCATAATAAATGTTCCTTTACCAACTGCAAAAATAATTTCCTTTTTTAAAATACACATTTATTTTTTGAAAAGACTACTCATCCCTATTTTGCACTTTGCCGATTTTTTGTTATTTAAAAATTGACGACGTCAAAAAGAAAATTATTTTTGCAGTTGCCAATAGAACATTTTGTGTAAAAAATCTATGAACCTTTTACATATCCAACTGCACATCTTAAGTTGCTCGACTATTACTCCTAAACTAAGAAAACCTACTTAGCCGTGATAGTTTTTCCATCTGTCTGTCCATCTTCGCGTCTGTTTCTATTTACGAAAAAAAAAACTCACCGATATACTTAACCGTATAGACTTTATGAGAATTTATTATATCAGCTCATATACGTCCCCACCGAGGGGCTCGAGCCTACCCTGAATCAGGGCGATGAGAATACTTTTGCATAAATGTTTCAAGCGTCTTACTGATCTTTGAAACGAATTGAAATCATTTCGCGAGCGTCGCAATTTATTCTCTCTCTCTCTATTATGTGGCACAATAAACTGTGCTATCCAAGGGATAGACGGCGGTTGCCTGGTGTTGCATTTAGCATCACCCGCGGTCACGTGTAGGTTTATTTTTATTTATTTATATTTACACCTACGGACGTGTGCAACGCGACCTTCATACACATCTGGAATCAGATGTGCCGGTTTCCTCGCGATGTTTTACCTAACCGTTAAAGCAATCGGTAAGTATATGAACTCGTGCGTAAGTTTTGAATAACACTTTGCTATATTGGCCGTCCAGATTTGAACCCGGGACCTCTGGTTCGGAGAACCGAGTCGTTACCGGTTACGACACCGGCGCAATTTATTTATTATATTTCAATAGATATTAAATCTGAGGTCGAATGTTTAAGTATGTATTAACTAGCTGTTTCCCGCGGCTTCACCCGCGTGGACAACGTTTCTTTGACTTTTCGAGGGTGCGCAGTTCACGAGCCGCAAGCGGCTCGCGAGCATGGAAACAGTAGCCTATGTGTTTATCCAGGTCCTAGTCTATCTACCTTTCAAATTTTAGCCAGATCCGTTCAGTAGTTTTTGCGTGAAAGAGTAACAAACATACATCAATACATTCTTACAAACTTTCGCGTGTATAATATTAGTAGGATTTCAATAGATATTAAATCTAAGGTCCAATGTTTAAGTACGTATATATTAATTACTGAATATACAATTTTTAATTTCAGATCTATTTTCTATTCTTATTAATTCAACTAAATAAACAAATTTAGGGTATAATTAACGTAGTACTAAACCGTTTTACAAACATTAATAGTTGATATTTCAGTAAAGGCACTAAAGATAATATCTCTAGTGTAATAAACGCTCCGAACTCCAGTGTGAAGCCCCCTTTACGGCGGTAGTTATAAGTTTCTCAAAGGCGATAATTGCTACTACATGGGTGGGTTAATGGGTTCCTCCACTTTTATGTTATTCGTAAATCGTGGCTTTGCTTTGTCGGAGATTTGAGGATTCCTTCTCTATTCTATTGGAAGAAATTTAGCAACATTTTTGTGACATTAGACTGTGAAGAACGGCGGCGGTAACGGCGGGGCATGGGGTGCGAAGAATCCCCGGCAGATGCCAGGCTACCAACACAAAAGACCTCTGGCCCTGGCAACCTACAACACGCGCACACTGCGAACCGACGTAAAGTTAACAGAACTCGAGGAAGCATTGAGCAGGTTACGATGGGACATCGTAGGATTGTGTGAAGTCCGAAGAGAGGGGGAGGACACCATAATCCTTAAATCCGGAAACCTGCTCTATTTCCGGGAGGGCGACCAACTGTCCGAGGGTGGTGTCGGGTTTCTAGTCCACAAGTCCCTCATTAACAATGTGGTCCGGATCGAGAGTGTTTCGACAAGGGTAGCGTACCTTATTCTCCGAATTACCAAACGGTATTCGCTGAAAGTTATTCAGGTTTATGCACCGACCGCGCAACACTCCGACGACGAAGTGGAGCTCCTATATGAGGATATCTCTAGAGCTCTACATAACAGCTCCCGGACTCAATACACCATTGTTATGGGGGACTTTAACGCGAAACTGGGCAAACGAAGTGATGGTGAGCTGAGAGTGGGGCAATTTGGATATGGAGAGAGAAATGCACGTGGCCAGCTGCTGGCCGACTTTATGGAGAAGGAGGGCCTCTTTATGATGAACTCCTTCTTCAAAAAGCCTAAACAGCGAAAGTGGACATGGTTGCATCCCAACGGCGTAACGAAGAACGAGATCGACTTCATCTTGTCGACAAGAAGGCAAATATTCAATGATGTCTCTGTGATCAACTCAGTCAAAACAGGAAGCGATCACCGAATGGTAAGAGGCACATTGAATCTAAAGACCAAGCTAGAAAGATGTCGACTGATGAAGTCCACACTCAGACCAGCGCCCATCCAGTTCCAAAACCCCGAAAACTTTCAGCTCGAGTTGCACAATCGCTTCGAATGCCTAGGAGACTGCGAGAATGTGGACGATTATAACGACAGGTTCGTGGAAATTGTCCAAACGGTCGGGTCTAAGATTTTCAAAACTCGCCGTTCAAACAGAACCAAAAAAATCTCTGACTTGACCAGCAACCTCATGGAAGAAAGACGAAGATTGGTTTTGCAGTCCTCTGAGGACGCTACTCAGTATCGGCAACTAAACAGGCAGATCTCTAAGTCTCTAACTCGCGATTTGCGCCACTATAATACAAATTGTATTAAAGAGGCGATTGAAAACAACAAAGGCTCAAAAGTGTTCGCGAGAGATCTGTCTGTTGGTCAAAGTCAACTGACCAAGCTGAAGACTGAGGACGGCAGGATCATATCGTCTAAGACTGAGTTGCTGGAAGAAGTTGAGAAGTTCTACGGACAATTGTACACGACCACACGTCTGCCTGTCAGCGATCTGGCTAAAGACCCAAGAGCTAGACTTACCCGACACTATACCGAAGATATCCCGGGCGTCAGCCTGTACGAGATTAGAATGGCTCTTAAACAGCTTAAAAACAATAAGGCACCGGGTGATGATGGAATTACGGCTGAACTTCTGAAAGCAGGTGGAACACCGGTACTTAAAGCTCTTCAGAAATTATTTAATTCCGTTATACTTGAAGGACAAACGCCTAAGGCATGGCACAGAAGTGTGGTCGTGCTTTTCTTCAAAAAGGGCGACAATACCCTGCTGAAGAACTACAGACCCATCTCACTTCTGAGCCATGTCTACAAACTGTTTTCGAGGGTCATTACGAATCGTCTCGCACGCAGGTTTGACGACTTCCAGCCTCCCGAACAAGCCGGTTTCCGAAAAGGATTTAGTACCATAGACCACATACATACGCTGCGGCAGATTATACAGAAGACCGAAGAGTACAATCGGCCACTATGCTTGGCGTTCGTGGACTATGAGAAAGCCTTCGATTCGGTCGAAACCTGGGCTGTGTTACAGTCTCTCCAGAGGTGCCAAATTGACTATCGATACATCGAAGTGCTGAAGTGTTTGTATGAAAACGCCACCATGTCGGTTCGCCTCCAGGATCAAAACTCGGAACCTATCCAGCTGCAGCGAGGGGTGAGACAGGGAGACGTTATATCTCCGAAACTGTTCACCGCCGCCCTGGAAGATGTTTTTAAGCTTTTGGACTGGGGTGGACTCGGCATCAATATCAACGGCGAGTACATCACCCACCTTCGATTCGCTGACGATATCGTGGTCATGGCTGAGACTATGGACGACTTAGGCACAATGCTCGATGGCCTCAGTAGAGCCTCTCAACAAGTGGGTCTTAGAATGAACATGGACAAGACGAAAATTATGTCAAACATCCGTGTCATACCTACTCCTCTGAAGGTTGGAGGCTCTACACTCGAAGTTGTTACCGAATATGTATACCTGGGACAAACAGTCCAGTTAGGTAGGTCCAACTTCGAGAAAGAGATCAATCGTCGAATCCAACTCGGCTGGGCAGCGTTCGGGAAGCTTCGCAATATCTTTACGTCCCAGATACCGCAGTGTCTTAAGACCAAGGTCTTCGACCAATGTGTGTTGCCAGTGATGACGTACGGAACTGAGACATGGTCGCTTACTATGGGCCTCATAAGAAGGCTCAAGGTCACCCAAAGGGCAATGGAGCGTGCTATGCTCGGAGTTTCTCTGCGTGATCGAATCAGAAACGAGGAGATCCGTAAGAGAACCAAAGTAACCGACATAGCTCTCAGAATTGCTAAACTTAAGTGGCAGTGGGCGGGGCACATTGCTCGTAGAACAGATGGCCGTTGGGGCAGTAAAGTTCTCGAGTGGCGACCACGCACCGGAAAGCGTAGTGTAGGCAGGCCTCCCACTCGGTGGACCGATGACCTGGTGAAGGTCGCGGGAAGCCGCTGGATGCGGGCAGCGCAGAACCGGTCGTCGTGGAGATCCTTGGGGGAGGCCTATGTCCAGCAGTGGACTTCCTTCGGCTGATATGATGATGATGATGATGAGACTGTGAAGATAAAGCTCATTTTAACCCGAACGCGATACAGACTAAAAGTAGGGTAATGTGTTTTAACGTTTACTTAGTTAGGTATTTTATCAGCTGAAAGACGTCCACTGCTGGACAAAGTCATCCCCCAAGAATATTCACAGCGAATGGTCCTGTGCTGCCCTGTGATCGAGTAAAAAACTGGGAAATCCGTAGGTGAACCAAAGTCATCAACATAGGAAGCTCACAAAATTGCTTAAGTTAAGTGACGTGGGCGGAGCACAAGATCGTAGAACAAATGGTCAATGGGATAGTAAAGTTATCGCATGGCGACCGCGCACCGCAAAACGTAGCGTAGGAAGGACTCACACGCAGTGGACCGACGACCTAACGAAGGTCGCGGAAAGCCGCTGGTAGCGGGCAGTTAGGTATTTCATCATCATCATCATCATTACAGCTCATATACGTCCCCACCGAGGGGCTCGAGCCTACCCTGAATCAGGGCGATTAGGCCTTAGTCGACCACGCGGGCCCAGTGCGGGTTGGTCGACTTCACAATTCGGTATTTACTTTAATTAAATTAAAATAATTTAATTTAATCCACTGCTTAACTAGTATTTTCCATTGACCTGCGCTACAACCTACTTAGGTATTTTCTGACTAAAGACCCTGTAAATAGGGTCGAAAACCAAACGAAGCGAAGTGCTATAATTGATTTGGAGGAAGTTATTAAATTTATTAGTTGTTAGGAGGTAAGTAGGTTTTATTTATTATGATAAGTACTATCTTATTTTAGTGATAACACCGTATATAACGGCGTCACATTTCTAGGAGTTGTTTACAAAGAGAAGCTTGTTAACACCAAAAACATGTAAACATACAATGCAAAACACGAGTAACTAGTTCTTGGAAAAGAAATTGCGGCATATAGGACCAACTGCTAAACCGAAATAACGGATAACGATCAATAACATATTATTATGTATGAATAATCATAAAAATACCGACCTATACTGAAACGCTCCGACTGTTTTTTTTTCCAAATTTCAGGCCCAGTAGTTTCGGACAAAAAGTGGAGGGTGTGTGTTAAATTTTTGCCTATTTTCTTATTTAACATCAAGTCTGACTTATCTAAAAAAATTAAAAAAATGAATATTTGAGATTCTCACCACAACTCCTTTCATTTGCTAAATAACACAAAATATTTTGCAAACTTTTTTTAAAAACTACCTGATTTACCCTCCAAAAGTGGCGCCCATGTTTATAATAATAATTCATTTATTTATTTAACATGTCCGTCTTTGGGTTACCAACTTTAATTTATGTGTATCAAATTTCAACTCCATGGGTCCAGTAGTTTTGGAGAAATATGGCTATGACAGACGGACGGACAGACAGACAGGCGAGTGATCTTATAATGGTTTTATTTGTTGCTTTTGATGTACAGAACCCTAAAACATTTATCAATACCATTGAAGTTCGATTTTTCATCAAATTAGATAGAGTGCACGACGACCGGTTCTGCGCTGCCCGCATCCAGCGGTTTCCCACGACCTTCATCAGGTCATCGTTCTGCCAAGTGGGAGGTCTACCTACGCTACGTTTTCTGGTGCGCGGTCGCCTCTCGAGAACTTAAGTGCCCCAGCGGCCATCTGTTCTATGAGCTATGTGCCCCGCCCACTGCCAATTAAGTTTAGCAATTAAGAGAGCTATGTCGGTTACTTTGGTTCTCCTCGTTACGGATCTCCTCGTTTCTGATTCAATCACTTAGAGAAACTCCGAGCATAAGTACGCTCCATTGCGCTTTGGGTGACCTTGAGCCTTCTTATGTGGCCCGTAGTAAGCGATCATGTCTTAGTTCCGTATGTCATCACTGGCAACACACACTGATCGAACACCTTGGTCTGAAGACACTGCGGTATCTGGGACGTGAATATATTAAGTACCAGTGTTCCACCTGCTTTCACCCGGTGCCTTATTGTTATTGAGCTGTTTGAGAGCCATTCTAATCACGTACATCCTGACATCTGGAATATATTTGCGGGTTAGTCTGGCTCTTGGGTCTTTAGCCAGATCGCTGACAAGCAGACGCTTGGTTGTGTACAATTGTCCGTAGAACTTCTCAACTTCTTCCAGAAACTCAGTCTTAGATGATATGATCCTGCTATCTTCAGTCTTCAGCTTAGTCAGTTGGCTTTGTCCGACAGACAGATCTTTCGCGGACACTTTTGAGCCTTTTTTGTTCTCAATCGCCTCTTTAGTACAATTTGTATTATATAGGCGCAAATCGCGACTCAGGGACTTAGAGATCTGCCTGTTAAGTTGCCGATTCTGAGTAGCATCTTCAGAGGACTGCAAAACCAATCTGCGTCTTTCTTCCATGAGGTTGCTGGTGAAATCCAAGGTTTTTTTTCTATCTGTTTGAACGGCGAGTCTTGAAAGTCTTAGACCCGACCGTTTGGACAATTCCACGAACCTGTCATTATAATCGTCCACATTCTCGCAGTCTCCTAGGCATTCGAAGAGATTATTCAACTCGAGCTAAAAGCTCTAGAGGTTTTGGAGCTGGATAGGTGCTGGTCGGAGCGTAGACTTTATCAGTCGACATCTTCCTAGCTTGGTGTTAAAATTAAATGTGCCTTTTACCATCCGGTGATCGCTTCTTGTTTTGACTAAATTGATCACAGAGACATCATTGAATACTTGCTTCCTTGTCGATAAGATGAAATCAATCTCATTCTTTGTTACGCCATTGGGATGAAACCATGTCCACTTTCGCTGTTTAGGCTTTTTGAAGAAAAAGTTCATCATAAAGAGGCGCTCCCTCTCCATAAAGTCGGTCAGCAGCTGGCCACGTTCATTTCTCTCTCCCACTCCACTCTCTCCACGAATTTCCCCACTCTCATCTCACCATCTATTCGTTTGCCCAGTTTCGCGTTAAAGTCCGCCATTCGGAGTATTGGGTCTGGGAGCAATTATGTAAAGCTCTAGAGATATCCTCATATAGGATCTCCACTTCGGCGTTGGAGTGTTCCGCGGTCGGTGCATATACCTGTGTGACCTTCAGCGAATATCCTCTCCTGGCTATCACGTCAAAACACTCTCGATTCAGACCACATTGTTTATGAGGGTTTTGTGGACATGAAACCCGACACCATCCTGGGATAATTTGACGCCCTCCCGGAAATAGAGCAGGTTTCGGGTTTTAAGGATTACAGTGTCCTCTCCCTCTCTTTGTACTTCATACAATCCTACGATAATCATCATCATATCAGTTGAAAAACGTCCAATGCTGGCCAAAGGCCTTCCACAAGGATTTCTACGACGATCGGTCTTGTGCTGCCCGCATCCAGTGGCTTCCCGTGATCATCACCAAGTCGTCGGTCCATCGCGTGGGAGGCCTGCCTACGCTACGATATCCCATCATAACCTGCTCATTTCTTCCTCGTGTTCTGTCAGCTTCGGGTCGGTCCGCAGTGTGCGCGTGTTGTTGGTTACTAGGGCCAGAGGTGTTTGGTTTGGTAGCCTGGCATACCGGAGATTCTTCGCACCCATGCCCCGCCGTTACCTTGACCGCTACCAGAGCCTGGCATACCGGAGATTCTTCGCACCCATGCCCCGCCGTTACCTTGACCGCTACCAGAGCCTGGCATACCGGAGATTCTTCGCACCCATGCCCCGCCGTTACCTTGACCGCTACCAGAGCCTGGCATACCGGAGATTCTTCGCACCCATGCCCCGCCGTTACCTTGACCGCTACCAGAGCCTGGCATACCGGAGATTCTTCGCACCCATGCCCCGCCGTTACCTTGACCGCTACCAGAGCCTGGCATACCGGAGATTCTTCGCACCCATGCCCCGCCGTTACCTTGACCGCTACCACAGCCAGGAATAGCGAGTCCGCCGGGAATTAGGAGCCTTTTATTTTGTATAAATCATTGGGAGGTGTTGCAATAATCGCCACGCTTGGCAGGCGGGTTGGCGATCGCAGTGTTGTTGCAGGTCGATTGAAATTTGCGGAAAGGACGCTGCTGCTAATCCTCCGGTTTAAGCCCCTTATTAGACTCTTACGACAACTATTGGAAGAAATAGGATGGCCCTATTCTAAACCGGGAGCCAAACGGCCAATATTTATAAAGATAGAAATAGAAAAATAGGTGTGGTAGTATAGAACCCGAGGTATACGTGTGCGAATTGCATTTGGTCGGTTTTTCCAACTCACAAAACTGCCAGCCACTCCTCCATTGCAGTCTCATTTGTAACAGGAAACCCGCAACCTAGATTAGTTCGATACGATACAGTTATTTTTTCTCTTTATTTTTCAATTCGACAACTCGCGCTTGGTAAAAAGATAGAGGAAACTGACACCGCACCAGGCACACTGCCAAATGACTCCGCAGCGCAGGTGCCCAGTTATAATGGACGGGTCTATTAACGACACCCCACGGGCCCAACTGTTAGTTACCGGCACTGTAAATTAAAAATTGTAAGTTGACACCTGGCGGTTTCTGGTGAAAAAAGACGTTTGTACCAGTGATGCCAGATGTAAGGTAATTACCGTATTTGTAAGGTATTCTCAAGCCTTGCACGGTAATTACTAATGATGCCAAACACATTTTGATGTGTTCCGGCTTGAAGATAAGATACCCAGTTCTACATTGCGTTGGGGAATCTTGGTAAGCCCGCTTCCATCTTCGGCGTCATCGTCACTTACCATCAGGTGAGATGATGCCAAGGGCTTACGATTGTGAATAAAAAAAAACATTACGGCAAGTAAGATGAAAAACCGAGCACAATATAGCGACTATTCGTATAACCGACGTGTACGGTAATAGGGGACCGGACTGCTAGTCATTTGAGTTACTTTTTATGATCGGTCAAAAACGAAATTTTGTTCTATAAATGTTGAAAATACCCACAAGTGACGTCATATATTTTTTGCGTCATTGACGAACTTATTTTGTGAATTTGATCAATTAAAAATTGAAGACGTGATGGAAAACAAAACAAGTAAGGGTTTTTTGAAACTTCAAGAGAAGAGCAATTTAGGAAATCATATTTCAGAATTTATTTTTAAAGCAGTCCAATCCCATACTGTATGGTAATTTAGGGGTGAATTTTATAGTAATTCTGGCAACAGGCTAGTACTGAGGTATGTAACATCGAAAAAAAATATTTTTGAGACTTAAAAATCTTATGCTTAGACCAATTTGGAATTGTACAGGTTGCATGGCAGAAATCGCTTAAAGCGATAAGGCCGCCTTTGCACTCTATGTATATTGCAAATTATAAGTCCTGTATTGTTTTTTGGCGTGCAATAAAGTATATTTACTTACTTACTTATACAGGATGCAACAATGTGGTGTAAAATTCGTTAACTGGGGAATCTACTCATCATACCAAACCTCTTTCCCTAAGCAATCCATAGTCAATTTAAAAAATAATTGACCAATCGGCAGAGGCCCCAGTTAAGGGGACCTGCACCAATTTAGTTACACCTGTATAATGTTTCTGCGAAAAGGATGTTTTATGAACATCGTGACAAACTCTATTTGATAAAACTTTTGACTACATATTCAACAAGAAAAATACCACTACTATAGACTTCTACTCTCCACGCAGACAGAACAATAAAAAACAAAGAGAAAGAAACATTTTTTTGTAAACACAAAATATATTTTGTTGGGATATCTCAAAGGATAGTCTGCAAAAGGTCGCCGATCATAATAATTCAAGTCTTTGTTTCTATTTGATACACCTTTAATAATAAACTTTACTACGGCATTGTTCTTCAAATAAGCACCACTCGTAAAACAAACGAAATTAAGGCATACGAACGAAATAAGTCTACACTGGAATTATTCTCTGTGCCCTTAGGGCTGAAGTATCTTTTACACCGATGCGAATAATTCGACACTCAGTATAAACTCTAGCAATTATTATCCGAAAAACAAAACAGATAAGTTCGTGAAAATATTTCAATATTTTTTGTTATAACAAATTATGACTTAGTCCTACAAATTTTTAGAATTCCGTAGTCAAATTAGAACTCTTATAGTTTCACCATCTCCGTCTTTCTGTCTCTCCGTCGGTACGTCAAACGCCATTTTAAGCTAAGATAAATAAGACATAATAATTTTCCAAAAACCTTAAAGCTTTCATAACAAGCTTTCATTTTTTGAGTTTTTAGACTAGTTGATGCCCGCGGCTCCATCAGCGTGGATATAGAGGGTACGCGGTGCGTGAGTCGCAAGCGGTCCGCGGGGCTATGCTTTTATAAACCTTCCTAGGCGTGCGCACAACAATTCGCAATCAGTTAAGTCGTTCTAGAGTTTTGACGAAACAAACGAACAGCAATTTATTTTCATGTATAAGAATAAGTTTAAAGGATTTGTATGGAACTACCCTTACAAACAATAACCTATTAAGATCAAAGAAAAAACTTGTTTATTTGCAAAAAATTACATGCATTCCAGTTCAATAGCTTTACTGCATAAATACGTTAAAAAACCGACTTCTATCGCAACAACTAAGTACATTTTTGCATTATTATTTTTGGTTTTTGTAAATTTTCAAATAAACTGCTACACCGACTTTGGTAAAATTTATATGGAACCACAGGAAAAGCATTAGCTTTCAAATAAAAAAAGAATCATAAAAATCGGTTAACCCAGTCAAAAGTTCTGAGGTAACACAAAAAAAACATACAGTCGAATTGAGAACCTCCTCCTTTTTGGAAGTCGGTTGGAAAATAACATGCATTCCAGTTTAATAGCTTTACTGTTAAAGTACAAGTCCAAATCCTAAATATTAACAATGTTTGTGATAGAATAGGACTATTGAACAATCGTAACGATCCCTTGTTGGCTTATGGAATCTAGGGATTTGGTAACTCCATAAGGAATCCTTACTCACATTATAAATTTGAAAATGTGTTTGTTTTTTTGTTACATTTTCATGCTTCAACACCTTAACCAATCCATATAAAATTTGGCATGCAAGTAGCCTGTGTCACTGGGAAGGACATAGGCTACTTTTTATCTCGTGAAAACAGCATATAGTCCGATGAATTTCCTGAGGGAACTGAAAATACACTCTTTTTTTGGTTAGTTTCTTTAACATTGCAAAGGAACAATGGATTGCTGTGATTTTTTGCACAGAGATCGTTGAGGGGGTGGAAAATGACATAATTTACTAATTAGCATATCCTGACATGGTTCCTTAGGGATTTGGGGAAAACTCATTACCACGCTCGCGCACGTCAGCGTCGCAACGGAGCAGTTAGATTAAAGTGGTTTTTTTTTGTATAGAATTGGTTGAGGGGGTGGGAAGTGACATGGACTTCTAATCAGAATAGCCCGATATCGTTCCTGAGGGATCTGAGGAAAACTCATGTCCGCGCTCGCGGGCCACTTGCGGCTCGCGCTCGACTCACCCTCAAAGGCAGTCATAAAAACGATTTCCACGCGGGCGAAGCCGCGGGCAATCCTTACTTATATTATAAATGTGAAAATGTGTTTGTTTGTTTGTAACCTTTTCACGCTTCAACGCCTTGACCAATCTTTATTAAATTTGGCATGCAGGTAGCCTGTGTCACGGGGAAGGACTTAAGCTACTTTTTATCCCGGGAAAATGGCATAATCTGATGCAGTTCCTGAGGGAACTAAAACATACTCGATTGTTGTGATATTTTGCACAGAGATGGTTGTGTAGGAGGAAAACCACATAATTTACTAATCACCCTTAAAGACAGTCATAAAAACGATGTCTACGCGGGCGGAGCCGCGGGAAAAAGCTAGTTCTAAAATATTTTGAAGCAAAAATATTCAAATCGGTGTGTATGAGGCTGAATTGTGAAATCTTGCCAAAGGTCACCGGGAATCATGTCGCTCATGAATACCCGCAATCGGCTCCCCGAGCACGTACCGAGGGATGTGAAGGGTTTACCGAGAATTTTAAAAAGAACTCACTTACACTGCGCATTTTGTTCACATATTTTATTCTCGTATTTTGATATGTTGACAAACTTGCAATGTCTTATTTAAATACTAGCTTTTTCCCGCGGCTTCGCCCGCGTGGACATCATTTTTGTGACTGTCTTTAAAGGTAATTAGCAAATTATCTCGTTTCACACCTCCTCAACCATCTTTGTGCATAAAATCACAACAATCCATTGCTCCGTTGCGAGGTGAAAGCAATTAGCCAAAAAAAGAGTATTCTTTATTTCCCTCAGGAACAGCATCAGATTATGCTATTTCCCCGGGATAAAAAGTAGCCTATGCCCTTCCCCGTGACACAGGCTACATGCATGCCAAATTTCATCAAGATTGGTTAAGATGATGAAGCGTGAAAAGGTAACAAACAAATAAACACATTTTCACATTTATAATATTAGTAAGGATATTTTTTTATGACTGTTTATTTTACAAACGACTTCAAAAAAGGAGGAGGTTTCTCAATTCGATCGTATATATTTTTTTTATTTGTGTTCGCGGATAACTTCGTCCTTTATCAACCGATTTTGATGATTCTTTTTTTGTCGGAAAGGAGATATCCCAAGGTTGGTACCATGATAAGGAAACCAGGATCTGATAATGGCATCCCAGACAAATCGAGGGGAACCTTAGATTCCTGTTTGAAGTCGGTTTTTTTTGTTTAAAATTATTCTACGTTCCGATTTATTGGAGACAAAATGAATTATTTAGTAAGGTACTTAAATCTTTTAGGTTGTGTGAGAATTCGTTTTTTTTTACATTATACCTAACTAGCTGTTTCCCGCGGCTTCACTCGCGTGGACAACGTTTCTATGACCTCTCGATGGTTCGCAGTGCGCGAGCCGCAAGTGGCTCGCGAGCGTGGAAAAAAGTTGCCTATGTGTTAATCCAGGATCTTATCTGTCTACCTAACAAATTTCAGCTAGATCCGTTTAGTACTTTTCGCGTGAAAGAGTAACAAACATACATCTATACATTCTTACAAACTTTCTCGTTTATAATATTTGTAGGATAGGTATGCAGACGCTACAAATATAAATTATTTACGGTTTTTTTTTGGCCAAAAAGGAGGGTAATGTTTTTGGGATGTGTGTATGTAAGTGTGAATGTATGTTTGTCTGTTTCTTTGGCTGAGCCTGTAGCTTAAACGGCTTGATGGATTTTGGAATGCGAGGTGTCGTTAAAGGGGTTTGAAAGTTATTGGCATACTGAGGATTCGCTATTTTGTTTTTTTTTTTCAAAATGGCGTCGCACAATCTAACCTTTGTTTTTGGATAGAGGACCTATAGAAGAACAAAAAATATCATATAACATTTATATATTCAGTTATCTCTGTAACGTAACATTTTAGGACACTATGTTGCATGACATTTTTTTTGTCTGTATATCCCCCTATCCAAATATATAGGTCTCAATGTGCGACGTCAAAATTTGTAGAAAAAAAATAATTACGGACTCCAGTATGCCAGTCTCCATACAAAAAATTTCAAACCCCTTTGTCTTCATCCCACCAGTAACGTTGGATACTTTTTTACCCGACTGTCCAAAAAAGAGGGTTACAATAATAATAATAATATAAATTGTTTATTCGACAGTGTTAGTTTGTGTGTGTATAATGTTCTTATGCAGGCGGCTTTTATTTTTTTTAATAAATTGTTCAGGTTTTTACCTTTTTTAAATATGTACCTACTATTTTTTAAATCCCAACCGAATATTTTCCATATATTTTGTAAGAAAAAGTGTCGTTTCACCCAAATTTCCCCCAATTTATCCTCAAATATGAGACATTGTAGTTGCCCGTTTTGTCCCCGCAATATTGCGGTTGAGCCCACCTGGCCGGTCAAGCGCGGCCCGCAATTTAATGATTTTTATTGGTGCTCCTTTCCTAAGGGGTTTGTGTATTATATTGATCATAGTGCCATTTGAGCACATGTAAAATAATTGACCACAATAAACGCGTTAAACAACCGACGTCACTCGCTAGTTACTAAGTATAATTTTTCTAATTTAGTTTTTGTTTTGTTAATTTTCTACAGAAGTACTTAATCGATATGATTAAATTTATCTCAAATATTCAATGATAATAAAAAAGAATTCATTAAAAAATACTGAATACGCGATCGAATCAGAAATGAGGAGATCTGCAGGAGAAACAAAGTAACTGACATAACTTAAAGTTCTCGGGTGAAGACCGCGCACCGGAAAACGTAGCGTAGACAGGCCTGCCACGCGGTGGACCGGTGACCTGGTGAAGATCGCGGGAAGCCACTGGATGCTGGCAGTGCACGACCGGTCGTCGTGGAAATCCTTGGGGGAGGCCTTTGTCCAGCTGTTGACGTTTTTCGGCTGATATGTTGATGATGATGATAATGAAGATTGACATGGAACAATTTTTTTTATTATTTACTTTTGGTAAGCTCTTGGCATCATCTCACCTGATGGTAAGTGATGATGATGCCGAAGATGGAAGCGAGCTTACCAAGATTTTCCAACGCAATGGAGGACTGGCTATCTTATCTTCAAGCCGGAACACATCAATGTTGTTCACACTGATGTTTGACGGCAAGACAATGTAAAAATTGAAGCGTAGTAAGTAATGCATTAAATATAAACGGGTTAACTTGAGAACCACCCTTTTGGAAGTCGGTTGAAATAAGGAAATAGAATAGAAGAAATGTTTATTCAGTGATAAGTACACAAGAAATAGAAATAGAAGATCATTTATTTGCCTGAAACACGATAGACAGAAATCTTTAAAGTTCTAGTTGATGATGATCTATCCAACCAATTTGGTCATGGTGGTGACCACTTCGACTCCTAGTCGGTTTGCCGCGCGTGCGCTCGAAGATGGTTTATATATCTAATCTTCCCAGCGAAACTCCTCGTGCAATGAGGACATTTAAGTATGCCTCCCTCGTAATTATATGAAATGGTCGCAGATGATTGGGCCTTTAACTGGTCGCGTTTGGTATCAAGGTCAGCTTTACGCAGATCCTCGAACTCGCGTACTTGCCTATTCACAATCCTGCGCCATTCTGGCCGTTCTGCTGCCAAACTCTCCCATTGAGAGGTTTCTACGTTGCATCCATTCATATGTCAGATTTCTAGTTCTAGCACTAATATTTAGCTATTAAAACAGCATGCAAATATTAAAGTAACTTATTACAATAATACATAGGTCAGTGATATTAAGGTATGTAAACATTAGGTATAAATTAGTCACAATATAATCAATTACAATTTTAAGTCAAAAATTCATTTAAATTATTGAAATTATTCAATTTTCAAATGAAAATACTGACTACTTTGAAACTTTACATAATGTTCCTATTCGGTTCCTACCAGGTAGTCGGGAGTTCGATTCCCGGCATTTCTAAATAAGCCTGCCAGACTAGCTACTCCATGTTTAAATTTAAATTATCTAATTATTATATAAATGTTAACAGTAATAATATGTTTCGGCGTAAAAATAACTTATCCTGTTTCACATAGCGGTGTGGAATATTGGTAAGCGCGCTTCCACATGACACCTCACAAACAGGAGTTTTCATGTTGTCTAAATTGATAGAAACCTAAAAAGTATTTTTTATTCACAATAGATAAGCCCTTGATGGCAAGTGACGACGATGCCGAAGATGGAAGTGGACTTACCAATATTCCCCAATGAAACGAGGAACTGGTTTTTCATAATATCTTCATTTCGGTACACGTCACTGTTGTTTGATGTTTAGGTGGCAAGACTTAACAAAATGGTAGTAGCTAGACAAACAGTCTTATAAAATGTCCTACCACAAACCAAACTGAGTATTACAAAGTTAGGCTCTGCTGAGGGTCGAACCCGCGACCTCCTGGTGTGGATAAAATATTATACCACAGGTGTGGTTAAAATAAAATCACTCAGGTGGGATACTTATGAAGTTTTACCGGAGAACGATTTTCTCTCTGATTTCTGCTAAAAGTATACCATTGAGAAATGTATTTTTCCGCTACCTCCCGGTGTATCAAGAACAAACATTTCACCAAGCTATAGCTCCTCGCTTCTTACTAAATTATCGAAAAGCACTTTTTTCAACTCTGAGTCTTGGGATGTTATCGTTATCACTCACGAATCGATCATGTGGGCTGCACTGTAATCGATTTGGGTGAGCGTCGTCTGGGAGTGAACCGTTTCCGTGGCGAAGTGCTTAGTTTATTCGTTTCACATCAGTAGGTCGCGGGTTTGTGCATCGTGGTAGGCATTTTAAGCAGGCCTGGCTGGCTACCAACATGTTATAGATAATTTAGAAGTCTTGTCGCAAAAACATTAATGTTAACACTGTGATGTGTTGCGGCATAAAGATAAGATATTCAATTCTATTGATTTGGGAAATCTCGATAAGCCCGCTTCCGTCTTTGGCATCAGTAGTTCTATCCACACGTCAGATACACCCACGTCCACTTGTAATTTCTATTGCTTTAGGGAACCTTGGTAAGCCCGCTTCTATCTTCGGAATAAGTAATTCACTATCCATACGTCAGATACGTCCAGTTGTAATGGAGCTCTGAAGTATACGAACTTTGTACTCTATCAAAGGTTTATTTCCTGGTCAATTTTCGTATTTTTTTATATATTATGTTATTCCAGGATATACGCTGTCACTATACTTGTCATAATTCGTTCAGTAGTTTAACAGACAGACAGACAAACAAACAAAGATTTTAAAAACTGTTTTAACATGTTCAGTTACTCATTTTAAGTCGATCTTGTTATTTTTTTCGCATATTCTTCGGCATTAGTAGTTCACTATCCGTATGATAAAAACGACCACGTCCAGTTGTAATTGAGCTCTAAAGAATACTAACTTTGTACTATATCAACGGTTTTTGTTGCTGGTTTATGTTTCTCAGTCAATTTTTGAGGTTGTTTTTGTGTATTATGTTTGTCCTGGATATAAGCTGTTTCATCAAAATTCGTTCAGTGGTTTTTGCGTGATGCGCGGACAAACAAGCAAACAGACAGAAAACATTTAAAAAAAACTATTTTAACATATTTAGCTACTCATTTTAAGTCGCTCTAGTTAGTTTTTTCTATTATCCTCAATGTACAGGCTTTTTGTCTCTACAACTTTATTGTAGGTATAGAAAGATAGAGTAGGTACCTATAGTTCCTTAGGAAAAAATACATCTCCTCATATGTTGCTGTAGTGAGAGTGAAACAAATGTAGAGTATTTTAATACAATTTATTTTTCTCAGCTACGTCTTTGAATCTGTTACTTGACTCTACTTCTACATCAAGCCGTAAACAGACATTGCTTCTTTATTGTAATATACACAGGGTGTATAAAAATTCGTTAAGGACCCGTTAACTAGGGGTTCTAATTATCATAGTGAAGTACATTCCCCAAGTAATCCATATTCTAATTGCTTCTTTATTGTAATATACACAGGGTGTATAAAAATTCGTTTAGGACCCGTTAACTAGGGGTTCTAGATATCATAGTGAAGTACTTTCCCCAAGTAACCCATATTCTAATTCCAAAAAAAAAAATGGCCTCTCTATACAAAAATGCATAAAATTGGTCCTTTGTTCGAAGAGTTAATACAAAAATGCATAAATTTGGTCCTTTGTTCGAAGAGTTAATTTTTTTGTTGATTTCAGCAAAATAAGAACAGAAGTTGTTCAGTATGATCACTAGAAGCCGCCTTCCTACATCATTTTTTTGCACCCTTTACAGAATATCGTTCCCTATAAAAATGACAGGGTAATTAATTTCTGTGACCAAATAACACAGTGACCAATGTAACCGCTCTCTAGGAAGGGATAGGTCTTACCTACTAGCCCATAAGTACACATGCCACGTACAATCGTATTATTGAACGTTTATTGCGTAACGCATTGAAAGTTAGGAGAATTGGGCGGCCACCATTAATTTTAGACGTTGCTTTATCGAGTTTTCTTCTTATTGCACAAGTTTGCTCAGGTTGACCTGACGGATCCGTGAGTCAATTTATTGTCCACATCAAAGGCAAGTAATCTTTGGTCTATCACTCTATAAATAAACGTTAAAAACAATGGAATCCATATAAATAACATCAGCATTGCTAGTTAATTTGTATGGAAAGTCAAATATCATCAACATAGCTGATCAATATAAACGAAAAATCAAATTTTATGGACATTTCAATAAAGTGTGACGGAAGTGGTTGCCTTTGACCTGAATATTGAGTGGACCAACGGATGTCGGGCCAAAATGAATAAACTATTTTTTTTTAAAAGTAGTTTTTTAATATGATAATTTTCTACAATTTTATAATTTTGATACAACTTATCTTTATTTATTATTTACACTTGTTAAAAACGTCCTACAATTTATAATTAAATCAGAACTTTAAATTAAATAGATTAGTAATAAAATTTCATTAATGTGTTTTATTATTCCAAAGGGCAATGGAGCATGCTATGCTCGGAGTTTCTCTGCATGATCGAATCAGAAACGAGAACCACAGGAGAAACAAAGTAACCGACAA
This sequence comes from Coleophora flavipennella, assembly GCA_947284805.1. Classification (NCBI taxonomy): domain Eukaryota; kingdom Metazoa; phylum Arthropoda; class Insecta; order Lepidoptera; family Coleophoridae; genus Coleophora; species Coleophora flavipennella. The sequence continues at coordinate 6,842,490 of OX369306.1, read as the reverse complement.
AGCTCACAGAATCGCTAAACTGAAGTGGTAGTGGGCAGGACACATAGCTCGTAGAACAGATGACCGATGGGGTAGTAAAGTTCTCGAGTGGCGAAAAACCGGAAAACGTAGCGTAGGCACGTACGCGGTGGACCGGCGACCTGGTGAAGATCGCGGGAAGCCGATGGATGCGGGCAGCGCAGGACCGGTCGTCGTGGAAATCCTTGGGGAATTCCTTTGTCCAGCAGTGGACGATTTTCGGTTGATATGATGATTAGTTCTTAGCAAGTAGATTATAGGTCTCATATTATGCATTTTGTGAGAGAAACTGCTGTCCGCCTTAAGTTGACATTTATGAAGTTGTAGTTTGCATTTTTTATTTTATTTTTACAAGCTTTGAATAAGCTTGCCATGTTATATAGTTTGTGTGTTAGTTTGGGACAAATCTTGGAATCTAAATTAGAACCACTTCCCGGTTTCCGATAATGCTGAAATTTTGCATACTCGTTAGTTTTGGTGAACAATGCATGGTGAGCTAAGTGAGGCGTCATTATCCTTTGACTGGTGACGGTTTTTTGTAACATAACTGGTGATGGGCAGCCTGACAGGCCAATGCTATATCTGGTCTATAATATGTATATTAAATACGGTAAGTTATCCTAATGTTTATTTTTTGTTAAATTGTAAACTAAAGTGAAAATTAAAACAACTTCATGTAAAGTTTTTGGTTTCTAAAATCGAAAAACTAGGCTCGAGATCAACAATTACTTAAAAAATAATAAAAATCAACATAATTAAAACATACTAGCTGTTTACCGCGGCTTCCCCGCGTGGACAACGTTTCTATGACTTTTCGAGAGTGCGCAGCACGCGAGCAGCGAGCTACTCGCGAGTGTAGAAAAAATTAGCCTATAATCCAGGTCCTAATCTGTCTACCTACCAAATTTCAGCCAGATCCGTTAAGTAGTTTTTGCGTGAAAGAGTAACAAACATACATCCTTACATTCTTACAAACTTCCGCGTTCATAATATTAGTAGGTTTTTTTTTATTCAAGTTCAAACACTAATCAACTTAAAAAAAAGAAACGTGCCGGTGTCATGTCTCAAAAATTACAGCTGTCAAACTTTAGTTTTTTTATTATTGACAGTTAGGGCATAATTGCTTCGCACACTGCAAACACACGTTTTTCGCATGACATACATTGGTAATTCGATTTACGGTTCAATTTAGAAGGACACCTAGCACAGGTTTTCCGTGTTTTCAGTCTGTTTTCAGGATTTTGTGGTTCATGTGGCAAATCATAACCCAGAATACGCACCAAGTTGAAGTTACGTAAGTGGTGACATAAGGTCTGAGAGGCCACTCGAGAATTTTAAATCGATCTAACTTAGGTAAAGTTAGATCGATTTATAATTCTCGATTCTGATTTGGGCCTGACCGACACAACTATCCCCCTTTAGGGCACTGGCGATACTAAACTTAAAGCTAATAAGGCGCTCAAACACGGGAAGTGCGGCGAAGGTGGTGATGTGATGTTTCGCTAGCGTCGCTCGGCCTGTAAGACCGCACGTCACCAGTTAAAGGTTTATAAATCCAATATGGCGAACCCCCCAAGATGGCGGATAAGTTATTTTTATGCACCTACATGTTATGGGTATCAAATGAAAGAGTGTTCTGAGAAAAATACCAAATATTTTAAATTCTTTTAAAACTACAGCTTGTACCTAAAACTTTAAAGGCTTTTCGAAACTTATTTTAAAAAGAGTTCATACAAAATAGCGGCGCGCGTCGTTATTTCGCTGTTCAATTTTTAATAGCCGACACTGTTTCTATTTATCATCATGTCAGCTCATATACGTCCCCACCGAGGGGCTCGAGCCTACCCTGTATTAGGGCGATCGGGCCTTAGTCGACCACGTGGGCCCAGTGCGGGTTGGTCGACTTCACACACAACCTTCGAGTTTCTTCGCAGGTGTGTGCAGGTTTCCTCACGATGTTTTCCTTCACCGTTAAAGCAATCGGTGAGTATATGTTTCTACTTATAATATTATTTGGTATATATAAAACTCTGATTCATACTTACCTCAATATTTATTCAAATTTAACAGTATACAGGATGTAAGAAAATTGGTGTAGGACCCGTTAACTAGGGGTTCTACTCATCATACTGAACAACTTTCCCCAAGGAACCCATAGTCAATTCTCAAAAAAAAATTTGGACCCTCCATACTAAAATGCACAAAATTGGTCGATCAGCTGATCGATTTGTTTAAAGAGTAAATATATTTTTTTGCGATTTCAGCAAACTCTTAGAACAACAGTTGTTCAGTATGATGAGCAGAAGCCCCAGTTAACGGGATCTAGACCACATTTGTTACACCCTGCATAGAAAGCTGAACCTTTTTACCTTCGCCATCTCTACTCCTCTCGCTCGTTGCCATTATCAAGAAAGCCTCCTTTTTCCAATATCCACCTTCTGTGGTAGGAAAGGGCCTACCAAGCCCACACCAGGGAACCTCGCCTTTTAATAAACAGGACTCCCGGTGAATATTACCTAAGTAAACATCAACTGTAACGCGAGAAATTAGCTTGAGCTAGTAGAAAAAACCTTTAATTCAACACAATAAGAGCGTTATTTTCACTTTCGAACGACGAAGTAAAAAAACGAAGTTGAGATTTGAATGGGGATCGTTTGTCTTACACTAATAGAGACTAAAAAACAAAAAAATAAATAAAAAATATGTGCGTGTGTTCGTGTGTGTGTGTGGGTGGGTCTGTACGTCCCACAGAAATTGGAATAATTGCATTATTATTTCGATTTTTGTGGTACGTCCGGCTCGGTGTTCTAGTTCTCAACTACTGGACGGATTTGGGTGAAATTCGGGTTAAGGCAATCCTATTTCTATATCTCCAGGCGTATTTATATTTTAAAAAAATGAGTGTTGCCACCATAGTAAAAAAATCACTTATTTTTTTACTCAAAAATCATTCTTAAGATTTTGAAGATGTGACTACAACTGTATATGGCCTACAGTACGCAGTAGTCCGTTGTTCCAAGAGAAATCGGAATAAAGTACACCCCATACAAATCCAAGCTGTTTGTTACTTTTTCTCAAAAATGGCATAACGATTTTACTGACACTTTGTGAATAATTAGAAATATATAAGGCCTTTTATACTGGGTACTTCATTATTCCAGAAAAAAACTGAGTAAGGTACCTCCCATTCAAACCATACATTATTTGTAAATTTATCATCGATCTGATATACCTAGCTTTAATTTGTGTATGCCCGATTATGACAGACGGTGAGGGCTTTGCAAGAAAGTATGCACACCGTGGCTATACAATTTATTGTTATCCGCCTCAGCCCGGCCGCCGCTATTCCTCTCGGTCGACATCGCTGAGTTAACATAAAGTGTTTTTCCTAACGGTTCAATCCGGTTCCGCGCTGCAGGGGACGTAAGGGGACTTCCACAGAGTAAAAAAATCGCATAAAAGACAATAGGTCTTTGAAGACTTTTCTCTTTCCCCCGAGTTTGACTGAGGGGAACCCGGGCACACGTTACACATTCGGGTGAACGTACCAAGGGAGAACGTACAAATGTGATTTCGAATTTAGATTTCATATGTACGTTTATCCGACGCTCTTGTTATCGTAAGGAAACTTGCACACGCCTGCGGAGATACTCGCAGGTTGTGTGTGAAGTCGACCAACCCGCACTGGGCCCTCGTGGTTGACTTAGGCCCGATCGCCCTAATTCAGGGTAGGTTCGAGCTCGGACGTATATGAGCTGTTATGATGTTACAGGGAGAAACAAAACTGGTGTATATCCCGTTAATTTTGTGCATTTTTGTATGGAGAATTTTTTTTTTATTGACTACTTATTTGTTCCTTGGGAAAAGTTGTTTTGTATGAAGAGTAGAAGCCCCAGTTAGCGGGTCCTACGTCAGTTAATTTACATCCTGTATGGGGTCTTTCTGATTTCAGAAAATAATTGAATGACTTCAGCTCATGAATCAACACAATCATCCCTGAGGAAACAGAGCTGAATTCGCAAATTATTTTTTCGAACTTGTCATACTAAATTGTTAATATCTCTCTTCTCTTATTGTGTGGCACAATTAGATTAAAGCGATAGCGTGATAGTGAAAATTGTTCAGAAGATCAAATTTTTTTGCGAATGCAGTACCTATACTTGATATCAAACGCGACCAGTTAAAGGCCTTACCACCTGCGACCATTTCATACAATTACGAGGGTGGCATACTAAATGCCCTCAGTGCGCGAGGAGTTTCGCTGCGAAGATTGGCTACATCAACCATCTTCGTGCGCACACGCGGCAAACCGACTAGGAGTCGAAGTGGTCGCCATGACCGAAATCGGTCTAATAGATCATCATCATCATCATCATCTTACTTATACGTTCCTTGGGGAAAGTTGTTTAGTTTTATCAGTTGCAACCCCCCTTAAAATGTTTGCAGGTTTTCAATTATTTGTTTCATGAGGACCCCTATAGATCAAATTTAATAAAATTCTGATTACTTGGACCCACGATAAATAACACCGGTCTACAGTGGTTTTGTTGCCCTAGATATAAGATCGAATTTGAATACATTTATGTTCACAATTCATGAAACTATCAATGATTTTGTAAGGTTTGCTCTCGTTTTTTTGTGCAGAACATTAATCATGACTGGGAAAATATTTTTTATTACTAACAAGCCGATAATTGATCATAAATATCATATATATGCAATAATCATAAAAACAAGAGCAGATTCAATACTCTCATGAATAAATTCGTAATCTGAGCACTAGAAAACATCAAAATTTGCTAAGATATCCAGGGCAATGAATTTTATTTGGTGAGCAATTTATAAATAAATATAAAGCGACACAATTGTATTACATTTATATTATAAATGTGTTAGTTTGGATAGATGGCTGTTAGTTATTCAATTACGCGAAAACACCTGAATAGATATAGATGAATTAATTTAGTAAGTAGTGAAACGCTAACTATCGTTTCGAGCCGATCTCTTTTGTTGCGTTTCATAATTAAATTCTTTTTTGATGTCGTTGCTCTATGGAATTTGAATTTGAAAATATTTGTTATTTTTTGACAAGAGGAAAACAAAAGGTTGACCGTGATCTCTTCGACAGTCATGTGCATTTAAATTTTTGGAGATATTGTTTTATAATGTTTTGTTGAGGCCCACTATTTTATTCTGTGGTAAGTAATTTGTATAAGGAAACCGCTTTGCGTGTATTTTTGGTACTGCTGCGAACTAGATCTATATATGTCCGTAGGGTTTCATCCACCCCCCTGCGAGGTTGACGTCCCCGAAGGTTCATCTGATTAAGGATTGATCCTGGGATGGAGCTGTGCTGACCACCAGCCAGTCCTTTCCACTGCCCGCCCAGCTGCTTGCCAAAAGGGAAGTGAATTCTTATTTTATCTTTTATCCCGAGCGACTCTCTGACTCTCTGACGTTTCTACCGTCCTAGAAGATTTCCTGCTTCCGGTTTCTAATCATTAGTTATTTATTTTAAATTTTAAAAATGTTTTGTACCTGATACGTGTTTTTTTAGAAAGATAGGGTAATTCAGACCAAAATGAAATTTAATTATTTTAGAACTTAGTAACTTATTTAAGTACCAAAGGGACGGTGACGATCGTTGCCTACCGGCATTCTATAAAATAACCTTTTTATATACAAATAAAATTGTCACTTTAAATTTATTTCCGGAAATTGTCCATAAATATATTAGGTAATTGTTTTATTGTCAACACGGTCAACCAATGTAAATCACATCTTTTTCTAATACTCATATTGTTTATTGTTCCTTCTTTTTAGAAAAATCATAAAATACATATATTCTAATTTACCCCATAATATTTTTTTTCTTAAAACTCCGTTTAGGCCCGAACCTCTAAATCTTACGTATCATATGTGGCAAATTCCGTGAGGGTTTTTATCCCCTGTTTCCATTATTTTTGTCACATATTTATGGCTGTCCAACGTCTATAGGGTTGTCCAAATTTCAAAAATTTTTTGGACTTCTCGCCTTTTTTTGTGAGTTTGTGGGTATTTTGAAACGCTTACTATCGTTTCGAGCCGATCTCTTTTGTTGCGTTTCATAATTAAATTCTTTTTTAATGTCGTTGCTCTATGGAATTTGAATTTGAAAATATTTGTTATTTTTTGACAAGAGGAAAACAAAAGGTTGACCGTGATCTCCTCGACAGTCATGTGCATTTAAATTTTTGGAGATATTGTTTTATAATGTTTTGTTGAGGCCCACTATTTTATTCTGTGGTAAGTAATTTGTATAAGGAAACCGCTTTGCGTGTATTTTTGGTACTGCTGCGAACTAGATCTATATATGTCCGTAGGGTTTCATCCACCCCCCTGCGAGGTTGACGTCCCCGAAGGTTCATCTGATTAAGGATTGATCCTGGGATGGAGCTGTGCTGACCACCAGCCAGTCCTTTCCACTGCCCGCCCAGCTGCTTGCCAAAAGGGAAGTGAATTCTTATTTTATCTTTTATCCCGAACGACTCTCTGACTTTCTGACGTTTCTACCGTCCTAGAAGATTTCCTGCTTCCGGTTTCTAATCATTAGTTATTTATTTTAAATTTTAAAAATGTTTTGACCTGATACGTGTTTTTTTAGAAAGATAGGGTAATTCAGACCAAAATGAAATTTAATTATTTTAGAACTTAGTAACTTATTTAAGTACCAAAGGGACGGTGACGATCGTTGCCTACCGGCATTCTATAAAATAACCTTTTTATATACAAATAAAATTGTCACTTTAAATTTATTTCCGGAAATTGTCCATAAATATATTAGGTAATTGTTTTATTGTCAACACGGTCAACCAATGTAAATCACATCTTTTTCTAATACTCATATTGTTTATTGTTCCTTCTTTTTAGAAAAATCATAAAATACATATATTCTAATTTACCCCATAATATTTTTTTTCTTAAAACTCCGTTTAGGCCCGAACCTCTAAATCTTACGTATCATATATGGCAAATTCCGTGAGGGTTTTTATCCCCTGTTTCCATTATTTTTGTCACAGTAGACAGATTAGGACTTATTAGAAAAAAGGGGTAACTCATCAAAAAAACTGTGACGATCAAGATAGCCAATGAATAAATTCATATTTCTAACAAATTGTTTAATGAACTTTACAAACTTTGAAACTCTTTAAATATTTATTCATACTAAGTATGCACTCGTATTAAAATACAAACTTTGTTTTTCAAAGTTTAATATTAAGTACCGAACCTGCCGATATTTTTTCTTAAGGCGGTTATATTACAGATTTTAGTTATTTTTGACGTCAATTAATCCTAAACAATAGAAAACCCAGGGTAAAAAAATACCCTTATTGTTGATGATGTTCTTGATTGTGAAAAAAAAAATCAAAAGCTATTAGAAACAAGATTGAACAGTTTTGGCTCCATAGAAAAAAAACCCAAAGATAGGTCTACACCGTTACTTTCAACTCTAGTTATGACTAATATTATGGAAGTATAAATTAAAAAAAAATATTAAACAATATTTGTTATGTTAATAGAAAGTGAGTAATGTTATTATTTTTTTACTTTATTTGTATTTTTTGATTGAAACGAAAAACCATTGAAATAGTGAAAAAGTGTGGTTTATTTCTCTACTCTTTACACGTAAAAAAAGACAGAGACAACTGTTTCAATCAATACCTAATTTTCGCTGTGTACAATAATTGTTGTCTCTGTCTTTCAGAGGGCAAAGGATATGCAAGAAATTATTTCTTGCATATCCTTTGCCCTCTGACATTCATAAATCAGCATTAAAACCTAATTAAACACGCTTATACATAAAGGTTGTAACATAAAGGTGTGGTGATACTTTAAGGTGGGCTTGTACTCATCAAACTGAACCACTTTTGTACTACAACTTTGCTGAAATCGCAATTTTTTATTTTATTTTTCGTACAAATCAGTCAGCTGATTCAACGGTTTTGTATGAAAAATCAAATAAAAATTTCGCGATTACAGTAAAGTTGCAAAACAAAAGTTGCTCAGTTTGATGAGTAAAAGCCGACCTTAAAGTATCACCACACCTTTATGTTACACCCTGTTTAGTTGCAGAGAAAAGAAATCTATCAGATTTGATCTATCATAAAGGTGTGGTGGCACTTTAAGATGAGTAAAAGCCCACCTTAAAGTGCCACCACACCTTTATGTTACATCCTGTATAGTTGCAGAGAAAAGAAATCTATCAGATTTGATCTATCATAAAGGTGTGGTGGCACTTTAAGATGAGTAAAAGCCCACCTTAAAGTGCCACCACACCTTTATTTTACACCCTGTATAGTTGCAGAGAAAAGAAATCTATCAGATTTGATCTATCATAAAGGTGTGGTGGCACTTTAAGATGAGTAAAAGCCCACCTTAAAGTGCCACCACACCTTTATTTTACACCCTGTATAGTTGCAGAGAAAAGAAATCTATCAGATTTGATATCCTAATACTTATAAATAATCTGGTTTTGTTTAAGATAGAGAAGACATTCCTTAATACAACCGTGTTCCGTTAAAGGTGAGTACATGTACCACACTTCACTCAGTTACTCGCTAGCGCTTATTGGGACTTGACTCCACACTAAGTTACACCGATTTTTGAGGATAAATAACAAAGACACTGAATTTGTATGGAAAGTTACTTATTCAGATTTCTTTTGGAACAAAGAACATTATTGCTAAAGTCATTTTTGAGAGTGATTTTTTCATTAAAATAGGAAAATTTAAAAAAAGGCTGAAGATGTATAATTTTTTAAACTTCAAGATATTTATTCACAATAGGTGCAAATTAAACTCTTTCTGATAGCCATAAAATAGTGATTACAGAATTTCATTCGTAAAAATCAAGAAATAAACAATCATTAGTTTAATAACACCAAAATCCAATCCTTGATATAAAAAACAAAAACAAATTATGTCATTAGAACATGAAAACAATATGACACGAGAAGTTATACATTAAAATCATTGAATGTCATGAATGCCTTTGACAAGTGTAGGCCAGTTCACACGGACAGCACCCGGTCACGAGTATAACGCGAGAGTCAGCCATCGCTCCTCTCAACCATATTAGAGGGATTATTATTGCTATAATCCAAATTTCACCTAAATCCGTCCAGTTGCTTAGGCGCTAGAGCAACGGACCCATGAACGCACATAAACACACATATATTTTCTTTCCATCGCTATACCTTATTCACCACAGAAGATAGAACCTACCTACGTTAAAAGTTTGCTCTGCAAATGATAGATACTTACTCGATAATTTTGAAGCCTGAGACGTAGTACTAATATACAGGGTGTCCCATAAGTTGACGATAATATAAATGACCTCATTACCTACCATTTGACAGATTTTGACTTTTTTAAAAGTTTTTCGGTTTTCGAGATATTTGCATTTTTTAAAAATTTTGTATGAAAATCGTATTTGTGATTAAATGCTTTATGATTTTCCAAAAAAAGTCAACAATTTTCTAAGAAAAATCAACTTCGAATCACAGTAAGTCAATGATGCTAGAGGGTCAGAAAAATCTGATAATGCGAAAAAAACATGTTATAAATGATAAATCTTTGAATAAAAAAAACATTAAAATCAGCTTGCTTGATAATTAGTATGAGATTTGAGGCACCCTTTTTAAAACAATTATTGCTTTTTGTTGGACCAAATTTTAATTTTATAACTATTTTAATTTGTTGGAAAACTGATAACATTTACCGTAATGGGCACTCCAACTGACTTATGCCTTTATTTGGAAAATCACAAAGCTTTTAAACGAATACGTTTTCCAAACAAAATTATAAATAAAAAACAAATGTATCTCGAAAACCAAAAAAACTTTTACAAAGGTTAAAATCTGCCAAGGGTAGGTAATAAGGTCACATAAATCCCCTTAAACGATTATCGTCAACTTATGGGACACCCTGTATATTATATGTAGTAGCGATATCACAGAATCATGAAATTGAACAATCTTTTTTTCTTGCTGAAATCGCAAAAAAAATGTGAACTAGCTCTTCATACAAGACGATCAGCTGATTGGACCAATTTTGTGAATTTTTGTATGGAGCGTCGAATTTTTTTTTTGCGAATTGACTACCGTAGTCCTTGGGCAAATTTGTTCAGTATGATGAGTAAAACCCTCAGTTAACGGATCCTACACCAATTTTGTTACACCCTGTGTAGGCATATACCTACTTTGCCAGGGATCTTGGATTTTGGTACAGGAGCCCATGATGTCTCCGAAATAACTTTATGACTGCCATCTAGTGACAGTAACCAGCATTAACGGCTTAACGTGCCTTCGCAAGGCACATTAAACCGTTAGTGCTGGTTACACGGAAACGATCGAGATAGATGCCACTCTCAGTCAAACCCATCCTTGCAATAAACTTGGTTATGGTCAATTAACCTGCGTGATTGACGCGGGAACCCGCGACGCACTGGGCTACAACCGCTAATGCGTTTCCACCGTACCCCTGGCCATACACCTGGTACTACGGTGGGTCTTACCAGCATCATCATATCAGCTCATATATGTCCTCACAGAGGGGCTCGAGCCAGTTCTCCATTGCATTGGAGAATCTTGGTAAGCCCGCTTCCATCTTCGGCATCATTGTCACTTACCATCAGGTGAGATGATGCCAAGGGCTTATCAATTGTGAATAAAAATAAAAAAAGCCTATCCTGAATGAGAGCGATCGGGCCTTCGACGACCACGTGGGCCCAGTGCGGGTTGGTCGCCTTCACACACAATCTTCGAGTTTTTCGCAGGCGTGTGCAGGTTTCCTCACGATGTTTTCCTTCACCGTAAGAGCATTGAATAAACGTACATATGATATCAAAACCAAAAACCCATTGGTACGTGGCAGGATTCAAACCACGACCTCATGGATAGAAGCTAGTGACCCTAGCCTTTACGGTGGGTATTTTTAAAAAACCAATGAATAGTGTTGTCAACACACAAAGTGTTATTTGTCGATAAAGAACACACTATCACCTAAAAAAAAAAGAAAAAAAAAGTGCAAGTGTTGCAAGTTAATAATTTATCTCTCACAAAACGTTCCAAAAACACACAATTTTTATGGTTGCGACTTCGAAGTCTGGTCAAATAAAAACACTTTATGAATTTGTCTTTTGTTGAGTTCAACAATTTTTCAGGATTCGCATTTTGCAGTGTGCGCGATAAATCAAATGTCCGGTTTTATTACTGATTTATGGTGTTAGAGGCTTCTGGTACCAAATGACTTATAGAATTATCATTTTTCTCGTGGCGTTTGAAACTATTTTAGTTATCCTCATATCAGCTCATATACATCCCAACCGAATTAGGGCGAACGAGCCATAGTCGACCACGCGGACCCAGTGCGGGTTGGTCGACTTCACACACAACCTGCGAGTTTCTCCGCAGGCGTGTACCAGGTTTCCTCACGATGTTTCTCCTTCACCGTTTTTTGGTATACAGGGTGTAAAAAAACCGACCAAGTGCGAGTCAGAAACGCACACAAAAGGTTACGTACTACTAGATGGCGCTAGTTTCTTCATGTTTAAAAAAACACGTTTTTTGTATGGAGACCCTTTATTTTTTCACTTTCTAATTTTTTGTATTTGTTGTTATAGCGGCAACAGAAATACATCATTTCAACAAATTTCAACTGTCTAGCTATCACCGTTCATGAAATACAGCCTGGTGACAGACGAGACGAACAGACAGACGGACGGACGGACGGACAGCGAAGTCTTAGTGATAGGGTCCCGTTATTACCCTTTGGGTACAGAACCCTAAAAATGGTGTAGGACCTGTTAACAGGGAGTTCTTCTTATCATACTAAACAACTGTCCACAAGAAACCCATAGTAAATTCTGAAAACTTGGACCCTCAAAACAAAAATGCACAAAGTGATCATTCAGCTGACCTGACCAATGACCGATGACCTGGTGAAGGTCGTGGGAAGCCGCTGGATGCGGGTAGCGCAGAAACTGTCGTCGCGTCGTGGAAATCCTTGGGGGAGGCCTATGTTCTGGACGTCCTTCGGCTAATATAATGATGATCATTCTGATGATCGATTTGTATGAAAATTTAACTTTTTTTTTGTTATTTCAGCAAAGTCATAGAAAAAAGTTGTCTGCAAGTTACTACTAGTACTTTGTTACTTCTAGTTTCTGAAACAGCGACCTCCTAAACTCAAACGAACAATCCAAACAAGATCACAATCCGCCCCTTATGTTTGGTTTATTAATCAATAACCAACCTTAAGACCTTACTCAAGATCTGATCCGGGATTGAGTTCCGTTTATAAATACGGACCTTAGTTATATAAGTGTACCGCATTTGTACTTAACCCTAAAAGCATACACGGGGTGCTAGAGCACCCCATAAGATTTTATTTCGCTTATATTTTTGTTGGTGTGTATTCTGCTGATTTTCCGTCCCGCGTATTTTAGTCTATCGTCGCGGTGTACAGATCTGTCATGACACGGTGACAGCCGGGCAGTGTGGGCGCGTGCGCAAGTGTCGTTTTTAAAGAAATTGGGACTTAACCCTACTTTTGAGGAGGGATATAAGACAAATTATTGCCAAAAGTGGTCAAATTAATAATACTGATTGTAAGAATTGTTGTTATTTGTGATCTCATTACTATGATTAATAAAAATAAAGGAATGTTGATTTAAATTTGTTTTAATTTCATTGAAATAGTATAGACAATTTAGTTTGGGGTGCTAGGGAACCCATAGGTAAGAATAAGAGCTACGCCAGTGTGTGTAGAGGGCTCTAGGGTTAATGTCAAGTAACCGTACTGTATTTCTGTTGTAGTAAAGAATAAATGATTCATCTATCTTTTTATCGGAGAGCGTCGGTGGGGCAACGGCAAGGGCAGCCACCTCCTATCCGGGTGATCGTGGTTCGATTCCTGCCACGTACCAATGTGTTTTCGAATTTCGATCTCATATGTACGTTTATTCGAAGCTCTTACGGTGAAGGAAAAACATCGTGAGGCAACCTGCACACACCTGCGAAGGAACTCGAAGGTTGTGTGTGAAGTTAACCAACCCACACTAGGCCCGCGTGGTCGACTAAGCCCGATCGCCCTTATTAAGGGTAGGCTCGTGCCCCTTTGGTGAGGACGTATATGAGCTGATAAGATGATAGAAGAAGAAGACACGTTACTTCCATCTTACTTTCTATTAGGGGGATATAGTGAAAAAACCTGCCAAGTGCGAGTCGGACTTGAGCACCGAGGGTTCCATACAACTACACCTAATTCACCCTAATTCGCCCTAATTTAGGGTAGGCTCGAGCCACTCGGTGGGGACGTATATATGAGCTGATGTGATGACCTATCTATCTATCTTGTTCAGTATGATGAGTAGAGTCCCCTTTTAACGGGTTTGTTACACCTTTGTTTTTTTCAGGTATAAAAAATAAACGGAACGTAACATGCAACTGTGAATTTTCCTTATTTATATTTTACTAGCTTTTTCCCGCGGCTCCGCCCGCGTGGACATCGTTTTTATGACTGTTTAAGGGTGATTAGTAAATGATGTCGTTTCCCACCTACTCAACTATCTCTGTGCAAAAAATCACAACAATCGAGTATTTTTTTAGTTCCCTCAGGAACTGCATCAGATTTTGCTATTTTCCCGGGATAAAAAGGCGTTGAAGCGTGAAAAGGTAACAAACAAACAAACAAATAAACAAACAAACACATTTTCACATTTATAATATTAGTAAGGATATAGGGTCCCCACCGAGAGGCTCGAGCTTACCCTGAATTAGAGCGATCAGGCCTTAGACGACCACGCGGGCCCAGTGCGGGTTGGTCAACTTCACACAAAACCTTCGAGTTTCTTCGCAGATGTGTGCAGGTTTCCTCACGAAGTTTTCCATCACCGTAAGAGCTTCGGATAAACGTACATATGAGATCGAAATTTGAAAACACATTGGTACGTGACAGGAGTCGAACCACGACCTCCCGGATAGGAGGTAGCGGCCCTTGCCGTTACGCCACCGACGCTCTCAGGACTTCTAATTAGTTCTTGATAACAAAAGATATGCATGTACTCGTGATTACATACAAATTTCCCAAAGAAATTATATGTCAAATCAGAAAAAAAACTTGTTGGTCCTAGATAGATAAAAAGTTATCAATACGGTAAAAATTTATCAAAAACTAATTAAAAGTCACCCCATATAATGGTTTAGGTAACGTATATAAAATTGAATTAGTGCAATAAAACAATAGGATAATTACCACAATTCTCTGTGCATTTATTTAGTACATAAAAATTTATCTGTACACTTGTTTCATTTATTTTAATAAATATAAACATTAATTACTACATGTAATAGGTTTACATAATTATATGTACATAAGCTTAATCTGCGTGTTTTCATTAGAAGTTAACATATTTATATTTCGAAAATAAAAGATAACATTACTTAATTAAGCATTTTTTTTTTCAAATTCACAACTGGTAAGCCCTTGGCATTATTACACCTGATAGTAAGTGACGATGCCGAAGATGGAAGCGGCCTTGCCACGATTCCCTAGCGCAATGGGGAACTGGCACAAGCATTTTTGACTTAAGTCTTGAATTTATTCTCTGACAAACTTAGTTACATTTTCTGGAATTTTATTGTTGAATCTAATACACTGCCCCACAAAGGACTTTTAAACCTTACTCAGTCTCTAAAAGGTTATATCTCATCTTCACACCGGAACCCATCAATGTTGTTAACATTAATGTTTGGAAGCAAGACTTAGATAAGATGGTGGTAGCTAGCCAGGCTGGCTTAGAAAATGCCCGTCCACGAACCATTATGCCACGGAAGTGGTTTAAATAGCTAGAAAATAAATCAGTAATTTATATTTTAAAATTTAGTCCAAATTAAAATTAAATTATATTTTAATTTGGACAAAAGGTATAAGTAGAATAAGCATTCTTATACGAATAACGAATTTGTTTCGGCGGCAGCCGCATGTGGCGCGCCCACCTCCGACCCGTCCCGGTGCATTGCAGACATGACTAGAACTATAAAGGCGAGTGATAAGTCACTTCTCCTTAAGCCGTTCTCGCCACTTGAAGTAGTGTCTATATTTCAACTTTACATCGCGCCTAAAAACAGTACCGATATTTACGGGCTATCTGCTAACCTACTTAAACAGGTATGCCATCTCTTTGTTTTGTTCTATCAAAACTCTTCAACAATTGCCTTCGTGAAGGAACGTTTCCTGACACTCTAAAGAACGTTAAAATTTCACCGTTATATAAGGGTAAGGGCAAAAAATCCGATATGAAATCTTACCGCCCAATTTCTTTAGTGCCCTGCATTAGTAAGGTTTTTGAGGTGGGAATTAACAGGAGACTGCTGTACTTTTGGACAAACGATAATATCATGACAAATAGCCAATATGCTTACCGCCGCGGAAGGTCCACGACCGACCTGGTGCGAGAGATAGTTCGAAACGTTTTGCGCGCGCGTGAGGCAGGCCAGCACGTAGCTATGGTATGCTGTGACCTCTCACGCGCCTTTGATACCGCGGATCATGAACTTCTGGCCCAGAAGCTTGATCATTACGGCATCCGGGGTCCAGTACTCGCGCTGTTGCGATCGTTCATGTCGAACAGAGCGCAGGTGGTCGTCGGCGACATGGGACGCATTGAATCATCTCAGCTCTGTAACCTGATGGGAGTCCCACAAGGCTCCTGCCTTTCGAATACCCTATTTAGTATACTGTTGAACGATCTCCCTCAGGATATGGACGAGACTGGCGTATACATGTACGCCGACGACGTGACAGCGGTCGTCAGTGCTCCAACCTTAACCCAGCTAGAAATGACGCTAAACTCGACAGTCCAGCGGTTAGACCAATGGTTTAAATTTAACGGCTTATCACTGAACAGGCAAAAAACCTGCTTCATGCATTTTAGCCTTAACGGACACCGCCCTCATAGAATGAGCTTGTACGCAGGCGGCGCCCTCATAGATCAAGTTTCTGTCACAAAACTTCTGGGTTTCCAGATCGATAGCGCATTAGTGTGGGAGACCCACATCGATGAGGTGTGCGCGTTACTGGGTAGTTCTTGTTTTGCGCTGCGCCGCCTGGCGCGCACCGCGGCGGTCGCCACCGTGCGGTCTTGATATTTCGCAACCGTTCACTCGCGCCTGTCGTACGGTACCGAGCTGTGGGCCCGCGCCGCCGACTGGCGTCGCGCGTTTGTGATGCAGAAGCGGGCCGTGCGTGCTATGGCTGGAGTGCCGGACGATGTTTCAGCCCGCGAATATTTTGCTAAATTTAAAATACTACCGCTTCCGTGCTTATATCTTCTCCAGATAGCGATGTTCACCCGTGAAAATCTGCATACCTTCGAACGTAGGGGCGTTAGCAAATTTAATCTTCGGAGCAACAAAAAGAAGGACCACCTGGTAGTAGAAGCACATAGGCTTACCAAATCAGAGAGATCGGCGTACGTGATCGGCCCCGTCGTCTACAATCGTTTGCCGGAGTGCAGCGTCTACATCTGCCTTTAAGTATAAATTAAGAAAGTGGCTCCAGGAGCAATTATTTTATAATAATTATGAAGAATTCTTTAATAATTCTATTGAGAACGTACCTGGGAAAGAAGGGTACCTTTAATATACAATTGTAATTTTTATTATTATTACTACATATAAAGTTTTTGACGTATAACCAGTGTTATAAATAAATATTTCATTTCATTTCATTTCATCTAAAATTTTCCAACTCAAAATAAATTGCACAGCCACGCTGTACATACTTTCTCGTCTAGCCTTTACCATCTGGCATACAGAAATGAACATTAAAATATATGCTTACTCAATAGATTTACATATAAAAACATCATGTACGTTCGTAAAAATTTGCATTTATTTTCAAAAAATACATAAAAAAGGCATAATTTGAATAATAAGAAATGTAAATAAAATAGATATAACCTTTTCGAGACTGAATAAGGTTTAAAAGTCATTCATGGGGCAGTGTATAAGATTCTACAATAAAATTCCAGAAAATGTAACTAAGTTTGTCAGAGAATAAATTCAAGACTTATGTCAAAAATGCTTGTGCTCTAGAGGATATTATAAAATAATAGATTATGTAAATGACAAAGATATATATGTTGATTCAATAACAAATACCATTACCTAGGACTGTAATCTGAATCATGACATTATGTAATAGACAATAAGTTTCGTTTTGACTATTTAAAAGTGTGTGTAAAGACCCTATTTAAAATAAATTATTTTGATTTGATTTGATAGCAAAGAAAAGAGGTGTATCAGACTTAATGAAAAATTAACAAATATCCGGGTTTTTATGCGAGATGTGTCATTAAGACTTTTCTGAAATAAAGAAATTCAACGTTTACAAGTTTTAGTACGGTACAAAGTTGTATTTAAACGTGTAGAGTCATTATTGAAAAGCAATACTATGGTGGCAACCCTAATAATCAATATAGGAGTATTTGAAAAATTCCGGTCGAAATACTATTATAATATTTATAATATTGCATTCATCATCATCATCATCATATCAGCCTTAGGACGTCCACTGCTGGACATAGGCCTCCCTCAAGGATTTCCACGACGACCGGTTCTGTATTGCACGCATCCAGCAGCTACCCGCGACCTTCACTAGGTCATCGGTCCACCGAGTAGGAGGGCTGCCTACGCTACGTTTTCCGGTGCGCGGAATATTGCAACAAAACTTAAATTAACTGAAAAAATCCGTTTATATGTTGCCGCTATAACACTGGAGAGACGCACAGACACAAAGATATACACACATGCATAAATATATTTTCAGCCTTTATTAGTATAAGACAATCGATCCCCAAAAAAGTTCGATTTTTTTTTCCAACGTATTTCTAATTATGGCGTCATTACTGCTTCAACGCTCGAAAGTAAAATTTACCTCACATCCGAACGGTCCAGACGACAACACAATTGTAATAAAAATTAACTACCACCGGGTTTTAGATAAAGTAGAGCATATTTTAAGAAGGACTTCTACTTGTCAAACATAATAACTGTTTTTTCTACAACTTTTCCTAAATCGTATTTTGGACTTTTGGCCGTTTTGGCCGTATGGTTCCCGGCTAAGAATAGGACCATCCCATCTCTTCCAATGGGTGTCGTAAGAGGCGACTAAGGGACTTAAAACCGGAGGATACGCAGCAGCGTCTTTCTGTGCATTGCAACATACCTGTAATCAAACTGCGATCGCCAACCCGCCTGCCAAGCGTGGCGATTACAGCGAAACCCCCCTATGAAATCCACACTAAGAAAGCGGCCCCTAGTCCCCGGCGGCCCCGCTATTCCTGGCTCGGGTAGCAGTCATGGTAACGGCGGGGTAAGGGGTGCGAAGAATCCCCGGCAGATGCCAGGCTACCAAACCCAACGACCTTTGGCCCTAGCAACTTACAACACGCGTACACTGCGGACTGACGAGAAACTTACAGAACTCGAAGAAGTATTGAGCAGGTTACGGTGGGATATCGTAGGTTTGTGTGAAGTCCGAAGAGAGGGTGAGGACACCATGATCCTTAAATCCGGAAACCTGCTCTATTTCCGGGAGGGCGACCAACAGTCCCAGGGTGGTGTCGGGTTTCTCGTCCACAAGTCCATGATTAACAATGTGGTCCAAATCGTGAGCGTTTCGACAAGGGTAGCATACCTTATACTCAGAATCACCAAATGGTATTCGATGAAGGTCATACAGGTGTACGCGCTGACTACGGAACACTCCTATAAAGAGGTAGAGACTATGTATGAGGATATCTATACAGCCTTACATAGCACCATCAGGACCCATTATACCGTTGTTATGGGGGACTTTAACGCGAAACTGGGCAAAAGAAGCGATGGTGAGCTGAGAGTGTGGCAATTTGGTTATGGAATAAGAAATGCTAAATGTCAAAGTAATGTTAAATGTCCGTGTCGCACCCACCCCTCTAAAAGTTGGAGACTCTTCACTGGAAGTTGTTGACGAATATGTATACCTGGGACAAACAGTCCAGCTAGGCAGGTCCAACTTCAAGAAAGAGATCAATCGACGAATCCAACTCGGCTGGGCAGCGTTCGGGAAGCTTCGCAATATCTTCACGTCCCAAATACCGCAGTGTCTCAAGACTAAGGTCTTTGACCAGTGTGTGTTGCCAGTGATGACTTACGGAATTGAGACATGGTCGCTTACTATGGGCCTCATAAGAAGGCTCAAGGTCACCCAAAGGGCAATGGAGCGTGCTATGCTCGGAGTTTCTCTGCGTGATCGAATCAGAAATGAGGAGATCCGCAGGAGAACTAAAGTAACCGACATAGCTCACAGAATCGATAAACTGAAGTAGCAGTGGGCAGGGTACATAGCTCGTAGAACAGATTGCCGATGGGGCAGTAAAGTTCTCAAATGTGGTGACCGCGCACCGGAAAACGTAACGTAGGCAGGCCTCCCACGCGGTGGACCGACGACCTGGTGAAGATCGCGGGAAGCCGATGGATGCGGGCAGCGCAGGACCGGTCGTTGTGGAAATCCTTGGGGGAGGCCTTTGTCCAGCAGTGGACGATTTTTGGCTGATATGATGATACGGAGTTGGTTAATCAACTGAACAATTTGTTTAAAAAACAAAAATCCAAAATTTTCTTTGCTATTTCAGAAAAGTTTTAGAATTAAAATATTATGTCCTCATCAAAAATATTATATTCTATTACCTAACATCCTGTATCGGTAATACCTTTCTATGAGCGATAAAAAATACAGGGTGTGAAAAAAATTGGTATAGGTCCCATTAACTGGGGCTTCTACTGCACAACAACAACTTTTATTCTAGTCGTAGCAGTGTTGTTGAAATCGCAAAAAACCTCTTTATACAAATCGATCAGCTGATCGACCAATTTTGTGCATTTTTGTATTGAGTGTATACTTTTCTTTTGGGAATTTGACTATTGGTTCCTTGGGGAAAGTTGTTCAGTATGAAGAGTAGAAGCCCTAGTTAACGGGTCCTACAGCAATTTTGTTACAGCCTGTATATTAGAGCTTGTTATATGTGATTAGACCTTGATTCTCGTTTTATTTATTTTGGATACGTGCTTACAGACTAGAGGAAGTCTCAGGCTGAGGCAGGATGCATCTGTACTTTTAGCCCGAGCCTGACCTCACCTTGCCACGCATACACTGCTCAACGTTGCGTAGAGATACTTTAAAAATTTTCATGCATAGCATGGTTCCTTAAAAAAAACTATTAAAACCTAGCTTTTGCCTGCGACTTCGCCCGCGTGGACATCGTTTTTATGACTGTCTAAGAGGGTGCGCGGTGCGCGAGCCGCAAGCGGCTCGCGAGCGTAGACATGCATTTTTTCCAGATCCCTCGTGTAAGTACTATGTCAGGATATTCTTATTAGTAAATCATGTCATTTCCCACCCCCTCAACCATCTCTGTGCAAAAAATCACACAATCCATTTTTCTGTTGCGATGTTAAAGAAATTAACAAAAAAAAAGTATATTTTTAGTTCCCTCAGGAACTGCATCGGGCTATGCTATTTTCACGGGATAAAAAGTAGCCTATGTCCTTCCTCGTGACACAGGCTACCTGCGTGCCAAATTTCATTAAGATTGATCAAGGCGTTGAAGCGTGAAAAGGTAACAAACAAACTAACACATTTTCACATTTATAATATTTGTAAGGATTACGTAGGACATGTGCAGTTCAGGATATAAAAAGTTTCAAGATGAGCAAGTGCTATATTTACGAGTACCTTCTCAGTTCTTATAAACATGGGTTCCACTAATTTCATGCAATCTGTGCTATTCTTCTGTGACAATATAAAAACACAATTTTGATTTTCTACGCGTCTATACAAAAATCATTTAAAACTAAATTAATTTATAAAAAAACTGGCCAAGTGCGAGTCAGAACCGCACACATAGGGTTCCGTATCATCATACTAGATGGCGCTAGTACCAAGGATTCCGTACCATTATACTGGATGGTGCTAGTTTCTTCACCTTAAAAAAACATTTTGTTTTGTATAGAGACCCCCTTTTTTATTCACTTTTTTTGATTTTCAGTATTTTTGTTAAAGCGGTAACAGAAATACATAATCTGTGAAAATTTCAACTGTCTTGCTATCACGGTTTATGAAATACAACCTGGTGACAGACGGACAGACACGCAGACAGACAGACGGACGGACAGCGAAGTCTTAGTAATAGGGTCACGTTTTTATCCTTTGGGTACGGAACCCTAAAAACTGAAAGGGTACCTAAATAAAAAATATATATAAATATATAATTTGCTCATATCGAAAGTTTCTACCCTACACATGTCCTAAATATTTTGTACAGTTCTTAAAAAAATCATATTTTGTATGAGGAGTCTAAAAATATGCCTAGACAAAGTTGATGTGTGTATGTCTTGCTCGACCTGCTCTCAGCCGTTGCCATTATTCGAAACCGGTATCGTACAAAGATAATTTTTTCTTCCTTCTTTACCAGTTAGGAAAGGTCGGTTACGTACACAGCCGAAGGGGCAAAGATTACCAAATAGTTACGAAGGGGACCGAATCGCACTCGGCGCGAGCCGTGCGTGGCGAGGCTGCTCACCCCTAGGCATAGTACTAATATACCTATACAGGATGTAACATAAAGGTGTGGTGATACTTTAAGGTGGGCTTCTACTCATCAAACTGAACCACTTTTGTTCTGCAACTTTACTGAAATCGCGAAATTTTTATTGGACTTTTCGTACAAATCGGTCAGCTGATTAAACGGTTTTGCATGAAAAATGCAATAAAAATTTCGCGATTTCAGTAAAGTTGCAGAACAAAAGTTTCTCAGTTTGATGAGTACAAGCCCACCTTAAAGTATCACCACACCTTTATGTTACACCCGTATATACTTTGCCGAGGCTGCCTCTAGTCTGTACGCACCTTAAGGCGAGGCATTAATTGAACAGTTGTCTATGTCTTTTTTCTTTACGTGTAAAGAGTAAAGAAAATAACTACACTTTTGCACTTTTTCAATGTTTTTTCGTTTAAAAGTCCGGAAAAAGTAAACTAAATTAAATTTGAACAAACATAGACTACGTAGTTTGAAAAGAAGAGAATTATGATATAAATTTCAAATTTAAAAGACATATTTTTTCCTACAAATATTTCCAGGCTTTGCTTCAATTTATGTTTGGGGGTTAGGTTATCGGTCCACATAGGTAATTATTTGACCAAAAATAAAACAAATTTTTTGAAGTCGCATAAATATGTACCAATAGAGAAGTGTGACGTACACCAATAATAATTTACGGGCGGAGTGATATAATATAATAGGAGAGCGGCAATATTGAGATGGCTTACCCTACTCGGTTACGGACAGGAAGGCAGGAATGGATAATAATTAGGTAGTCTGCAGATATAGGTTATTTAAACGCTTCCGTGGCGTAATGGTTTAGTCCACAAGCTTCACATCAGGAGGTCGCGGGTTCGATTCCTGGCGGAGTCTAACTTTGTAAGACTTAGTTTGGTTGGTGGAAGGGTAATTTCTAAGCCCACCTGGCTAGCTACCACCATCTTATCTAAGTCTTGCCGCCAAACATCGATGTGAGGTGTCCGGCTTGAAGATACGATAGAATCTGTAACGATAGCTATTTCACCATTGCGTTGGGGAATCTTGGTAATCCCGCTACCATCTTTCGACATCATCGTCAATTACCATCAGGTAAGATCATGTCAAGGGCTTATCAATTGTGGATTAAAAAAAATTGCCTCGACAACCAATTTCTTTAATGTAAAGAATAATTATAAGATCAATTAACTGACTCAGGATAGCAAGAAAATTTTATTGCTTTTTAATAAAAAAAAACATCTTATTTATCAAATAAAATGAGATATTTTTTTCTAGAAATTTAATCATAAGATGTTATTAAGTTAACCGCTTAGGTTTCGAAGAATCGTGAAAATCCTTAGAAAAGATATGAAAAACACAATGTGATAATTGATAAATACTTCAGTTAATTAAGGATTAATACTGGATTATCAACATTGAAGGGCGGAGTCTATCTTTAATGAAATATTATTATTATTATTAAAAGCTTTTGGTAAGGAAAAAAATTATAATTAATTTCGATATTTCGGCACCGAATTTAAGCTCGACTCTATTTTTTAACACTTTCGGCGCTAACTCACTCATCATATCAAGCTCATATACGTCCCCACCGAGGGGCTCGAGCCTACCCTGAAATAGGGCGAATCAATTATTTTATGTCACTGACATGACTTTATATGTTACATCCACACATTCGGCCAGTGAGTTAGATTACCTTTACAACAATACATTAAGGTTTAGTAAGAAACACAATAATCTTTATAACATAAGCACATACTTGTATTACTTAGATTTCTATGTTAAGAAGAATAATGACCTTGGCCTTGCATTTTATGATTAACGAATGTCACGACCTTGACCTTGCATATTTTAGAAATATTCTGGGAGTAAGTCGATTTACCAGCGACTTCCCGCGACCCTCACCAGGTCGTCGGTCCACCTAGTGGGAGGTCTGCCTACGCTACTTCTTCCGGTGCTCGGTCGCCACTCGAGAACTGTACTGCCCCAAGCTGAGGGCAGCCTAGGACCGGTCGTCGTAGAAATCCTTGGGGGATGCCTTTGTCCAGCAATGGACGTCTTTCGGCTGATATGAGAATGATGAAGTTGAATTTAAAAACAGCTGCCTCCAACCCCCCCCCTCCCCCCCTCCCATCTTACAGTGAAGGATGTGACTTGTTTGCGTATTGGTTTTTTTATCATCATCATTACAGCTTATATACGTCCCCACCGAGGGGCTCGAGCCTACCCTAAATTAGGGCGATCGGGCCTTAGTCGATCACACGGGCCCAGTGCGGGTTGGTCGACTTCACACACATTTTTTTTATACTTACACTAAAATTAATTAATAAGACAGACAGGAAAGTGTAAAGAATCCGTATAGTCTTTCAATGGAGACGTCTAGTCAGAGCAATCGGGCGGAGGGCGGGGGGCGGGGGGCAAGGCGCGAGAAGAGATCAAGCCCCAATTGCCATATTCACCGTTTGGGACAATTCATTAGAAGCGCCTGCACAGCCCCAGCTCCCAGCTTCAGAGGGGACTCGTGTTGAACTCAAGGCGGCCTCTTTGCAGAGTATTTGTCGCAAGCCTTCAAAGCTGCAGTTAATTCAGCAAACGAACTTTACTTTGTCGGCTTTGAATTAAAAATCAAAGGTCTTGGACCACTGTATGGATTTTTTTAACATCCTTGACATCATCTCATCTGATGGTAAATGACGATGATACCGAAGATGGAAGCGGGCTTACCAAGATTACCCAACGCCATGCGGAAATGTGGATCTTATCTTCAAGCCGGAACACATCGATGTTTTTAGCATTGATACTTGGCTGCAAGACTTAGATAAGATGATGGAAATGAATGCCATTCGACCAACGAAACCGAATCATACAAAGTTAAACTCCCCGCGGGAATCGAACCCGCGACCTCCTAATGTGAAGCTTATGTACTTAACCGTTACGCCACGGAGACGGTTTTTTATACTGTACAAATCGTTAACTGGCTTTCGTGTTCGAGGTAGGGGGCATAAGGCCTTATATTTTGATATATAAAGTTGAAAAGTTTGAAATAAAGTACCTACCTGTGTATAAGTCGTTCAAGTCGAAAACATAACAAAGAGCACAGTAAAAGAAAATAATAGTAGGTTGTCTTCACACAATGGTACATCGCACGGTTTGTATGTGTGCGCGCCAGTAGGTACGCACCATACGCACGCACACTACAAAAATAGGAATGACATACAACGCGACCAAGCTAAGTTTGCACCTCGCGTCGATTACGTCACACTGACGCTTAAGGTACAGTCCGCAAAAAAGGATGTGCTATGACTTTAAAAAAGTAAACAAGTGTTTGTTAGATTTTACTTTGCATTTATTGATTTATTTTTACATTTATTTATTTTACTTTGCATTCCAGCAAGGTTCAAACTTAGCTTCGTGGAGTTGTAAGACCATAGACCATTCATATTTACTGTAATGTGCGTGCATATGGTGCGTGCCTACTGGGGCGGGCACACATACAAACCGTGCGATGTACCATTGTATGAAGACAACCTACTATTCTTTCCTTTTGCTATGTGAAGAGTTTACATTGCCTCTGATTGATAAAGTTAAGAGTGTCATTAACTGGATCATAAATTGCTTAGTAATGAGATTGCTTAGGATAAGTTGGAATGTTCTTGGAAGGCAGATTCACATTTATTCACATCTATTCAGTGAATAGACACTATTTGAGCTTGCGTGTTACATCCTCGGCTGAATCGGCACTTACCATCAGGTGAGGTGCAGCCAAACGCACTTAAATTTTTAATAGAAAAATAAATAAACAGTTTTCTCGTCAGATATTGCTATCTTGTTTCGAATCCAATTTAAATAAAATAAGTCTCTTTATTGTTGTTTTTGAAAAGGCATTAAAAAAATATGTTTCAAACACAAAAATGCTTGACTTTTAATAAAATAAAAATGTAAATGAAATAAAAACATTACGGATGATTTTAGGCGTAATATGTCACCGATGGTATTTATGAAACTTAAGGAATTTTCCCAGGAAAACTGGAATTTCATCAGAAAAATTGTCTCTTATGGCTATTAGTCATCATATCAGCTCGTATATGTCCCCACCAAGGGGCTCGAGCCTACCCTGAATCAGGGCGATCAGTAACTGTCAATAATTAATTACATTATCTGCCGAGATTGGAGTATTCCTGGAAGGCAGATTCTATAGGTTTGTAGTCGGTTATTGAAATTCTAATCAAATTAAAATAAATTAAGTTTTGTTATTTAACTTTATTGTTTTCTTCACAATTGGTAAACCCTTGGGATCATCTCACCTGATGGTAAGTGACAATGATGCTGAAGATGGAAACGGGCTTCCCAAAATTCCCCAACGCAATGAAGAACTAGTTATTTTATCTTCAAGCCGGAACACATCAACGTTGTTAGGATTGATGTTTGATGCCTGCAAGACATAAGACTAGATTTTGCCAGCGGCTTCGCTTGCGTGAACATAGTTTCTATGACTGTCTCCGAGGTTGCGCAATGCGCGAGCTCGCGAGCGTGGCAAAAAGTAGCCTATATGTTAATGTATATCCTTATCTGTCTATCTACCAAATTTCAGCTAGATACGTTCAGTGGTTTTTTCGTGAAAAAGTAACAAACATCTATACATACAAACTTTCGCGTTTATAATATTAGTAGGATGGTGGTAGCTAATATAAATGTAAGTAAGAAAATGCTCTTCCACCAACCAAACCGAGTCTTAGTTAGACTCCGCCGAGAATCGAACCCGCGACCACCTAATGTGAAGCTAATGGACTTAATGGAAGTTCTTTAAAGTCACGCACGCTACGGAGGCAATCGAATCATATGAAAAGGTATTCAAGAGCAAAAAAATGTTTTAAGTACTAAAAGGCTTGAATTTAAAACATTTTAGATGTTTTTTTAGTCGCAATAAATAGTTTCTTTTCCCCAGGAAACTTAAATGTGATCAGAAACGCTTAACACGTTTAAAAAACGAATTCCATCCCAACAACTTAGTACAATTTAGCATTATTATTTTAATTAAATTTTTAAAAAAGTACTACAGCGATTTTGATGAAATTTATATGAGAACAACTTACCAGCATTTATCGAGTAAAAAAATCATGGAAATCGGTCTACAATCTGCGAAGATATTGCGTAACAAACATACGAAAAAATCTGTTGAATTTATAACTTAATTCTTTCTGAAAAGAAAAGAAAAATAAATGTCTTCCTATCAGTAACTGTCAATAACTAATCACATTATTTTAAAATTGTGTATGAAAACATGATTTTTTAAACGTTCTTTAGAGAAAAATTTATGATTATCTTTCATTAATAAAATCTACAAATCTATAAAGCGTCAGTGGCTCAACCGGTAACGACTCGGTCCTTCTAACCAGAGATACCGGGTTCAAATCTGGAGAGGAGAGATGAAAATAAATTATAAACTCTTGATCACTAAATTGCCCTCCTACTTAAACTTCGGAAAACCTTACTCGTTTTGTTTTCCATCAAGTCTTCGATTTTTAATTCACCAAAATCACAAAATGAGTACGCTGCAAAACTATGACGTCACGCCTAGGTTTTTCAAACATTTTTAGAACAAAATGTTGTTTTTGACAGATGATAAAAAGTAACTCAAATGACTAGCATTCGTCATCCATATTGATAGGTAAACAAAAAAAAACTTTTAAGAACGCAAAACTATTAAAAGTCAGGATCGTGGTCGATCATAAATATTTTAGGGCTTATTATTATGTGAAGATAATAATGATAAACACTTTTGATTATAAACTCAACTAAAACCTAACACTAAATTATTTATTTAATTTATCAACCAACTCACAACATTTCAAAATCCATCAAATCTCAGAGCACTTTGAACCAGCGAACAGGTACGTTAATATGACAAACTGAAAATTCCGATCTTAGTGGAAGAGGGATCTTCGCAAAGTTTCCACAGGATTCCCAGGCAATTTAATTAGCTAATTTGTATGAAAACAATTCTAAATTAGCTTAAGCCTAATCTGATTAAAAACTTTTCCATTAAAGGCTGGAGACTTCGCCCTTTGTGACATAAAATTTCAGGTAAATTTCCTTTTCAAATTGTGTACGAAAATCTTTACTTCAAGTTTAATTCAAATCATTTTCTTTACTAGCCTTGCTAATTATCTCAAAAAATTCTCAGTAAAACATAAATATAAACGATTTATCAACTAGAATACCTCCTGTAATGCGAAAATCCCAGTTTAAATTTATGGTTTTCCTCAAACTCGGTTGAACTAGGATTTACAAAGGATTACCAGTCGATAACAGCTTTCAAGAAAGCCTTTTACGTGTTCGCAGTTCTAGAGCATTTTATATTACAGTTAATAGGAAAGTTTCAATCAATTAATATCACAGTTTTCGTATTTAAAAATAGTAGAACATTAGGCTAAGCGCGCACTACGAAACTTTTTCGTTACGATATTTAAACTGCGAAATAAATTATAAATATCTCTTCTGATTATCTTAAACTATTTATTTTCGCAGTGCACGGATTGTAGTGTATTTGTGTGTTTCACAGACTTTGGTAACGAATATATTTCGTAGTGCGCGCTTAGCCTTACAACTTGTCAATAAGAGTTCCTTGCTACCTATTTACACTTCACTACACGAATTAACTAGAAGCAGTATGTCCTTGCCGCGTCCGCGGTTTGTCCTTTGTCTTGCTGTCACCCAAAGTAGTATTGGGCATTCGAGTATCGATACAGACTGCGGTTGGGGTCAGTATCTGTGACCTGTACTCGCGGGAGTGTTTTGACCGCAAGTCCGCGTCCCAAAGTACCATGCGGCATTGTTCTCAAAGGCATCTCTATTGGGTATTCAGCGACTTGCCCGTACATATTAGTGCTGACGTGCGGGTACGTGTTAGGCACGGGTCGCCCGACGTACCTATTGATTTTGGGACTGATAGAGACGTTTGTGAACTGCATTTCTGGCTTGACGCCGCAGTCGACGGTATCGACGGGGCCGGAGAGGCTAGTGATGTTGATGTCATTGTCAACTTCAGATATGCTGTCGTTGAAGCCGTTGGGCAGCTCGGTGGTGGCGGAGACGTCGGGACCCTTGGGCTGGGCGACGCTCTGCTTGTGCATCACGCACCTGATGATGCCAACGAGGATGCACAGCAGAAAAGCGACAGCAACTCCGGAGATGATGTAAACGTACATCATATCGAATTCATCTGATAACAAAAACAAAAAGGATATGAGCAATCTTAATCTCATCTTAATCTTAATTTCAATCTTTCAACTTCGGCATCATCGTCACTTACCATCAGGTGAGATGATGCCAAGTGCTTACTAATTGTTGATAAAAAAACGGGCCAAGTGCGAGTCGGACTCGCGTAAAGTAGGGTTCCGTAGTCTTTTCAAAAATAAATGTATATTAAAAAAAAACTAAATTATATTTGCAGTTAGTAATAGAACATTTTGTATGGAAAATCTATGATTTTTTTTCAAATCCAACCTTAAGTTTGTCGACTATTACTCCTAAAACTAAGAAACTCTAGTGATAGTTTATCTTTTAAATTTGTTATATGTCCTACTATTTAATTTTTTTTCAGATTTCCTTAAACAGCGGTTTCACTGGTGGGGAGGACGGACACTTGACTCTAACAAAAATTAGCAATTTAGAGCTTAATATTTCAGAAACTGCTCCCTGAATCGAAGAACGGTTTCAGCAAACCCACAGTACTTCTGAAAAACCTATACCTTTGACTGACTCGTTGGCTCAGTGGTTACTGCTCTTGACTGCTGATCCGAGGGTTGTGGGTTCGATCCCCACCCAGGGCAAACATTTGTGTGATGAGCAGATTTGTTTGCTCTGTGTCTGGGTGTTAATATATCTATATATGTATGTATTTAAACGTATATAAGTATGTATATCAGTCTCTGGTTCCCATAACACAGGGAATCCTACTTTGGGGCCAGATGACGATGTGTGATTTGTCCCAGAATATTTATTTATTTATTTATTCAACGATACCCCACATGATAGGGTACGTCAACTAAAAAAAATCACCTCTTTACATGTAGGGGAGGTACGCCAAAACTTGTTTTTTTCGAGATTACATTGTACCACTTTGTCAGCGTGATTAATATATATATACCCATGCCAAATTACATCTTTATAGTACTAATAGTAATAACTAATAGAGCTAAGCCGCGGACAGACGTACGTACAGACAGACATGGCGAAACTATAAAGGCGCTTTGCATACGACGGGGCGGAGCAGTCTTTTTGACCGCTAAAACAATAAAGACCGCGTCTGACCGTCGATGCCCGCGGCTGCCCTCGCCGCGTACATAAAGCACACGAGGGACAGAAGTGGTCAGTTCAGTACGTTCGTTCTAGTGAAGCGTGGCGCAGACTGTGCTAGCCGCCCCGCGCCGCCGTCTGCGTTACTGCATGCAAACTGGTTTGTGTAATCTATGGCGGGCAGCCACGGACATGCCGCGCCGCGAGTGCCCGGCGGGCACCTGCGGCGCGGTCTTTTTGTCCGCCATGTGCGTTGGTAGTATAGGATTCCCATTGTGCTATCGTTGGCGGCAAAATTGACCGGTCCGCCCTGCCCCGTCGTGTGCAAAGCGCCTAAGGGTTTCTTGTTGAATTCATAACTCCAAAAAATGTATAAGCTCCTGAAAGTAATGTAGAGAATATGATAATCGCAAGATCGTTGCTTGATTAAACTAAGCTTTTTATTGAATTTATAAACATGAATGGTGGAATATATGTCGCAGGCATACTGTATACGTACATACATACATACGGTTAGGGCAAATTTCAGGCAAATTTTATAATGGCGAGGGCGGGGAGCCTAGATTCGCGAGGCTCTTTTAATTCAATCAAACTTGACCGAACCTAAATCGCTAGCTTCGCGAGCTCATTTACAATTTGCCGTACGGCATTTTGGCAATTTACCTGACTCGGCATTGACCATTTATATACGTACGATTTATTACAAATTGCCTGGCACAGCATTTTACAATCTGCGTACAGAATTTTACATTTTGCCTGTCTTTTTTGTAATTGGGTACGCTATATCATAAACCTGGTAGTTTAGAGTATCTGGTAGATATATGAGAGGGAATGACCGTTTACATACGGACGAATTATTACAAATAAAATGACTAATCATACAATTTGCCTGCCACCTATACATATAATAATTAAACATACATATAAAAAATGTAACGGGACCGTGTCTGTTTCATGTACAGACACGGTTCCGTTACAATTTTTTTATATTTTTTGGAAAATAATAACTGTGGTGGACATTACTAAAGATATAGAAGCCAAAACAACAACTTTTGGAATTTTTGTCTGTCTGTCTGTCTATCTGTCTGTATGTCTGTCTTTATATTTGCGCATCACGCAAAAACTACCTAGTCGATTTTAATGAAATTTGTATGGTGGTTCCTTATAGCCCGGGCTTTACATAGGATATCCCGGAAAATTCAAGAGTTCCCGTAGGAAAATTCAAAACCTCCACGCGGACGAAGTCGCGGGCACAGCTAGTATTAAATAAAACATACACCAGGTAACTTTATTTTCACCAACAAATTTTATCGAACACTTAACTGGCTGAAAGTTTGATTTATTGCGTATACGTGACTACAAATAATTTGCGTGGCCATTTTGAATAAGAGCCCAATTTCGCACTCCACTGGGTTGATTATAGAGCTGGAGGGTTGGCTCATACAATTTATGCATATGTATTTACTTACGCACACTGTTTCCGTACACGATAAGATTCATACGACAACTAATGTATTCTAAACCACTATGTAAATTATAGGGTAGTCGATAGGCGAACATTAATTACTTACGTTAAGATTAAGGGTCAATTCACATACGGGGCGAAGCGATGTGCGGCATAGCGTCATATCCGCTTGACTGTCAAATTCCGGGACGAAACAAATTCCCTATCTGTCGACCTACCGGGAGCCGGAAAAATTACGGCAGGTCAAATTAGCGCGTTTTGGTTGTCGTACTTTAAGGTCGCGAGTGTGTCATTTGTTTTCTTTGTTATTTTGTTGTTAGTTAGGTTTTACTTAGTTTCTATTGTTTTACAAACATTCTTAGGAATAAATTACAGTAACAAAAAGTTCACTTATAGTTATGTTTTTATTTTTAACCAAGAAAAATATTTAATTTAGGTACGCCATACTAAATATCAATATTATCAATTATCATAATATTAAAGTAAAAACAATGAAAAGACACAAGTAAAACACCCTAATTAGAATAATATTTTAAATAACATAAAAATTTTATTTAGATTCACAGAAAATCCATAAAATGCTCCCAGAACCCTGGCTGTCGCATTTCCGGCTCCCGGTTGCGACAGAAAAAGGGGTGAGGGCTAATTACAGCTTGACAGTTAAGAGGATATTCGAAGCGCACAAAAAATTATGCATAGACCCTGTAAAAGTCATTGGATGACATTTATAGTCCGTTTTCTATTGGGAAACAGTATGACATTTTGGGGTACAGCAATGCCATTTGGTACGAATGTTATATACGTCTACCTAAGCCCAAAACGCCCAGTAGACAGTTTGAACTCCACGACAGGTGGGGGGTCAAAGTATAGACCTCCCGGCGCTCAGAAAAAAACTTCTTGCTGATTAGTTTGGACCTTTCAGTCAAGTTTGCTGTCGTTATCAGGTAACTAGATGATGCGCAATTCATTCGCCAAACCAGTTTTTTAGAATTCCCTAGCAAAACATGACACAATCCTTAAAATATTAAAATTTTAGAAGTAACAAAAAGCAAAAAAACCCTTATATTTTCATAATTTTCGTTTTAAACTTGGTTCATAAAAAATACTCTCCAAAAAACTCATTTGATGCAGTTTCTAAAAACATAAACAGTAAAAATAAATTTGACTATTTTCAATGTAAAATAAATTATTAAAAGTACTGCGACGTCCGTCAGCGCAGCGTAGGGGATGGCTAAAAGCTCATAGAAGGTCCATAGAAGTTTCAATTAATATTTTACTAGCTGCGCCCCGCGGTATTACTTGTAGATACGAAGTAGCCTATATGTGTTAATCTAGGGTGTCTGCTACCTCCATACCAAATTTTATTAAAATTGGTCCAGCTACTTGAGCGTGAAGAAGTAACAAACACACGCACTCACAAATTTGACCTTTATTATATTAGTTTGATTTTTAATCATCTTCAATTTAGAAAGAAAGTCAGGTAACATTATTAAAATAGAGACAATATAGAACGTTTGTTAACGTTTTGTTTACAACCGCCTCCACAATTACATAACTCAGTATACATTTGAGCTGGCGTTTAAAACAATTGCAACTGGAACTGCAAGATTTCACGCACCGACATCTTATTAATTCTAGGCATGCTTGAGCAGCCATATGTCTTTGGGTCCAAAGTGGCACCCGTGCCTCTTCTTC
Source organism: Coleophora flavipennella (assembly GCA_947284805.1). Lineage (NCBI taxonomy): Eukaryota > Metazoa > Arthropoda > Insecta > Lepidoptera > Coleophoridae > Coleophora > Coleophora flavipennella. The sequence continues at coordinate 6,809,339 of OX369306.1, read as the reverse complement.
TTTCTACAAAACCCATTCAGATGGACAAGGAATATTTTGCGTTTTCTTAAGGCATTGCCTCCAAATATAAACAGCCTGTAAAACTGCCCTTAAGGAATGATGTATTCAAGAAAGACGCAGATTAGTTTTGCTGTCCTCTGTAGACGCTTCTTAGTATCGGCAACTAAACAGGCAGATCTTTAAGTCCCTGACTCGCGATTTGCGCCAGTATAATACAAATTGTATTAAAGAGGCGATTGAGAACAACAAAGGCTTAAAAGTGTTAGAGGGAGATCTGTCTGTTGGAAAAAGCCAACTGACCGAGCTGAAGACTGAGGATGGCAGGATCAATTCGTCTAAGACTGAGTTGCTGAAAGAAGTAGAGAAGTTCTACGGACAATTTTACACGACCACACACCACACTACTGCCTGTCGGCGATCTGGCTAAAGACCCTCAGAGCCAGACTAACCTGACACTTTACTGAAGATATCCTGGACGAGAGCCTATATGAGATCAGAATGGCTCTCAAACAGGTCAAGAACAATAAAGCACCGGGTGATGATGGAATTACGCCTGAACTGCTGAAAGCAGGCGGATCACCGGATCTAAAAGCTCTTCAGAAGTAATTTTATTCCGTTATACACGAGGGCCAATAGTCTAAGGCATGGCACAGAATTGTGGTCGCACTTTTCTTCAAAAAGGACGACAATACCCTGCTGAAGAACTACAGTGGGTCAAGCTGTTTTTGAGAGTTATTACAAATCGTCTCGCACGCAGGTTTGACGACTTCCAGCCTCCAGAACAAGCCGGTTTTCGAAGAGGCTTTAGTTCCATAGACCACATACATACGCTGCGGAAGATTATAAAGAAGACTGATGAGTACAATCAGCCACTATGCAACTTGGGCTCTATTAAAGTCTCTCCAGATTTGTCAAATTTACTATTAGTATATCGAGATACTGAAGTGTTTGTATAATCGCATGTCGTTTCGCCTCCAGAACCAAAACGAAACCTATTGGGCTGCAGCGACGGGTAAGACAAGGAGACTACATATCTCCGAAACTTTTCACCGCCGCCCTGGAAATATTTTTAAGCTTTTGGACTAGAGTGGCCTCAACATCAATATCAATGGCGAGTGCATCACTTACCTTTAATTCGCTGACGATATCTATAAGATACGATATGGAGTCTATGGACGACTTAAGAAAAATGCTCGATGGCCTCAATAGAGCCTCTCAACAAGTAGGTCTTAGAATTCACATGGAAAAGACGAAAATTATGACAAACGTCCGTGTCGCACCTACTTGTACTCCTGTGAAGGTTGGAAGCTCAACACTCGAAATTTTTGCCGACAATGTGTACCTGGGACAAACAGTCCAGTTAGGTAGGTCCAACTTCAATAAAGAGATCAATAGTCGATTCCAGCACGGCTGGGAAGCGATGGGGAAGCTACGTAATATCTTCACGTCCCAAATACCACAGTGTCTTAAGACCAAGGTCTTCGACCAGGTGTGTTGCCAGTGATGACACACAGAACTGAGACATGGTCGCTTACTATGGGTTTCATAAGAAGACTCAAGGTCACCCAAAGGGCAACGGAGCGTGCTATGCTCGAAGATTCTCTGTGTTACTGCGAATGGCGTAGGCCATTTGTTCCACCGAGCGAAGCTCGCCCGCGCGCTTCTCGTGCGCCGCCCGAAAAATCAAGTAGATATGTGCAATAATTATTTTATTTTACATTGAAAATAGTTAGATATATTTTTATTGTTAATGTTTTTATAATCTGCATTAAATGGGATAAATGAAAAATATTTTTTATAAGCCAAATTCAGTACAAAATATAAAACTATACGGGTTTGTTTGCATTGTGTCACTACAAAAAGTAGATTTTTTTAAGTTTTGCATCATATTTTGCTACGGAATGGTAACTGGTATGGGTAAATAAATTGCGCATCATCTAGTTACCTGATAACGACACCAAACTTGACTGAAAGATCCAAACTAATCCGCCGGAATATTTTTTCTGAGCACCGGGAGCTTTGTCCCCCAACTGTCGCGGAGTTCAAACTGACTACCGGGCGTTTTGGGCTCAGGTGGACGTGTATAATACCCGTACCAAATGACATTGCTGTACTCTAATATTCTATACCTCTCTATACAAGCATTCCCAATAGAAAACGGACTATTAGTTGAGGGCACCGCTTTGATCATGTTTTGATCCGCCAATTGAATTGTGTTTTTTTTAGATATTCGATCTCCTTCAAACCACAATAAATACGAGTGTGGTTTGGACCACACGACTGAAGTAAAACTTCTTTAGCTCCATCTATATGTATGAAAGTAAATATTTAGTCTTCAGAAAATAATCAAATCTTTTTTGTGATATGGAGGTATAGACAGTTTATGAAAAGAGTTTTATTATCCTCTGAAAATGATTAAATCTTTTTCATCTTATACATTTGTTTTGATTGTTTTTACAACCGATATTATTGCTTCCGTTCGCCTTGCCCGACGACAATTTCCGTAACGCTATCGTCACCCATTCACTAGGTCAAGCGTGCGCAAAAAAGTTTTACTTCAATAAATATAATATGCAATGCCTCTCAACGCTGTGCGCCGCTTCGCTCCAAGCTACCACCTACCTTATGTACAAAAAATAAATAAGTGAGTAAGTACCTGTAAGTAGGCTTTGAATATAGTTTATAAACTACTCATTACAGTTTGGGCGACGACCGCATTTAAGAGCGGGTGTAAAGGTAGAAAATAAATCCGATTTCACGCACAGCGAGACAGCGCCACTGTTGCCCGCTTAAAGACTGTGTGGGCATGATATTGCAAAGTAATTTAATTAAGGTATCTACTAAGTGTTATATTTTGTTGTTTAGTAATTTGAAAAATGAATTAAAAATACCTCTATTTACCTATGCACGTAGCCTTAAAGAAGTGAATAAGAACAAGAAAATAAGCAACTCATAACCTATACAGGGTGGAACACAATTGGTGTAGGTCCCGATAAGTGGGGCTTTACTCATCATAATAGACAACTTTTGTTCTACAAGCTGAAATCGTTATAAAAATTTTGAACTCTTCATACAAAACGATCAGCTGATTGACCAATTTTGTAGATATGGAGCGTCAAATTTTTTTTTTTGCGTTTTGACTATGGGTTCCTTGGGGAAAGTTGTTCAGTATGATGAGTAGAAGCCCCAGTTAACAAGTCCTACACCAATTTTTTTACACCATGTATAAATGGTCAATTCGCAAGAAAAGGCTTTTAAATTTTCATTCAAAACGATAAACAGATTAGGTACCTTATATAATGAAAGTGAAGCATTAATTTTTATCACACTTTTATTAGCTTCACCTGTATGTTTGTGTATTTGTATGTAACCGACTCCTTTGGACTCGATTTTGACCCACTTTAAACGGACAGATCTTTGTAGACTTATTAAGAATCAGCGACAATATAATAATTTCATAAGTTTGAACTAAAAAATAAAAAATAAATAGAGTAAAAAAAATAAAAAACATGCTTTTAAAGTACATCAGACTAAAAAGTAGAAGATAATAATTAACAAAAAGTACTAGTATTATTGTGAAAAAGTGTGGGTTGCTCGATAGACGAAAAATATGGAACAGAGCGCCCCACGCTTTTTCACGATAATACTAGTTAATTTTATTTTTTGTTAATTATTATTTTCTACTTTTTAGTCTGATGTACTTAAAAAGCGTGTTTTGGTATTTTTTGAAAATTATTATTTTCAACTTTTTAGTCTAATGTACTATAAAAGCGTGTTTTTTAGTTATTTAAACTCTATTTATTACATTTTGGTGTTCACTGTTTTAATGTATCATGTATTTACGATATATTTAATCTGGTACAATACTGTGACGAAGCCATACTTTTTAGTTTGTTTTCAATCTTTTTCTGATATCATGTTCTTTTAATTAGTTCTTGTAATTATTATAAGTATTTTCAAATTTTGACTATTTCATCATCCTTCCAATTTTTACAATCACCCTGTGAATGTACCTTTTTATTTTTTTGCGTTTTTGAATGTGAACTACATGTGACCTGTGAATTTACCTTTTTATTTTTTTGCATTTTTTATTACGAACTACATGTGACCTGTGAATGTACCTTTTTTATTTTTTTTCATTTTTTATAAATAACTACATATTGTGATTGTAAGTGGATCAATTAAATAAAAGAGTTGGTGGTATCATATTTTTTGTACATTTTCTACTTTTTACCTCCAAGACTTTCTAATATTCTTGTTCGACGCGGTAAGGAGGGAGCGTTAAGGCTGCAGTACAACGTACTTAATATTTTGTGATAGCTTAAAAAAGCGTCGTCGGTGGCTCAATCGGTTACGACTCGATCCTACTAACCAGAGGTCCCGGGTTCAAAATCTAGACGGCCAATGTACCAATGAGTTTTTCGAAACTTACGTACCTACATAATTTATACTAACCGGTGAATGAAAACTTCGTAAAGAAACCTGCGATGCCATTACCCACATAGTTCAGGCTGCGATTAAGAAGAACGAAAGGTCGTCACCAACAAAGACCACAAACTCCCGCGCGAGACAAAGCTCGCGGATGATGCTAAGTGCATCACCAGAAAACCGCCGTCTTTCCCTTGGATAGCATGGTTAGTTGTGTCACACGATAAGAGAGAAAGAGAGATAGCTTTGTTGGGTCATTTGTAAAATGTTATCAGTGTGATGTAAGAACTAGAAAATTTTAATATTTGAAGACATTGTAATTGATCCACTTATATGTTGTTAATAATAAAAAATAAAAATATAAAAAAAGATAAATTAACAGAAGACGGTTAAAATCAGAAGAAGGATCATGGAACAGTCAAAGTTTGAAAATGTAATAACAAAAACAAAATAATATGAAATTCTCGTAATATCAGAAACAGATGGAAAACAAATTAAAAATAAATAAGGATTCTTAGTCTTAAATTCATGATACATTAAGTGTTCATCAAAACGTGAAAAATAATTCTTAATGCACTGATTACCTTCACCTGATCTGAATTCAATTAGATTTAAGTTGACGCGAACTAAATTAATATGGATTGGGTACTCAAACTCCTTTGAATTGTGATCAAAGGATTGATTAAGCCTTTGAAGGGATAATAAGTGAGTTGGTTTTGACACAACTCCGTTTGTCGCGGAAAGTTGCTTGTGAAATTGAATTTAGTCCTTGTTAGAATCTTGACATTGTTCGCTAATACAAACATAAAAAAATGCCAGGATACAGTAGACTAGGATATTGAAACACAGATGATTTGAAAAAAAAAAGGAAGCATACACAGTTTGCTAACATGATATGAGTTAGCCGAGTTTGTTGTTGTTGTTTGATGATCAAACAGATGATTAGACGAACCTCTAAAAAAATGTAAATGTCACTTTTTTATAATTTCAAAGTAGTAAATCTTTGCTTACAATACAATGATATACATAGCTGGGCATTAACTCGTTATCCCGTTAATCGTTAATTAATGAAGTTAACATTTTGACCAACTGATTAACTTTTAAGTTAAATTTAGAAAATGTAGATGGACTCGTTGATTCCGTTAAATTTCCTCAAGTCCGTTAAATTTTTATTCATTTTGTTTATTAAATTTAATACTGCTATACCCTCAAGCGCTACAGTTAAACATCTTTTTTCCACGGGCAAAGATATTTTAACGTCAAAACGAGCCTCACTTTCAGACGAGAACTTCAACATATTAATGTTCATGAAGAGCAATATCCACATTATGCCAGATCATTAAATTATACACTCCAATTATAAACGTCTACCTACACCAAAAAACAGTTTTTATAAGTTGATCATTAACACAACGATACAAAAATGAAATTTTATCAAGTATTAACTTGCGTTAAATCTTCCAAAATTTAACGCTTTAACGTTTAACGAAGTTAACTATTTTATTAACGGATTAGCGATTAATGAAGTTAATTATTTGATTAACGGTGTCCAGCTATGGACATTAGATCTATGTTTTCGTGTACTCACTTACTTCCTTACACCTTAATACCTAGGTCACAGTCTAAGAATCCGTACATTCGTCCAACGGAGGCGTCTAGACAGGGCAATCGTGCGGGGGCTACATCCCTCTGGTCCATAGTCATCGTTTGTTCAGTCCAGCGGGAGAGTTCAGTACGGGTAATGAGCCCGAGCCCGGTGACTAGTGATGTCGGCTTTGATGCAATTATCAAAGGCGATGGAGCACTGTATGGATCCTAACACTGTGCTTGGGTTATCCTAACTAGAACGTACTTAGTAGGTCAGTATATTCGTGCCATCACGCTCACTATGCGTAAACTATGAGTTTCCGCATCTATGGGTCTGATGTGGTGGTACCTGCGGGAACCCGCCACAAAGAAAGTGTGAACCTTAACACAAGCGACGAGAACACAAAATATGTACGACTTCTAGAACGCGTTATTAATATTTCTTCGCTACTAAGTATACAGGGTGTAACAAAATTAGAGTAGGTCCCGTTAACTGGGGGTTCTACTCATCATACTGAACAACTTTCCAGAAGGAACCCATGGTTAATTATTTAAAAAAAAATTACACCCTCCAACTAATTCATAAAATTGGTCATTCAGATTATCGTTTTGTATCAAGAGTAAAAATATTTTTTTGATTTTCAGCAAAGTCGTAGAGCTAAAGTTGTTCAGTATGATGAGTAGAAGTCCCAGTTAATGGGACCTACACCAATTTTGTTACATCCTGTATATATATACAGTTGCCAAACATCCACGGTTGGTCCACGGCTGGACACCAGTCATACCACCTCGCCTGGCGGAGATATCTCCCTTTGCTGTCGAATACAAAGAACACACCGTTCCTACAGGTCTTTTGCGTAAAAGTTGATACAAATTTCTACGTGAAACCTTACCATTTTTAGCTGCAGTCTGTCGAGGCGGTGATGATGATGGCCCGTCCCTGGACGTGGCGTTGATGTGTGTCGCCATGGAAGGTCTTTGTGGAGGGACCGCCGCCACCGCCGGTGCCGGCGGCACCGCTGACTCGCCCCACCATCTATCGCTGGAGTCATCTGAAAATATCACGTAGTTGAGAACCATTGTCGAAAGAAAAAAAAGATGAAAAAGAAAAGATGGTACAGTACGTATTTGGTCATGCCAGTCTGGTTGTCACAGAGTCATAATTTTTGACGTACTTTGCACTGTTAAAATGTACGTAATTTTACATATCGATCAATCATCATCATGATCATCATATCAGCCGAGTGACGTCCACTGCTGGACAAAGGCCTCCCCAAGGATTTCCAAGACGACCGGTCCTGCGATGCCCACATCCAGCGGCATGCATGTAAAATTACGTAAGTAATTTATGTAAAATTACATATAAGGTTACTAAGATTGTAGAAAAAAAATACATAAATCTGTAGAATGTACCCAAAAAAGCTATAAAATTATATAAAGTTTTGAAAAAAAAAGTGTTTTTTTCCACAATTTTAGTTACTTTTTATGTAATTTTGCATAAATTATGTAAATTTACATGCAAAAACATTAAATAATTTATGTTAAATAATAAACCGACAGATTCGCTGCAAGACTTTTGCACAACATTTTTTATACATCCCTTTAACTCGTCATTCATTTGATTCTATAAGCTGCAACAAAATAATCGGTCAAAAATGTAACAGAATAAAACCGAACCCCTTCACATCTTTATATAGCTCGAACTACATCGTTATGACTGTGTTAATTCTATAACTAATTAACCACCTCCGTGGCTTATTGGTTTAGTCCATTAAGTGGTCGGGGGTTCGATTCCCGGTGGAGTCTAAGGAATTTGGTGGAAGGGTAATGTATTTGTTTTAAGGTTTAATGTATGTATATGTGTTTCTTTATTCCACAATGTCTTCTAAACGGCATGATGAATTTTAGAATGCAAGGTATCGTTAGATTTGTTTTGATCTCGTGATTGACATAGGATATGCCTCCGTGGCGTAATGGTTAGCCCATTCGATTCACACCAGGAGGTCGCAGGTTCGATTCCCGGTGGGGTCAACTTGTAAGACTCGGTTTAGTTGGTGTTAGGGAATTCTATCTAAGTCTTGCCGCAGAACATCAATGACAACCACATTGATTTGTTCCGGCTTGAAGATAAGATAGCCAGTTCCCCATTGCGTTGGGGAATCTTGGTAAGCCCGCTTCCATCTTCAGCATCATCGTCACTTAACATCAGGTGAGATGATGAAAATGGCTTACCAATTGGGAATCAATTGAAAAAAATATATCATAACCTGAGACTGTAATCTGAATCATAACATTATATTTTGTGATAGAAAATAAGTTTTTTTTTAACTATTTATATGTGTGTGTAAATACCTATATTAAAAAAAAAACTTAGAATTTTGAAAGTTTGAACTTTTAGTAAGAAAAATTAAAGTTTTTTGACATATTTCGTTCATTCGTATGTGCACAGTATAGGACCTTCAAAATGATATGAAGAGAAGACAGTATAAAAAAAATAAAAAAAATGCAAACACGTTGCAAGGGAAGTCGGGTAAAATGTATCCTATATCATTCGCATGATCAAAAAAAACGAACGATACCTTGCATTATAAAGCTTATATGACATTGTCTTTACTAATATTATAATCCTTACTTAATATTATAAATGTGAAAATGTGTTTGTTTGTTTATTTGTCTATTACCTTTTCACGCTTCAACACCTTGACCAATCCTGATGCAATTTGGCATGCAGGTAGCCTGTGCCACAGGAAAGGACATAGGCTACTTTTTATCTCGTGAAAATAGCATAGTCCGATGCAGTTCCTGGGGGAACTGAAAAAATAATCTTTTTTTGGTTAATTTATTTAACATCGCAACGGAACAATAGATTGTTGTGATTTTTTGCACAGAGATGGTTGAGGGGGTGGGAAACGACATAATTGACTAAATAGCATATCATGAGATAGTTCCTGAGGGATCTAGAGAAAACTTATGACCACGTTCGCGAGCCGCGGCTCGCGCACCACTCACCCTCAAAGTCAGTCATAAAATTTATGCCTACGCGGGCGAAGCCGCGGGCAAAAGCTAGTAATATTATAAAAGTGAAAGTTTGTATGTATGGATGTTTGTTACTCTTTCACGCTTCAACCACTAGACGGATAGGGATGAAACTTGGCACACATTTAGGTTAGGTCCTGGACATAGGCTACTTTTTACCCCGGGAAAACGTCTTATTCCCACAGGAAAATTCAAAAACAACGCGGGCATAGCCGCGGGCGGACGCCTAGTTAATACTTAAGCTAACTACTTTCAAGGCAATTAATTATGTAACAGTACCCTCTATTAGTGATATGACGTATTGCGATGTCACACACACACACACACAGTCAGAGACGATATCAATCAGTTCAAGACAAATTACACTGAAGCACAGAATAATAATTATTGATTATCCCAAGAAAGTGATCAACTGAAGTATAGCAATATTGGCGTCGGATGAGAAAACTGGAGATTTTACTGCTGGAACACTTGTAGGTTATCATATACAGGGTGTAACAAAATTGGTGAAGGTCCCGTTAACTGGGGCTTCTACTCATCATACTGAACAACTTTTGTATAACAAGTTTGCTGAAATCTCGAAAAAAAAATTCAAATTCAAAAACAAAACGATCAGCTGATTAACCAATTTTGTGCATTTTTGTATGGAGCGTCGAAACTTTTTTTTGAGAATTGACTATAGGTCAATCAATTAATCAATCGATCAAAATAATTTATTTAAAATAGGTGCTTACATACACTTTTAAATAGTCAAAAAAAACAAAAAAATACTTATTGTCATTACATAATGTCATGATACAGATTACAGTCTCAGGTAATGGTATTTGTTATAGAATCAACATATATATCTTTGTTATTTACATAATCTATTATTTTATAGTATCCTCTAGAGCACAAGCATTTTTTGACATGAGTCTTGAATTTGTTCTCTGACAAAATAGTTACATTTTCTGGAATTTTATTGTAGAATCTCATACACTGCCCCACAAATGACTTTTTAACTTTACTCAGTCTCGAAAAGGCTATATCTATTTTATTTATATTTCTTAACTTCAAATTATGCCTGTTACTGTTTGTAGGAAATATATGTAATTTTTTACGAATGTACATAATATTTTCATATACAAATTGACTCGCAACAGGTAAAATATAGATTTCTTTGAATTTATTTTTTAACGACTCGCGTGATTGCATCTGATAGATTGCGCGGATAGCTCTTTTCTGCAAGATGAAAATAGTTTCTAAATCAGCCGCATGCCCCCACAGTAAGATGCCATAAGACATTATACTATGGAAGTAACTAAAATACACTAGTCTCGCAGCAGCTACATCCGTTAACTGTCTTATTTTCTTAACGGCATAAGTAGCTGAACTAAGCCTTCGCGCTAAAGTTTCAATGTGTGAAACATCCAAAGTTATACCAAGGAACACTGTAGTATATTTACAAATTCTAATTTATTACTCTCTAACATTACACTATTATTGAACTTTTTTACATTAGGCAAACAGAATTTTATACATTTTGTTTTCTAAGCATTTAATAATAAGTTGTTCACAGTAAACCAGTTCAGTATCTTTGAAAGAGTGTTGTTTACTTCGTCAATTTCGTTTTATTTCCTATTCACTTTAAAAATAAGAGAATTATCATCCGCAAACAACACAATATTTGACAGATGTTGCACCATAAAAGGCAAATCGTTTACGTAAACAAGGAAAAGAAAAGGCCTTAATATGGAACCCTGGGGCACACCCATTTTCACTATAGATCCATATGAGTTAGTGCCATTTACTTGTACTTTTTGTGTTCTGTTGTCTAAATACGAATTTAAAAGACTGAGAGCCCCATCCTCTACACCATAACGCTTTAATTTCACAAGTAATGTTTAGTGTTCAACACAATCAAATGCCTTAGATAAATCAAAAAACACTCCATTTGCATTCTGCGATTCCTCAAAGGCATCATAGATGTTGTGAATAAGTGCTACTCCTGCATCGGTTGTTGATCGACTTTTAGTGAAACCAAATTGTTGGGCAGTAAGTAGTTTGTTTTGTGTAAAATATTGTAGCATTTGGTTAAGCATAACCTTTTCAAACACTTTTTTAAGAACTGACAGCACAGAAATTGGTCTGTAGTTGCCCGAATCCGTTTTTTAACCAGATTTATATAAAGGTATCACTTTACTAAGCTTCATGAGATCTGGAAAGACGCCACTATCAATGCTAATATTAAAAAGACAAGCTAAATATGGCGCTAACGTATCGATTACATTACTGATCAAGCTTACCGATAATCCCCAGAGGTCTTCGGTTCTTTTCACTTTAAGAGTTTTAAAAGTTTTTACAATAGTTTGTGGTTCAATTACTCTGAAGGAGAATTTTTTATCACAAATACTAACATTATCCTTTAGCAACCTTTGAACATACATAGGTGATGAATTTAGGGCTTCAGTAGTCTTAAGTGGAATATTTGTGAAAAAAGTTTCTAATTCTGTTCGAATTTGGGGAAAGTTGTTCAGTATGATGAGTAGAAGCCCCAGTTAACGGGACTTGCACTAATTTTGTTACACCCTGCATATTTATTTTTATTCACAATTGATAAGCCCTTGACATCATCTCACCTGATGTTAAGTGACGATGATGACGAAGATGAAAGCGGGCTTATCAACATTCCCCAACGCAATTGGGAACTGGCTATTTTATCTTCATGCCGGAGCACATTGATTTAAATAATAATAATTGATCAATCAGCTGATCGATTTGTACGAAAAGTTTTTAAAAAAATTGCCCACTGTTTTTTTTGTATAAGTTGTTTAAATAAAAGCTGTTTATTGACATGTTTGAATACAGAACATAAATATGACATGTATAGTATCAAGGCGGATTTATCCCTGACGGCTCTCTTCCTGTCAACATAATAATGACATTTGGATTTAAAACAAGAAAAAAGGTAAAAGCAAAAGTTACAAACACCACTTTACATATTATATGCAGTGTAATTTTAAAATTAACTTTAGTTAAAAAAAACTCTAGAGTCACATATTAATAATTATAAATATAATACTAATATAAATAGTAGTGTATACTATAAATATTGTATTGTAAAAAAATACTTACTTATCCTTACTTAATATTATAAATGTAAAAAGGTGTTTGTTACCTTTTCACGCTTCAACGCCTTGACCAATCTTTATGAAATTTGGCATGCAGGTAGCCTGTGTCACGGGGAAGTACATAGGCTACTTTTTATCCCGTCAAAATAGCATATTCTGATGCAGTTCTTGAGAGGACTAAAAAAATACTCGATTTTTGTGATTTTTTGCACAGAGATGGTTGAATAGGTAGGAAACGACATAATTTGCTAATCACCCTTAAAGACAGTCATGAAAACGATGTCCACGAGGGCGAAGCCGCGGGAAAAAGCTAGTAATATTATAATTAATGTGAAAATGTATTTGTTTGTTTGTTCGTTACCTTTTCACGCTTCATTACCTTGACCAATCTTATGAAATTTAGCATACATAGCGGCATGTAAAAGGACATAGGCTTTTTTCCCGTGAAAATAGCATAGTCTGATGCAGTTCTTGAGGGAACTTAAAAAAAAGCTCTTTTATGGTTAATTTCTTTAACTTCGCAACGAAACAATGGATTGCTGTATTTTTTGTACGGACATAGTTGAGGGGGCGGTAAATAACATAATTTACTATGTAGGCTATCCTGACATAGTTCCCTACTCACGCACTACTTACCCTCAAATACACTTATAAAAATAATATCAACGTGGTCGAAGCCGAGGGCAAACACTAGTAAATAATAAATACATAAGTATACGAGCTCAGGATTCAGTTTTGGAACTCTAGATCTTCTTAATAGTTGTTTAGTATGATGGATGAGTAGCAAATGTGCCCCAGTTAAAGGGTTCTACAACAATTTTGTTACATCCAGTATAAATTAGTCCTTATATACAATACGCTTAGGTATAAATTACTACGAATAGGTAGTTCAAGGATCTCCATCAGAAATCAGTCCTTATATACAATACGTATAGGTATAAATTACAATGAATAGGTAGTTCAAGGATCTCCTTCCTTGCGATCGCTAATTACTTCTCTTTCCTTCGAGATGATTTTGGAATGCCTATGTTATTCATTCTTGTCTTGGATTCCGTTGGGCACAGAGCCATCAGCTCACTGCCAAGATTTTTTTCTATGCGCTGAGGCGAAAACCTATTAGTTTCATAATCGCCAAAAACACAAAGGAAACAAAAAAAAAACATTGGTGAAGTTGAATCCAGTATTTTATTCCAGCTTAACCAGCCCCCGGAAGCTACGACTTCCACTAGCTAGCTACAACTCCACGATCACGTTAGTTTTAGACGAACTCAAATAAAAATTGTTTCGGAAATTTATTTTTTGTACTCCTATTTGGTAATTTGCTTAATACATAACCTCAAATCATACCACAAAAGTATTCATCCTACAAGTCGTTTTACAATGATCATTTCAAAACGAAAGAACTGTACTACAATAAAACTTTTAAAATATTTTTTATCGCTTTGGCTTCAAAAATTCAATCGGATTATGACAAAATTTCAATCTATTTTTATTTATTTCACCGTCGTTGAAAAAGTATTGTATGCCACTTTACGCAGTTAGCCATTCTAACACTCGTGTATCTATTGTGCCACTCAGCTTCGTTTTATAGCGCAAAGTAGCACTCATGTTATAATGGCTTTCATTACTTGGCAGTGGCATAAATAACTAATTCAAATGCAATAAGTTCATTTATAAAACCCTAAAAACTATTTAATTTGATTTTTTTAGGTACAAGCTAAAGCTTGAAAATAATTTCTGTATATATTATTTTTGTATATATTTTGTAAATAACTTGAAAGCAAACAAACCCTTTAATTTGATGCCCATATCATGGGAGTGTATAAAAATATCTGGTTCACCATCTTTGGGAGTCGACTAATTGGATTTAACTTATAACCGCGTAACAAAAAAATCGTCTAAATTGGCTTACATTTATCAGAAATATGCATTAATAAACAAGAAAAAAAATATACAGACGAAACAAACGCCTCCTCATTTCATTGCCAGTCGGCTTAGAAGAAAAAAAAACTTTCCCAGAATCAATCCTCAAAAAACAACGCTAAGTAAATAAGTACCTACAGGTAAGTAATAGTTATTTATGATACAAGGGTAGTAAAAAGGTCAATAACAAACGAGTGACATTTGTGATCCCGAGCCGTAGGCGAGGGTTTATCACCGTCACGTGTTTGTTATTTTTTTTTTACAACCATAAATCATATGAAATTTTACAACACAGTTGTGAGAAAATAGATAAAATAAAAAAAAGACCGTGACTGCAGAACAAAATACATGGGTAGGTACATACCTATCAAGGTTTCAGCAACCAAAGTTCATTTTATACGACTTGTGGCTTATTTTAAATGTCCGGGGGGTAATCTCACTTTGTTTTTTCTTATACATACACATAAGTATATTTTTTATTACATATATATTAACTATTCTTAATTTTATTAGTTTTCACAACTAAAACATCTCAATTCAGTTTTATGAAATTGCGCCATATTTTAGCTAGCACACGTACGCATGAGTATTTTTTTTATTATTATCATAAATAGACTACTATAAGGCTTGGGATACTTAACCTCTTTGTAAAAGATGACCTATTCCTTGGTGTAACCGGTTCCACTTCATTCATATTTTTTATCTTTTCTTCACAAAGATTTAACCCAAAGAGATTCTAAACAGCTATGTACTAACATATGATATAGGTTATGTAGTAACCTCGGAGGAACTACCTATCTCTTTTAAAATTCTCCTTTCAAAAGTGTTAAAGAAGATTCTTTATCTTTGGTTATTATATTTGCTAGAAATGTCTTTTTCCTCCGAGCTAGAAATTAAAAAAAAGTGGTAAAGTAAAAGCACTTGTGCGGTAAAATCAATTTTACGCACACTTCACTAGCATATAAAGGACCAATTTTCGAGCAACTGTATTGAAAAATATTATTTTAATAAAAAAATTATTACAAAGGATAGCGATAATTTAAGAGAGAGAAAAAGAAATGAAATTAACGAATACTTAACACAAAATACAAATCGGCCAAGCATATGTGTTGAATCTCGCGTAGTGTAGGGTCCGGAGTCAATACTAAAAAACTGTTTATCTCACGATACTGTAAATTTTTTTCCTAGGTTCAAAACACCACAGACATGTTATTAACGACTTTGACAAGCTATATCAAAGGAACGACACATCTCACAACATTTATTTGCTATTTCGCTCTACCTTATTTATAAAGACCAATATCATCTCACAAGGGGGGGTCACAAATATATATATTTTTATTTATTATATAGCAGGCACCTTTTTCAACGTTTGTTTGGCAAAAGTACTCCATTTTTAATTTTGCATTACATTTTAAAATATATCTAGAAAATTTAATAACTATACAGGGTAACTGTTAAGACGACGGACGCATTTAAGAATACAGAGTAACTGTTAAGACGACGGATGTATTTCAGTATACAGTGTAACTGGTAAGACGACGGACGTATTTCAGTATACAGTGTAACTGGTAAGACGACGGATGTATTTCAGTATACAGTGTAACTGGTAAGACGACGGACGTATTTCAGTATACAGTGTAACTGGTAAGACGACGGACGTATTTCAGTATACAGTGTAACTGGTAAGACGACGGATGTATTTCAGTATACAGTGTAACTGGTAAGAGGACGGACGTATTTCAGTATACAGTGTAACTGGTAAGACGACGGACGTATTTCAGTATACAGTGTAACTGGTAAGACGACGGACGTATTTCAGTATACAGTGTAACTGGTAAGACGACGGATGTATTTCAGTATACAGTGTAACTGGTAAGACGACGGACGTATTTCAGTATACAGTGTAACTGGTAAGACGACGGATGTATTTCAGTATACAGTGTAACTGGTAAGACGACGGACGTATTTCACTATACAGTGTAACTGGTAAGACGACGGACGTATTTCAGTATACAGTGTAACTGGTAAGACGACGGACGTATTTCAGTATACAGTGTAACTGGTAAGACGACGGACGTATTTCGTGTAACTGGTAAGATGACGGACCTTTTTCAGTATACAGGGTAACTGTTAAGCGACAGACACATTTCAGAATACAAGGTAACTGGTAAGACGACGAACGTATTTCAGTATGCAGGGTAACTGGTAAGACGATGAATGAGAAGACGAAACTGAACAACTTTCCCCAAGGAAAAAATATGGTCAATTCACACAAAAAGATTGGACTTCTGTTACAAAGTTGGCATATCAGCTAAAAGATTTATATGAAAGTCGCATTTGTCTTATAAAATGCGTCTTACCAGTCTTACCAGTAACCCTATAGATCTAATCCCAACAAAAATTAATGTGAAATGGAGCCAAGTTCGATATAAAAAAAGCGTCTAAATGGGTAGGTACCAAGTTCTATAGTGGTTTCTCAATCATAGCTACAGAACTAAAAATGGAAATATTTATTTTACACTTCTCCAAGTAATAGAGAATGTTCAACGGTTTTCATTTGCATAGAAGAAATTTTTTTATGTTCTGTGTTACTACATGGTGTAACTTGGCAAGTTTTCAATTTTAGGCACTGATATTTACTTTTAAAAAGTAAGCTTTGCTTGCTTGGCGCCTTGACTTTTAACCGCCTCCGTAGCTCAGAGGCAAAGTTCACTGGCTTTACACAGGAGGTCGCGTCTTCGATTCCCGGCGGGGTCAATTGTAAGACTCGGTTTGGTTGGTGGATGGGCATTTTCTAAGCCCGCCTGGCTAGCTACCACCATCTTATCTAAGTCTTGCCGCCAAATATCAATGTTGATATCATTGGTGTGTTCCGGCATGAAGATAAGATAGCCAGTTCCCTACTGCGTTGGGGAATCTTGGTAAGCCCGCTTTCATCTTCGGCAACATCGTCACTTACCACCAGGTGAGATGTTGTCAAGGGTTTACCAATTGTGAAAAAAAAAAACAAAAAAAAAACTATTTAAACTTGCCAAGTTACACCATTTAGTAGCACAGAATATTAAAAAATATATATATTTTAAGCAACTGAAAACCGTTGTACATTCTCTATTACTTGGAGAAGTGTAAAATAAATATTTCCATTTGAAGTTCTGTAGCTATGATTTAGGAAGCACTATAAAACTTGGTACCTACCCATTTAGATCGCTGAATTTTTTTTATATCGAACTTGGCCCCATTTCAAATTTAGGTGTTGTTGTGATATCATTAATTTTTGTAAAGTATTTTTAATAATTTACTATTTTATTCAATTAATAGACATATTAAGACAATTTGGTGGTACCGAACCCTCGGTGCGCAAGCCCGAGGCGCATTTAGCTAGTTTTTTGAATTTTTACTCAATAAGCCCAAATAAACCTATTTTAATTCCAAATCTCAAATTAAAAATTCACCTGGAAGAGGTCTATATAATTATTCCAATAATTAGTGGTGGTACGAAATCGCAATTTCGTGAGTCCGACTCGAACTTGGCCTGTTTTTTTTTCTTTGTGGAGGACTATTAATCTACCTAACTGACCAGATTCTAAGTAACCTGGAAATGGTCAATAATTTTGATAAATAGTAGTGGACAGGAACCCTAATTTCGCAAGTCCTAGTCGCACTCATTTGTAGATTATATTTTTTGTATACGCCTAATAACTTATCTCGATGGAATTTCAAGTTTATTAGTTATATGGTAGTGGTCTATATATTTTGCTGAGTAATATTGATGCGGAACCCTTAGTACGCGAGTACGAATCACACTTGGCCGTTTTTAGATTTTTTTTTCCTTTTTATATGTCCAATAATTTACCTCGGTGCCAAAATTTCAAGTTTATAAGTTACCTGGAAGTGGTCTATATATTTTGCTAAGTAATGGTGATAATGGAGCCCTTAGTGCGCGAATACGACACACACTTGACCTTTTTTTGAATTTTTTCTTTGTATACGTCCAATAAACTACCTTAATGCCATATTTCAAGTTTGTAAGTCTCCTGGAAGTGGTCAATAATTTTGATGAGTTAGTGAGTGAGATAGTCATAAAAATAGTGATTTCCGGCGTCAATATCTCAGAAAGGGTAAAAGATATATTTATGAAAATTAGGATAACCTACCTAGATGCCAAATATCAAGTTTCTAAGTCACCTGGAGGTGGTCTTTATATTTAGATGCTCGATGGCCTCAGTAGAGCCTCTCAACAAGTAGGTCTTAGAATGAACACGGACAAGACGAAAATTATATCAAACGTCCGTGTCATACCTACTCCTCTGAAGGTTGGAGGCTCTATACTCGAAGTTGTTACCTCATTGTAACTGGGACAAGCAGTCCCATAAGGTACAGGTCCAACTTCGAGAAAGGGATCAATCGTCGAATCCAACTCGGCTGGGCAGCGTTCAGGAAACTTCGCAATATCTTTACGTCCCAGACACCGCAGTGTCTTAAGACCAAGGTTTTCGACCAGTGTGTGTTGCTAGTGATGACATACGGAACTAAGACATGGTCGCTTACTATGGGCCTCATAAGAAGGCTCAAGGTCACCCAAAGGGCAATAGAGCGTGCTATGCTCGGAGTTTCTCTGCGTGATCAAATCAGAAACGAGGAGATCCGTAAGAGAACCAACGTAACCGACATGGCTCTTAGAATTGCTAAACTTAAATGGCAGTGGGCGGGGCACATAGCTCGTAGAACAGATGTCCGTTGGGACAGTAAAGTTCTCGAGTAGCGACCGCGCACCGGAAAAAGTAGCGGTGGACCGATGACCTGGTGAAGATCGGAGGAAACCGCTGGTTGTGGGCAGCGCAGAAGGGGTTGTCATAAAAATCTTTGGGGGAGGCCTATGTCCAGCAGTGGACGTCCTGCGGCTGTAATGATGATGAGTAGTGGTGATACGAAATACAGGGTGCGCAAGTAAGACTCACACTTGGCCGTTTTTTGATTTTTTCCGATCTACCTCGCATAGGATACATGAGCGCGTCGCACAAGTACACACGACGCCACATAAAGCTATACAAAACCAGTATACGCGGGCCTCGCGTATGTTGAAACAAACAGGCGTCGCACGACTCGCGCGGCCAGCTTATACCATTTTTGTACCTATAACTTGATGTGGCACCGTATGTACATCGTAAGACATCATTCAATTTGCACTTTGCTGTGCCTCAGGCTTCTCATCAGCAGGACCGCATTCCTGAGAACAAAAGGCTTGGCCGGGGCAGGTAATGCGATAGGTTTTCCCCGTGCATCGGGCGATTGTCTGTCACCAGATGACACGACGCGGCGTGCGGGGGAGGGGCTTGAGTTGCGCCCACGGCCAGCGGCGGCAGTCAGGTACATATATACTGCCGCGTTATTTAAATAGGCCCGATAGTTGTAGTTAATTGTATATTGGTAGTAGCCTTCGCACAATGTCCGAATCTCACTTTGGCCAGGTGTCAGAATGTCTGTCCTCGAGTTACAGACATCGGAAACTGTATGAAATTTAATTTCAAGTGCCTGCCGGAGCGGTCGGGGTGGGTGCCTGGTATTAATTTTTCAACCCCTTCCCCTTTTTTTCCAGGCGGCTGGTAGCAGAGAATATTTGGGACTTTCTTAGACTAAGTTTCGCGCGGTGATACTGCTTGGCGCTTCGGTAAGTCTCCCCTTTGTCCCAGGGACGTAAACTGAACAGCCTACCTAAATGCCAAATTTTAAGTTTTTTAAGTCACCTGGAAGTGCTCTATAATTTTTATGAGTCAGTCAGTCGTGAGTCATAAAAAAAGTAATTTTCGGACATCAATATCTCAGAAATGGTAAATACATATTTATGAAAATTGGGATTCTAGGTGATCGAGGGGCTCTTACTGAACAAAAAGAAATTACAAGTGTGTAAGTTAAATCTTAATATATATAAATCTCGTGTCACAATGTTTGTCCTCAATGGACTCCTAAACCACTTAACCGATTATAATAAAATTCGCACACCATGTGCAGTTCGATCCAACTTGAGAGATAGGATAGGGTAGGGTAGGGTAGTGTAGGGTAGGGTAGTGTAGGGTAGGGTAGTGTAGGGTAGGGTAGGGTAGGGTAGTGTAGTGTAGGGTAGTGTAGAGTAGTGTAGGGTAGGGTAGTGTAGTGTAGTGTATGTAGGGTAGGGTAGGGTAGGGTAGTGTAGGGTA
Organism: Coleophora flavipennella; assembly: GCA_947284805.1. Taxonomy (NCBI): domain Eukaryota; kingdom Metazoa; phylum Arthropoda; class Insecta; order Lepidoptera; family Coleophoridae; genus Coleophora; species Coleophora flavipennella. The sequence continues at coordinate 6,789,058 of OX369306.1, read as the reverse complement.
GTGTAGTGTAGTGTAGGGTAGTGTAGGGTAGGGTAGGGCAGGGCAGTGTAATGTAATGTAAGGCGGTACGAAGTTCGCCGGGACAGCTAGTAGATTATAAGTTACAGGTAGATCGAAAGTGACCCAAAATGGTTCGTGTATTATTATAACCCACGGCCGGTGTCGCCATTTTCTTTTCGAACTTGGCGGATACACTATAAGAGGGGAGATAATAGTTATTTATGATACAAGGGTGGTAAGAAGGTAAATAACAAACGAGTGACATTTGTAAGCCCGAGCTAAGTCAAGGGTTTACCATCGTCACGAGTTTGTCATTAACCTTATAATCCATGTATCATATGACGTTTTTTAATACATTTGTGAGAAAACAGGTTAAATTAAAAAACGACTGTAACAAGAAAACAAAATATCTTCATGGGTACATACATACGAGGACAGTTTGACAACTCAATGACTTTAAAGGTTTAATAAAAACTTTTTTAATTATTTTTTTTTTGTCTCATATTTGGAAACTCACTACGAAGCGCGTGCCGTTCTTTTTTCAAATTTGGCGCGAAAACAAGCTTTTTAGAAACAAAAAAGTTCGGCGACTTCTAAGTACCTATTCTTTGAAAATGGAGAAAAACGAGTTTCGAGTGCTAATTAAACACTATTTTTTACGTGGTAAAACAATTAAGCAGACCGAAGACAAATTGAAAAAGTATTATGGTGATTCTGCGCCTTCTCATGGGATGGTACATAAGTATTAATAAATAATAAAATAATAATAATAATTTAATTTGTATAATTTCGTTCTGGACCTACTACCATTAATGACGCGGAGCGCCCAGGAAGGCCGATTGAGGTCACTACGGAGGGCATGGTTAATAAAATACATGATATTGTTTTGGCAGACCGTCGAGTGAAGATATGCGAAATAAGTGATGCTGTGCACATCTCGACTAAACGATTTTTTTATATTTTGCATGATATTCTGGGCATGAAAAAGCTTTCTGCAAGATGGGCGCCGCGCTTACTAACAGCCGACCAGAAACGAAATCGTGTAACAGCTTCTGAGGAATGCCTGGACCTTGTATAATCGCAATCCGAGTGAGTTTATACGTCGGTACAAACCAGTTAACGAAACGTGGGTCCATCATTATACACCAGAGACTAAGCAACAGTCGAAGCAATGGACTTCTACCGGGGAACGTGCCCCAAAGAAGGCAAAAACTGTTTGCTCGGCTGGTAAAGTGATGGCCACAATCTTTTGAGACAGCCAAGGGGTTTATTTACATCGATTTTTTTGGAAAAAGGCGAGACAATAACCGGAGCTTACTATGCTGCATTTTTAGATAGATTCAATGAAAAGTTGATCAAGAAACGACCGCATCTAGCAAAGAAAAAAAATCTATTTCATCAGGATAATGCACCGGCCTACTCGTCTGCAATCGCGACATCAAAAATTTTAGAATTAGGATACGAATTATTGCCACACCCTCCGTATTCGCCAGACTTAGCCCCCTGTGACTTTTTCCTCTTCCCAAACATGAAGAAATGGCTTGGCCGGAAAAGATTTTCGTCAAACGAAGAGGTGGTAGCCGAATCTGAGGCCTATTTTTCAAGGTTTGACAAAAATGTTTTTTTAATGGGTGTAAGAGGTTGGAACATCGCTGGACTAAGTGCGTAGAGTTGAAAGGAGATTATGTAGAAAAATAAAAAATAAATATGTAATAAAAAGAGTGTTTCTTCTTTCCAAAGTCATGGACTTATCAAACCGCCCTCGTATACATATCAAGGTTTCGCCAACCAAAGTTCATTTTACGCGACTTGAGGCTCACTCACTTTGTTTTTTTTTTATACTTACTCGTAAGTTTATAATTAACTAGCTGTCCCGGCGAACTACGTACCGCCTTACATTACATTACACTGCCCTACCCTACCCTACCCTACACTACACTACACTACCCTACCCTACACTACACTACCCTACACTACCCTACACTACCCTACACTACTCTACCCTACACTACACTACCCTACCCTACACCACTACACTACTCTACACTACCCTACACTACACTACCCTACACTACCATACCCTACACTACATTACCCTACCCTATACTACACTACCCTACCCTACACTACACTACACTACCCTACCCTACACCACTACAGTACTCTACACTACCCTACACTACACTACCCTACACTACCCTACCCTACATTACCCTACCCTACCCTACATACACTACACTACACTACCCTACACTACACTACCCTACACTACACTACACTACCCTACCCTACCCTACACTAACTACCCTACCCTACCCTACCCTACACTACCCTACCCTACCCTACGCTACCCTACCCTACACTACACTACACTACCCTACCCTACCCTACCCTACATAAGAACCTTCTCCTGACAATAACGAACTCGACAAAAAAAGAATTAGCCAAATCGGTCCAGCCGTTCTCGAGTTATGAGCTTACCAACACATTTTGCGATTCATTTTTATATTATAGATTATATCAGCTCATATACGTCCCCACCGAGGGGCTCGAGCCTACCTTGAATCAGGGCGATTAGGCCTTAGTCGACCACGCGGGCCCAGTGCGGGTTGGTCGACTTCACACACAACCTTCGAGTTTCTTCGCAGGCGTTTGCAGGTTTCCTCACGATGTTTTCCTTCACCGTTAAAGCAATCGGTAAGTATGTACGTAAGTTTTTGAAAAATTCATTGGTACATTGGCCGTCCAGATTTGAACCCGGTACCTTTGGTTAGTTGGACCGAGTCGTTACCGGTTGAGCCACCGACGCTACACGTAAGTATATTTTTATTATACATACATATATTAACTATTCATTTTTTTTTATTCGTATTCACAACTAAAACAACTTAATTCGGTTTTACGTAAATTGCGCCATATTTTAGATAGGCACACGTGCGCATGCGTAAGTTTTTTAATATTACCATAAATAGATTAGAATAAGCCTTGTAATAATAGTATTTTAAGCCTAAAAACCTTGTGGCGGCAACTGCAGTAACCCGCCACTGAACATTAACACAAGCGACGAGAGAACAAAAAGAAATACAACATCTAGAACGCGCTATTAGAATTTCTTCAGCGCTGAGTATATATACAGATACCGATCATCAACGATTGGTCCACTGCCGGACCCCAGGCATACCACCTCGCCTGGCGGAGATATCTCCCTTTGCTCTCGTCGAGTAGGAACGCACCGTTCCTAAAACCTCCTTGGAAAAGATGACCTATTCCTTGGAGTAACCTATGCGCTTCATTCATATTTATTCTTCTTGCTTCACAAAAATATAACCCAAAGAGAATCTAATTAGCTAGCGTTATGTACTACAGTCTCGGAGAAAGAACATACCTCTTCTAAAATCCTCCTTTCAAAAGTCTTAAAGAAGATTCTGTATCTTTGGTTATTATTATTTTTTATTTGCTAGATATGTCTTGTTCCTTCGAGCAAGAAATTAAAAAAAGTAGCAAAGTAAAAAGCACACGTGCGGTAAAATCATTTTTGCACACAGTGAACTAGCGTATAGAGTACCGCTTTTTTAACATCAACTGTATTTAAAAATATTTTTTATTGCTAAAAACTACCACTGTATCTATAACGAGTAACAATTACTTTAAGTCCCATAGTTAAAAAGTTACACGAAAGGAGTCACTTTGGAGCTAATTTTGTTGTAAATGATACTTTTTTAAAAAGCGTGTCCAGATAAACCTTCAATTTATTTTATGACACCTATTTTAAATGATACTCACCCGAAGGGGCACATTAAAAAAAATGTTTCATCCACTCTTACATGTAAAGGAGGCCACTCCTATTGTTTTTTTTTTGACATATTGACTTCATTTTCCATTTTGTGTCACAATATTACATCGTGTACTAAGTTCTATTAGGTACCGAAGGTGTAATAGTGGCATGCCTTCTCGTACATCTACCAGATACACTAAACTACCAGGTTTATTGTGATATAGCGTATCTAATAGTGACGGAGAAAATTGACTGTGCTGTGACATAAGGTCAGACAAACAGACGGATGGATAAGACGAAACTATAAGGGTACCGTATTTTGCCATGTTGGCTCTGGTACCCCAAGAACTAATATATTATATTTTCCAGAAATAAATATCACCACTAAATCAAAGTATATATATTAGTACTAACATACAGTATGGACAGTCCCTGCCGCTCTCAAGATTGCGACCTCACCTCCTCGACCCCCGAATTGATACAGATTGGTTACAGTTAGGTTGTCGAACGTATAGGACTTCGCCGCCATTTTGTTTGTTCCGTCATTCCTTTTTTGAAATGTCATTTATGGCCCGTTGTATGAATTGTCCAGAGTGTACTAAATGTTGTGCGTAGTTATTATTTTTATTATTTACAACAACATGCGTTTGAAGTGTTTCCTGGTTACTTCAACTCGGAAGAGCTAACAAATCTTCTAAATGAGCGTCCTTACTTGTATTTATAAAGGTACCGGCTGCGTTTACAGCGATATTACATCGTTTCCAGCCGTTTTTAAAAGGGTTTCATTTTTTGCATCCAAAATTACTTTTTTTGTAAACATTTATCCCTGCCCAACTCTCGTAAATATTTCATAATGTATTTTTAAAAGACTACTAAAGTCCCTTTGAAATAATATTCTGGGATAAAATCCAAGAAAGTTTACGTGGAAAATACCTACATTTGAGAGAACCTTTTGATTTCACTTTCTAAGGGATTTTCGAAGAATTTCATTTTAGATTAATCACTTATCTTATAGTCTTGTTTAAAGAATCAACTTTGAATGTAAAGGTCTTAACCTTCTCATTAATTTGATTTAATCTTACTTCACCAAAATTTGTAACGCTTACCGCGTTAGAAATTGTAACGTTGTAACGCGGTAATGCGTTCTTCTTTCATTTGACCTATTTCATTTCATCTATTTGTTCTATTACGCATCTTATCTTCTCATCAGCTCATATACGTCCCCACCGAGGGATGCGAGCCTACCCTGAATTAGGGCGATCGTGCCTTAATTTGATTTAACCTTACTTCACCAAAATTTGTAACGCTTACCGCGTTAGAAATTGTAACGTTGTAACGCGGTAATTCGTTCTTCTTTCATTCGACCTATTTCATTTCATCTATTTGTTCTTTTACGCATATTATCTTCTTATCAGCTCATATACGTCCCCACCGAGCCTACTCTGAATTAGGGCAATCGGGCCTTAGTCGACCACGCGGGCCCAGTGCGGGTTGGTCGAGTTCACACACAACCTTCGAGTTTCTTCGCAGGCGTGTGCAGATTTCCTCACGATGTTTTCCCTTACCGTAAGAGCGTCGGATAAACGTACTTAAGAAATCGAAATTCGAAAACACATTGGTACGTGGCGGAATTCGAACCACGGTCTCCCGGACAGGACGTAGCCATAACCATTACGCCACCGACGCTCTTTCTATTACGCATGCGCTGGCACAAAACAATCCATATGGCACAATTTTAATAAACTGTGACACATGGGATTCAAAATTCTTTCCACAATTCAACATATTTTTCAAAACCAAACTTGGTAACTTTATAAAATAATTATTTTTAACCTGCTGCTTTCTTTAAAGACCCATCTCGTATAAGATAAAATTATGTTTGTTATTTGTGATCATAATTTAAGTGTGTTACGTTTTTCTAATCCTTGTGTTCTTTTTAGGTATTATATTTAACTAGTGGATGCCGATTTTTGCGGTCCCGTAGGAATTTCCCAAAATCATTTCTTAGCGGATGCCTACGTCATAACATCTACCTGCATGCCAAATTTCAGCCATATCCGTCCAGTGGTTTGGGCTGTGCGTTGATAGATCACTATGTCAGTCAATCAGTCACCTTTGAGTTATATATATATTTAGATCATATTCATCTATAAATAAATCTATATATCTTTAAACACGTACGATAATGACCCACGCCCTGCCTACCATACCCTACACCTACGCCGACGTCTCACAAATTTTCATTTAAACCACTATCTAGCTAAAGAATTAAGGTCATTTCTCGAAAATCCGAGTCTCTTCTAAATAACACTAGATTCGTTTGCTGTGATCTGAACACTGGATCATAAAAACACTCCATTCACTGATTGAACCACAAAGTTTACTGTCGATACTTACACCTTTATCGTCTGTTGTAAAGCCACTACTATCTCTGAGATTACTCTTGATTCGAACATCAACGACTTCATATTATTCTTTAACAAAGGTTTCTTGTACGATTACTAGCTTTCTTTCTACCACTTGCCTATAGTAACAACTTTTGGGATCAGCAATTAAAAGTTACAAAGAATTGCGGTGATTAGGTACCTTTGTTGGTTTTCTCTGTGGAGAAGACGAAGTGTGAGTTACTTCAAATTGTTTTCTCAGAGTTCGTAAGTGAAACGCGAAAAGTCGTGTGTTAAGTTAACACGGGAATGTTTTTTCGACGCTCCAACGACAAAATAAATCAATCATACTATCACAAGGATAGTTTCATTTAAAAGTAGTGGTAACAAATAAGTCTTAGAAAAATTCTAAATCAATTTCTAGGTTAGATTAAGGCCGCATTGGAAACTGTGGTCGCAGGGATCTAGATTTTTCTCAGCAATTACAAAACTGGAAGTGATTTTTTGTAACCTGAATCTTCATTTCAATGACTTCATTTTGTCAGTTTCAGAAACACGATTCGTTAACTTTTATAACAGGAAAAAATATATCAAAGAAAGCTCTTTTTACCGACTTCAAAAAGGAGGAGGTACTAAGTTCGACTGTATATTTTTTTTTAATGTATGTTCACCTATTTTTCCATCAATTGTGGACCGATTTTCAAAATTATTTTTTCATTCGAAAGAAAATACTCCTCAGGGGGTTCCAATGTCACCAAGTCAGGATCTGATGATGGGATCCCAGGGAAATCGAGAGCAACCCTCAAATTACTCATTACGTAGGCACTTATTTCGTGATTCATATGTTTTCTAAAGCTATAAAATACTTGCGTCTGTTAGTCCATCATCTCATGTTGATAAGCTGATGAAGAAAGGTACAACTCCTTAACGGTTAAGAGTTGGAGGAAAATTATTTCAATATTATACATAGATATATACGTAGGTATTCATAGACCGATAGGTTGTATTCTTTCATGTTATTCAGATGAGCTTATGATGGACGATTAACTCCATAACTTTCATGCTATGAAGTTAAATTGTCCATCATCATCTGACTTTGTATCTGTTAATGAAACACATGTATTATGATTTGATAATTCCTGTTGGTGAGTAGGTGATTGGGTTCAACGTTGTTATATAGATAGCATTATCACTTAAAATAAAGAAAATAAAAATAAAAGTTTAAAAAAACTAAAAACCCGACTTCAACATGAAATTCACTCAAAAGTATGAATTAATATTATTATTATTATTACCAACAATAACGAAATCAAAGGTGGGTACGAATTAAATAAGGGGCTTAAATTTTTTTTTGAGGTCGGTGTCAGCAATGCCATCGAATCTAAAACATTTGATACGTAAGTAGCTGTGTGCTGGTACCGACCTCAAAAAAAATTTAAGCACCTAATTTAATTCATACCCACCTTTGATTTCGTTATAGTTGGTTAATGTTGTGTATTTAAGTATCATAATATCATTTCATACTTTTGAGTGGATTTCATTTTGAAGTCAGTTTTTAGTTTGTTTTTACTTTTATTTTTAAAACAGAGATTTTCATTCTACAGACAAACCAGACCGATTTAAACCTCTTCATTTTCTTAGTCAATTAGTCTAAACTCATGCTTCAAAATGCCTGTTGGATTGTTAAAAAATAATTGTAGTTTTTAATTGAAACGAAAAAACATTGAAAAAGTGCAAGACTGTGGTTATTTTATTTACTCTTTACACGTAAAGAAATAAACAGAGACAACTGTTCCAATCAATGCCTCACCTTAAGAGGACTGTGAACCCACGGCGAAAATTTAAGTTTTCATACAAACGGCGATAACGATTTTCACCTCTTAAATGTTAACCGATTTGAACTAATTTTTGACAGGTTGTCAGTTAGAACAAAAGCCAGGCTCGTTACTGATTATAATAAAAAAATAGCCGAAATTAGTTTTGTATGAAAACACGTGAAATACAATAAAATTAAACTTATTTACTTTATCGAAAAAATAAAAATGTATAAGCCTAGCTTTTGTTCTGACTGAAAACCTATAAAAATTTAAGAGGTGAAAATTGTTATCGTCGTTTGTATGAAAAGTCGCAGCTTCACAATCCTCTTAAGAGGAAATAGTACTTTTTCCCGAAAGGTAAATACTTAATTGAGTATTTTCTCAGAAAGGATTTCGAAGCTTTAGGTGGATAAGAGTACGCAACTTTTGATAAACAAATAGAACATGTTATTGTGTTACAAAAATACCAGTTCTACAAGAAAGGTACTGTGTATTGCCCGCAGCTTCACCTGCTTGGATTGGACATCGTTTTCAGGGTCCCGTATCTCAAGAAAAAACCGCATACATAGGGATCCGTACCATCATACTAGATGACGCTAGTTTCTTTGTGTTAAAAAAAACACGTTTTTTGTATGGATATCCCCCTTATTTTTTCACTTTTTCTACTTTTTAGTATTTGTTGTTATAGCGGCAACAGAAATACATCATCTGTGAAAATTTCAACTGTCTAGCTATCACGCTTCATGAAATACAGCCTGGTGACAGACGGACACACAGACAGATGGACATCGAAGTATTTTAGTAATAGGTTCCCGTTTTTACCCTTTGGGTACGGAACCCTAAAAAGGAACTCTTATAGTATCAACTCGTTGTCCGTCCGTCTGTCTAACAAAACCCTTTTTCTCAGGAACGCATGGAGGTATCAAGTTACTTTAAAAGTAAAAAAAAATAACCCTTACAGTATCACTTCGTTGTCCGTTCGTCTGTCTGTCTGTCAAGACCCTTTTTCTCAGGAACGTGTGTAGGTATCAAGTTGAAATTAATATTATATACTAAGGGTCTATGGTCCCTTGTGGCTGTAAAAAATCAAGTTTCTAAATCAAAGCAATAAAAATATATGGCCATTGTATGATACTTTTTGTAATATAGATATTTTGATGTTCGGAAGTAAATTAAAACCCATGGGGTACTTCCCGTTGACCTAGGATCATTAAATTTGGCAAGAAGCAAGGCCTTACAGCACAAGTAAATCCGAAAACTATAAATTTATAATTCAATCCCTTAAAAAAAAATTTTTGCGATTTCAAACAAAATTTGCAGGTGGAATATTTACCGTGACGTATATCGATGTATGGGAGAACATTTTTTCAACTTCAAAGTTAAGTTTGTCCTGCAATCTGACTGTTGTACTCATAGTTGTTTGAACGGTTTTTTATCCACAATTGATAAGCCCTTGGCATCATCTCACCTGATGGTAAGTGACGGTGATGTCGAAGATCGACGCGAGCTTACCAAGATTCCCCAACGCAATGGGGATCTGGCCATCTTATCTTCAAGCCGGAATAGATCAATGCTGTTAACACTGATGTTTGGCGGCAAGACTTAGACAAGATGGTGGTAGCTAGTCAAGCGGGCTATGATAATGCCATACCACCCACGCCGGGAATCGAACCCGCGACCTTCTGGTGTGAAGCGAATGGACTCCATTAGGCAGTAGCGCTAATCACTCTGATTGAAAGGATGACACCTAACAAATTACATTTCAAAAAAACGAATGATGAAACAAACAAAATGGCGGCGAAATCCTATACGTTCGGCAACCAAACTGTAACCAATCTAAATCATATCTGGGAGACGAGGGGGTGAGTGGCAGGGAGTGTCCATACCGTATGTTAGTATTAATATACCTATATTCTTTGGTTATAGCGTTGGTGGATCAACCGGTAACGACTCGGTCCATCTAACCAGAGGTACCGGGTTAAAATCTGGACGGCCAATGTACCAATGAGTTTTTCAAAAACTTACGTACATACTTACCGATTGCTTTAACGGTTAAGGAAAACATCGTGAGGAAACCTGCACACGCCTGCGAAGAAACTCGAAGGTTGTGTGTGAAGTCGGCCAAGGCCTAATCGCCCTGATTCAGGGTAGGCTCGAGCCCCTCGGTGGAGACGTATATGAGCTGATATAATAATACTTTGGTAAAGTAAAGATAGTAGATTTTAGGACAGCCTTTCCTATTCATAAAACTAACATAATAACCTTACCAAAAACCCGATAGCATAAAAAAAATTGCCCTCTTTTTTTTGTGTGCGTTTAATAGAGTGCAGAATAATGTGAGTGCGTTTGGCTGCACCTCACCTGATGGTGCGTTTTCACTGTCGACTTGAAGATTCCTAAATTATACGAATCGGGGAATTCAGAGGCCGGCATCGGCAGGGCCTCTCCTTGGCCGTTCGCATAATGAACGAAGAAGCAAAACGCTTCGTGCGTAAAGGTGGAACATTTTTGGGCAGTCGGGCAAAAATGTCTTATGTAGACTCACGTGATCAAGGCGAATCTAACGATAACTTGCACTCCAAAATCCATCAAGTCGTATAGACTACAGGCTCAACCAAAGAATAAATACATACATACTTACATGTCCTGTATATGTAAGTATGTATGTATCTATTCTTTGGTGCGTTTAAATTGGTGTCATCATCATCATCATCAGCCGAAGGAAGTCCACTGCTGGACATAGGCCTCTCCCAAGGATCTCCACGACGACCGGTTCTGCGCTGCCCGCATCCAGCGGCTTCCCGCGACCTTCACCAGGTCATCGGTCCACCGAGTGGGAGGCCTGCCTACACTACGCTTTCCGGTGCGTGGTCGCCACTCGAGAACTTTACTGCCCTAACGGCCATCTGTTCTACGAGCAATGTGCCCCGCCCACTGCCACTTAAGTTTAGCAATTCTGAGAGCTATGTCGGTTAATTTGGTTCTCTTATGGATCTCCTCGTTTCTGATTCGATCACGCAGAGAAACTCCGAGCATAGCACGCTCCATTGCCCTTTGGGTGACCTTGAGCCTTCTTATGAGGCCCATAGTAAGCGACCATGTCTCAGTTCCGTACGTCATCACTGGCAACACACATTGGTGTAGGACCCGTTAACTGTGGATTCTACTCATCATACTGTACAACTTTCCCTAAGGAACCCATAGTCAATTCTCAAAAAAAATTTGGACCCTCCATACAAAAGTACGATTGGTCGATCAGTTGATCGATTTGTATGAAGAGCTCAAATTTGATTTTTTGCGATTTCAGCAAAGTCGCAGAACAAAAGTTGTTCAGTATAATGATTTGAAGAAGCCCCAGTTAACGGGACCTTCGCCAATTTTGTTACATCCTGTATTATAGTAATGTCCACCACAGTTATTATTTTGTTACACCCTGTATAAATACATTCATACACCCGAAAAACATTGCCCTCCTCTTGGGAAAATCTGGTAAAAACAAATTATGAGCTGATCAGCCAACTTCATAAGGTATATAATCTATTTGCGAATTCAGCTAAGTTGTACGACAAAATAAGTTCAGTTTTAAGAGTAGAAAAAATGCTTTATGTTACAATACATCCTGTATATACTCTATTATCCTGTGTAATAATTTGTATTTCCTCAACATCCAAGAAAGTATTTCCATCACCGCTGGGTTGTTAAAACCAAACAAAGCGAAAGTGTCAAATTTTTTTATTCGAAGCCTCGCCACTGCCTCTTGACTGCTACAAGTCTACAACATAAGTAGGTAGGGGTAAGCCACCCTATTGTTGTCACTCTCCCCTTTTAGGTCACCTCCTTGTTAGTCATAATAAAAAAAATTATTGAAAATCTTTAGAGACAACGAAACAAATTCTACTTAATAATTTTCAAAAATACTTAACCTTCATCATATCAGCTCATACACGTGCCCACCGAGGGGCTCGAGCCTAGCCTGAATTAAGGCGATCGGGCCTTAGTCGACCACGCGGGCCCAGTGCGGGTTGGTCGACTTCACACACAACCTTAGAGTTTCTTCGCAGGCGTGTGCAGGTTTCCTGGCGATGTTTTCCTTCACCGTATAAGAGCGTCGGATAAACGTACATATGAAATCGAAATTCGAAAACACATTGGTATGTGGCAGGATTCGAACCACGAGCTACCGGACAGGAGGTAGCGGCCCTTGTCATTACGCCACCGACGCTCCTACGACATAATTTTATATTTACGGTTTTAGAGGAGAGAGGGATGAAATAAAAGGGGCAACTATAGGGTGGCTTACCCTAGGTACTGTCTAAATTCCTTATTTTGCAGTTTTCAAAAGGCACACTCACCAACGTCGTCGTTTTCCAGATCGGACACATCGTTAGCAGCTTCGTCCTCTTCCGGGGCGCTCTCGAACCGCTCTTTCAAGACGGTCCTGGGCACTGCGAAAATAAACTTTAATTAGAAATATGGCACTGAGTTTATTTTTTGGGTTTCCTACACCCAGGAGGCTTAAATTCATGAATCGTAATAAGTAGACTGTTGAAATGTTCACGGAATCTGTATATCTGTTGTCGCTATAACTAATAATACTAAAAATTAGAAAAAGTGAAAAATAAGGGGGTCTCCGTACAAAAAACTTGTTTTTTTATAGGTCTTTAGAAGTATTTTTGATTTAGCTTTATCGTAAAAACGGCAATACATACAGGCGTAAAACTTGGTGTGATTATAGTAGGTCTTTTACTGATGTAAAACAACAAGGAGACCCCCATGTCTCTGTACAAAAAACCTGTTTTTTATAGGTCTTTAGAAGTATTTTTGATTTAGCTTTATCGTAAAAACGGCAATACATACAGGCGTAAAACTTGGTGTGATTATAGTAGGTCTTTTACTGATGTAAAACAACAAGGAGACCCCCATGTATCTGTACAAAAAACCTGTTTTTTATAGGTCTTTAGAAGTATTTTTGATTTAGCTTTATCGTAAAAACGGCAATACATACAGGCGTAAAACTTGGTGTGATTATAGTAGGTCTTTTACTGATGTAAAACAACAAAAATAAATCAAAAAAATTTAAAATTGGCCAAGTGTTAGTCTTACTCGCGCTAAGAAGTCCGCAATGAAAGACAAAATAGGATATTTTTGTCACTCGCGTTGATTTCTTTTGTTTGTAATGTAAATAGATATCATTGTCCTTATGCTATGTAGTTGTGTGGAGAGGTATGGTGGTACGGAATAGAATGTGTGAAATCCATTTGTAATTCTTATGTAGTTCTTTTTAGGACTTATATTTTTTAATATTTCATCTGTAATTAAATTAATCTAAAGCACGCACGGTCATTTTAAGGCGCTAAGATCACTCAATCCGAGCAGGTTAATACGTGTTTCAATAATATCGAACGTAAGTCTATTCTATTTAAGTTTAAATCAATTCTGGCTTCAACTAGGCTGTTACGTTGAAACCGAACGCCCAATTCTCGATTTTTAAATGTTTTTATTACTTTTCATTACTTTCAAAAAGTGTAAAAAAAGATTTGTTCAATTAAAAGGAAAGATCATAAAGTCACCGATTTTTATGTGTTGGTTTCATTCAATATTAACTTCTAGCTTTTTCCCGCGGCTTCGCCCGCGTGGGCAACGTTTTTATGACTGTCTTAGAGGGTGCGCGGTGGGTGAGCCGCAAGCGGCTCGCGAGCTTGGACGTTAATTTTCTCCAGATCCCTCGGGAACTATGTCAGGATATGCTTATTAATAAATCATGTCATTTCCCACCCCCTCAAACATCTCTGTGCAAAAAATCACACAATCCATTGTTCCGTTGCGATGTTAAAGAAATTCACCAAAAAGAGTATATTTTCAGTTACGTCAGGAACTGCATCGGGCTATGATATTTTCACGCGATTAAAAAGTAGCCTATGTCCTTCCTCGTGACACAGGCTACCTGCAAGCCAAATTTCATTAAGATTGGTCAAGGCGTTGAAGCGTGAAAAGGTAACAAACAAACAAAAACATTTTCACATTTATAATATTTGTAAAGATTGTTTTCGAGAAATTTTGCAAATAATTCCAAAAACAGGGACTAAAGTATATTTTTTTAAAATCAAAAGTGTTAATATTTTTAAAATTGTATTCAATTAAATCGATTTTTTATTACTTTAAGTATATAACATATTTTTTTCATGGTGTTAGCTTTACACAGTCTTTCAAAAATTTGAATTGAATATTGTCATTTGACCCGTCTTAAGGCCCTAACGCCCTGCCTACTGTACCGTACCCTATCTACCCCCCCGTGACGTGCTACGACGCCTGAGAAGAAACTCGAAGGTTGTGTGTGAAGTCGACCAAACCGCACTAAGCCCGCGTGGTTGACTATGGCCTGATCAGGGTAATTCAGGGTAAGCTCGAGCTCCTCATTGGGGACGTATAATATGAGCTGATAAATATGAAGATCTATGTTGTATTAATTTCATAAAATATATATATATATATATATATATGATTTTTAGGGTTCCGTACCCAAAGGATAAAATCGGAACCCTATTACTAAGACTCCGCTGTCCGTCCGTCTGTCTGTCTGTCCGCCTGTCACCAGAAAGTGTATTTCATAAACCGTGATAACAAGACACTTGAAATTTTCACAGATGATGTATTTCTGTTGCCGCTATAACTAAATAATTAAAAAAGTAAAAGTCTCCATACAAAAAACGCGTTTTTATTTGAAACGTGAAGAAACTTGCACCATCTAAAATAAGATGGTACGGAACCCTTTGTGCGCAGTTCTTACTCGCATTTTACCGGTTTTTTGTACCTTAGTTAGTACTAAGTTACCTGATAATTAATGAAAAATAAAAAAGAATAAATAGTTTTCTTGGGGAAAATTGATCAGTTTAATGAAATAACCTTTTGATCACGGAAAAATCGAAGATAGAATCAAAAATTTGTCGTTAGATAATCTTCAGCGAATAAAAAGTAACCCTACCAATATAGGATGTCCGACAAAGTAGAGAATATTTTATAACGGCTTACACTCAATATACTTAACAACTTATATTCTACAACTTTACTTAAATTTAAAAAAAGTTTAGAACTCATACAAATCAATCGCCTAAATAACTAAAATTGTATGGGGAGTGCAAAACATTTTAGTTGTAAGACAAAGCTTTAAAAAAAAAAACAAAAACGTTAGTTAGTTTCTTGAGTACAAGCCCTCCCAAAATATTGTCTATTTTTCTTATGCTGTATATAGCCCTAACAGAAATATATTAGTTGTACAACGTTTTTTTTACCTACAATTGGTAAGCCTATAGCATCATCTCTCCTGACGGTAAGTAATGATGTTTTTCGGCTTCTGGCTTACCAAGACTTCCCAACGCAATGGGGATCTGGATAATATCTTATCTTCATGCCGGAACACATCAATGCTATCAACATTAAAGTTTGGCGGCAAGACTTAGATGAGATGGAGGCAGCTTAAAAAATATCCATCTACCAACCAAACCGAGTCTTACAAAGTTAGACTCCACTGGAAATCGAACCCGCGACCTTCTTATGTGAAGATAATGGACTAATCATTACGCCACGGAAGTTGTTAAACAGGTATCCTTATTCTTACTAATATTATAAATGTTAAAATGTGTTTGTTTGTTTGTTTGTAACCTTTTAACGCTTCAACGCCTTGACCAAGCTTTATGAAATTTTGCATGCAGAAAGCCTGTGTTACGGGAAAGGACATAGGCTACTTTTTGTCACGTGAAAATAGCACAGTCCGATGCAGTTCCTGAGGGAACTGGAAAAATACTCTTTTTTTTTTGGTTAATTTTATTTAACGCCGCAACGGAACAATGGATTTTTGTGATTTTTTGCACAGAGATGGTTGAGGAAATGGGTAATGACAAATTTTACTACTTATTATTCTAACATAGTTCTCGAGCGATCTGGGGAAAACTCATTTCCACGCTCACGCACGTCGGCGTCGCAACGGATTGAAGTGATTTTTTGTATAGCATTGGTTGAGGGGGTAGGTAGTGACATAGACTGCTAATCAGAATAGCCCGATATAGTTCCCGACGGAACTGGAGAACACTCAAGTTCACGCGCACCACTCATCCTCAAATACATGCCGTCTCGTACATCTACCAGATACGCTAAACTACCAGGTTTATGATATTATAGCGTACCCAATGACCGACTATTTTTCATAAAATTCATAAAGTAAGGGCTGCTATTCCTGTCAACACCATGAGGAGAAGGCTAGGACCAATAACGGTAGGTCTTGCCGCCAAGACAGTTATAAAAACGATGTCTACGCGGGCAAAGCCGCGGGCAAAAGCTAGCTTATAATAAAGATCAAAATAACTTAATTATCTGATGTCCAAAAGATAGCATCTCAGATAACGATAAATACGTCATAATTGTGCATCTCTTTCATTGTCAGAAAGTGTTAGAAAGATAAATCTTCGCGATAATTTGATTCCACGGAAAGACCACCGAAAAAACCAATAGACCACTTCCTTGGCCGGCCATAAAGTTGTATCAGCCTCGGGCCGTCAGCCCTCGACCTCACAGTTTAAATGTAGCTTTCAAAAAACTGTAGTTTGTACTTCAAGCATAAAAGTACAACCCTCCATTTGTGCCGTAGTCGGTTAAACGGTAAAACGTTATTGAGGAAAAACTTCGGCGTCGCTTCGCCTTAAGTAACCTTCCGTTAAGCACCACTTGAAATCACTTCACTGCGGGACGCCGAGTGAGTGCTATTTTTAAATTTTTGGGGTGCTCAGCTATTTCAATACACCAACCACAAGAGTGATGTTTCACTTTATGGGGATAGTCGTTATCTTTGCCAACGTAACTTGAGACATCCGTTCTTTAGCAGCTACGACGTCTTGTTAATTGGAAAGACTTCAAGCATGAAATGCTTCTACATAGTGATATACATATTGTAACCGACTTCAAAAAAAAGGAAGAGGTACTCTATTTGATTGCATTTTTAGGGTTCCGTAACTCAAAAGAGAGAAAACGGAATCCTTATAGGATCACTTTGTTGTCCGTCCGTCTGTCTGTCAAGACCGTTTATCTCGGGAACGCGTGGAGGTATCGAGTTTTTTTTTATATGTATAGGTAGGTAACTAATAATTTTGGCGTATGTAGTACCTAACAGTTTGTACTGTTATGATTTATGATATGTACCTACAAATTTGTACGGAACCCTCGGCGGGCGGGTCCCACTCGCGCTTGTCCGGTTTCTATGTATAATCTCAGAAGTCCGTCATTTTTAAAATCATTTGAAAAAAAAAGCTATTAAAGGAAATACTTTCAGGTTACTCCCATAGAAATTTCATTAAAATCAGTGCAGTTGTATTCAAGATGTGGACTGTTAAGTGTGTACCAATCACTAGAAAAAAATATCATTTTGTAAGCCGAAATTTTGTTATGTAAGTCGATTGTTTTTAACGCAATGTTCCGCACCACATACAGAGTGTTGATTATAACTATGTGGTTACAAACAATATTATTAAAGTAATTATTTAAATTGAATTAGGTTAATTGAAATATAATGGTTTTCCATGAAATTTGATGTGATTTTGGTTAGCATAATGGTTTTCTATGAAATTTGATGTGATTTTGGTTAGCATAATTGTTTTCCATGAAATTTGATGTGATTTTGATTAGCATAATTGTCGTTAGTTACCGTAGTTGTCTATTTCATCAAAACACGTTTTCGCGAGTTGAGCATCGGTGGCTTAACGGTTACGGCCGCTACTTCCTGTCCGGGAGGCCGTGGTTCGAATCCTGCCACATACAAATGTGTTTTAGAATTTAGATTTCATATGAACGTTTATCCGACGCTCTTACGGTGAAGGAAAAAATCGTGAGGAAACCTGCACACGCCTGCGAAGAAACTCGAAGGTTGTGTGTGAAGTCGACCAACCCGCACTGGGCCCGCGTGGTCGACTAAGGCCCGATCGCCCTAATTCAGGGTAGGCTCGGGCCTCTCGGTGGGGATGTATATGAGCTGATAAGATAACCTCTATTTGATCAAAAACCTTTCGCGAAATCACTGAATTAAAACCGTAATATCGAGTAAAGATGACTCGTTTTGGGCGAGGTTCTGAATAGTACCGAGTTGACGGAGTCCCGCTACACGCGGCTGCTTTTTACGGTTCTGTACGAGGGCGGGTCAATAGTTCCGTGACTTTTCCCGTGTCTATGCTGAAATGACAACACTGTTCCTATCAACAGGCGTCTATTAGTTGACTCCTATAAAATTTTTTACAAGCTGCGTCATTTAGTTTGTATTTGATAGGCATTAATATCAGACTAACTCATGATTTGAGGAGGAAATGGAAAAACGTGAATTTCGTGTGCTCATAAGGCGCTTTTTCACACGACGGGGCGGGGCGGGCCGGTCAATTTCGCCGCCAACGAAAGTACAAAGGGAATCCTACACTACCAACGCACATGGATTCTTTTTGTCCTCCATGTGCGTTGGTAGTATAGGCACAATAGACTTAGATACTTAAGTTTATTGTGGTATAGGATTTCATTTGTGCTATCGTTGGCGGCGAAATTGACCGGCCCGCCCCGCCCCGTCGTGTGCAAAGCTCCTAAAGCATTATTTTTTGCTGAAAAAAAATCATCGCTCAGACCAAGGCTAAGCTTGATAAATACTATGGGAACTCTGCACCTTCAATTTCAATGGTAATAAATATAGTTTAACCCTTAACAACCCAGTAAGCTTTACAAACGTAACTGACCAGAAGTGCCTAACGGACACTATGAAAAAAGTGAAGAGTATTTGTTGGAGAAAAATTAACTACGTACGATAATGAAAGACTTTAATGTGATTTTAAACAAACACATTGAACACAGTTATTTATTTACATGTATTTAACTTTTTAAATCTATATTTATTTATTTACAAACGTTACAAACATTTGCTCGGAGTGCTCGGAGCACACATTACGGTTACATTTATCGCAACACTGTTTCGAAGATCGGATATTTTTGCAGGACAAAATGTGACATCGCTTTTTTTAGAACCGCACCGAAAAACGTAGCGTAGGCAGGCCTCCCACGCGGTGGACCGACGACCTGGTGAAGATCGCGGGAAGCCGATGAATGCGGGCAGCGCAGGACTGGTCGTCGTGGAAATCCTTGGGGGAGGCCTTTGTCCAGCAGTGGACGATTTCCGGCTAATATGATGATGATCAGGTTCACATGCTTTGCTTTACTTCCTCATTAGATCTTATTACATCTTCAATAGCTGCTAAATGATAATTTGTCAGGCCTTTCTTGTTTCGTATCCTTATATGAGGCGTAACTAGCTTAGTTACGACTTCTCGCAAAAATACTTTCCTTAGAACATACTTCTTCCGTTGGTTCCAAGTAGGATATAAATTTTTCCATATAATTAGCGATGCGATACCTACCACATCTATAATATTTTGGAAAAATGCTACAGGCCATCTATTTGTTTTGCGCCGAACAGTGTACTCATGAACCATCTGATCAAGTGTATCGACACCACCCTTGCTGGAGTTGTAGTACAAATTGATTTCAGATTTGTTTTTATTACTCGCATTTACTTGAAACTATCAATCAGATCTTCCACAAGTTGCCCCGGCGGTAGAACTACTTTGTGAACACCACCGCGAATTATATTGTGGCGAGGAGTTCTAGTTTGCTTCTCGGGTTCCGATTTCCACTTAGTTTCATCTCTGCCTTCAAAAGTTTCAAGTGCAATGTGTACTTGTAGCGGCATATCATCACCTACGCTCCATAATTGTTCACCGTTACCTTCAGAAGCTTGTTCTGTCGCATTACTTTCAAAATCGGAACAACTGTCAAGAGCAAGATTTTCTTCATCAGCGCTATGGTACTGATGATTTCTGAGTACCGACATGTTGCGAGAAAAATGTAAACAAACAATCTACCTTCATACCATGCCCTCAGACTGTGTCTATCAGACACTTGTGGGCCGACAAGTTACTATTTTTGTTTATTGTTTGTAAATGTTGCACGATTTACATAAAAAATATTTTTATAATAAATTTAGATAGCTAAAACCATAAAGATAGAATAGATAAAGCGGTTTTTCGTAGAAATAAATATTAAACTTTTTATGCGTAGACGAACAAAAAATTGTGTCCGCGAGACACTTGTGGGTTGTTAAGGGTTAAAAAAACTAAAAAACACGCTTTTAAAGCACATCAAACTAAAAAGTGAAAAATAACTCTTAATATAAGCTGAAAACAATAATGAACGAAAAGTA
Source organism: Coleophora flavipennella (assembly GCA_947284805.1). Classification (NCBI taxonomy): domain Eukaryota; kingdom Metazoa; phylum Arthropoda; class Insecta; order Lepidoptera; family Coleophoridae; genus Coleophora; species Coleophora flavipennella. Next base: position 6,768,808 of record OX369306.1, on the reverse strand, counting down.
ATTAGTTTTATTGTGAAAAAAGCGTCAATTGCTCGATATAAAATATGGCACAAAGCGCCCCACGGTTTTTTCACAATAATACTAGTATTTTTCGTTCTTTATTGTTTTCAGCTTATATTAATAATCATTTTTCACTATTTTGTTTAATGTGCTTTTAAAGCGTGTTTTTTAGTTTTTTTTTTAACTAAGTATATTTATTTTCCAATTTTTAGTTCAGGGTAATGAGATAAACTTATGAAATTATTGTATTGTCACTGATTATTGAAAAATGTACTAAGTTTGAATTAAATCTGTCCGTTTAAAGTGGGTCAAAATCGAGTGCAAAGCATTCTGTTACAAACATACATACAAACATACATACATACAGGTGAAGCTATTAAAAGCGTGATAAAAAAGTGGTTTACTGAATTTTGTTGTGGCCGTACAACCACGGAAGACGCCGAACGTTCCGGACTTGAGGTCTCTGCACCCGAAACAATTGAAAAAATTCACGATATAGTGTTGGCGGCTCGGGGATTGAAAGTGCGAGAGACTGTGGAAACTATAGGCATCTCACGTGGCTCAGTAATTTCAATTTTAAAATGATCACTTGAGTATGAGATAGCTTTTCGCAAGATGAGTACAACGTTTGCTCACAATCGACCACAAACGCAATTGTATGACAACTTCGCAGAAGTGTTCGGCGTTGTTCAACCGCAATAGGGACGAGTTTTTGCGCCGTTTCGTAACCGTGGACGAAACGTGGATCCACCACAACACACCAGAGACCAAACATCAGTCAAAGCAGTGGGTTTCTCGAGGTGAATTGGCGCCAAAGAAGGCCAAGGTGGGTTTGTCGCCCAATATAGTCATGGCGACCTTGTTTTGGGATTCACGTGGTATAATCCACATTGACTACCTTCAAAGGGGTGAAAAAATAATATAAGCCAACTTATTGGATCCATTTAATGAGGATTTGAAAAAAAAAAACCGACCGCATTTGGCCAAGGAAAAAGTTATTTTCCACCAGGACAATGCAAGGGTGCACACATGTGCAGTTTCCATGGCAAAAATTCATGAATTAGGCTACGAGTTGCTCCCTCATCCGCTCTATTCTCCGGATTTAGTCCCAAATGACTATTCCTTGTTTCCAAACCGGAAGAAATGGCTCGACGGAAAGAGATTTGACTCCAACGATGAAGTCATCTCACTCGTACCTAGTATCTGGCATTTATTTAATTTTCAATAGCGTCGGTGGCTCAACTGGTAACGACTCGGTTCTCATAACCAGAGGTCACAGGTTCAAATCCGGACGACCAATGTACCAAAAAGTTTTTCGAAACTTACGTCTCGACAAGCATCCAATGAATTAAAATTTTATTTCACGACGGTGACATTAATATTATTAAGCTTCCAATTCATTTTTGATTCGTGGCATTCAATTCTAATATTTATTCACAATCGCATCACATTCTTCACATAACAACAGAACACATAATATCAAATCATCGAAATTTCTCTTAGGCATCAAACAAAATTGTAGATGTTCTCTGAGAGAAACATTTTACATTAGTGCCGGTCTAAGAGAGAAACTGAATCAGGCAATACTGTAGATACGGGAATACTGGCGGCATTCAATGCAAATTGATCAGTGAATGAAATTGAAGTCTGAAAGACATGTCATACGTGACTATGAAGCTTGACTGGTTTTATGAAATCCTGGTACAAATACTCTGGTGACTATGCGATGTCTGCCGTCCTAACAAAGAATGCAGGAAGGATGTTTTTCATAATTTCGAGAAAATGGCCCCTAAAGTTTATTTTTGTTTTTCAAGTTTTTTTACTACTTATGTGTTACCCTATTCAAATTGGTTTTTTATGCATAAAATTAATAAAAAAATTAAGTTTTATTTATAATTTAAGATCACTTTATGCTTAGCACAGCTATAGGATTCGAGTACAACTTTTACAAGTTAACGTGCAGTAAAGACGAGGGTTATGCATTATTCACTGGCATTCATTCACCTTATTGTAATAACAGCAAGTTGAAGTACTGCATTACTGATTAGAAGTAATTGAGATAATTCAACAAAAATTACTAAACGTAATTTGCAGTAAGCTTTCATACTGCATTCTTGTCAAACAATTTGGATCTCTCCAGAATACTTACTGCATTTTTCCTTATAAAAACTACATGTTCCCGAGCAGTAATCTTTATGAGGATCAAATCATCATATAGAGCTCTTTTGCAGATTCCGGTTCTATAATTAACTCATTTCAGGAAAAAACCGTCCTTACTGCATTCTTCGTTAGGACGGCAGATGTGTAGTCGTAATAAAACTTTCCGATAAGTGTTATGTCAAAGTATATATATTAGTACTAACATACAGTATGGACACTCCCTGCCGCTCTCTAGATTCCGACCTCACCCCCTCGTCACCCAGATTGATCTAGATTGGTTACAGTTTGGTTCTCTAACGTAAAGGAATTAGCCGTGTTTTTGTTTGCTCCGTCATTTGTTTGTAGAAATGTCATTTCGCGACCGTTGTATGCAGTGTCCGGGATGTGGTTAAGTTCTCGAGTCGCGACCGTGCACCTGAAGATGTAGCGTAGTAGGGCCACCCCTCCCAAGACCGTCGACCTGGTGAAGGACAGCGCAAGAATGGTTGTTGTGGAAATCCTTGGGCAAGGCCCTTGTGGAAATTTTTGGGCTGTTATGTTAAATAAGAGGACTGTGAATCCACGGCGACTAAAATTTAACTTTTTATACGATTTAATATTAACAACTACATTTTTTTGCTACATTTTAATGTTTTTGTTAATTTTACAAAAAGTAGTACTCCATGCTTTTGATAAAATACTCTGTAACTTCTAGTAGTTAATCCAAGTGCCTTAATCACGAACTATTGTTTAGAACAGTTGTCTCTGTCTTTTTATTTACGTGTAAAGAGTAAAGAAAATAACCACACATTTTTACTTTTTCAATGGTTTATCGTTACAATCAAAAACTAAAATGAAAGTACAAAAAATAATAAAATTACTCACTTTGTATTACTTACAAAATTGACTGATAAGCTGGCTGATTTGTATGAAAAGTCAAATTTTATTTTTCGAGAATTCAGTATGGGTTCCTTGGAGAAAATGGTTCAGGATGATGAGTAGAAACCCCAGTTTAAGTTTCCGGGAGTGGTCTTTTTACACCCTGTATGTTTAGTCGAACATAGAACCACCTCCTTTTTAAAGTCGGTTAAAAAGAAGATAACAACATAGAAAAAATATTAAACAATAAGCGGCCCTATTACTACTTAGCAATTTCTTGCAGGCAATCTTTGGGTACGAAAACAGCGCTTTTTTATACTGTCATCGGTTCTTAATTTTATTAATTAAGGCCTTAAGATCAATGTTAATGTTTAATTCAAATTATTGAAAGACTATGTAAAGCTATCACTATGGAAAAATCGATTTAATTTAATACAATTTTAAATATATTACCGCTTTTGATGTAAAAAAAATATACTGTAAATTTCTCGAAAACAAATAGTTAATTTTGAATGAAACCAACACACAAAAATTGGTGACTTTATCACCTTTCATTTTAATTGAACATATTTATTTTAAACTTATTTGAAAGTGATGAAAAGTAATAAAAACATGAAAAATCAAGAATTCAGCGTTAGAATTCAACTTCAGCCGAGTTGAAGCCCGCATTGATTTGAACTTAAAATAAATAGACTTACGTCCGATATTATTTTAACACCTATTAAGCTGCTCGGATTGAGTCATCTTAGTTTCTTAATTTATAAAACGTAATAAATATAATACCTACGTGTCCAAATTGATTAAATTCGACATCATAAAGCAGGTGAAAATAATTTTCGAAAAACCTGAAAGCTTTTAGATACCTACAAGCTATTATTTAAAAAGAGTTTTTTATGCTCAAAAGCCAAATGCTCAACTGAACATAAATACACAGTTCTAAATTCAAAAAAGGTGAGCGCAGTAAAGTCTTGTTGTTTGGAAATGGTCAAACATGTAAACAAAACATTTTATCATTAACAAAAATTTATCTTAAATTAAATTACATTTTTGACAACAAGCATATTTTTACGAGCGTTGTATTAATTTCATCATCGTCTCGTCTGTAGTTCATTTATGACTGAAATACTTACTGAAAAGGGTTTATTTTAAAAAAAGGATTTGTTTACACATTTGGCTATTTCTGCACAACTAGACTGTATTTCCTACGATTCTGGTACCTTGATTCCACTCCAAATTTCATCATCAGATCAACTTCAAAACACGAAAAGGATCTATTGTCGCCAGGAATTCAGCTTTATTCCAAATTTAGCTCAATTGTACACCTGAAAGTCGCTCTAAAATTGATCGCAAGATTTGAACTAAACAATACATCCATACATTGCAAGTTGAATAAAAGCTTTTAATAAAACAAATAGTCGACTATAAAGTTACTTATTAAGGCTTTAAGATGCCCAATCCGTGTTAAAATAATATCGAATGTATGTCTATTCATTTTAAGTTGAAATCAATGCGGGCTTCAACGCTGCTGTTACGTTAAAACCAAACACCTAATTCTCGATTTTTACGTATTTTTATTACATTTCTTCACTTTCAAAAAAGTGAAAAAAAAGTTTTCAATTAAAATTAAAGGTGTTCAGTCACCGATTTCTGTGTATTGGTTTCCTTCATATTAATTACTAGCTGATTCCCGCGGCTTCACCCGCGTGGACCACATTTCTATGACTTTTCGAGGGTGCGCAGTGCGCGAGCCGCAAACGGCTCGCGAGCGTGGTAAAAAGTAGCCTATGTCTTAATCCAGGTCCTAATCTGTCTACCTACCAAATTTCAGCCAAATCCGTTCAGTAGTTTTTGCGGGAAAGCGTAACAGACAGACAGAGTTACTTTCACATTTATAATATTAGTAGGGATTTGTTTTCGAGAAATTTTGCAATTAATGCCAAAAACAGAGTCTACAGTATATTTTTTAAAATCAAAAGTGGTAATATTTTTAAAATTGTATTTAATTCACTGGCAACCAGTGTGTGTGTGACCTTAGTCTTGAGACATTGCGGTATTTGGGACGTGAAGATATTGCGAAGCTTCCCGAACGCTGCCCAGCTGACATAGCTCACAGAATCGCTTAACTAAAGTGGCAGTGGGCAGGGCACATAGCTCGTAGAACACATGGCCGTTGGGGTAGTAAAGTTCTCGAGTTGCAACCGCGCACCGGAAAACGTAGCGTAGGAAGGCCTCCTGCGCGGTGGACCGACGACCTGGTGAAGACCACGGGAAGCCGTTGGATGCGGGCAGCGCAAGACCGGTCGTCGTGGCAATCGTTGAGGGACGCCTTTGTCCAGCAGTGGATCTTTTTCGACTGATATGATGATGATGATGATGATGTAATTAAATAGATTTTTTATTACTTTAATTATATTATAAATTTTTCCATAGTGAAAGCTTTACACAGTATTTCAATAATTTGAATGAATATTGTCATTTGACCCAACCAAATGTTGAACAACATCCATTCAAAGAATAAAATGGAAGCATCACTTCTGTGTTTGGCTCATCTTGTTGAAGTAAAACTTCTTTACACACGCATGACTTAGGGAGAAAGCTGGTGGATGCGTGACAGGTAATAAATAAATTAGTGAAGATAGAAAGAGAGTCAGAGATTTTTGTTTACCAACAAAATCGGTTGCCAAGGCAATAATATTGGTTGTCAAAACAAACTTAAAGGATAAAAAAGATTTGATCATTTCAAAGGATAATAAAACTCTTTTCATAAACTGTCTATACCTCCATATGACAAAAAAATGATTATTTTCTGAAGACTTAGTATTTACTTTCAAACGTATAGATGGAGCTAAAGAAGTTTTACTTCAGTCGTGTGGTCTAAAGCAACACTGGTATTTTTTTATAGCTTATATTATGTAGTGTTGGTGCTTTAAAAAGGGGTAAACTCTGCTCCAATCAGGACGGCGGAGCAGAGTTTTGCTTACAGTCACGCTTTGGCAGACTTAAAGCCAACATGCCGAAATGTGCTGTGACATGTCTCCAATTCATCTGTCTCAATCACATTATTGTGAGTGAGGACGCTGTATCATAAACCTGGTAGTTTAGCGTATCTGGTCGATATACGAGAGGGGAATGTCTCAATTACAGTGAAGGATATGACCTATCACGTGTTGAAACTGAAACGCTATGTCTCAATCCAGAGGTGATTTCAACTTCTAGACAGTTTATAAAACAGATTTATACTTATATTTAACAGTTTCACACTAAAGACTAATAAGACAATTCAAAATACTCAGAGCGCATCCTCGCTACACCGCACCGCTCCGGATGCCATATTATTTACTGACTGTGTTGCCCGTCTAATCGAGGCCTTTTTTCGCACTGCTACTAAACTAAGCACCGCGCCATCATACGAGTATTCTTAGTAGAAATAATTAATAATGACAACACTGTCCATTTAAAAAGGGCTCTCAATAAACACAATAGTTAATATATTATATAGGTAGGTAATTTATAAAAAAACATTATTCGAGGTCACCACTTGAGGTAAAGATGCATATAATAGAACAAGCTTTAACCTACTTTTTGCTATGATTGTTGTATGTAACTCAATGTAGCTTGGGTTTTATTTTTATTTCATAACAGACGCCAGTCTGACTGGAACCAAATAGGTACGGACATCTAGAGATGTAGATCTAGAATACATCGGGGTTTCTCCAGTGAATGTTCAGTGAAGATGTATACCAAAGATATAGATTAGAAAACCGGCTAATTGCGAGTCAGAACTGCAAACATAAGGTTACGTACCATCATACTAGATGGCGCTAGTTTCATGTTTCAAAAACCATCATAGCAGATGGCGCTAGATTCTTCACGTTTCAAAAAAAAACACTTTGTTTGTATGGAGGCTGACACTTTTCTTAATTTTTAGTATTTTTTGTTATAGCGGCAACAGAAATATATCATCTGTGAAAATTTTAGCTGTCTAGCTATCACGTTTCATGAAATACAGCCTGGTGACAGAGGGACGGACGGACATCAGAGGCTTCGTAATAAAAACTGACTATAATGATTTTAGTGAATTTCTGTACGTTGTTATAATTTTATAGATCTACTAAACGTCTAAGTTGGTTATTGTAGGAAAAATTGGAAAAATCCTGATTATATTTTGATACTTTTTCTCCAAAGTGGCTATGACAATTTTAATAAAACTTTGTAAACAACTAAAACTTAATAAGTTCTACTTCACTGGGTAGTTTATTATTCTGAGGTGGCACCTCCCATACTACAAAAACATATTATTCATAAGTTTTTGATCAAGTCTGATACCTAGACATATTTTTTTACTATTGACTTGCTTGTGAAACTCGTGTCTTGCATTTTTTTTTGTTTAAATAAATTGAACCCAAAATGGCCTATTTATAGTGTTTTAATATTAATTGCTTGGCTTATTTATAGTGTTTTGTGTGGGTGGTGCTCTACGGGAGTGGCTTCTGGTTTTTGTAATACTATATCCAGACCTCAAAATAATAATATTGCTATTAAGTTACAGATTCTTAGAGTTCAATAGTATGTTTTTTTTTTGACAAATCACACATGGTCATCTGGCCCCAAAGTAGGATACTTAACACCCGGACACATAGCAAACAAATCTGCTCATCACACAAATATTTGCCCTGGGTGGGGATCGAACCCACAACTCTCGGATCAGCAGTCAAGAGCACTAACCTCTGAGCCACCGAGTCATTCAGAAATAAATCTGTTTAACTTGTAAGTACTCGTAGATATATTTTATTTTTAAGGTGTTTGTTGCTCTGCTTATCTTCTTGTTTATCCAGATTAACTTGCTTATGGAGGGATGAATAATTACATTATTATAATTATACTTGTTTAATATTAAGACAGGCTTAAGGTTTAACTTCAAAGAAAATTTTGATAATGAAAATTTCTCGCACCTTTTTTCTTAAAATGAAACATAATTTTATGAGGCTTGGAGTGTTTTAATAAAATTTACTTAAAACAAGTCATTTAAAAGAAAACTGTCAGAACAATGATTGCAAATTAATTAAAGATTTTTTGTTTACTCTTAATACTTTGTTTATTCAGAATTGGTAAGCCTGGGAGCCCTTTTTATCAGGTGAGATGATGCCAAAGATGGAAGCGGGATTACCAAGATTCCTCAACGCAATGGAGAACTGGATATCTAATCTTCAAGCCGGGATACATCTATGCTGTTTACATTGATTTTTGGCGGCAAGAAAATGCACATCCACTAACCAAACTTAGTCTTAAAAAGTTAGACTCCGCCGGGAATCGAACCCACGACTTTCTGATGTGAAGCTAATGGACTTAACCATCACGTCAAGGAGGCGATTGAATTGATGGAAAAACAAAAAATATTAGGAGCTGACCACAAATAATTGGAAATACAATAAGGCAATATTAATATGTGTGATTTGTCCCAGAATATTTATTTATTTATTGATGACATTTGGAATATATGTATACAGGGTGTAACAAAATTGGTGTAGGTCCTGTTGACTGGGGCTTCTGCTTATCATACTGAACAACTTTAGTTCTACGACTTTGCTGAAATCGAAAAACAAGGTACTCTTCATACAAATCGATCAGCTGATCGACCAATTTTATACATTTTTAGTATGGATAGGTTAAATTTTTTTTAGAATTGACTTTGGGTTTCTTGGGGAAAGTTGTTCAGTAAACCCTGCAGTGGTCGCGCCCCTAAAAGTCACGTGAGTGGTCGCGTGGATTACATACCTATATGTGCCAAATTGTTTTCAATTTTTTTTAATAAAATTCATTGATGTTTTTTTATTGCAAAATGGCAAGTTAACTTATCTGAAATTAAATTATAATTGGAAACTAAACAGAATAATGAACAGTTTTGTTAAATTAAACAAATCGCAAACTTCTTATAAATCTTATTTAAAAATTTACTTTGGATTATATGAGACCTTAATACGTGTTAGCGCTTATTGCGAAAACATATCAACTATTATTTTCTAAACAGGAACTACATACATATTTGAAATGAACAGAGCGGGGGTGGGGATTGTCATACTTAAAGTACACGGAGTCTTGTGTAACACACTTGAACTGTTTACGAATAATTTCAATTTTAAATACCATGGATTACATATGTAATCCGCTTGACCACTGCAGGGTTAACGGGTTCTTTACCATTTTTTTTTACACCCTGTATAGGTAGGTAATAATTAATATTACGCTTTTTCCCAATTTGGCACAAAAGCTATTAGCGGACGAAACCATAATAACTTACAGCAAAATTAATCGGATAAGAGAAAAATGTAATTATATGATAAGATCGATTCGTTCGTTAAAGCAATGAGTGATCTTTTCAACGGACTTCAAAAAAGAACGAGGTTCTAAATCCAATATATGTTTTTTGTAGGTTTGTTACGCGATATCATTGCAGATTGTGAACCGATTTTTATATCATTCTTTTTATATACGACAGGGTATTTTGGCAGGTTGGTTTTATATGAATTTTATTAAAATCGGTTGTTTAATTTTTAGGAAACGAAAAATTTGTTGTTGCGATTAAACTAGTCTCCTTTATTCACCAAAGGTTGCCTGGAAGAAATCGCCTCAAACGATAAGGCTGCCTTTGCATATTGTACGAGCCAACGTATATTTTCATTTTAATTTCTTATTAGAGAAATAGACATGCCAATGCGGCACTATTTTTAGTAGGTTGCGATTGCGCATTGCACTTTGTACAGTTTAGGTTAACAAATAAATTAATTATAATAGTCTAATTTTAGCACTCAACTGGGTCAGTATTTTTATTTATCACTCTCCGGAGTCGCCGCACCCCTCAATATCATATCATCATCTTAAGTAGGGAGCATCCCCTACACATATCATTGTATATTTTTCTAGTTTGTATGTTTTTATTTTTGTAGATTTGGTGTGCAATAAAGGATATTTATGTTATCTTATTTAAAAAAAACCCGGCCAAGTGCGAGTTGGACTCGCACAAAATAAAAATAAATGAATATCTAAAAAAATAACTAATTTTTATTCGCAGTTGGTAATAGAACATTTTATCGAAAATCTATGAACTTTTTTCAAATCCAACTGCACACCTTAAGTTTTTCGAATAATTACTCCTAAACTAAGGAAGTCTACTTAGCCGTGATAGTTTTCCTTTTAAATTGTTTATATGTCCTACTATTTAAAACTCGGGTTCTACTATTTAAAACCGAGGTGACTACTTCAGTACTCTTGTAGTGGGCTCTTACGCTGTCCGTTACTACAGACAAGTCCAGGGGGTTGTTTCCTGTTGGTATGATAACGTATTTTCGCCTGCCATCGCGCGGTCAAGTACTGCCAGGTGATTCCCCGTTGGGGGAGGCCCGGCAAGCAATCTGAGCATCAGCGGCGGTTGCGCCGATGTCGACGGTGTCGAGTCCGGCGAAGAGTCAGCTGCGACCTCTAAGAGGTCTTGCGGCAAATATCGCTTGTCATGTGGGTTTGAGCGGTAGGGGGCAAGCTCCCGAATGCGCTGGAATGCCAACTCATCTACGCATCCCAACATCGTCTAGGCCAGCTGACGAATGAATTCGTTCAGGCTCTTTATTTCTAGGTCTCGTGCTATGGTCGCATTCCTCACTTAGCGGGGGTCGTCTACAATTGTGCGGAAGGTCAGTGAATGCTGAGCTTGCAGCCGCGCACGGGGGGCTTAGCTCACCAGCGCGTACCAGGCTGGTGCAGCACAGGTGAGTCGAGAACGAATATACGTCTTGTAAACGCCGATCTTCAAGCGCAATGGAAGACGCGACGACAGGACGGGACGCAGGAGAGCTCTGACTGCGCGAGTCTGTACAATGACTGACTTCACATGGTGCTTTATGGTCAGGCCACAGTCGATGGTTACCCCAAAATAATTAGCCTTCGGGCTCCATTCAACCTTCTGACCTTGAAGGCGCAGGGCTGGTACATTATGGCTTCTGGTTCCTACAATTATCGCCTGAGTCTTCGCCACGTTGACGGTGACCCGCTACTTGACCAGCCAGGTGGGGAAGGCGTCCAGGGTCAGTTGCAAACAGGCTACGGCATGCCGTGGGATTAGCGAGCTGTAACAGTACGCCGCGTCATCAGCGTACAGTGTCATCTGAGTCTTCCACAAAACTGGGATTTCATCAGTGTAACTGGCATAGCACACAGGTGATAGGCGCTACCTTGGGATACTCCGGCTTTGATGGGGGGCTCTGTGGAGACGACGCTTTCCACTGCCACTTGGAAACGCCGGTCTGCCAGGAAGGTGGCCACAGTATGCCACGACTCGTCGAGGAGTCATGGACGTGGACAGCTTGTAGAGCAAGCCGGGATGCCAAACGTGGTTGAAGGCCTTTTCCATATCGAAAAATACTGCTACTGTGTGTTTTCTCTTTTTAGAGGCCACGGATATTTTATGCAGTATGTTTTTTTAGATGTCCTTAAATAGCGGTTTAATAGGGGGGGGGGGGCGAGAAAAAAAAGTCTATTAAGGAGAGTCTATTATTTCATTCATTCATATCAGCTCATATACGTCCCCACCGAGGGGCTCGAGCCTACCCTGAATTAGGGCGATCAGACCTTAGTCGACCACGCGGGCCCCGTGCGGGTTGGTCGACTTCACACACAACCTGCGAGTTTCTTCGCAGGCGTGTGCAGGTTTCCTCACGATGTTTTCCTTCACCGTAAGAGCGTCTGATAAACGTACATATGAAATTCGAACACATTGTTACGTGGCAGGATTCGAACCACGGCCTCCCAGACAGGAGGTAGCGGCTGTAACTGTCACGCCACCGACGCTCTTTAGCTCTAAAGTAAACAGACAAAAATATATTTTAGTTGTATTAAAAGCCGAAACAGAAATATGATAATTAAAATAGAACAATGACAAACAAACAACAATAAAGTTCCTTTTGATTTTACGACGTTTAATTTATCTAAAATAAAAGGGAAATAAGAGGAAACAGAAACTGTTGATAACTTGACGACTTTTATTTGTTTTGTAAACAAATGACATTATAATCATTAGATGTTCTTGTAATTGAACCTGAAATTTGACGACTTTAAATATTTATTACAAATTGTTTCGTTTTAAGGCGAGGTATTGATTGGAACCGCCTTCTCTGTCTTTTTCTTTACGTGTAAATAGTATCATTAGATGTTCTTGTAATTGTACCTGAAATACTGACGACTTTAAATATTTATTACAAATTGTTTCGTTTTAAGGCCAGGTATTGATTGGGACAGTTGTTTCTATCTTTTTCTTTACGTGTAAAGAGTACCATTAGACGTTCTTGTAATTTAACCAGAAATCAGTACTAATATATATAGGCATCGCCGCAAAGTCGCCTGTCTATCGGTATTCTATCGAATTCATTTCGGAGAGTGCGCGCAAGAACTTCACGACCTCACTCCCCCGGCTCCATTCCACCGTCGGTCAACGAGACGCAGGGAGGGGTTGCACCCCTTTGTTGTTGATGTTCCACCTTTTCGCACGAATCGTTACGCTTCTTCATTTATTATGCGTACAGCACAGGAGTGGAACTCCTTGCCTGCGTCAGTGTTTCCCGATTCCTATAATTTGGGGATTTTCAAGGCAAGAGTGAATAGGCATTATTTGAGTTTGCGTGTACCATCCTCGACTGCATCATCACTTACCATCAGGTAAGTTGCAGTCAAACGCTTTCAAATTTGTTATAAAAAAATATATATATATACTTTGCCTGAAATACTGACGACTTTAAATATTTATTACAAATTGTTTCACATTAAGGCGAGGTATTGATTGGAACCGTCGTCTCTGTCTTATTTTTTACGTGTAAAGAGTATCATTAGATGTTCTTATTATCTTATTTCTTAGAACCTGCAATACTGAAGACTAAATATTTATTACAATTTTTTTCATGTTAAGGCGAGGTATTGATTGGAACAGTTGTCTCTATCTATTTCTTTACGTGTAAATAGTATCATTAGATGTTCTTGTAATTGAACCTGAAATACTGACGACTTTAAATATTTATTACAATTGTTTCACATTAAGGCGAGGTATTGATTGGAACCGTCGTCTCTGTTTTTTCTTTACGTGTAAAGAGTATCATTAGATGTTCTTATAATTGAACCTGAAATAATGAAGACTTTAAATATTTATTACATTTTTTTTCATGTTAAGGCGAGGTATTGATTGGAACAGTTGTCTATATCTATTTCTTTACGTGTAAATAGTATTATTAGATGTTCTTGTAATTAAACCTGAAATACTGACGACTTTAAATATTTATTATAATTTGTTTCATGTTAAGGCAAGGTATTCATTGGAACAGTTGTCTCTGTCTTTTTCTTTGCGTGTAAAGAGTATCATTAGATGTTCTTGTAATTGAACCTGAAATACTGACGACTTTAAATATTTATTTAAAAAAAATGCATGTTGAGGCGAGGTATTGATTGGAATAGTTAATTAACTCTGTCTTTTTATTCACCACACAAAATAACCACACTTTTTCACTTTTTCAATGATTTTTCGTTTAAATCAAAAACTACAATGAAAGTATAAAAAATAATAACAATTCTCACTTCGTATTATCATACAAAATATCGTTGCATATTTTTTAAAGTTTGTAATTCAAAATATTAGTCATAACTACAGTTGAAGGTAGCGGTTTAGACCTATCTTTGGGTTTTTTTTCTATCGAGCCAAAACTGCTCAATCGTATTTCTAATAATAATTCTATAACTTTAAGGAACATCATCAACCTTGAGTTTTCTATTGTTTAGGAGTAATTGACGTCAAAAATAACGAAAATCTGTTATAATACCACCTTAAAAAACAAAACAATATCGTTATTAGAATGGTATTGCCTCGAAATTACATCGGAATCGTAGCTGTAATTGCGACCTTGTTTTTGCGACTCAATTTAGTAATGAAATCCAATCTTACAATAAATATTAAGTATATACTTAGTACTTGTATAAAATTTTATCACCTGAGTTCCACGGCGGACGCCCTGGAGATTCATGGGTGTACCTAGAATATCGTTTTCTTTCTTCTAAGGAGTACGCTAGTGATTTTACCCGATGATGTCTTAAATTTGTCAGATAAACAGTTTAAAAATTGTATCAAAAGAACTCTTTGTATAAGACATCCGAATATTTAAATAACAAAAATGAATGGGTGGACAGTGTTTCTTCTATCAACACTACTAATCATGTTTAATAGTAATAGAATGATAAACAACCTAAGAATTGACGTGGAAGCGACAAGACATGACAACTCTAGTACTTCTTTTAAATAATATTTGCATTGACATGAGTGGTGCATACTCGCTTAAATGTTTGTGCGGGTGGTGGCGCATCGGGAGTCGGGTCGTTCCTTTTCCTCTAATATGGTTGATGGGAGCGATGGCTGACTCTCGCGTTATACTCGTGACCGGGTGCTGCCCGTGTAAACTGGCCTACTCTTGCCAAAGGAATCAATGACATTTAATGATTTTTATGTATAACTTTTCGTGTCATATTGTTTTCATGTTGTAATGACATAATCTGGTTTATTTTAAGGACTATATTTTGACATTATTAACTAATGATTGTTTATTTCTTGATTTTTCACAAATTAAATTATTTTATTATTATTTTATGAATATCAGAAAGAGTGTAATTTGCACCTATTTTGAATAAATACCTTTAATCTTGAATCTAACGTAGACTAGAGCAGTGAAGCTTTTTATTATCCGACTACGTCAGAACGAGGCTTATGTATTTCGAGTGTATATATGTATGTATTCAGGTATGTAATTGTGTGGATTTATTTCTTTGGCACGCTCTTAGCCTAAACGGCTTGTTGGTTTTTGGAGTGCGACGTTAGATTTGTCTTGATCTTGTAAGTAACATAAGATACATTGTTACCCGACTGGATAAAAAAGAGGGATTAAGTTTTTATTTGTTTTAATTCGTGTAGTTATTTTATGCACTTAATACATGCAGGTTCTTGGTATTTTTGACACAGAATTTTTTATTTAAAATAGTAGGTAGTGACTGTTATAGTGAAGCCGTTCTACAATGACCCCTTACAATTTGCCTGGCTCGGCATTTTACAATCTGCGTACAGAATTTTACACGTTGCCTGACCGTTTACATACGGACGAATTATACAATTTGCCTGACCGTACGTAAAATGACTAATCATACAATTTGCCTGCCTCATACCTATTGGATTGGTGTTACGATATTATGATGCGAGCTCTGATTTGAGCTATACCAAGAAAAGTCAGCAAATATTTCTTTGGCGTACAAACGTGAAAGGTTTATTCTGCAATTTATGTAAATTGCAGAATAAAGCTTTCACGTTTGTATGTACGCATAGCAAACTCACAATCCATTGATGCCTTTATTTTTTACCAGACTACCAAGGAAGTGTTATTTACAAAAGAATAAAAGAATAAAGAATAAACAGTTTCTTTGCAAAAAATAGATACATAAGATTAGTTTACTTGCGACCCCCACACTAGGCAAAGCCTGTCCTGTGAGAGTCAAAGACAGTTTACCAGCTCCACGATCATGTAAGTATTAAATATTTTGTACATCCTTAAAGAAAAAAGTATTATAACCTATGAAAAGTCGCATGCATTCAAAGTTATAGGGGGAAACCGGGTGACTTGCCCATGTGGGAGACTCGCCCACCCATACCGTTTTCCAACTTACATTAGTGCTACAGGAACGCAACTTCATTGGTTGCCCGCGGGCAGCCATTGATATGCATCCTGTCATTTTGGCAGCTGTCAGTTTGGTTCGCGAGTTATCGAAGGTAACATGTTTTTGGTGCTCCAGAGTGAATATTTTTTAATTTTTTGCAAGAAGGATTGCACAGTTGTTTTCAAAGGTACGTATTGTGTGCAGTTATTATTGTGTCACCTAATTATCGCTTATTTTGACGAGTGCCAAGTTTCGCTAGGCTACGATTTAGGGATAGACAGTGAGAAAAGAATAAGTTCCGGAGGGTAGGGTGCGGGAGAGTTGACCCATTGCGAAAGCGGGTGACTTGCCCAGTGAGCAAGTGTCCCTCTACTAAGTAAGTAAGTGTTTACACACACAAAGGTTGGCCATTATGGTAGCGCGATGCTCATCTGATGTGATCATTTGGTTAGCTTATGTCACCGTTGGACAACCGTACCATCACTTGGAATCAGGTTTAACGCTTATTTTCACTATTAATGAGGCATAAAGGAGGAGGTTCTCAATTCGTCTGTATGTTTTTTTTATGTTTGTTACCTCAGAACTTTTGACTGGGTAAACCGATTTTTATGATTCTTTTTTTATTTGAAAGCTAGTGCTTCCTGTGTAGTCCCATATAAATTTTATCAAAATCAGTGTAGTACTTTAGTAGAAAATTAACAAAAACCAAAAATAATAATGCAAAAATGTACTAATTTGTTGCGATGGAAGTCGGTTTTTTAACGTGTTTAGCGTTTTCAATTATTTCATGTTCTAACTAACCTACAAACCTAACCAAATGAGTCAGGGGTTCTCCGAAATTCCGAGCTCTAGTTTCGATTGTTCCATTTCTCAGTCGACAGAGCCTTTTCGGAGCTCCTACTTCTGTATTCGCTACGCTCGTTTAATAAATGACCTAAGCATAAGCCAGCTAAGTCATTAAATGTATTATCATCCAGCCAGTTAGTTGAACCGGCTAGACAGTTAATTGAATGGTTAATTTAACCAGTTGGCTGCGATATATAAGGTCGTGGATACATATTTTTTAATGCTTTGAACGCATCTATAAAGTGTTTTTCCTGTAAATATTTGTGTGCAATAAAGAATATATTAATATATTTTTGACCTTGACGTACAAAAGAACTAAAAAGCGTGGGCCTCGTCCAACACAGAAATTCGGGAAGTGTCCCGACTTATTAGGTTAGACCATTTGGTTGACTACAAAGAGATTTAGCTAAGGTGCATATAAGGAAACGAACTAGTTTTTTTTTCTAAAACAATGTAGTATTTTCCTGCATCCCAAAGCATGATTAACCTTATAATCTTATTTAGTTTTGCTTTTAATTATTACTTTAAATACCTAACAGTGTGTTTCAGATACGTTTGGACTTAACATATTATGCATTAATTTTAAATGCATTGGTACTCTTCATACTTCATCTAAAAGTAGTGGTTATAATATCTTACTGGGTAAACGCCCTTCTCTTTTACAATTTTCCAATTTTTGCATATATCCATTAAATTTTAAAACCTATTAAAACCACTCCGGGAGAGCCGACAGAAGTCAAACCTTTTGACAGTTTTATAAGTTCTGACGTATCTTATCTTATCGTATCGTATCTTATCGTCTTATATTATCGTTTCTTTTCGTATCGTTACTTATCGTATTGTATCGTATCATATCTTATAGTATCGTTTCTTATCGTATCGTATCTTATCTAAGCTGCGGGCAAAAGCTAGTGAAATATTGTTTTTTCGGCCTCCGGCTTCCCACAAAACGCTCCGGACTTCGCCACGTGGCGTGGTGATGATTACCCATCATCATCATCAAAATATAACGAAATAAGTAGGTAGAGTATCTTATCGTATCCTATCTTATTGTATCTTATCGTATTGTATCGTTTTTAAAATTAAGAAACGTTTTAAAAGTTTCGGTAACAGGTAACAGGTAACGGTAAGGTGTCTCGAGTTCAATGGTTTTTTTCCATCTGAAATACAGTTTTATACGTTTTTTTTCCTAGTGTCCAACGCGCTTAAATAAATTTTCACTCCAAAAATATGAACTTTGGACACCATAAATAGTTTTAGGAGTAACTATGTTAAGTTTAGCTGTTCTTTAAGCTATGACGAT
Organism: Coleophora flavipennella; assembly: GCA_947284805.1. Classification (NCBI taxonomy): domain Eukaryota; kingdom Metazoa; phylum Arthropoda; class Insecta; order Lepidoptera; family Coleophoridae; genus Coleophora; species Coleophora flavipennella. The sequence continues at coordinate 6,750,918 of OX369306.1, read as the reverse complement.
TATCTTGGTTCTCCTAATGATCTCCTAATTTATGATTCTATCGTGAAATAGCCTTCTTTTTCGAAGATGATAGTAAGCGACAATGTCTCAGTTCCGCATGTCATCACTTGCAACACAAACGGTCAAATGAGTTAAGTAAAAAAATACATATAACCCGTACGAATTAACATGAGACTCTGCTGGAATGCGACATCGCCTAATGCGCATAATGATGTCATCGGCCCAGGTCTCATGTTTATTCGTACATCATCATCATATCAGCTCATATACGTCCCCACCGAGGGGCTCGTACCTACCCTGAATTAGGGCGATCGGGCCTTAGTCGACCACGCGGGCCCATTGCGGGTTGGTCGACTTCACACACAACCTTCGAGTTTCTTCGCAGGTGTGTGCAGGTTTCCTCACGATGTTTTCCTTCACCGTTAAAGCAATCGGTGAGTATATGTACGTAAGTTTCGAAAAACTCATTGGTACATTGGCCGTCCGGATTTGAATCCGGCACCTCTGGTTAGGAGGACCGTGTCATTACCGGTTAAGCCACCGACGCTTTTTTTTAACATGTTGAACAAACTGAATAAAACTTGCGTAACGTGGGCAGCGGTAGTTCTATTCCATTTGTAGAAAACAGGGATATTACTCCCAATATACATACTTTGTTTGAGTAATAAAATCTCCTCATCCAGTTTGAACTGGTATGTTGAATCGTATAATGTTACGGCCCCCATAGTTTTATACTGCTGTAAACAATGCCTGAGTGGTGTCGGCCAGATGCTGTCTGTCGATACTAGCGTAATAAAATTTGGGAGTTCTCACAAGCAGTTACTATGTAAACAAACATGTTAGGGTAATATTGGTAAAGAGAGAAATTTATTATCTACAAACAAAACGTAGTGTTTCAGCAAAGTATATATAGGGTGACTTATAATTAGTTCTTGATAGTAAAGGATATGAATGTACTCGTGATTACAAACAACTTTCCCAAAGAAACTATATGTCAAATACGGGAAAAATTTTTTGGTCCTTCATACATTTTTGCCGCTTTGATAACATATTATTATGTATCGAGGATCAACATTTTTTTTTCATATTTGACATATAGTTTCTTTGGGAAAGTTGCTTGTAATCACGAGTACATTCATATCCTTTGCTATCAAGAACTAATCAAAATTCACCCTATATAAGGTGTAACAAAATTAGCTGAAACTATTTTAACTGATGCTTCTAACCATGAAACTGAACAACTTTCCTCATGGAACCCATAGTCAAATCGCAAATAAAAAAATTGGCTCTCCCATACTAACTCGATCAGCTGATCAGCCAACTTAGTATGGGAAGTTCAAAATAATTTTTGAGAATTGACTAGGGGTTTCATGGGGAAAGTTGTTCAATTTCATGGATAGAAGCACCAGTTAAAATAGTTTCAGCTAATTTTGTTACACCATATATTAGTACTAACATACAGTATGGACGCTCCCTGCCGTTCTCTAGATTGTGACCTCACCCCCTCGTCATCCGGATTGATAGAGATTGGTTACAGTTTGGTTGTCGAACGTATAGGATTTCGTCAACATTTTATTTGTTCCGTCATTTCTTTTTAGAAATGTCATTTCTGGCCCGTTGTATGAAGTGTCCAGGGTGTGGTTTCAGTGAGTATGTACGTATGTCTACTTAACAAATAATTTTTACGATAATTTTCGAAAAAACTTAAAGCTTTTTGGTACAAGCTTTTATTTGAAAAGAGTTTTAATGCTCAAAAAGTCAAATGCTCAAATGAAAATAAAATAACACACGGTTCCAATATCAAAAAACCGGCCAAGTGTGAGTCAGAACCGCACACATAAGGTTCCGTACCATCATACTATATGGCGCTAGTTTCTTTAGTTCCGTACTATCATACTAGATGGCGCTAGTTTCTTCATGTTTAATAAAAAACACGTTTTTAGTATGGAGACTTTCACTTTTTCTAATTTTTAGTATCTGTTGTTATAGCGGCAATAGATAAACATCATCTGTAAAAATTTCCACTGTCTAGCTATCACGGTTCATAAAATACAGCCTAGTGACAGACACTTTAATTCCACCTCCAAAATTCACCATCAGATAAACTTCAAATAACAAAAGGATCTATTGTCACCGGGATTACGGCTTCATTCCAAATTTCACCTTAATTGGACCCTGCAAGTCGCTCTAAAATCGATAGCAAGTTTTGAACTAAACAAACATACATACATTGCAAAATAAAATATAAAACTTTTTAAAAACAAATTAAAACTCTAAATTTACTCCAAATAATATACCTCAACCGCCTCATTGGCTAATTGGTTAAGTCTATTAGCTTCACATTTGGAGGCCGCGGGTTCAATTCCCGGCAGAGTCTTAATTTGTATGACTCGGTTTAGTTGGTGGAAGCACATGTTCTATGCCCTCCTGGCTAGCTACAGCCGTTTTATCTAAGTCTTGCCGCCAAAACTCAATATTAATAGCATTGATGTATTCCGGCTTGAAGATAATATAGCCCATTGCGCCAGTACACCGATAACCTAACCGATTTCATTAAAGTTTAAACCAGACTGCGTGAAACATTTTCCTTTTCTTTTGGGCAATCGAGTAAAAATGTATCCTATATCACTTAGTGGATCAAGACGAATCTAACGACACCTCGCACACCAAAATCCATCTAGCCGTTTAGGAGATGTCGTGGAATAAAGCAACATGCGTACAAACATGAGAACTGAAAACAATCCACTCCTTTTTTGTGGGCAGTCGTGTCAAAACAGTAGTGACAGTTAAGGCGGTAATATTACAGATTTTCTTTATTTTAGACGTCAATTACTCCTAAACGATAGAAAACCCAAGGTTAAAAAAACCCTTATTTTTAATGATGTTACTTAAAGTCAAATGCTATTAGAAACACGATTGAGTAGTTTTGACTGGTTAGAAAAAAATCCCAAACATAGGTCTACATCGTTACGTTCAACTCTAGTTATGACTAACATATAGAAGTATAAATTTTAAAAATATAAAATAATATTTGTTATGATAATACAGAGTGAGTAATGTTATTATTTTTCATACTTTCATTGTAGTTTTTGATTGAAACGAAGAACCATTGAAAAAGTGAGGTTATCTTCTTTACTCTTAACATGTAAAGAAAAAGACAGAGACAACTGTCCCAATCAATACTTCGCCTTAAATGTAAGTATAGCTGTGACTCAGCCAACTCGGCTGGGCAGCGTTCATGAAGCTTCGCAATATCTTCACGTCCCAAATACCGCAGTATCTCAAGACTAAGGTCTTTGACCAGTGTGTGTTGCCAGTGATGACTTACGGAACCGAAACAAGGTCGCATGCTATGGGCCTCATAAGAAGGCTCAAGGTTACCCAACGGGCAATGGAGCGTGCTATGCTCGGAGTTTCTCTGAATCAGAATCGCTAAACTGAAGTGGCAGTGGGCAGGGCACACAGCTCATAGAACAGATTGGGGAAGTAAAGTTCTCGAGTGGCGACCGCGCACCGGAAAGCGTAGCGAAGGCAGGCCTCCCACGCGGTGGACCGACGACCTGGTGAAGATCGCGGGAAGCCGATGGATGCGGGCAGCGCAGGACCGGTCGTCGTGGAAATCCATCGGGGAGGCCTTTGTCCAGCAGTGGACGTTTTTCGGCTGATATGATATGATGAACTCAGCCAAAGAAACAGACATACATACACACATGCAACCACGCGAAAAGCATTACCCTACTTTTAAGGCATTCTGGCAACAATAAGTTTGTGTGAATTTTAGAGTAGGTATCTTTTCAACGATGCCCCACGCTCGCGCTCAAACAAGGACGATGGCACCTCAAAAACGAATAATCATCATAATTAACAGTTTGCTGTGGAAAATGTTTAATTAAAATCAGACGAAATGAAATTTTTCCCTAGTATAGAAGTACCTATCTACTAAATTTATGGTACGGTTAAGGAAAACATCGTGGGCCCGCGTGGTCGACTGAGGTCCGATCACCCTAATTCAGGGTAGGCTCGATCCCCTCGGTGGGGACGTATATGAGCTGATATGATGATAGGACATAGCATTAACGAATTTTGATAGTACCTATAGCCAATACTGCCACTTGACAGTAACTACATGAATAATAGTTACAACTTTGAGCCAAGTAAGCAAACTTAGCACAAGTATAAACAAATTAGAGGTAAATTATCAAAGTAGCTTATCACCAGTATAAACAACTTTGAGGCAAGTAAGCATACTTAGCACAAGTATAAACAAATTAGAGGTAAATTATCAAAGTAGCTTACCACAGGTATAAACAACTTTGAGACAAGTAAGCAAACATAGCACAAGTAAACAAAATAGAGGTAAATTATCAAAGTAGCTTACCACAGGTATAAACAACTTTGAGACAAGTAAGCAAACATAGCACAAGTATAAACAAATTAGAGGTAAATTATCAAAGTAGCTTACCACAGGTATAAACAACTTTGAGGCAAGTATGCATACTTAGCACAAGTATAAACAAATTAGAGGTAAATTATCAAAGTAGCTTACCACAGGTATAAACAACTTTGAGACAAGTAAGCAAACATAGCACAAGTATAAACAAATTAGAGGTAAAATTATCAAAGTAGCTTACCACAAGTATAAACAACTTTGAGGTAGGTCCGGCTCCCGGTCCTACAGGGCTTCCCGAACATGTTGCTGTCCGCTGCCAAGACGCATCTCCGCTTCCCGTGGCACTCCCTCATAGCTGTCTCTGTTGCGTACGGCTCCAAGCACGCTGGTGGGAGAAGAATAGAAGATTAATATTACAATACAGTTACGGAGCGGCCGCATGAGTGCGATGTGTGTGGTCATGTCGATCTCGCAAGTTAAATGACAATAAACACGGCCATTAAGAGGGGAGGCGGGCACTGTTTTTTCCATACAAACGTTCTCAACAGTTTTCGCATTAATTTTTAACACAAAAGAAATGATTTTTGTACATAAAATAAATATTAATTTCTTCTATGCTCTTATGTCTTCCTTTTTTTGATAGTTTTTTTTTCGAGCAACTGGAAGCTTTCAAAAATTCTAAAAAAATAACTAATTTTTATCACTACTAAAGACGTCTAGAGTGGAGATTCAAAAAGTATTTACAAAAAAAATTAAACATAGGGGCCTAGCACAACCAGTTATTAATCTATGTGAACAATTTCTTTAACATAAGTCTAATTTTGGAGGAGAAAATCGTCGAGAGCCAAACCTCGAATTTTGCAATTTTTAATCGAAATATTCACTGGGATCTGCAGTTGTCCTTATCGCACGGTATTCATAGGCGGTTTAGTCAAAGCGCAACAGCAACAGTTGTTTTAAATACCTATTTTCCAAATGTCTCTCAGCTAGCGTCCGCTCTTAACAGGATGAGTTAGACCGTTTCCATGCTTTAAGCTATTCGTGTCGGTTGCTATCACTAGATGGCAGTCTTCAAGCCATGTCAGATACCTTATAGACGGTTTGAAAAACTTCTGACAGTGGGTTTTGTCACTAGTTCTACTCCGTAGCTGCCCTGACCCCGCCCCCCAACCCACAGAGAAACACCGCACCGACATTCTGCCCTCGCCGGTGAGAGTGGCCTCCCCCTGCTTCTGGCGCTTACCAGCGCTACTGGCACATAGAAGGCCGCTTCTCTCCGATCCTCCCCCGTCCAAGCAACGACCTAAGCCGAGGTCCGTGCCCACCTGGGCGCTCTTAGGCAGTTGCATCTTTTTGCTTTGTATTTAGGTTGAGTACCCTACGCACTCGCCTCTCCTGCCCGGTGAAGTTGTAAAGGCCGTGACAACAAACTTGTCCCTACGAAAAAAAACTAGCCTTACAACCTGCACCAACCCGGTTTTGACTCCCGTGTGTGGAGTATGGTCTAGCCTTCGCTAGGCGAGGGTGGGAAGAGACCTATGCTCCAGCAGTAGGGATGTTTAAGGGATTGTGAGCTCATGAAAATTTAACCACCTCCGTAGCGTAATGGTTAAGTCCATTAGCTTCACATCAGGAGGTCGCGGGTTCGATTACCAGCAGAGTCTTACTTTGTAAGTCTTACTTTGTAGGACTCGGTTTGGTTGGTGAAAGTCCATTTTCAATCCAGCCTGACTATACCTCCATCTTTTTTTATATATTTTTATTTATGATTGGTAAACCCTTGGCATCATCTCACCTGATGGTATGTGACGATGATGCCGAAGATGGGAGCGGGCTTACCAATATTCCCCAACGCAATGGAGAACTGGCTATCCTATCTTCAAGCCAGAACACATCAATGTTGTTAACACTGATGTTTGGCGGCAAGACTTAGATAAGATGGTGGTAGCTAGCCAGGCGGGCTTAAAAAATTCCCTACCACCAACCAAACCGAGTCTTACAAGTTGACCCCACCGGGAATCGAAACCGCGACCTTCTTGTGTGAAGTGAATGAACTAACCATTACGCTACGGAGGCGGTTATTTTATCTAAGTCCTGCCGACAAATATCAATGCTTAAAACATTGATGTGTTCCGGCTTTAAGATAAGATAGCCAGTTCCCCATTGCGTTGCTTCCATCTTCTGTTTCATCGTCACTTACCATCAGGTGAGACGATGCCAAAGCCTTACCAATAGCCAAAAAAAATATCCGCACCATTCATACTTACGATTTTAGGTTAAAAAGGCAGGTAAGATTTTATTTGGAACCCGTCTCATTTTATTAAATTCCTTATTAATTTAAAAAAGAAAATTTCAATTGCCAGAACTTCACTAGAAAGAAAGTAAGAAATAGCCCACGCCCGGAGATTACGTAGACTCATCCTTAAGGAATTTAATATCGCTCCAAGTGATGCCTACGAATGCCAGCCGGCTCCTGTGGTAATGGTTATTAAAATTAAGCAATTTCGCACGTACTCCAAGTTAAAAAAAACCTTGACGAGTCCTTTTTAAGGGAGAACTGTAATATATGCGGTTTCTTTTGGAGAAGGTAAGAAAATCCAGATTCAAGTGTGAATAATTTTCTAAAAACCAAAAAACTTTTTAAAGGTAAAAGCATTTATTTGAAAAGAGTTTTTACGCTCAAAAAGCCAAATGCTTAAATAAAATATAAAAACACGGTTCTAAATTCAAAAAAAGATGAGCACAGTAAGTATTGTCAAGTTGTTGAACAAAACGCTAAACACGTTAAAAAACCGACTTCCATCACAACAACTTGGTAAAATTTTGCATTATTATTTTTGGTTTTGTTAATTTTCTAATAAAGTACTACACCGATTTTAATAAAATTTATATGGGACCACACGGGAAGCACTAGCTTTCAAATAAAAAAGAATCAAAAATCCGTTCACCCAGTCAAAAGTTCTGAGGTAACATACATGAAAAAACATACAGACAAATTGAAAACCTCCTCCTTTATGGAAGTCGCTTGAAAATAAAAGACGATTCTAGGACCTTGACAAAGTATAGATATATATTAGTACTAACATACAGTATGGACACTCCCTGCCGCCCTCTAGATTCCGATCTCACCCCCTCGTCACCGATACAGATTGGTTAAAGTTTGGTTCTCGATCGTATAGAATTTCGCCGTGATTTTGTTTGTTCCGTCATTAGTTTTTAGAAATTTAATTTCACCACCGTTGTATGCAGTGTCCGGGCTGTGACTTTGATTCCAACTCCAAAGTTAATCATCAGATCAATTCCAAAATACCAAAAGGATCTGTTGTCACCGGGAATATGGCTTTATTCCAAATTTCAGCTGAATCGCACAACTTGAGGTCGCTCTAAAATTGATTGCAAGATTTGAACTAAACAAACATACTACATACATACATACATTGCAAGTTAAAGCTTTTTAAAAGTACGTTTCTCTATGCATTTTAAGGCGACCCACACACCTACAATAATATTGTGCAATGTTGATGATTGCACAATATATTTTGCATGATTGCAATCTTCAATCATCAACATTGCGTTGATCAGTTCCCCATTGCGTTGGGGAATCTTGGTAAGCCCGCTTCCATCTTCGGCAACATCTTCACTTACCACCAGGTGAGATGTTGTCAAGGGTTTATACCAATTGTGAATATAAAATAATAAAAAAAAATATTGTAGGTGTGTGGGTCGCCTAAGAGTTCCGGATCTCAAAGGAAAAAAAGGAACCCTTACACGATCTCTTTGTTGTTGGTCTGTCTGTTTGTCTGTCTGTTGGTCTGTGGATCTATCAAGACCCTTTTATCAGGAACGCGTGAGGGTATCAAGCTGAAATTTATAAATTATGTCAACAAAATAAAAAAAATACGGCCATTTATGCCGCATATTTTGACACTCACAAAAGTCGCAAGTTAATCAAACCCTATAGAGTAGGTACTTCCCGTTAACCTAGAACCATCTTTGGCAAGAAGCAAGGTCTCACTGCTCAAGTAGAGACAAATTTCGAAAATCTCTCGTTTGTGTCTAGATGTCTTTTGATTGACATGTGAGTACGTATTGTACTTGTGTGGTGTATTGGGACCCTTGGCGCGCAAGCGCTTATCTGGTTTATTTTATTTAATCTTTTTTTATGATACCAGCTAATATATACGTCCCCACCAAGGGGCTCGAGCCTACCCTGAATTAGGGCGATCGGGCCTTGACCACGCGGGCCCAGTGCGGGTTGGTCAACTTCACACACAACCTTCCAGTTTCTTCACAGATGTGTGCAGGTTTCCTCACGATGTTTTCCTTCATCGTAAGTACATTCAAATAAAAATATTGATAGAATTTAAATTTTTGTGTAATAATATATTTTCCTTTCTCAGATATTTTACATTAAAATCACAAAGTTAGTTAACATTTTTTACGCTTTTTTCCCACTGTTGTTTTTATAAACACAAAAGACCAATGTTAAGCCCATTGTAGTATGAAATGTTAAAAGGGTCGCTTGATCGACTGTTGCCCATTTATTGGAAAAATATATTATGTTTGCTCTACTGATCCATCCTTTTTTCTGATAGAATTGATATGAAATACCTCTAGTGTTTTCTTTAACGGCAATGTGCCCCGATACAGCCCCACCCGTTTTTATTTTTTTGGTGCCCCTTCTGTAGGGGATAGAAAGTCTAACCACACCTTGGACACTTTATACAAAGGGCCAGAAATGACATTTCAAAAAACGAATGACGGAACAAACAAAATGGCGGCGAAATCGTATACATTCGACAACCAAACTGTAACCAATCTGTATCAATCTGTGTGACGAGGGTGTGAGGTCGCAATCTAGAGAGCGGCAGGGAGTGTCCATACTGTATGTTAGTACTAATTCAATTCATATAATATTAAAGATATAGTAGTTTTTTTATTTTATTTTTATTAAAAATTTGAGTGCGTTTGACTGCAACTCACCTGATGGTAAGTGATGATGCAGTCGAGGATGGTACACGCAAACTCAAATAATGCCTATTCACTCTTGCCTTGAAGATCCCCAAATTATAGGAATCGGGAAACACTGACGCAGGCAAGGAGTTCCACTCCTGCGCTGTACGCATAATAAATGAAGAAGCGTAACGATTCGTGCGAAAAGGTGGAACATCAACAACAAAGGGGTGCAACCCCTCCCTGCGTCTCGTTGACCGACGGTGGAATGGAGCAGGGGGAATGAGGTTATTTTATATTACTGCAGCGGCCAGCCAAAGAGACATTGATGGACGAACGTGTAAGTCCGTCAATGCCTAGATGTGGCTAAGGCTTGTATAGTACTTATCTCAAATAATGCGCGGAATTTAAAACTACAATAATAACTTTTTAAAATCAATGACGAACAACGATTTACAATAATTTTCCACGCGCCAAAGTGTTCATTTGTTTTTTTTTCAATGAACAGCGTTCTATTTGCAAGTATGTAAGTTCAAAATTTAAATAAAACCTTTGATAAGTTACCTCCTTGGTTAAAAAAATGTTGTTTTTTGTTATTCGTCATTGATTTTGAAAAGTAATTATTGAAGTTTTACTTTCCGCGTATTATTTGAGAAAAGTACTACAAAAGGCTTGGCCACAACTAGGCATTGATGGACTTAAGTATGTGATACGTATGTGAGGGACTGAGACGGGATTGAGACTGGGACGGACAGAATTGAGATGTTCGGTATGTGTTACTGATAGAACACATTTTCACAAAAATTGGAAAAACCTTTTTGATGTGTAACATCTTTGCTCTCGCTTTCCTGCAATTTGTGGGAGTGATTTCGTGAAATGGGACGGAAATGTGTAACAGGAAATGCGAACGTTTTTTAATTCTCGAAAACTAAGGTTGTCATAGCCATGCCGCCTAGTGTGATGGCAAAGGCAAAGATGACATACTACTATTCGAAGGGTCGGCCCGTGAATGTACGACCCGATAAATAATTAATTTCATAAGTATTTTGTCACATGTTACACATCATATGCGAGTACTGTAGGTCTCGTTTTTTTTTTTAGAGATAACAATACTGCCTCTACCCTACGTACTACGGGGTCGAGTACAAGTACATACTTAAGGTCGCCTACATTGTACAATTTATTAGAGATAACAATACTGCCTCTACCCTACGTACTACGGGGTCGAGTACAAGTACATACTTAAGGTCGCCTACATTGTACAATTTTTTAGAGATAACAATACTGCCTCTACCCTACGTACTACGGGGTCGAGTACAAGTACATACTTAAGGTCGCCTACATTGTACAATTTTTTAGAGATAACAATACTGCCTCTACCCTACGTACTACGGGGTCGAGTACAAGTACATACTTAAGGTCGCCTACATTGTACAATTTTTTAGAGATAACAATACTGCCTCTACCCTACGTACTACGGGGTCGAGTACAAGTACATACTTAAGGTCGCCTACATTGTACAATTTTTTAGAGATAACAATACTGCCTCTACCCTACGTACTACGGGGTCGAGTACAAGTACATACTTAAGGTCGCCTACATTGTACAATTTTTTAGAGATAACAATACTGCCTCTACCCTACGTACTACGGGGTCGAGTACAAGTACATACTTAAGGTCGCCTACATTGTACAATTTTTTAGAGATAACAATACTGCCTCTACCCTACGTACTACGGGGTCGAGTACAAGTACGTACTTAAGGTCGCCTACATTGTACATTTTTTTAGAGATAACAATACTGCCTCTACCCTACGTACTACGGGGTCGAGTACAAGTACATACTTAAGGTCGCCTACATTGTACAATTTTTTAGAGATAACAATACTGCCTCTACCCTACGTACTACGGGGTCGAGTACAAGTACATACTTAAGGTCGCCTACATTGTACAATTTTTTAGAGATAACAATACTGCCTCTACCCTACGTACTACGGGGTCGAGTACAAGTACATACTTAAGGTCGCCTACATTGTACAATTTTTTAGAGATAACAATACTGCCTCTACCCTACGTACTACGGGGTCGAGTACAAGTACATACTTAAGGTCGCCTACATTGTACAATTTTTTAGAGATAACAATACTGCCTCTACCCTACGTACTACGGGGTCGAGTACAAGTACATACTTAAGGTCGCCTACATTGTACAATTTTTTAGAGATAACAATACTGCCTCTACCCTACGTACTACGGGGTCGAGTACAAGTACATACTTAAGGTCGCCTACATTGTACAATTTTTTAGAGATAACAATACTGCCTCTACCCTACGTACTACGGGGTCGAGTACAAGTACGTACTTAAGGTCGCCTACATTGTACAATTTTTTAGAGATAACAATACTGCCTCTACCCTACGTACTACGGGGTCGAGTACAAGTACATACTTAAGGTCGCCTACATTGTACAATTTTTTAGAGATAACAATACTGCCTCTACCCTACGTACTACGGGGTCGAGTACAAGTACATACTTAAGGTCGCCTACATTGTACAATTTTTTAGAGATAACAATACTGCCTCTACCCTACGTACTACGGGGTCGAGTACAAGTACGTACTTAAGGTCGCCTACATTGTACATTTTTTTAGAGATAACAATACTGCCTCTACCCTACGTACTACGGGGTCGAGTACAAGTACATACTTAAGGTCGCCTACATTGTACAATTTTTTAGAGATAACAATACTGCCTCTACCCTACGTACTACGGGGTCGAGTACAAGTACGTACTTAAGGTCGCCTACATTGTACAATTTAAAACTTTGCTGTCTATTCTGTACTATTTTCTATATTTTTTTTATTGTACAATAAAGCATATTTGATTTGATTTGATTTGATTCTTTTTCATCTCTGCCAGTGACCTGATAAAAGTCGTTGTTTTATCTGCATGTATTTAAATCTTCTGTAAGAAGTTTTTTTTTTTTGTAGAGTTTGTGGCTTTGAGATTCTGAGTGTAAATGGCGTTTATTGACGTTTACACCGAATTTGTGAATGAATGAAAAATAAAAATTTTCGAGCGGTGTTGGATATTTTTTTTTTATTTTTTTTATTCTCTATAGGTAAGCCCTTGGCATCATCTCACCAGATGGTAAGTGACGATGATGCCGAAGATAATAACGATCAGTGAAAAAAATATTTGTTTTATCTGCACGTATTTAAATCTACCGTGTGAAGTTTTTTTTAGTAGAGTTTGTGACTTTAAGATTCTGAATGTAAATGGCGTTTACACCGAATTTGTGAATCGATTAAAAATAAAATTTTTCGAGTGGTGTTGTATAAGAATAATGTTCACTGAAAAAAGTATTTGTTCTATCTGCACGAATTTAAATCTTCTGTCAGAAGTTAACTTTAGTAGAGTTTTGTGGCTTTGAGATTCTGAATGTAAATGGCGTTTATTGGCGTTTACACCGAATTTATGTATCGATTAAAAATATAAATTTTCGAGCGATGTTGGATAAGAATAATCTTAATTTGATTCAATATAGACTTTTCCACGTGACTGTGATACATACATAATATATTATTTATTTTATTTTATTTCCATACATTGTTTTGAGAAATAGCATAGCCCGATGCAGTTCCTGTGGGAACTGAAAATATACTCTTTCTTGGTTAATTTCTTTAACATCGCAACGGAACATGGATTGTGTGATTTTTTTTGCACAGAGATGGTTGAGGGGGTGGGAAATGACACGATTTACTAATGAGTAGATCCTGACATAGTTCCCGAAGGATCTGGAAAAAAATCATGTCCACGCTCGCGAGCCGCGCACCCCCTAAGACAGTCATAAAAACGATGGCCACGCGGGCGAAGCAGCGGTAAAAGCTAGTAAAATATAAATTTATTTACAAATGTAGGCCAACAAAAATAGCAGTTCATTCATTTGAATAAAGATGTGAAATAAAGATGAGCTAACTATAATACAGAAGCTAAGTTTTCCCCAATTATCTATTGTCACTTAATGGTCTGTTATTTGTTCAGGACGGACCGCACTGTGTGAATAATTAATAGCCCTAATAAAATAGCACTAACTTTGTAAATAATTTTATTGAGTTAACTGTATGACCCTTTGAATTGACAGTTGTTGCTGTTGTTTTTTTTCCCCTCGTATTGCGGAGGATGTTGAGTTCAATTCCTTCAGTGATACCTCGCAGCCAGCAGCTGGGGACACTTTAGAGCAGTTAGTACTCTGTCCGGCCGTACTGCATGGAGTAGGTATACATATAGCCAACCCTGGAGTGAAAGTCAATGCTGTGCTCAATTTCTTCAGCATAGCCCGCGGCTAGGGACACTGGATAGAGTCGTTCATACTCGATCCGCCCGTACTGCACGGAGTAGGTATACTTATAGCCAACCCTGGAGTGAAAGTCAATGCTGTACTTAGTTTATTCCATCATAGCCCGCGGCTAGGGACACTGGATAGAGTCGTTCGTACTCGGTCCGGCCGTACTGCACGGAGTAGGTATACTTATAGCCAACCCTGGAGTGAAAGTCAATGCTGTGCTCAATTTCTTCAGCATAGCCCGCGGCTAGGGACACTGGATAGAGTCGTTCATACTCGATCCGCCCGTACTGCACGGAGTAGGTATACTTATAGCCAACCCTGGAGTGAAAGTCAATGCTGTGCTCAATTTCATCCGCCATAGCCCGCGGCTAGGGACACTGGATAGAGTCGTTCGTGCTCGGTCCGGCCGTACTGCACGGAGTAGGTATACTGATAGCCAACCCTGGAGTGAAAGGCAATGCTGTGCTCAGTTTTTTCAGTCATAGCCCGCGTCTAGGGTCACTGGATAGAGTCGTTCGTACTCGGTCCGGCCGAACTGCACGGAGTAGTTACACTCATAGCCAACCCTTGAGTGAAAGTCAATGCTGTGCTTAATTCCTTCAGTCATAACCCGCGGCTAGGGTCACAGGATAGAGTCGTTCGTACTCGGTCCGGCCGTACTGCACGAAGTAGTTATACTTATAGCCAACCCTGGAGTGAAAGGCAATGCTGTGCTCAGTTTTTTCAGTCATAGCCCGCGTCTAGGGTCACAGGATAGAGTCGTTCGTACTCGGTCCGGCCGAACTGCACGGAGTAGTTATACTTATAGCCAACCGTGGAGTGAAACTCAATGCTGTGCTCAGATTTTTCAGTCATAGCCAGCGGCTAGGGTCACTGGATAGAGTCGTACGTACTCGGTCCGGCCGTACTGCACGGAGTAGTTATACTTATAGCCAACCCTTGAGTGAAAGTCAATGCTGTGCTTAATTCCTTCAGTCATAGCCCGCGGCTAGGGTCACAGGATAGAGTCGTTCGTACTCGGTCCGCCCGTACTGCACGGAGTAGTTATACTTATAGCCAACCCTTGAGTGAAAGTCAATGCTGTGCTTAATTCCTTCAGTCATAGCCCGCGGCTAGGGTCACAGGATAGAGTCGTTCGTACTCGGTCCGGCCGTACTGCACGGAGTAGTTATACTTATAGCCAACCTTTGAGTGAAAGTCAATGCTGTGCTCAATTCCTTCAGTCATAGCCCGCGGCTAGGGTCACAGGATAGAGTTGTTCGTAGTCGATCCGGCCGTACTACGGAAAGTGTAATTATTGCCGACCCTGAAGTGAAGGTATGTTGAGGTCAAAACCTTCAATCGTCTCTAGCCTCGCAAATTGAAGGTTCCGTCTGTACCTATCACCACACCTTTGGATTGGAAACCTAAAAAAAACATCAACGAATACAATATTTTTTTTTTTATCAACGAGTGTTTTTTTTTAAATTTAATTCAGAATCCTTAGCGTGAGTCCGACTGACACTTGGCCCGTTTTAATTACATACTTTTTTTTTGCGTCGGGGGTTTAAAACGAGCCCCAACTTACTACAGATAAGGGAAAAACGGTTGCAAACTACAATGTCATACAAAAGGCGATGAAACGCGCTATGTTTGGAGTTTCCCTACGTGGTTGAACCAAAAAAGAGATCTGTAGAAGAACTAAAGCACAATATTACGATATGTAGAAGAACCAAAGCACAGTATTACGACATGGCTTACAGTAGCGCAACGCCTTTGATGTCGCTCGGTGCGCCACAGACGGGCGTAGGTACTAGCCCATACTAGCGTGTAGTCAACCTGGCAAACTCGCAAAGTTTGCCAGGCTGTGCCCCGCCGCTCGCTGCCCCGCAACTACCCTTCCATTGCTCTGCATAACTACATTCGTTGCGCTACTGTAAGTCGCTATATTGTAATACTATGACCAAAGTAACCGACAGAACTATACAATCGCTAAACTTAAGTGGTTGTGGGCGGGACCCAAAGCTCGTAGAACAGATGGCCGTTAGGCCGGAGGTATAGTTCTTGAGTGGCGACCGCAAACAGGAAGACGTGCGTATAATCGTACTCTTCGCCAGAACTTAATGGAGTATATTGTAACATACGGAGAATCAGAAACAAGGGGATCCATAGGAGAACCAAGGCACACCCTGGACAATTCCTACAACAGGCCAGAAATGACATTTCAAAAAACGAATGACGGAACAAACCAAATGGCGGCGAAATCATATACGTTCGACAACCAAACTGTAACCAATCTGTATCAATCTGGATGACGAGGGGGTGAGGTTGCAATCTAGAGAGCGGCAGGGAGTGTCCATGCTGTATGTTAGTACTAATTTATACTTTGACCAAGATAATCGACTTACTAGTAGCTCTTAGAATTGTTAAACTTAAGTAGTAGTGGGCAGGGCACATAGCTTGTAGAACAGATAAAGGCAGTAAAGTTCTCGTGTGACGACCGTGCACCGGAAAACATAGCGTAGGCTGGCCTCCCACACTGTGGACCGACGACTCGGTGAAGCTCGTAGGAGGCAGCTGGATGCGGGCAGCGCAGTAGCGATCGTTGTGGACATCTTCGGGGGAGGCTTTTGTCCAGCAGGACGTCTTTCAGCTGTTAAGATGATGATGATAGTCACCGTAGTCAAGCTACTCACTTTCTTCCTTCATGCCTCGCGGTTGAGGACACTGGATGGAGTCGTATTCCGTCCGGCCGTACTGGGCGGAGTATATTGCTACTCTGGAATGAGGGTTGCAGCTAAGATGCAGCACGTCGTTCTCACACCCAACTTTACTTCTGAACTCGTCTGCAAAAAAGGATTAAGATTTATTTACGTTTTGATGAGAGCATATTATTTTATTGAAAGAGGATTAGAAAAAATTCCCCTAGCAATTTTATCGATCAAAATCAAAATTCGGAGTGTTGAAGAATCTATCAGAATTTTACAAAGTTAAGCTTTTCAAGTAGGTATTGATTCTGCGATAAAACAGTAGAGATTCACAATAGTTATTTATGCCACTGCCAAGTAATGAGAGCCATTGTAACATAAGTGCTAGTTTGTGCCACGAAACGATGCTCACTCAGCACAATATAGACAGCACGAGTGTTACAATGGCTAATTGCGTACAGTGTCATACAATACTTTTTCTACGACCGTGAAATAAATAAAAATACATTGAAATTTTGTCATAATCCTAGATTGAATTTTTGAAGCTAAAGCCATAAAAAGATTAAAAAAGTTTAATTGTAGTACAGTTGTCTCGTTTTGAAATGATCATTGTAAAACGACTTGTAGGAATGAATACTTAATTTTTGAAGCGAAAGCCATAAAAATATTTAAAAAAAAAAGTCTCGTTTTGGACTTTTTGGCGGGAATTTGTAGTCTAGTTTGTCAATTTTCTTTTATTATCCGAAAAATTACATTTTGTGATTTTTGGTGTTTATTATTGATAGTGTATGTATCAACAAAGTACCATTTGTATGTTTTTTGTGTAGAATTATTATTATTATTATATCAGCTCTTAGAAGCAGCTCGTAGAATAATGAAATAAAAGGGTGTATACTGTGTTTTGAGTTCCCACAAGAAGTCCGCGAAAGCTTTAGCAAAGTGCTATCATTTTGCTACAGTGTATAGGTTAGGTTAAGTTATAGACTATATACTTAAATGATGTGAACGTTAAGAAACAGTTATTTTGAAGGCTGAAAGTTACTAAAGACGTAAAATTTACAAATACTAAAGAAAAAATATTATACTGAAGACTAGGCGGTATGGCCAAAGAGCCTTAGCCTGCCCTAAAATGGGTGAAAAGACAAAAAAATTGTCTCGTTTTGAAATGATCATTGTAAAACGACTTGTAGGGGAGGTTTTTTGGCGGGATTTGTGGTAGACGCATTCGTAGTTTTATTTTGTTGTTTTTTCATTGTTTTCTGCTAGGATTTTGTTTAAAAAGTGGTGCATTTTGGAGAAAATCGTCTAGTGCACGTGAGCAATGTGGAGAACAAGAAAATAAAACGAAGGAGGACGTGAGAACCCAACTTGCTCTAGGTGCAGTTTTATAGACGCCTTACAGCAACTGGGTGTTCCACCTCAGAATGTAGCTGCTGCAAATGCTGTCAAGAACTTCAGAGAAGATTTGTAATGCATCGGCACTAGCATTACAAATCCAAAAGCTAAAGAAGCTTAAATACGTCAGACCTGGCTGTATGGTCTTAGTAACCTTTGCCTTTTCCGCGCTTTTTGTAAGCCGGAAAGAAGAAACCGAAAAAAAACGACTTGTAGGAATGAATACTTTTGTGATATGATTTGAGGTTATGTAATAAGCAAATTACCAAATTGAAGTAGAAAATAGTCGTGTTATTAATCGTACCTACTTTAATTAAAGCCGCTATGATATTCATAAATTAACGCATTTAAATTTATGTACAAATCTTTACCATTCTCCGGTAACTTAATATTATAAATCGTAGCGTTGAAATGCTGTCAGAGAGTGCCTCAAACTTAGAAGTTGATTGATTGAAAGATTTTCACCAAATCCTTTTCGCAGCGAGAGGAAAACGTTCCGAGATACACGTAATTCCACGAAGCTGACACTGGTTTCTCAAATCTGGTTTGCGTGCGTATGGCTTCGTTGATTCATCACTTTTATGCAAACACTATGTAGCTGAATTCGTGTCTATTTGATTACAGCTTTTATACAGATAGTTTCTGTGTTATATGTTTTATTGGAAATTGGTATATTGTAGACCCGAAATCCATGATCCTTTGCCCTTCTACTGTAAGGTATCTTTCCTTGATCCAATTTCATCATGAAGAGAAGCGTAAATAACCAAATTTCATTCAAAATTTAAAACCCTACTGCATATAAACATCATCATTATCATCATATCAACCGAAGGACGTCCACTGCTGGACATAGGTCTCCCCCAAGGATTTCCACGAAGACCGGTTTTGCGCTGCCCGCATCCAACGGCTTCCCGCGACCTTCACCAGGACATCGGTCCATCGAGTGGGAGGCCTGCCTACGCTACATTTTCCGGTGCGCGGTCGCCACTCAAAAACTTTGCTGCCCCAACGGCCACCTGTTCTACGAGCTATGTGCCCCGCCCACTGCCACTTAAGTTTAGCAATTCTGAGAGCTATGTCGGTTACTTAAATGATCAATGCTTCAGGTCAGTTAAGCTGCGTTATCTACCCAACCACGCAAGTCGCACTGAGCTACGAACGCTTCACTTACGAAGGTATAAAGATGAATTGTGGCTAATCAGCTGATAAACTTGTTTAAGAAAGTCCTGGAGAAGTCACAATTAAGTGAAAACTTCGTTAGGCGCGTTGGGCATTTTCGAGATGGGAAAAAACCATTAAAATCGCGACACTGTAACGACACCGACACCATACCAGGTAAAATCGCAGGATCGTAAATAATAAAAGCATTTTTGAGATGGGAAAAACCATTAAACTCGCGACACACTAAGCGACACCGACACCGCACCAAGAACACTCGGCACTCCCGTAGTAATCTAACCAAGATTAGGTTTTTTTTAAATAAAATCGACATGAAGTTACCCGGGTCATTGTAAGCAGGGGTTATTGGAAATGACATCTTTTTCTTTAGTTATTATAGACAACTAGCTTTTTTCCGCAGCTCCGCCCACGAGGACATCGTTTTTATGACTGTCTTTAAGTGTGATTTGTAAATTATGACGTTTCCCACCTACTCAACCATCTCTGTGCAATAAATCACAACAATCGAATATTTTTTTAGTTCCCTCAGGAACTGCACCAGATTATGCTATGTTCCTGGGATAAAAAGTAGCCTATATCCATCCCCGTGACACAGGCTACCTATGCCAAATTTCATAAAGATTCGTCAAGGCGTTGAAGCGTGAAAAGGTAACAAACAAACACATTTTCACATGTATAATATTAGTATGGACGTCAATAGACTAAAGTAACGTTTCGCTTTACTCTAAATAATCCATTGACCCCCTTGATATTTGATAAAAAAAGACGAAGTTTCTAATTACCCGGTTGACATAAACTGAGAGTGGTTTCTGGTAATTTATACACTTGATTCTTTTACTTACAAGGACGGCACTTATAGGCAACCTCGACGAATCTCCGCGACCCTGGGCAGGGGTCCACCCCGAAAGCTTTCGGGCTTGTGTGGAACTTGCATTGGCGTTTCTTCTGACAGGCCTCCACCACCGTCTGCAACAAGGAATACTGCGCACATACGTCAGCATGCCAATTCAATTGTCAAACATACTAATACGCTAATTTAAGGAACTACTGGATCGAGATTTAAATAATTTTGAACAAAAAAAAACCGACTTCAAACAGGAAAACAAGGTTCCCCTCGATTTCTCTGGGATGCCATTATCAGATCCTGGTTTCCTTATCATGGTAACACCCTTAGGATATCTCCTTTCCAAAAATAAAGAATCATCAAAATCAATTCACCGAACACACATAAAAAAATATATAGGTACCGTCGAATTGAGAAACCTTTTTTGAAGTCGGTTAAAAAGCCGACCAAGTCGGAATCGTGCACTGAGGGTTCGTACCAAAGCAGAAGATACTTCTAGATCCTACTAGATGTCGCTAGTTTATAAACAAACTGTAAATGTCATTGTGTTATTATATGGGGGGGGGGGGGGGGGGTGGGGTTGTTATGGCGGCATTAGAAATACACACTGAAAATGTCAACTGTCTACTTATTCTTCTTCTTCCAAGTCCTAACCCCACAGTTTGAGGACCGTGACCATCATCAAGTCCAGTCAAGGAGGAGTAGATTGGGGCTGGGTCAGGTATCTTTGCCTATCAATGGGCGGCGTGGTGGATAGCATCGTGAAGATAGTTTTGTTTGGTCACACCACCTGGCTGAAGCATGACCTGCCTGTGTTTTCCCGTCCACTTTGCCCATAAGTATGTGCTTTTTGAGTGACTCTGGCTCTCTACGCGCTATTAGACCGAGGAATTCAAGCATCTACCTATTATACTTCCTTAAATTCAGTCAGATGACAGACAGAAGAGCGGATGGAAGGATAGAGGAGGCTTAGTACAGCTCGCGTCGGTGGCGTAACGGCTGGGGCCGCCGCCTCCAGTCCGGGAGGTCGTGGTTCAAATCCTGCCACGTACCAATGTGATTTCGAATTTAGATTTCATATTTACGTTTATCCGACGCTCTTACTGTGAAGGAAAACATCATGAGGAAACCTGCACACGCCTACCAAGCAACTCGAAGATTGAGGTGAAGTCGACCAACCCGCACTGGGCTCGCGTGGTCTACTAAGGCCCGATCATCGTAATTTAGGGTAAGCTCGAGCCCCTCGGTGGGGACGTAATATGACCTGATTTGATGATGATAATGATACATACACTTGAAGAACATTATCCTCCTTTTTGTTAAGTCGGGTAAAAATATATATCTTTTTTGATAGGAGATTACCTACTTTTTCAACTACCTACATATAATACTACCAATTTCAGGTAAATCGCAATCTACGCGAATAAATTGCTTCCGAGGGAATCTCGTATCAAAGAAATTGTTGACATGTGGATTGAGCGGTGACATAAAAAGTGGGAAAGTTGATCGAGCAATTCAAAATGAAATACAAACGAAATCGCGGGCAAGAACTTAGTAAGTAAAATAAATAATCCTGAAAATTTATGAATAATCATTTATATCTACTTATATCATCATCATCATTACAGCTCATATACGTCCCCACCGAGGGGCTCGAGCCTACCCTGAATCAGGGCGATATATATCTACTTATATATTTACGTGTATTACGTAGTTTAAGATCGGATTTTTTTTCTCTCTATGATTTTGTTTATTGCCCACTACTACCCCACAATAATGATTTCTCATATTTCCTGCACCTAAAGGTTGTCTGGAAGGGATCGCTTGTTAGCGATAAGACCGCCTATATGTACAACTTCCTTAATCATTGTATCTTTTTTTTTTCTCTTATGTTGTGCAATAAAGTGTTTTTTTAATCAATCAATCAATCAATCAATCAATCAATAATTAAAAACGCTAAACACGTTAAAAAAATCCTACTTCAATCGCAATAACATTTTTTTTTTTTTGTAAATTTTTACATGGGACCAACCAACTCGGGCGGTAGCATACCTTATCGAATTAAAAAAAACGGCCTAGTGCGAGTTAGAACTAGTACAAAGTGTTCCGTACCAGCATACTAGATGGCGCTAGTACAAAGTGTTCCGTACCATCATACTAGATGGCGCTAGTACAAAGTGTTCCGTACCATCATACTAGATGGCGCTAGTACAAAGTGTTCCGTACCATCATACTAGATGGCGCTAGTACAAAGTGTTCCGTACCATCATACTAGATGGCGCTAGTACAAAGTGTTCCGTACCATCATACTAGATGGCGCTAATACAAAGTGTTCCGTACCATCCTACTAGATGGCGCTAGTACAAAGTGTTCCGTACCATCATACTAGATGGCGCTAGCACAAAGTGTTCCGTACCAGCATACTAGATGACGCTAGTACAAAGTGTTCCGTACCATCCTACTAGATGGCGCTAGTACAAAGTGTTCCGTACCATCATACTAGATGGCGCTAGTACAAAGTGTTTCGTACCAGCACACTAGATGGCGCTAGTACAAAGTGTTCCGTACCATCATACTAGATGGCGCTAGTACAAAGTGTTCCATACCATCATACTAGATGGCGCTAGTACAAAGTGTTCCGTACCAGCATACTAGATGGCGCTAGTACAAAGTGTTCCGTACCATCATACTAGATGGCGCTAGTACAAAGTGTTCCGTACCATCATACTAGATGGCGCTAGTACAAAGTGTTAAGTACCAGCATACTAGATGGCGCTAGTACAAAGTGTTCCGTACCATCATACTAGCTGGCGCTAGTACAAAGTGTTCCGTACCATCATACTAGATGGCGCTAGTACAAAGTGTTCCGTACCATCATACTAGATGGCGCTAGTACAAAGGGTTCCGTACCATCACACTAGATGGTGCTAGTTTGGTCATGTTAAAAAAACACGTTTTTTGTAAGGAGTATATTACACTTCAAGTAAAAAAAAATAACTGTCTAGCTATCACGATTCATAAAATACAGCCTGGTTACAGACGGACAGACAGACAGACGGACAACGAAGTCTTTGTAATAGGGACCCTATTACTAAGACTTATTTTTTAACTTTTTCTAATTTTTAGTATTTCTTGTTACGCTATCAACAGAAATACATCATCTGTGTAAATTTCAGCTCTGCTGTCTAGCGGTTCATGAAATACAGCCCGGTTACAGACGGACAGACAGACAGACGGACAACAAAGTCTTAGTAATAGGGACCCTATTACTAAGACTTATTTTTTAACTTTTTCTAATTTTTAGTATTTCTTGTTACGCTATCAACAGAAATACATCATCTGTGTAAATTTCAGCTCTGCTGTCTAGCGGTTCATGAAATACAGCCCGGTTACAGACGGACAGACAGACAGACAGACGGACGAACAGCGGAGTCTTAGTAATAGCAAAGAATATATAAGGGTCCCGATTTTACCCTTTGGGACGGAACCCTAAAAAACATGAAAATCGGTTTACTATCTGCGAATATATCGCGTAACGCACACAAAAACCCTACAATCGAATTGTAAACCTTCTCATTTTTGGAAGTCGGTTGAAAAGAAGGTGTGAACGTCAGCGGCCGATCTTAGAATTAGGCAGATCATGAAATATCCGGGCGTATCATAGAGGGGCTCCTTAAGGCGCAGTGGTACCTAAAAATCCACTTAAACAGGTTTTTAGAATTCATTTTTGAAGTAGTTAACAGTTAATTTAAAATTTAGGAAAACATATTGGTATTATTGAGAATAGTTACGATTTAATAAAGTTGGCTCGATAGAATAATTTCGCAAAGGTACCTCTTTTCTTTGAGCCATTTTATCGTCTATTTTCGGTTTTATTCTTAAAATAAGTAATTAGTATGATTTATTTACTAAAATAAAGTTCATAGGTGACTGAAGGGAAAACATCGATTGGTTTTCTATTTAAGATAAATATGACGAAAATAAAAACGAAAACATCGAAAAAGTGCAAAAGTGTGGTTATTTTCTTCCCTCTTTACACGTAAAGAAAAAGACAAAGACATATTTGTTAAGTACCACTGGGCCTTAAAAAAACTAAGGTTAGGTTAGTTTAGCATGTCTGGTGCCACCTTAAAGCGGGGCTCCGTCGACTTTGTATTTTTCGGAGCCCTGAGATGATATACCTCGGCATTTCATGATCTCGACCGCATGAAAATGGCATGAATTTTTTTTCCAACTGTTAGATACGACTATTACAGGCAAAGTATATTATGTCTACTAAACTTTTTCTTAAACTTTAAGTTAGGGATTTCAATTTAGGGATTATTTTCTTGGTTTAGGTTGTCTACCTAAGTTTGTGGAATGTGGTGTGGCCCTAGAATAGTACCAACCCATCTCTTTTCTAATGTGGCGCAAGTAATGACAAGGGACATGAACTGGAGGATAGGCAGCAGCATTTTTTTTTAATTCACTATTGGTAAGCCCTTGGCATCATCTCACCTGATGGTAAGTGACGATGATAAAAAAATGGAAGCGGGCTTACCAAGATTCCCCAACGCAATGGAGAACTGGCTATCTTATCTTCAAGCCTTTTCACGTACTGTGCACATTATGATCGGCAACCCGCCTGCCAAGCGGCAAACCCTCCATCCTGATCCTTACTAATATTATAAACTAGCTTTTGCCAACGGCTTTGCTCGCGTAAACATAGTTTCTATGACTGTATTCGAGGGTGCGCAGTAGCCTATATGTTAATCCAGGTCCTAAACTGTCTACCCACCAAATATCAGCCATATATACGTTCAGTAGTTTTTGTGTGAAACAGTAACAAACATCCATACATACAAACTTTCACATTTATAATATTAGTAGGCTGTGAAAATGTGTATGTTTGTTTGTTACCTTTTCACGCTTCAAACCTCAACCATTCTTGCCGAAATTGGCATGAAGGTTGCCTGCGTCATGGAGAACGACATAGGCTATTTTTATCCCGTGAAAATAACAAAGTCGGATGCAGTTTCTGATGGGAATTAAAAAAAACCGACCAAATGCGAGTCAGAACCGCACACATAGGGTTCCGTACCATCATACTAGATAGTTTCTTCACGTTTAAAAAAAAGTTTTTTGTATGGAGACCCCCCTCATTTTTTCACTTTTTCAAATTTTTTAGTATTTATTGTTATAGCGGCAACAGAAATACATCATCTGTGTAAATTTCAACTGTCTAGCTATCACGGTTTATGAAATACAGCCTGGTGACAGACGGACAGATAGACGGACAGCCAAGTCTTAGTAATAGGGTCCCGTTTTTACCCTTTGGGTACGGAACCCTAAAAAGACATTTTAGTCGATTTTTTTAACATCGCAATGGAGCAATGGTTTGATGAGATCTTTGCTGAGACATGGTTGAGGGGGTGGGAAATAACAGACTACTAATTATTATTATTTATTTATTTACCAGACAACATGGGCCCATGATATGTTAGTAAAAAACTTAATAATTAGCATAGCCCGAGACAGTTCCCGAGGGATCTAAGGAAAACTCATTTCCAGGCTCGCGCACGTCTCGGTTTCGCAAAGGAGCAACAAATTGACGTGTTTTTTTGCATAGAAATAGTTAAAGGCGTGGAAAGTGACATATACTGCTGATCAAAATAGCTAATTATAATTCCCGAGGGATCTGGAGTAAAATCTTGCCTACGCTCGCAGGCCGCTTGCGGCTCGCGCACAACTCACCCTCAAAGAAATTCATAGAATCATTTTTGTATGTCGGCTATATAGGCAAAAGCTAGTACACACATAAATTCGTACATAAATCCGAAAACATACATGGCGACCGCGCACCGGAAAACGTAGCGTAGGCAGGCCTCCCACGCGGTGGACCGACGACCTGGCGAAGATCGCAGGAAGCCGATGGATGCAGGCAGCGCAGGACCGGTCGTCGTGGAAATCCTTGGGGGAGGCCTTTGTCCAGCAGTGGACGATTTCCGGCTGATATGATGATGATGATGATCCGAAAACATAACTAATATAATAATAATAAGAAGGCATTGTTGATAAAAGACTATGTATGTAAGCAGAAGTAAGTATTATAGTGGTTATCATCATATCAGCTCATATATACGTCCCCAACAAGGGGCTCGAGACTACCCTGAGTAAGGATGATCGGGCCTTAGTGGACTACCCGGGCCCAGTGCGGGTTGGTCAACTTCACACACAATCTGCGAGTTGCTTCGCAGGTGTGTGCAGGTTTCCTAATGATGTTTTCCTTCACCGTATATATAAGAACACAGTATATATTAGTCAGAGCGTCGGAAAAACGTACATTTGAAATCTAAGTTCGACATTACATTGGTACGTGGCGGAATTCGAACAACGACCTCCAGGACAGCAGGCGGCGGCCCTAGCCATTACGCCACCGACTATATAGCGGTAAATCCTAAGATAATCTACAAACTGTCATGTCTATAGTCCAATCCAAATAAATACCAAACTGTCTTTAATACGGATGTAATCGTATTTACTGTTCATCTTATCAGCTCATATACGCCCCCACCGAGGGGCTCGAGACTATCCTGAATTAGGGCGATCGGGCCTTAGTCGACCACGGGGACGCAGTGCGGGTTGGTCGACTTCATATACAACCTTCGAGTTTCTTCGCAGGCGTGTGCAGGTTTCCTCTCGATGTTTTCCTTCACCGTAAGGGCGTCGGTTAAAGGTACATATGAAATCGAAATTCGAAAACACATTGGTACGTGGCAGGATTCGAACCACGACCTCCCGGACTGGAAGCAGCGGCCCTAGCCATTACACCACCGACGCTCCGACCGAATTCTGAAATATGATTTCCTAAATTGCTCTACTCTTGAACTTTCAAAAACCTTACTTGTTTTGTTTTTCCATCACGTCTTCAATTTTTAATTGATCGAATTAAGAAAATAAGTACGTCAATGACGCTAAAAATCTATGATGTAACTTATTGTGGGTACCTATTTGAAACATTTTAAGATAAAAATTTCGTTTTCGACAGATCATAAAAAGTAAGTAAAATTGACAAATTTTGCGCATTTTTGTATGGTGTATGGAAATATTTGTTTAGAAAATTGACTATGGAAAGGAACCTGGGTTAAAGTATATATAAGTACTAACATACAGTATGGACACTCCCTGCCGCTCTCTAGATTGCGACCTCACCCCCTCGTCACCCAGATTAATACAGATTGGTTACAGTTTGGTTGTAGAACGTATAGGATTTCGCCGCTATTTTGTTTGTTCCGTCATTCCTTTTCCACCGACTTCCAAAAAGGAGGAGGTTCTCAATTCAACTGTATGTTTTTTTATGTGTGTTACCTCAGAACTTTTGACACTGGGTGAACCGATTTTTATGATTCTTTTTTTATTTGATAGCTGGTGTTTTCCGTGTGGATAAAAAGTATATAAAGATATGTGTATATAAAGATCAACATCGGTGTAGCACTAAATAATGAAATAATGTAATAAGTTATTGCGATGGAAGTCGGTTTTTTAATATGTTTAGTTTCAAATATCACTGGTCCGTTGTATGAAGTGTCCAGGGTGGCCTGGGTAGAAGAAAGTTGTTCAGTATGATGAGTAGAAGTCCCAGTTAATAGGCCATAGATATTATTTAATTTTACGTCCTGTCTTAAGTACCTAGGCATTATTAAGTTTCTTCCGTCATTCCTTTTTTAAAAGTCATTTCTGGCCCGTTGTATGAAGTATCCATGGTGTGCCTGGGTAGAAGAAAGTTGTTCAGTATGATGAGTAGAAGTCCCAGTTAATAGGCCATAGATATTATTTAATTTTACATCCTGTCTTAAGTACCTAGGCATTATTAAGTTTCTTCCGTCATTCCTTTTTTAAAAGTCATTTCTGGCCCGTTGTATGAAGTATCCATGGTGTGCCTGGGTAGAAGAAAGTTGTTCAGTATGATGAGTAGAAGTCCCAGTTAATAGGCCATAGATATTATTTAATTTTACATCCTGTCTTAAGTACCTAGGCATTATTTAGTTTCTTCCGTCATTCCTTTTTTAAAAGTCATTTCTGGCCCGTTGTATGAAGTATCCATGGTGTGCCTGGGTAGAAGAAAGTTGTTCAGTATGATGAGTAGAAGTCCCAGTTAATAGGCCATAGATATTATTTTACTTTACGTCCTGTCTAAAGTACCTAGGCGTTTAGTTCCTAATCGCTCTATGCAACATTTCAGCACGAACGACCCGATCAAATCGTGCATGAAGCAAAAGTACCTATTTCGATACCTAAGCCCTTAATTCATGTTGTTAATTACACAAACAGGGGATCAAATTGATAAGCAAGATTTAATCTTTACCAAGAATAGTGAGATTTATTCTAGATAAAACTAAACATAGAAATATTTGTTGTAAGGTAAAAATACCTATTTGTTGTAATAACTGAAGTGGCAGTGGGTAGGGCACAAAGCTCGTAAAACAGTTGGCCGTTGGTAAAAATGTGAAAAACTTGGACGTACAGCTTGGCAAAAACTTGTTATCAGCTCAGCTTGTTATCAATTCTATCAACGCTACTATCATGTTTAATAGTAATAAAATGATGACTCAATCTAAGAATTGACGTGGAAGCTACAAGACATGAAAAGTCTTGTATTTCTTTTAATATTTTTTTTTATCTTAGCATTGACATGAGTGGTGAATACTCGCTCGGATGGTGGCGCATCGGAAGCCGGGTCGTTCCTTTCCCTCTAATATGGTTGATGGGAGCGATAGCTTACTCTCGCGTTATACTCGTGACCGGGAGCTGTCCGTGTGAGTTGACCTACTCTTTTCAAAGGCATTAATGAATGACATTCAATGATTTTAATATACTTATCGTATCATATTGTTTCCATGTTCTAATGACATAATTTATTTTACATCAAGGATTTAATTTTGACGTTAATAATTGATGATTATATATTTCTTTATTTTTCACGAATGACATTAAGTAATTACTATTTTATGACTTCCAGAAATAGTGTAATTTGCACCCATTTTGAATAACTAACTTGAATCTTTTTTGTATCGAATTTGCCTCCCTTTCATATTTATGTTTTGTTGGGATATGATAAATTTTTGTTATTGAATAATATTTAATTTCTCTCTTTATTTTATTAATAGACATAAATATTTCTTAACACAATGGTGGTGGTACAAAACACTCGGTGCGCGAGTCTGTCTCGCACTTGGCTGGTTTTTTAATTTTGCATTATTACGCCCATTAACCTATTTCGATTCCAAATTTCAAGTTTATAAGTCACCTGGAAGTGGTCTATATAGTTGTTTTGTTGAGTAGTGGAGTACGGACACCTAATTTTGCTAGTCCGACTCTTACTTGGCTGGTTTATATTTTTTATTTGTTTATAGCTAATAATCTACTGTAATTCCAAACAAGTTTCTGAGTCACCTGGAAGTGATCTATAATTTTCATAAATGGTAGTAGTATGGAACCCTAGTTTCGCGGGTTCCACTCGCACTAGACCGGTATTTTTTTTTTGAAAACGCCTTACTACTTATCACAATGCCAAATTTCAAGTTTATAAGTTACCTAAAAGTGGTATATATATTTTGATGAGTAGTGGTGATATGGAACCCTTGGAAGTACGACTTACACTTGACCGGTTGAATTTTTCCTTTGTATACGTCTAATAAACTACCTCGATGCCTAATTTAAAGTTTTTAAGGTACCTAGAAGTGGTTTATAGTTTTGTGAGTCGTAAAAATAGTGACTTTTGGACGTCAATATCTCAGCAAGGGTAAAATATATATTTATGAAAATTGAGCTTCTAGGTGATTGAAGGGGTCTTACTAGACACACAAAATCGCAAGTGTGTAGGTCAAACAGATTTCATGTTACGATAAGGTCTAAAGTGGCTCGAAATGGTTCGTGTAATGTACATAACCCTTGGCTGGTGTCGCCTTTTTCTTTTTGAACTTGGCTGACACACTGCCGTGTGTCTAGATCCTATGTCACTCTCAGGATCAACACGAATCTAACGATCCTCGCAATCCAAAATCCATCG
Source organism: Coleophora flavipennella (assembly GCA_947284805.1). Classification (NCBI taxonomy): domain Eukaryota; kingdom Metazoa; phylum Arthropoda; class Insecta; order Lepidoptera; family Coleophoridae; genus Coleophora; species Coleophora flavipennella. The sequence goes on along the minus strand of OX369306.1, from coordinate 6,721,076 downwards.
AGCCGTTTAGGCTACTGAGTCATCATTACAGCTCATATACGTCCCCACCGAGGGGCTCGAGCCTACCCTGAATCAGGACGACTAGGCCTTAGTCGATCACGCGGGCCCAGTGCGGGTTGGTCGACTTCACACACAACCTTCGAGTTTCTTCGCAGGCGTGTGCAGGTTTCCTCACGATGTTTTCCTTCACCGTTAAAGCAATCGGTAAGTATGTACGTAAGTTTTTGAAAAACTCATTGGTACATTGGCCGTCCAGATTTGAACCCGGTACCTCTGGTTAGATGGACCGAGTCGTTACCGGTTGAGCCACCGAGGCTACTGAATATGCCAAAGAAATAAATACTACATATACATACATACATACATACATACAGTCAAAAACCATAACCCTCCTTCTGGTGCAGTCGGGTAAATAGAAAGTAAATCCTTAGTTTTACGAAATTGACATACAATTCGTAAAATTCGAGATAAATTGGCTAAATAAATGGATAAATTCGCAATATTTTCGTGTTAAGGAAATTATGAGTAACCATGTTTTCTCTAAGAGTCAGCAATCAATTAGATAGTCTTTATCTTATGTATCACACTAATATTATAAAGGCGAAAGTTTGTTAATGTGTAAGTGTGTATATTTGTTACTTCTTCACGCAAAAACTACTGAACATGTCTGGCTGAAATTTATAGGTAGACAGATTAGGACCTTGATTAACACATAGGCTACTTAATGTCACGCTGCGCACCCTTGAACAGTCATAGAAACGTTCTCCACGCGGGTGAAGCCACGGGAAACAGCTAGTTTTTAATAATTTCATATATTAAGCTTGATCTAGATAAATTTTCGTTTTGTTTTATCATCATATCAGCTCATATACGTCCCCACCGAGGGGCCTACCCTGAATTAGGGCGATCGGGCCTTACTCGACCACGCGGGCCCAGTGCGGGTTGGTCGACTTTACACACAACCTTCGAGTTTCTTCGCAGGGTTTCCTCACTATATTTTCCTTTACCGTCAGAGCGTCGGATAAACGTACACATGAAATCGAAATTCGAAAACACATTGGTACGTGGCAGGATTCGAACCACGACCTCCCAGACAGGAGGTAGCAGCCCTTGCCATTACGCCACCGACACTCTTTGTTTTTATACCCCCTCTTAAATCACTGTACGTGAACAATTCTTTATACGGATAACAATATCTTTTATACGATAGTAAATTTTCGAATGTTTAATCGTATCTTTTATCGAATGTTTATCAACATGGCTGTAACTATTTCTCTGTTCGAACCGATTTTTACGAGCCATTTTTAGATATGTTTTGGCAATAAGGAGGGGTTAATGGCCGGCCGATCTGATGTGTGGCCTGATAATGCTTGTACAGTCAGCAAAACATCAAGCCATGACCGCCTCCGTAGCTCAGAGGCAAAGTTCACTGGCTTTACACAGGAGGTCGCGGGTTCGATTCCCGGCGGGGTCAATTATAAGACTCGGTTTGGTTGGTGGTAGGGCATTTTCTAAGCCCGCCTGCCTAGCTACCACCATCTTATCTAAGTCTTGCCGCCAAATATCAATGTTAATATCATTGGTGTGTTCCGGCATGAAGATAAGATAGCCAGTTCCCCATTGCGTTGGGGAATCTTGGTAAGCCCGCTTCCATCTTCGGCAACATCGTCACTTACCACCAGGTGAGATGTTGTCAAGGGTTTACCAATTGTGAATAAAAAAAAAAGGCACTTTTGTTAAGAGGATTGGGATGCTGCGACATTTCATACAAACGGCGTTAACGATTTTCACCACTTAAATGTTAACCGATTTGGACCAATTTTTGATAAGTTGTCGGTCAGAACAAAAGCTAGACTTAAACGTTTTTTGTTTTTAAAGTGAAACTTTTATTACATTGTCTCAATTTTTTTCGTCTCTGTGTTGCATGTCGCGTGACGGTTGCTTTCGTCTGACGGTATGATCGTTTCGTCCTCTGTACCGTAGCGAGAGCAGCCATGATCGTTTCGTTCTCTGTAAAGTTTCACTTTTACCGTGGTTTCATAAAACCACACACTTCCTTTTTTTTCGATAAAGTTAATAAGTTTAATTTAATTGTCGTGTACGTGTTTTTTGCATACAAAACGAATTTCGACCATTTTTTGTTTATTTGTTATCAATAATTTAAAAAAAAAACGAAACGTATAAGCCTAGCATTTTTTCTGACTGACAACCTATCAAAAATTGGTCCAAATCGGTTAACATTTAAGAGGTGAAAATCATTAAAGCCGTTTGTATGAAAAGTCGCAGCTTCTCAATCCTCTTAAAAGAAAAAAGGGTACGGGAAAAATAATCTTATGCGATGGTACGGAATTCTATGTGTGCAAGTCAGACTCGCACTTGGCCGGTTTTATTTCTACACTAGCAAATCATCATATAATTTGTAATTTAATTCTTAAGAAATATTTAAGACTCTTCACAAAAAAGCAAGGTTAATGCGTTAAGTTTTTTTTTATTATTATTCACAATTGGTAAGCCTACTGTAAATGTAAAAATACGAAATAATGAATGGGCTTTTTGTGTTGCTTTTTCGCCTAAAGATATCTGTAAAATCTTTGTTTTATTGCCTTTATCACTATGTGAACTAAAACATCAGTAAATTAAACAGTTTACCAAATTTGGATTTAATAATTCCCAAAACGAAATCACAGCGGTCGGGGTAACGTAGCTCATCCTTTTCGTTCGAGAACCAAACTGTAACCAATCTGCGTGACGGGGGGTTGAAGTCGAATCTAGAGAGCGGCAGGGAGCATCCATACTGTACGTTAGTACTAGATACTGTGTGATACTGGGCGCACTGGCGATTGGCCAAAACTGGAATATCACATTAATCTAGCTACCAGAGGTTCCCATCACCAACACTGATGCATGGACTTTAATTAAATTTGACAAGCTTGAGAACTCGTTGGTTTACAGGTTCACCGAAAGCTTTATTAAGGTCTAACTAACTGATGTCTGGGTTTACTCTTCTTCCTCGGCCCCTTAATGTTGAGAATCGTGACCACAAGCACACCCCGGACACTTCATACAACGGGCGCGAAATTAAATATCTAAAAACAAATGAAATCACGGCGAAATTCTATACGTTCGATAACCAAACTTAAACAAAACAATCTGTGTCAACCTGGATGACCGAGGGGGTGAGGTCGGAAACTAGAGAGCGGCAGGGAGTGTCCATACTGTATGTTAGTACTAATATGTATACTTTGCCACAAGCGAGGTTTCTCCAATGGTCGGAACCCTAAAATTCAAATAACATCAAAATAAATACATATGCAAAATTTAAATTAAAAACTAAGAGTCGTACAATTTCGGCGGTCTTATCGCTGACAGCGATTTCTACCAGACAACCCAGTGCTCGGAGAAAAACCAAGGAGACAAGAAGTACGCGAGCAACAACAACAGAAAAAAAAGAATAATGAATTATAATTTTCAACTTATACTAAAACATATAAAGCTATTATCACTTTTTAAAAATATTACTTTAAAAAGTAACTCTACCAAAAGAGCTGTCACCTTGCAATTGATTTTAGTCATCATCATCATATCAGCCAAAAGACGTCCACTGCTGGACAAAGGCCTCCCTCAAGGATTTCCACGACGACCAGTCCTGCGCTGCCCGATGGCCTGGTGAAAGTCACGGAAAGGCGCTGCATAATTGTTCTATTTTAATTATATTTCAAGTTATAATAAAGTAATTTCACCTCGCTACAATGGCGTATGCCTTTAAAGTTCATCATCATCATCATATCAGCCGAAGTCCTGCTGGACGAAGGCCTCCTCTAAGGTTATCCACAACGACGGATCCTGCGCTGCCCGCATCCAGCGGCTTCCCGAGACCTTCACCAGGTTGTCGGTCCACCGAGTGGCAGTTCTACCTACGCTACGTTTTTCGTTTCTATATACACGTGATAGCCGCGTTACGTCACCGGCTCCTAATTCGACATATAATTAACTTTAGGCCATAGAAATAAGGACTACTTTTATTCAAGTAAAGTATACGTAGGACATAAGACTTCGAAGGCTAAATAAGTTAGTTAGTTATTAGTTAGAAATAAAGAGCGATAGAATATGGACGTACCGTGTGTACTCGTAATTACTTAATTAACCTAACGCCTTCTATCATACACAAGCAAACGAAAGCTAAACAAAACCTTGGAGTTTTAAACAATTGTATGAACTCAGGTGACGTAGATACCTACTTCATTTTAACCGACTACGGCACAAAAGGTGAGCTTTAGTACTTTAGATTTTATGCTTGTAGTACTAACTTTAATTTTCTAAAAAGGATGACGACAGCATCAGAAAATTAAGAAATTTTGATCACTAAATTGCACTGATACTTAACCTTCGAAAAACCTTACTCATTTTGTTTTCCATCAAGTCTTCGGTTTTTAATTCATCAAAATCACAAAATGAGTAGGTACATAAATGACGCTGCAAAACTATGACGTCACGCCGAGGTGTGTCAAACATTTTTAGAACAAAATGTAGTTTTTGACAGATGTTATAAAGTGTATCAGATGACTAGCATTCGTCATTCCTATTGTATCAGCTTTTTACTTGTACCTGCTGCGTCAAGTTTGAGATACCGTACTGTGCCATTTATCGTACGTATTATTCGCTTGGTGCGAAGTACTTACGTAGTAACTAATTAGTAATCTGTGGTACTAGGTGGGGGTAATATAATCGATCGCAGCGCTCATAGTGGCCAAAAGTAAAAATAATGTTGGCTCTGTCATCCGTCATATCTCATAGTAAACTGTTCAGACTTGGTTACGTAATTTTAATAAAACCCGGTCCTAAAAATAATGTTCATTTCGATCAGAAAACGATATTTAATTTATCACTAGGGATACAGAAACAATTATATATGTTTATTATTATTGAATGAAACCATTAAAGTAGCTTTATCTTGTTGTTTTACAGTAAAACTACATCTAAAAATAAAGTAAACAAACCATGACCACAGATTACTAAATAGTTACTTCGCCATGACATGTTCAAAATAAAACACATTTTTTGAATTAATTTTACATAACTCATTTGATTTGAATGTCCAAAAATGATTTTACAACCCTTTCTCCACCCAAATCAAGGTATCACAGTCATTTTGGAAATAAATTAATAGATAATTTTGGATTATAATAATATTTGTTACAATGTCGTGATTAAATGTCAAAACGTCAGAGCCAACAAAGTTGCGGACGCTAGGTGGCGCTGAACTCGTGCACAGAGCCAATACTGATGTTCCTTGTTTAACTACCTCCGTGGCGTAATGTTTAAGTCTATTAGCTTTATATTACGAGTTCGATTCCCGGCGAAGTCTAACTTTATAAGACTTGGTTACGTTGGCGGAAGGGCATTTTCTAAGCCCGGCGGGCTCGCTGACACAATATTACTTAAGTATTTCCGCTAAACATCAATGCCAACAACATCGATGTGTTCTGGCTTAAAGATAAGTAGCCAGTTCTCCATTGCGTTGGGGAATCTTGGTTACTCGCCATCAGGTGAGGTGATATGGCAAGGGCTTCACAATTGTAAATAAGATGCCTACATCCGCTATACAAGGGTTCCTGAATATATGCTTAGCTCGGATGCCCATGACGCACACTGTGTGACTGATATGCTGTATCGTGTCACTTGTATCTTTTGCTGCGTGGCCATGTTGGTAACTGTAGGAACCTTACGCTATTTTAGTTATCTAGGAGCTCATTCTAACCTGTAAAGCATTGGGCCACGCGCACATCGTGTCCCCCACCACCTCGACAGCTACTGGCTGGTACTGCGCCAGCTCGGATGCGCAGGACCCTTGCGTGGCCGAAGCGCCGTACTGGGCAACTTGTATGCTGATGGTGGTGCCGCGCGGACAGATAAGAGCTACCATCTCCTCGTCACAGGCCGCCTTTTGGTGGGTACGCAGTGTGCCGAGTAGCAGTTCTGTAGGAAAAGGGAAAGTAACTGTTTTAGCACAAAAAAGGAACGACGGAACAAAGAAAATGGCGGCGAAATCATATACGTTCGACAACCAAACTGTAACCAATCTGTATTAATCAGGGTGACGAAGGGGTGAGGTCGCCATCTAGAGAGCGGCAGGGAGTGTCCATAATATATGTTAGTATATACATTTTGTGTTTTAACTTTGAAAAACTTTTTGAAGTGAAAACTTCTATAGGCGCGTTGGGCATTTTTCGAGATGGGAAAAAACCAATGAACTCTCGACACTGTTACCGTAACCGACACGCACACCTTACCAGGAACACTCGCAGACTGAATTTACTTAAACTGAAATTAGGGCGACCTTCATACACATTTGGAATCAGATGTGCAGGTTTCCTCGCGATGATTTCCTTCACCGTTAAAGCAATCGGTAAGTATATGTACGTAAGTTTCAAAAAACTTATTGGTACTTCGGCCGTCCGTACCTATATGAACCCGAGACCTCTGGTGAGGAACACCGAGTCGTTACCGGTTGAGCCACCGACGCTTTTGATGAAGGTGTTTGATTGAAGATCCACAAATAAAAGGAACACCTGAACTAACAATGATAAGTATAAAACGCGGAATCGACCTATATAGTGATGGATTGCCATTTGATTTAAAAATTTTGGTTTAAGCAATAAACATTGTAGCAATAATAAATTGCGGGCACATTTTTCAATCACCCGAGGCGATGGACTGTAAAAAATTCAATACCCACCAAGTGTGTTTAATTAACAGTTTCCTGATGAACAACCACCCGCAAATCTATCCACTGTCCTATTTGTTTTTTGCTTGAGTATTATTTTTTACAATTTTTTAATTAGTTTCACCTGTTCCGGTATCTGTAAAGAAATCTTGCAAGTTAAATTTGACCCACCTCCCAGTTTCCGATTGAGCTGAAATTTTGCATGCATATGTATAACGCGTGACAATGCAATATTAACAGCTTGTACCTGAAAGTTTTTAGATTTTATTTATTTATTTATTTATTTCACAATTTATTGCACACAGAAATAGGGACAAACAAATAGAACATACAAAAGGTACAGCTTATTTCTATTAGAAATTTCTTCCAGCAGACCTAGGAAAGAGAAATTACAAAAGAATGGCAGAAGACGTGTACATTAACAAAGACAACATATTCCTAAATAAATACCACGTACCTACAAAATAATACATAATATAATATACTACATAATGTATTTATATAATAATATAAATAAATTTAATTACATAAATATAATAAAATGCATATAACATAATAAATAAACTATAAAATAAATATGGCTAACTTTAAAAAACTAACTTAAACTTTACTTTTTACTTTAACTTTAACTTTTTTATTTTCATTTTTTTTGTTTCACCTGTCCCAGTGTCTTTAATGAAATCTTGCAAGTTAAACTGAACCTACTTCCCGGTTTCCTATTGAGCTGTAATTATTCATGCATTTGTATATCGCGTGACAGCAACATTCAAAGCTTGCACTCAAAAGTTTTTTGGGCTTTAGATTTTTTTAGGTTCCTACCAAAAAATAACAAAACGGAACCTTATAGGATCACTTGTGCGTCTGTCAGTCCGTCCGTCTGTCCAAGCCCATTTGCTCCGAATCTACTGGACCAAATCAGGTGAAATTTGGTAGGACAGTGTAATCCTATGACCCAAACACAGGTGTGTAAAGTAAATACATGTTTTTTTAAATAAGGGTTATTTTCGGGGGACAAATAAGGAGATAAAAAAAAAAAGTTTTGGAAACCTTATTGTGTAATACATCAAATGAAAGGGCTCGTTATCAGTATCTTAAATATATTTTTGTTTAAATTTTAAAATAAATAGTTTTGATTTTATTCATGAAAGAAGACGACCATTGACCCCCCTGTTCTCCGAAACTACTGAGCCTAAAATTTTGAGAAAAATACAAAATATACTTCATGGCTTGTAGATTACAGGAAAACCTATAATAATTCTATCAATTGAAAAAAAGTGGTAAACTCAATGTAATACGTTCACCTACGGAATAAAGTTCTAGTCTTATTAGAAAATAGTCTATCGGTGTTCTATACAGGATTCATTTCGGAAAGTGTGTCCTGGTGCTTCACGACCTCATCCCCCCTCTTCATATTATCATCGAACGACCACGTGCGGAGGGCGATTCCACCCCTTTCTCGTTGATGTTCCACGTTAACGTATATCATTTTATCATTTTGCTTCATCGTTCATTATGCGAACCGGCAAGGTGTGGAATTCCCTGCCGACGTCTGTATTCCCCGATTCGTATAATTTAGGAATGTTCAAAACGAGAGTGAATAGGCACTTTTTGAGCTTGCGTGTTACATCCTCGGCTTCATCGGCAATTACCATCAGGTGAGGTGCAGCCCAACGCACAAAACTTATTATTCAAAAAAAGAAGTTCACTAAAACACCACTAGATTGCGCTAGTAGTAGTTAACTGTATGGATTACTGCTCTCACTTGTGGAACGGATCGGCTCGTTACCAGCTATATGCCTTAGATTCTATCGACCGACGCGCTAGGAGACTCATTGGCGACGAGGAACTTGTATTAAACAGGCTTTAAAGCCTGAGCATCTCCACAAAGTCGCCTGTCTATCGGTGTTCTACAGGGTTCATTTCGGAGAGTGTGTCCTGAAGCTTCACGACCTCATTCCCCCTCTCCACATCATCATCGGACGACCAGGTACGGAGGGCGGTTCCACCCCTTTGTCGTCAATGTTCCTTGTTCGAGAGTCATTACGAATCGTCTCGCACGCAGGTTTGACGACTTCCAGCCTCCCGAACAAGCTGGTTTCCGAAAAAGCTTTAGTACTGCGGCAGATAATACAAAAGACCGAAGAGTACAATCAGCTACTATGCTTGGCGTTTGTGAACTATGAGAAAGCCTTTGATTCAGTCGAAACCTGGGCTGTGCTACAGTCTCTCCAGCGGTGCCAAATTGACCATCGATACATCGAGGTGTTGAAGTGTCTGTATAAAAACGCCACCATGTCGGTTAGCCTCCAGAATCAGAACTCGAAACCTATCCAGTTGCAGCGAGTGGTGAGACAGGGAGACGTTATATCATCGAAACTGTTCACCGCCGCCCTGCAAGATGTTTTTAAGCTTCTGGACTGGGGTGGACTCGGCATTAATATCAACGGCGAGTACATAACCCACCTGCGATTCGCTGACGATATCGCGGTTATGGCTGAGACTATGGAAGACCTAAGCACAAATCTTGATGACCTCAGTAATGTCTCTCAACAAGTGGGTCTTAAAATGAACATGGACAAGACGAATATAATGTTAAATGTCCGTGTCGCACCCACCCCTCTAAAGGTTGGAGACTACACTGGAAGTTGTTGACGAATATGTATACCTGGGAAAAAACAGTCCAGCTAGGTAGGTCCAACTTCAAGAAAGAGATCAATCGACGAATCCAACTCGGCTGGGCAGCGTTCGGGAAGCTTCGAAATATCTTCACGTCCCAAATACCGCAGTGTCTCAAGACTAAGGTCTTTGACCAGTGTGTGTTGCCAGTGATGACTCACGGAACTGAGACATGATCGCTTACTATGGGCCTCATAAGAAGGCTGAAGATCACCCAAAGGGCAATGGAGCGTTCTATGCTCGGAGTTTCTTTGCGTGATCGAATCAGAAACGATCCGCAGGAGAACTAAAGTAACCGACATAGCTCACAGAATCGCTAAACTGAAGTGGCAGTGGGCAGGGCACATAGCTCATAGAACAGATGCTCGACGGGGCAGTAAAGTTCTTGAGTGGCGATCGCGCACCGGAAAACGTAACGTAGGCAGGCCTACCATGCGGTGGACCGACGACCTGGTGAAGATCGCGGGAAGCCGATGGATGCGGGCAGCGCAGGACCGGTCGTCGTGGAAATCCTTGGGGGAGGCCTTTGTCCAGCAGTGGACGATTTTCGGTTTATATGATGATGATGATGATGTTCCACCTTTACACACGAAGCGTTTTGCTTCTTCGTTCATCATACGAATGGCCAAGGGGTGGAATTCCCTTCCGGCGTCTGTATTCCCCGATTCGTAAAATTTAGGAATCTTCAAGACAATAGTGAATAGTCACTTTTTGAGCTTGCGTGTTACATCCTCGACTGCATCGGCACTTATGCAGCCAAACACACTCAATTTTTAATAATTAAAAAAAAAACTTGCATCTTACTGTGAGGATTTTAAATGTGATATTTTGTATTTGACTTTGGCATTGTACGGAACCTCTCCACGCGAGTTCAACTCGCACTTGGCCGGTTTTATTTAGTTTCACCTGTCCCGGTATCTTTAATAAAAAGTTATTTGACCCACTTCTCGGTTTCCTATCGAGCTGAAATTTTGCATGCATATGTATATCGCGTGAAAATGCAATATTAAAAGCTTGTACATACCTAAAAATTTTAGGGTTTTCACAATCATTAAAAGCTTTTATTTATCTTGCAATATTTGTATATATGTACGTATGTGTGTTTAGTTCAAATCTTGCGAAAGATTTTAGAGCGACTTCCGATTCAGCTGAAATTTGTAATGAAGCCGTGTTCCCGGTGATAATAGAACCTTTTGGTATTTAGAAGTTAATTTGATACTTAATGAACTTTGGAGGTGGAAGCAAGGTCCCAGAATCGTCTTTTATTTTCAATAGAATCGTATGAAACATAGTTTTATTTTTTAATATGGAACCGTGTATTTTTTTATATTCATTTGAGCATTTGGCTTTTTTAACAAAAAATAACTCTTTTCAAATAAAAGATTGTTTTAAAAAGCTTTCAGATTTTTCGAAAATTATTTTTACCTATAGTCGATTTAATATACCTAGGCGAGATTTCACTTGAGATGGTCATAATGTAATAAAAAGTTTTTAATAATAATAATCACAATTGAAGCGTCGGTGGCTCAACCGGTAACGACTCGGTCCATCTAACCAGAGGTACCGGGTTCAAATCTGGATGGCCAATGTACCAATGAGTTTTTCAAAAAACTTACGTACATACTTACCGATTGCTTTAACGGTGAAGGAAAACATCGTGAGGAAACCTGCACGCGCCTGCGAAGAAACTCGAAGGTTGTGTGTGAAGTCGACCAACCCGCACTGGGCCCGCGTGGTCGACTAAGGCCTAATCGCCCTGATTCAGGGTAGGCTCGAGCCCCTCGGTGGGGACTTATATGAGCTGTAATTATAATGATGAATAATAATCACCACGACACATACCGCTATCTGGGTATGTCGCAGAGTATTGGTGTTCACGAGGCAAGGGTTAAACGGGCGTTAAGGGTTTGTGACGTATTTTCGGAGCGCCTGACAAAAGTTATTTGTCGGGCGTTAACAATATTAAGATACGAGTATTCAACGCCTGGGTCATGCCACTCATGCCTGTTCTTTTGTACACCTTCGGCATACTGAGATGGTCACAGCCCGGACCGGCTTATCAATCGTGGATTTAAAAAAAAATATTACGATGCTGTTTTCCTGAGGGAACTGAAAATACTCTTTTTTGGTTAATTTCTTTAACATTGCAACGGAATAATGGATTGTTGTGATATTTTGCACAGAGATAGTTAATGAGGTAGGAAATGACATAGCATATGCTGACGTAGTTCCCGACGGATCTAGGGGAAAACCCATTTCCACGCTCGCGTACGATGGCGTGATTTTTTGGGTGTAATTGGTTGAGGGAGTGGGAAGTGACATAGACTGCTAATCAGAATAGCTCGATATAGCTTCCGTGGGGTCTACGCTCGCGAGCAGCCTCGAAGACAGTCATAAACAGGATTTCTACGCGGGCGAATTCGCGGGCAAAAGCTAGTACTACATAAAAAGAGTCTTAAAATTGCGGGAAAGGAGCGCAAAAAATGTATCTGCATAGCTAAGGTTTATTATAAGTGATTGGACCCAGAAGGATACACCTGTTCACTGTTTCGTTCGATCAATTCTAATTTATAACAAAAGAAGGAAAGATGACATTTAAAATTAAATAATATTTGAGTGCCTTTAATATAAACAAAGCGTCGGTGGCGCAATGGTAAGGGCCTCTATCCGGGAAGTCGTGGTTCGAATCCTGCCACGCACCAATGTGTTTATAAATATCGATTTCATATGTACGTTTATCCGACGCTCTTACGGCGAAGGAAAACATCGTGAGGAAACCTGCACACGCCTGCGAAGAAACTCGCAGGTTGAAAACTCTTTTTTTCGGTGATTATTGCTTGCGGTTCGCGCACCACTCACCCCTCAAAGACAGTTATAAAAACGATGTCCATGCGAGCAAAGCCGCGGGCAAAAGCTAGTTCCAAATAATTTGGATAAGTGTAGAAGGTACCTTAATAAGTTTTTGTCCTGGAACAATGAACTCCTTAGTGTAGTCGCCCTACTGATTCGCAGTTTTGTCAAAATCGTAAGAGTATTTTTACTATTACGGTAGCAACCCTAAAAAATAAAGTAAGGAAAGAATTAAGAAAATGGCTGGAGATACTAATTAAATATTTTCCTGGCCTAAACTAAATCCTCATTCCTCTATTAGTTTAGGCACTAGAGCACCGGATGAAACCACAAACCCAACCACGTACCAATGGTGAATAAAAAAAAATTCGAGCGAGCCCTACAGTACTCGCAAATGATGTGTAACATGGACAAAATACTTAAGATAAGATAGCCAGTTCCCCATTGCGTTGGGGAATCTTGGTAAGCCCGCTTCCATCTTCGGCAACATCGTCACTTACCACCAGGTGAGATGTTGTCAAGGGTTTACCAATTGTGAATAAAAAAAAAAAAAAAGGTTAGTTAGATTTGATGACGATATTGTACCTGGGTGGCGGATCTGACAGTAACGAAAAAACCGACCAAGTGCGAGTCGGACTCTCGTAAAGTAGAATTCCGCGCTATCGCGACTTCCTGTTACACATTTCCGTCCCATGTTACACATTTCCGTCCCATTTCACGAAATCACTCCCACAAATTGCAGGAAAGTGAGAGCAAAGATGTTACACATCAAAAACCATAAGAACCTAATAACTGAAGTGAAGGAACGTCTTATGAGGTGCAGTCAAAAACAACTTTTACTTGTATGGGAGGGGTTGAAAACTTTTTTCGTGACCGAAATAGTTTTTAGGGATCCGTACCCAAAGGGTAAAAATGGGACCCTATTGCTAAGACTCCGCTCTGTCCGTCCGTCTGTCTTTTTGTCTATCCGTCTGTCACCAGGCTGTATTTCATGAACCGTGATAGCTAGCTATACTGTTCAAATTTTCAAAGATGATGTATTCCGTTACCGCTATAACAACAAATACAAAAAAATTTGAACAAGTGAAAAAATAAGGGGGTCTCCATAAAAAACGTGTTTTTTTTTAACGTGAAGAAACTAGCGCCATGTAGTATAATTGTACTGAACCCTTTGTACTAGCGCCATCTAGTGTGATGGTACGGTACCCTCCGTTTGCGGTTCTGACTCGCACTTGGCCGGTTTTTGTTTGCTTAGGTATTTAAAAAAATGTCTAGTATATATTAGTATGTATTGTTTTCATAATTTTAAGTACTTATTATATTTCGTAGAAGCTGTTTTAGATTTTGTGACAAAAAAATGACATCCCCATCTTGCATGTGTTCGTTTTCCATTTCGAGTCATTAATTTTACATCTGTCTATACTAAAACTTTTATTGTAAGTCTAATAGTGGCAGAGAAAATTGTCTAAAATGCGGACTGACAGACAGACGGAAACTATAATAATTTTCGAAAAACCTAAAAACTTTTAGGTACAAACTTTTAATATTGCATTGTCACGCGATATACATATGCATGCAAAATTTCAGCTCAATCGGAAACCGGGAAGTGGGTCAAAATTAACTCACAAGATTTCTCCCGAACAAACATACATACGCATCAGCTCATATACGTCCCCACCGAGGGGCTCGAGCCTACCCTTAATTAGGGCGATCGGGCCATAGTCGACCACGTGGGCCCAGTGCGGGTTGGTCGACTTCACACACAACCTTCGAATTTCTTCGCAGACGTGTGCAGGTTTCCTCACGATGTTTTCCTTCACCGTAAGAGCGTCAGATAAACGTACATATGAAATCTAAATTCGAAATCACATTGGTACGTGGCAGGATTCGAACCACTACCTCCCGGACAGGAGGCGGCGGCCCTAGCCGTTACGCCACCGACGCTCAAACATACATACATTGCAAGTTAATTAAAAGCTTTTAAAAAGAAACAGTTCATTGTTAACTAACTGACTTATAAACTTGGTTGATATCCATACCTACCAATTTTAATAGGGGATGGGACTGCTAGTCATTTGAGTTACTTTTTATGATCTGCCAGAAGCGTAATTTTGTTCTAAAAATGTTTGAAACACCCACAAGTAACGTAATAGATTTTTAGCGTCATTGACGAACTTATTTTGCGAATTTGATCAATTAAAAATTGAAGACGTGATGGAAAAACAAAACAAGTAAGGTTTTTTGAAACTTCAAGAGGAGAGCAATTTAGGAAATCATATTTCAGATTTTATTTTTGATGCAGTCCGATATTGTGTTCGTGTTTTTTTTCAAATCCACTCTTCCCAAAGTGCCAGCTAATCTTTAAATTGCCTCCATCAATTTATAATCCGCTGTAAATAATCCACAAAAGCACAGCATAAAAAATTAAACGTTTACGATCAAGTCGACCAAGAAGATCCATCACCCGGCATCGGGCCACACACTCATCCCATATGGTGGATAATAAAATCTCCATGGATAAAAATGTTTACAACGACTGGCTGTTCAACATGCGGGGAAAGGCAGACACTTAAACAAGGGCTCATTAAGGGGATGTCATCTATATTTAGCGCGTTCGTATTTCAGACGAGCAGAGAGATGCATTAATGCACAGGATGTTTGTTTGGCTTGACTTGAAGACACATTTTTTTTACAACGAGACTCAAAGAAAGATTTTTTAGAGTTGCCATAACTAAGCCTTTGTTGTCTGTCCGTCTGTCTGACTTTTAAAAGACTGTATCTTTTGAACCTTTTAGTCGGTTGAAATAATCGATGAAACATAAAAAACGATGTGGATAGAAGTCGGGCAACTACTGCTTAATTATACGTCATTTTAGATGGTATCAATACTTTCCGAGTTGTGGCAGTTTAAGGTTTCACAGCAGTCATCCGAAATGAAGTTCTCGTCGAGACCTACCATTTCTTTAATTAACTAGAAGCCTATAAACATTTTTTGAGATAAAGCCGTTTTAAGTTTGACAGCTTTCATCCAAAATAAAGATCTCGAAGAGATTTATGATTTCTCTCACGAAACTAGTACATAGTCCAGGATCAATAGTTTCCGACTCATTTTTGACGAGTGACCCAGTTCATAATTTAAGTTGAAACATTGATTTATCGTATATTTGACATGTAATTAATTGAAACAAAATTAATTAAGCGCTCCTCGGCGGGGATACAAGAAATAATAAAATCCAGCCAAGTGTGAGTGTTACTTGCGCTCAGAAGTGTAAACTGATTAAAAAAAAAATTCTGTCGCTCGGGTCTATGTCTCTTTTCTGTAATAATAGGTATTGTTGTTAAGGCGGTAATATTATTACAGATTTTCGTTTTTTTTTTTGAAGTCAGTTACTCTTAAACGATAGAAAACCCAAGGTTGAACAAAAAATACCCTTATTGTTGATGATTTTCCTTAAAGTCTAAATCTATTGGAAACACGATTGAGCAGGTTTGGCTCGATAGAAAAATATCCCAAAGATAGCTCTACACCGTTACCTTCAACTTCAGTTATGACTAATATTTTGAAATATCATCATTACAGCTCATATACGTCCCCACCGAGGGGCTCGAGCCTACCCTCAATCAGGGCGATTAGGCCTTAGTCGACCACGCGGGCCCAGTGCGGGTTGGTCGACTTCACACACAACCTTCGAGTTTCTTCGCAGGCGTGTGCAGGTTTCCTCACGATGTTTTCCTTCACCGTAAAAGCAATCGGTAAGTATGTACGTAAGTTTTTGAAAAACTCATTGGTACATTGGCCGTCCAGATTTGAACCCGGTACCTCTGGTTAGATGGACCGAGTCGTTACCGGTTGAGCCACCGAGGCTAAAATAATTTTGAAATATAAAGAATTAAAAAGAAATATAATACAGTATTTGTTACGATAATACTAGTGAGAAATGTTATTATTTTTTAAAGTGCAAAAGTATGGTTATTATATCCTTACTCTTTACACGTAAAGAAAAAAAGAGAGACAACTGTTCCAATCAATTCCTCGCCTTATACTTGTGTGCAGAAATGGTATAGTGGAACAGAACCTTCAAAACCCGAGTCCGACTCGCACTTGGCCGGTTTTTAACCGACTTCAAAAAAAGGAGGAGGTTTCTCAATTCGACCGTATATATATTTTTTTATGTGTGTTCGCGAATAACTTCGTCGTTTATGAAACGATTTTGATGATTATTTTTTTGTTGGAAATTAGATATCCCAAGGGTGGTACCATGATAAGGAAACCAGGATCTGATGATGGCATCCCAGAAAAATAAAAGGGAACCTTAGTTCAAAAAGTCGGGTTTTTTTGTTCCAAACTATTATACTTGTGTGGAGAGGTGTGGTGAGATAAGAGATTAGAATGACTTCTTTTGTAGTGGTATATGATCTCGTAATAATTCGTTCAGTTTCGTATTAAGGTGCAGTATACTCTAAAATTGCCCTAATTCAGGGTAGGCTCGAGCCCCTCGGTGGGGACGTATATGAGCTGATATGATGATGATGATTCTCTAATTGAAAAAATTAAAAGCTTCATTAGGTTATGCCCAAAAGGTCACATGGGAAGTATTTAAATATTGCCGTCGAGACACAAAAACCTAATTCATGCATTAAGGCAAAATTATCCAGTTTCATGAGCCTACACACCCTTGCAGCTACAAACATTAATCAACACCATGTATATGAGTACCTAGAATATCATTGGAAGCTTAATCGGGCGCACGTGGCAAGCCGAGCGGCGCGCGCGCCGGCCGTCGATCTAACTGTGAGCAGTATGTTAGTGAAATAAGATTAAATGTGAGAATGTGGTACTGATTATGCTGTGGAAAGAGAAGAGGAATCTGTAAAACGTTTTACTCTTGTCGCCTGTCTTTTCGTTTCATTTAAATTTGGATAAGATAAACTTGAGAAAAATTCATGATCTTACTGAACTGAGCTAAGGTAACTCACGGAATCAGATGTCATTAGTGATTCAAATCATATAAAAAATGTAAATATTTTCAATTGTGTTATTAATTAAGTCGCATATTTGACCAGTATTTTAATTTGTATTTCACAACTAAGGCTCCTTTTTATATATGATAAGATAACCATGAGAGAAATTCATGATCTCACTGAACTGATCTAAGGGGTTACTCTAGTATTACATAAAACACACGGAATCAGATGTCATTAGTGATTCAAATCATAAAAAAAACGTAAATATTTTTACTTGTGTTATTAATTAGGTCGCATATTTGACCAGTATTTTAATTTGTATTTCACCACTAAGGCTCCTTTTTATATATGATAAGATAACCATGAGAGAAATTCATGATCCCACTGAACTGATCTAAGGGGTTACTCTAGTATTACATAAAACACACGGAATCAGATGTCATTAGTGATTCAAATCATATAAAAAATGTAAATATTTTCACATGTGTTATTAATTAAGTCGCATATTTGACCAGTATTTTAATTTGTATTTCACAACTAAGGCTCCTTTTTATATATGATAAGATAACCAGAGAAATTCATGATCCCACTGAACTGATCTAAGGGGTTACTCTAGTATTACATAAAACACACGGAATCAGATGTCATTAGTGATTCAAATCATAAAAAAACGTAAAATATACTTTCACTCGTGTTATTAATTAGGTCGCGCCTTTAACCAGTGTTTTTATTTTTAATTTGTATTTCACCACTAAGGCTCCTTTTTATCACGCTTTTATTAGCTTTACCTGTATGTAAGTGTGTTTGTATGTTGATAATCGACTTCTTTGCACTCGATTTTGACTCACTTTAAACGGACGAATTTAATTTAAAATTTGTACATTTATCAAAAATCTGTGACAATACAATAATTTCATAAGTTTATCTCATTATCCTGAACTAAAAATTGAAAAATAAATATAGTTTAAAAAAACTAAAAAACACACTTTTAAAGCACATTAAACTAAAAAGTGAATAATAACTCTCAATATTAGCTGAAAACAATAACGAACGAAAAATACTAGTATTGTTGTGAAAAAAGCGTGGGCCGTTTTGTGCCATTTTTTTCGTATATCGAGCAACCCACGCTTTTTTCACAATAATATTAGTATTTTTCGTTCATTTTTGTTTTCAGCTTAAATTAAGTATTACTTTTCACTTTTTAGTTTGATGTGCTTTAAAAGCGTGTTTTTTTTAAAGTATTTTTTTAACTATATTTATTGTGTTCTGACGCAACAAAAATATTTTTTTTACTACTTACCAGTGTTAATGCTACGGATTTTGTATTAAAATTAATATTCTAAAGTCCGTAATACGAAAATTAGGGCTGAAGGACTCCGACAGAGACGTTTAATAAAATAATGTTTTTATTTTTTAATAATCGCCCCGGAAGATTGTTTTTTAATTGATTAAAATTTACGCAACCCGGTGTATTCTGATAGTTATCAAAGACATCTAGAATCTAGTTGCAGGGCAGTGCAATTTCCTTTCATCGACATTTCGTTGAATCTATTAAAATGTACTCAGTTTTATCAAAGTATATATATTAGTACTAACTTACAGTATGGACACTCCCTGCCGCTCTCTAGATTCCGACCTCACCCCCTCGTCGCCCAGATTGATACAGATTGGTTTAAGTTTGGATCTCGAACGTATAAAATTTCGCAGTTATTTAATTTGTTTCGTCATTTGTTTTTAGAAATGTCATTACGCGCCCGTTGTATGAAGTGTCCGGGGTGTGGTTTTACTAAGGTATGTATGTTGTTACGATTTTTTATATAGGATAATAGCTTAAAAACATACAACACCGATTATCACTATAGCTAATATTTTTACAAAATATGACAAATAAAAAACGAAATTTTAGTTGTATAGTGTGTGCTGAATTCCATTATGATCAGCTCAGCCATTTACGCGGAACTAACTAACACACCTTAACATATTTTTTTTTATAAAAAATTTGAGTACTTTTGACTGTATCTCACCTGATGGTAAGTGACGATGTAGTCGAGGAATTACATGCAAAACAAATAATGCCTATTCACTCTCGCCTTGAAGATACCCAAATTGTAGGAGTCGGGAAACACAGACGCAGGCAAGGAGTTAATACACAGGTAGATCGAATGACTCTACACAATACAGCTTACCAATATCAACAATCATAATTTATTTCAAACTAGCTGCCCCGGCGAACTTCTTTCCACCTTACACTACACTACCCTACCCCACCCTAAAACCAATTATTTTTTGACTGATAATATTTTTTTTGATGAATATCACGTATACATATTATCCTATTCCGGACGAAGACAAATGCAAAAACACAAAAATCATAAAAATTGGTCCAGCCGTTCTTTAGTTACTATAAATGGTGTAACTAACACGACTTTCTTTTATATATAAGGTCTAACAAAATTAGCTGAAACTATTTTAACTGGTGCTTCTACCCATGAAACTGAACAACTTTCCCCATGAAACCCATAGTCAAATCTCAAAAAAAAATTTGATCTTCCTATATTAAGTTAGCTGATCAGCTAATCGAGTTAGTATGGGAGAGCCAATTTTTATACCTATATAAGATTTTTCTGAGGAACATTACCAGTGCCACTCATCCAAATAAATCGGCACCTCTACATTTCTTACAAGTAGTTTCATCAACGTTCAGAGATTCGCTTAAACATTAGATAAGATTAAGACTGTTCTAGCGAAAACGTCTTTAGATCACGTTTCCAGGCAATTAGTTCCTAATCTCTATCTACGCGATCGTATCTCGTCGAATGAGCATCTGTTTCGCTGTGGTTAACCATATCCCGCTTAAGGCTCCCCCGTACCTAAAATAAGCAACTGTTTCAAACATCGAACGAAACAACTTGGAAATAAAGTACTTGTCAGCTCGTACTGCAATGGTCACTCGCTGAGGACGAATCGTGCGGAAATTGTGATTTTTCTACTCATTATAAATAAAATAAGAAGATTTTCTGAACAGCAAGAAAACAAAATCGTTTTGTTGTTTTTTTTTAAGAAGTTCATAAATTATCGTAAGGGATCAATAGGATATTTTTTTATTTAGTTCTGTGCATTAAAAAAGAAACTTTTTCGATAAAAAATCCTCAATTGAAGTAAAAACCCAGCCAAGTGCCCCTTTTTTTTTACTTTTTCAAATTTGTAGTATTTTTTGTTATAGCGGCAACAGAAATACATCATCATTGAAAATTTCAGCTGTCTTAGCTATCACGGTTCATGAAATACAGCCTCGTAACAGACGGACGGACGGACAGCGGAGGTTTAGTAATAGGGACCCGTTTTTACCGTTTGGGAATGAAACTCAAAAAAGTGGATACAAAGTTGGTCGTTGGCGGCGGTTTAAGCCTTCATAATCATATTATCAGCCACAAAACGTATCAGGCCTCCCCCAAGGATTTCCACGACGACTGGTCCTGCGCTGCCCGCATCCATCGACTTCCCGCTACCTTCACCAGGTCGTCGATTCACCGCGTGTGAGGCCTACCTACGCTACGTTTTCCGGTGCGCGGGTGCCACTCGAGAACTTTACTACCCCAATGACCATCTGTTCTACGAGCTATGTGCCCTGCCCACTGCCACTTCAGTTTAGCAGTTTAAGTCTTAAGAAGAACTATTTATCTGTACAGAGAGCATTCCACCGTAAACTTAGTAAAGAGAAGCTTGACCACAGGTTACTAAATAGTTACTTGCTTGACAGGGAACAATAAGTTTTCGAAGCGACATGGAGTCGACAGGACAGATTCGAAGAGTGTCCGCCAGTGTAGCCGATAGAGTGAACCATTTTTTGTTTGTTATTACGTACTTATTTTAGTATTGTCTCCTCTATCTATAGTAAAATATCGATTAGCTAAAAAGGGACGAATGTTGTTCGACTATGCGCAATTTTAGGTTTTGTAGTCACGCTAAAAAGTATATATGAACACTTTAAAATATAAAGTTATTTTTGAAGTAAAACATCTTAACGCACACTTGACTAGGGGAGTAAGCTGGTGGAAGCGTGACGAGAGCGTTACGGAAGTTTGGTCGGGCGAGGCGAACGGAAGTTGAGTGGGATATATAAATTAGTGAAGATAGAAAGAGAGATACTGTTTATTTTTGCTTACCAACAATATCGGTTGCCAAGGCAACAATTTCGTTTTTCAAAACAAACATATAAGATAAAAAAATATTTGATCTTGTTTAGAGGATAATAAAACTCTTTTCATTAACAGTGTTTACCTCCATAATGACAAAAAGATATGATTATTTTCTGAAGACTAAGTATTTACTTTCATACATATAGATGAAGCTAAAGAAGTTTTACTTCAGTCGTGTGTTCTAAAGCATACTCTTATTTTTTATAATTAGTTCAGGACATTTATTGTAAAGTTTTTTTTTGAACTTCTTACAAATACAATATTTTAGCGTTATACAAAATTGATCGTACTTTACGCTCATTACTTACAAACTACAAGCAAGCTTTTGAAAGTCATAATAGATTTTTTTTGACTCGCGGGGAATCCTACCTTCTTCATGAATTACACTGTCCATTGGAGAAAATCTTATGAAAATCCGTTCGGTAGTTTTGACTTTAGCGCTTTGTGATAGACAGACGCGGCGGGGGGGGGGGGGGGGGCTATGTTTTATAATATGTTTGAGTATAGATAATTTGTTCGAGTGTATAGATAATATGTGCTAGTATTATTTTGGAAATAAATAAGGGCTGGCGAATTCTTAGTAGAGATGAAACGGATAGTGGTTTGGCTGGATACCGGATATCCGGCCAACTATCAGGCCGGATAGCCGGATATCCGGACGAACATTGCCGTTTGGTGCATTGCAAGAAGTTCGCTTGTGTAGGTGGCGCACAAACAATCGGGCGGACTCGGTCGAATTCGGGTCTTTTCGTACATCGAAAGACTGTTTTCTGAAGCTGGCCTTGTTTATGAAAACAAGCGGAACCGCTTGTTTCCTCTTATTGGAGAGAAATTAGTATTCATTCACCATAATTTGCCCTTAGTGCAGTACGAGTACTAATTTAATGAAATTAAAATTAAATTAATTTTCTAAGTTGTGAAATGAAAATTCTGTGCTAGTTTTTGTAAAGTATTAAATAAGTATATATAAAGTACTTGCCTAAATTTAATATTGAGTATTTTTTAATATCCGGTATCCGGCCGAACCGGATAGTGCCCTGTTATCCGGTATCCGGCTGGTTAGTAAAATATGGCCGGATAGGCCGGATACCGGATAGTAACCGGATATCCGTTTCATCTCTACTAATAGGGTCCGTTTTTTACCCTTTGGATACGGAACCCTAAAACAGAACAAGAAAAAGATAATACAAGAATAAACTAAAAAGAATGACTTCGTCACAATGTGTGAAAAAATGTTTCTTCCATTTATCTTCGGGAAAGTTAAGTTTTGTTTTTTCATTTATTGCCCTGTAATGCATCTGCCATTTAACCAGTCATCCTTTATAGTGTTATAATGTTAACATTATAACACTATAAAGGATGACTGGTTAAATGGCAGATGAATTACATTATGTTAACATTATAAAGGATGACTGGTTAAATGGCAGATGCATTACAATCTGTTAACATTATAACGCTATAAAGGATGACTGGTTAAATGGCAGATGCATTACATTATGTTAACATTATAACACTATAAAGGATGACTGGTTAAATGGCAGATGAATTACATTATGTTAACATTATAAAGGATGACTGGTTAAATGGCAGATGCATTACAATCTGTTAACATTATAACGCTATAAAGGATGACTGGTTAAATGGCAGATGCATTACATTATGTTAACATTATAACACTATAAAGGATGACTGGTTAAATAGCAGATGCATTACAGGGCAATAAATTAACAAAAAAAACTTAACTTTCCCGAAGATACATGAAAGAAACATTTTTTTACACATTGTGACGAAGTCATTCTTTTTAGTTTATTAAAAGCTTTTATTTAACTTGCAGTGTATGTATGTTTGTTCTGGTGAAATCTTGCAAGTTTATTTTTTTTTTTTTTTTATTAAAAATTTGAGTGCGTTTTACTGCAACTCACCTGATGGTAAGTGATGATGCAGTCGAGGATGGTACACGCAAACTCAAATAATGCCTATTCACTCTTGCCTTGAAGATCCCCAAATTATAGGAATCGGGAAACACTGACGCAGGCAAGGAGTTAAATGTTAAATAAACAGTATCTCTCTTTCTATCTTCACTGATTTATATATCCCACTCAACTTCCGTTCGCCTCGCCCGACCAAACTTCCGTAACGCTCTCGTCACGCATCCACCAGCTTACTCCCCAAGTTAAATTTGACCCACTTCCCGGTTTCCGATTGAGGTAAATTTTGCATGCATATATATATCGCGTGACAATGCTATTGTACCTAAAAGTTTTTAGGTTTTTTGAAAATTATTTTCGATCTGTTCTTGTATTGTCATTTTCTTTAACCCTCGGTTGGTCGCGTGGGGTCTTTAAAAGCCCGAAGTTTACAAAAACTGCTATATTTTGTTCCATATTAAAGATTCAAATTTGTACCTCAGGGTAGCTTCCTAAAACATACTTAACTATCAATTAGTGCAAAAATAATATATAATAGTAATACATATTATTATTTGTTAAAAATTATTTTCTATCATTAAAATTATTTAAAACCACACTATGGGTTTTATTTTAAATTTTATTATGCTACAAAAAATATAAAAATAAATAAATAATAATAAGTAATAAAAAAACAAAATATTTAAAATCTCCGGGCGTTTAAGGACCCCACGTGACCGACGGTGTCACAAAAAAAGCGCGACCACCCGAGGGTTAAACTTGTTCCTTTTTAAGGTTCCGTACCCAAAGGGTAAAAACGGGACCCTTTTACTAAGACTCCGCTGTCCATCCGTCTGTCCGTCTGTCCGTCCGTCTGTCACCAGGCTGTATTTCATGAACCGTGATAGCTAGACAGTTGAAATTTTCACAGATGATGTATTTCTTTTGCCGCTATATAACAACAAATCAATTTTCAAAAAATTAGAAAAAGTTAGGCTTTATACAAAAAAAGTGTTTTTTTTTAAACGTGAAGAAACTAGCGCCATCTAGTATGATGGTACGGAACCCTTTGTGCGCGGTTTACCGGTTTTTTTACACAACTGCCCACAAAAAAGAGTGTATTGTTTTCAGGTCTATTGTACATTTTATTCTACGATATCTTCTAAATAAAGTGGCCTAAACGGCATGATTGATTTTGGAGGCCGTGGTTTCGTTAGAATTGTCTTGATCCCGTAAGTGATATAAGACATAGTTTTAGCCGACTGGCCAAAAAAGAGGGGTTAACGTTAATACCGAAAAAAAAAAGAATTTGTTAGACCCGCGAAATACCTCACAACGATGGATAACGGAAATAAAAAATAGCCCAAAATTACTATAAAGTGATCATTTTCATAACTTGCTTTGTATTATGCTATAATAATACATAATATTTATTTATTATACTTATTAACGTATTACCATGCCAAATTTCAGCTTTACAGACATATTAATCTGTGGTGGTAATAATAGCGAAGAATACCAAAATGGTATGCGAATAAAATGTCTGCAACATACCAACAGACAGACGGACGATGCAATAAACTATAAGGGTTCCTGGGTCTGCTGCGGAATCCCAAAAACGCTGTGCAAATGTTCTCTGTCAATTACAACTCGCACTTAAGAGGAAGTGCTTCTAAAGTAATGAGAAGGAACTCGATGAAGACACGTTGAGAACGCCATTAATCTTTGTCACCGTGCGGGCTGTCTTGTGGCTGTCACGGTGTACTAAGGGCCCTTCAGCAGTTGTGTTTACATGCCGAGTACGCACTTCACCTGCTAGGGTTGTCAACGATTTGATTTAATATCCGTAAGCTAAATAAATTTGACCGAATATCGGATTTTATGAGGCAAAGCTTTCCTCGTTAAATTTGGATTAATTGGTAAAAAAAAGTATAAAAATCAGTTCACCGTTGGCGAATAAATCGCGTTACATACATACAAAAATAAAAATCGCTAAGTGCGGGTCGGACTTGCACACGAAGGGTTCCGTACCCTCCTACAAGGAATAAAATCATGTTTCATGTTTCTCATAAGTAAGAGGAAGTGCTCCTAAAGTAATGAGAAGGAACTCGATAAAGACACGTTTAGAACGCCATTAATCTATGTCACCGTGCGGGCTGTCTTGTGACTGTCACGGTATACTACGGGCCCTTCAGCAGTTGTGGTTACATGCCGAGTACGCACTTCACCTGCTAGGGTAGTCAACGATTTGATTTAATATCCGTAAGCTAAATAAATAAGTAGAGGCGTCGGTGGTTATATCGGCAATAAAACACACACTGTGTAAATTTCAACTGTCTACCTATTACGATTCATGACATACAGCCCGCTGACAGATAGACAGAACAAACAAAAATCAGGTTTTTTTTTTTATTTTTTACCTTTTTTTATATTTTGTTGTTATAGCGGCAATAAAAACACACACTGTGTAAATTTCAACTGTCTACCTATTACGATTCATGAAATACAGCCCGCTGAC
Source organism: Coleophora flavipennella (assembly GCA_947284805.1). Lineage (NCBI taxonomy): Eukaryota > Metazoa > Arthropoda > Insecta > Lepidoptera > Coleophoridae > Coleophora > Coleophora flavipennella. Next base: position 6,695,237 of record OX369306.1, on the reverse strand, counting down.
AGATAGACAGAACAAACAAAAATCAGGTTTTTTTTTATTTTTTACCTTTTTTATATTTTGTTGTTATAGCGGCAATAAAAACCTACACTGTGAAAATTTCTACTGTCTACCTTTTACGATTTATGACATACAGACCGCTGACAAACAGACAGAACAAACAAAAATCACGTTTTTTGAATTTTTGACCTTTTATTATTTGCTGTTATGGCGGCAATAAAAATACACAGTGTGAAAATTTCAACTGTCTACCTATTACGATTCATGAAATACAGTCCGCTGATAGACAGACAAAACAAAGAAAAGTTTAGTTTTTTGTATTTTTTACCTTTTATTATTTGCTGTTCTATCGGCAATTAAAACACTGTATAAACCGTCTACCTATTATGATTTATGACATACAGCCCGCTGACAGGCAGAATAAACAAAAATCCTTTTTTTGTATTTTTTACCTTTTATTATATTTTGCTGTTATAGCGGCAATAAAAACACAAACTGAAAATTTCAACTGTCTACCTATTACGATTCATGACATACAGCCCGCTGACAGATAGACAGAACAAACAAAAATCACGTTTTTTTTTGTATTTTTTACCTTTTATTATATTTTGCTGTTATATCAGCAATAAAAACACACACTATGAAAACTGTCTACCTATTACGATTCATGAAATACAGCCCACTGACAGACAGACAGAACAAACAAAAATCACGTTTTTATTGTATTTTTTACCTTTTTTTATAGTTTGCTGTTACGGCGGCAATAAAAACCCACACTGTGAAAACTGTCTACCTTTTACGATTCATGACATACAGCCCGCTGACAGACAGAACAAAAACAAAAACCACCCTTCTTGTATTTTTTCATCATCATATCAGCCACATATCGTCCACTGCTGGACAAACGCCTCCCCCAAGGATTTCCACGACGACCGGTCCTGCGCTGCCCGCATCCATTGGCTTCCCGCGATCTTCACCAGGTCATCGGTCCACCGCGTGGGAGGCCTGCCTACGCTACGTTTCCGGTGCGCGGTCGCCACTCGAGAACTTCACTGCTCCATCGGCCATCTGCTCTACGAGCTATGTGCCCTGCGCACTGCCACTTAAGTTTAGCGATTCTGTGAGCTATGTCGGTTACTTTAGTTCTCCTGCGGATCTCCTCGTTTCTGATTCGATCACGCAAAGAAACTCCGAGCATAGCACGCTCCATTGCCCTTTGGGTGACCTTGAGCCTTCTTATGAGGCCCATAGTAAGTGACTTTTTTACCTTTAATTTATTTTTTTTACTTGTTGTTATATTGGCAATAGAAATGCACACTCTGTGAAAATTTCAACTGTCTTCTTAATAGGTTTTAATGAAATACAGCCAGCTGACAGATAGACAAATTGCGAAGCTTAGTAATAAGGTCCCTTAAAACAGTCAAATTGAGAGCCTCCTCCTTTTTTGAAACCAGTTGAAAACGATGTAAACATTTGGATCTGAAATCACCTTCATCCCTAACGTCTCACCGCTTTATATACGAGTGGTGACATTCTTACTGGAATCCTTGTAAGAGGAAGAATGTTGACTATAGAATAAAAACATTTTCAATTTATAATTAGTATTTTTCAATTTTATAAGGCATGTAAATTAAATAAAAAACCGGCCAAGTGCGAGTCAGAACCGCACACAAAGGGTTCTGTTGTATGGAGACCCCCTCTTATTTTTTCATATTTTCTAATTTTTAGTATTCGTTGTTAAGGCGGCAACAGAAATACATCGTCTGTGAAAATTTCAACTGTCTAGCTATCACGGTACCTTTGTTATTGTTTTAATTACGTTAATAAGAATAAATCAGTGTTAACAATATTGATGTGTTCCGGCTTGAAGATAAGATAGCCAGTTCTCCATTGCGTTGGAGAATCTTGGTAAGACCGCTTCCATCTTCGGCATCATCGTCACTTACCATCAGGTGAGATGATGCCAAAGGCTTACCAATTGTGAAAAAAAAAAAAACAAAAAAAAAAAACATTGTTCCGTAACGCGAAGTTAAAACCCCTCCTCCCGCCTCTGCAACTCATTGTAACGTTTAAAAAGATCCCCCCTCCCTTCCCGCAAATTTGTTACGTAATACTTGAACGCTCCCTAAGTAGGTAGGTAACCAAATTCATTTCAGTATCGTCAATTAAAAGCTTGGTAAGCCCGTCTCACATCATTGTAAGTGACGAATGACGATGATGCCAAAGATGGAAGTGGGCTTACCAAGATTCCCCAACGCAATGGAGATCTGGCTATCTTATCTTCCAGCCGGAACACATCAATGATGTTAACACTCATGTTTGGCGGCAAGACTTAGATAAGATGGTGGTTGCTAGCCAGGCGGGCTATGAAAATGCCCTACCAGCCTACCACCAACCAAACCGAGTCTTACAAAGTTAACCCCACCGGGAATCTAACCCGCAACCTTCTGGTGTGAAGCGAATGGACTAAGGATTACGCCACGGAGGCGGTATAGTGACTATTCAAAAAAGCTTTTAGTGCGTTACTATGTACCTAAAATAAAAATAAATCAAAATAGTGCTAAATCGCTTCAAATACCTACCTACTCCCAAATTGAGAGTAAATATGTACCAAGAAGAATTTCCGCAAATTGAAGACACACAGCTCAAATAAGCTCTGAAATACAAACACTCTTCAGATCTCATTTAAAAACCTCCATCGGATAATTAATCTACGATAGAGGAAAAATACGAACCAAAAAAACATTTCATTATGATGGAAAAAGAAGAAAAATATCTGTGATGGAAAAATCTGAGTGAAGCGGACACTCGGACGATAAAGATGGTCCAATGCAAATACCTTAAATACAATTAAGTAGTAAAGACACGCCCAACGACGTTTTAAAATGGCACCATGTCGCCGGTTCGGAGTTCGTACTGTGGTTACCAGCCAGCTATATCATCTAGCTAGCTAGATATTGAGCGTCGGTGGCGTAATGGCAAGGGCTGCTATCTCCTGTACGCGTGGTCGTAGTTCAAATCCTGCCACGGACCAATGTGTTTTCGAATTTTGATTTCGTAATTATGTACATTTATCCACTGCCCTGCATGTATATAAGAAAGTATTGTCTATTTACAAAATCTAACTCAGAGTATTTTCAATATCTCAGAGACGTTAGATTTCGTGTACCAAGACAAAGTATGTAATATATTAGTAATAAAATAACCAAGGGCTTAATATACACTTTGGGTATAACAAGCTCCCTGCAAAACTAAAATATATTAACAAAGCTTATTAAATATTTCAATACACATATTATAAATAATATTTAATAAGCTTCCAGATGACATAAAACAATTGAAAGGAATTAGATTTAAGGTAGAATTAACAGAATGGCTAATGCTTGTGTCCAATATAATAATGGTTTAAGGATGTTGTTGGGGTTGCCCCGCTACTGCAGCGCGTCCGGCATGTTTGCGCAAGCGTACGTTGACAGCTTTTATGCAATCTTGCGCAAACTAACAGCCTTCTTGCTAAACAGGTTGCGCGTCAGCCCCAACAGCATCCTGAAAGTTATGGCGGAGAGATACGGCTCCCAGTTTTTTCACATTTCATGCATGTACTGGTTAGGCAGGGACCTCATGCTTACTGTCGTTAAAATGTGTTAAGTGTGAAAATGGTTTTAATCGTAGTTCCTGTTTTTGCGTGTTCTTTTTCTTTTTGTGTCTAACTAACATGAGTCTATAAGCAACTTACTAACAAAAATGAACTATACTAATTGTCTGATGATTATATAATGTTTAATAATAATGTAACACTGCTTTTATAATCTTAGTGAATATGTGAACTGTAATAATAAGTAAAATTAATTTACTTCTGTAAAGTAATTAGCGCAGGTATAATTCTAACTTGTTAAAATTTGCATGCCATCTTTATGACGGCTGAATACATTTTCAATTTTATATTTACAATAGTTAATGTTTATTTTTTCATTCCATCCTTATCCATGTCATCCTTGTTAATATTTTTGTTTCAATTCGAGTTTAGCTACTCAAAAACAGATGGCGCTACATAACTAGACGCCCCAGCAAAGTCTATTGAATCGAGTGTTTGAATGGTCTCATCCTTACATTTATACCAATATTGATGCTCCAATGTAATTGCAATACAAAACAAATTAAAAAGGTGCTCTCAAAGAATTTAGCGGAATCCCAAATATCTCGTAATGGAATGGTAGTGGGAGGCTTTAATTTCAAAGTAGGTAGATATACAGGATGTAAGAAAATTGGTGTAGGTTCTGTAAACTGTGGCTTCTTCTCATCATATTGAACAACTTTTGCTCAATTACTTTGCTAAAATCGAAAAAAAAAGGTCTTCATACAAACAAATCGATCAGCTGAATGATCAATTTTGTGCATTTTTGTACATATATAGCAGCTCAGCTCATATACGTCCCCACCGTGGGGCTCGAGCCTACCTTGAATTAGGGCAATCAGGCCTTAGTCGACCACGCGGGCCCAGTGCGGGTTGGTCGACTTCACACACAACCTTCGAGTTTCTTCGCAAGTGTGCGCAGGTTTCCTCACGATGTTTTCCCTCACCGTTAAAACAATCGGTAAGTATTTACACAGGCCAGCACATCAAGCTACACACTTTGGACTTTGTAATGCTCTTATGCCAAATGCGAATGGATCAGAATCGCACTACGAGTGTATAGCTTGATGTGCTGGCCTCTGTACGTAAGTTTTTGAAAAACTACTCATTGGTATCTAAATTGGCCATCCAGATTTAAACCCGGTACCTCTGGTTAATCGGTTAGTTTTGAAAAACTCCTTGGTACATTGGCCGACCAAATTTGAACCCGGTACCTCTGGTTAGAAGATTTTTGTATAGAGGGACCCTTTTTTTTAGAATTGACTAAAGGTTTCCTGGAGAAACTTTTTCAGTATGATGAGTACAACCCCCAGTTAACGGGTACTTCACCAAATTTTATCAGCCTGTATAGTGCCGAACATAGGTAGGTATTAAATACTTATCCAATTGCTGTTTCTAGTTGTTTACTTTTGTTTCTACGTTTCTTTAACGTACCTAAGTACAAAGAAGTCTTCAAATAAGTAATTAATTAAAAGCATTCACAAGAACATCAAAGGTACAATTAATGCTAGTAGGTATGTTTTTTAATAACAAAGTATATTTTCGTTTCAAGTCGACGCACAATGTAAATAACTTCAAGTGTTATTTACATAGTACGTCTACATTTCAAAAAACATTATTTTACGATTCTCAAACAAGGGGAGACAAGGGACCAGACATTAATGTTTTAAAAACGTATGGGCGTTCCATCAAAATGGTTTTTATGACTGGGCTAAACATGGTCAAAGAAACAGTCCCGCACGATTGATTTATACATCAAGTTCTTGAAATCGTAATGGCTGCAGCTGTAGATACAGTTTAAGGGGTAATGTCTTGTTTGACTTTTAAGATTGATAAGTATCGCTTGAAAGTTTAGCGTCTTTGATAAGTAATGGGATTTCGATGTCAGGAAACCGCTAAACTTCGGAGTGGAAGGATGTAAGCACTCCACTGTTTCCTATCGAAGATTTAAAGCGGTACGACTGTGGAGCTATAAAATTCTATACATTTCTAAAGACCTGAGTAAGAAGATCAAAATGTTATTCTTAGGATTCCGTACATCTAAAGGTTGACCAACTATTATAATTCATAATAATTTATTTGCCTTAAACATGGTATAAAAAGATCTTAAAATATGTGTAGTATAGAACTCATTTTAAGCTAGTATTTAGAATACCATGAAAAATATTTTAATCTTAGTCCGAAGTAATTCACAAACATACAAAATAATGTTAATCTTAATCTAAAGTAATATACAAATTTAAAAGTCTTTAATATTATAGCAGTTTATGTCATTCAGCCACTTATGTAATTGATTTTAAATTAGTGTTTATAATATTTCTAAGCCTCCGCTGTCTATCTGTCGCAGGTATATATGTAGTATAATTCGTCATTTTACAAATGGTCACGCAAAATGTAAATTGCCGTACGCAGATTTCTGCTACCTAGGGAGGCCCAGCCTCACTGCGCGAGGCTCTTTGACTGTAAGATCAATCAAATCTGACACCTAACATCGCCACAGATTACTAATTAGTTACACATCGCTCGCTTTGCTCACTCATTTCAGTTTCGCTTGCTTATTTTACAATTTACTTACGGCATTTAACAATTTGCCATTTCAGTTTCACTTGCTCATTTTACAATCTGCGTACGGCATCTTACTATTTGCCTGACCGTTTATACGGGTGTCCCCGGAATGAACCGACAGGCTTTAGGTGGTGATAGCTTAGGTCAAGACCTCCGAAATTAACACAACATGTTTTTCGCAAAATCTTATAGTTTTTGAGTTAAACCAGATTTTTGAAAATAAATTAAATAACCGCCTTTTGTCATTCTTCCGGCTCTACTTTGTAAAAATGTAACTAATTATAAATACCTTTTTAGATTAATATTCTATGGCATAGTTACTCTGTCCGTAATTATCATTAAACCTCCACAAAAAAATATAAATTTTATCAGAAAATCACTACCATTTCGTCGGCTTACTGCAAAAAGTCATTAACTGCATTTGTGATACCAACGTATAGGCCGCGCTACGCTCTACAATAATCAGAAATCATAATTTATCTATGTGTTATACTTTTGAGGATATTGTACATTATGTCTAAGGCAAAAAGATAATGATTGCAATTTTCAGTTTTCACAAAGGAATAAAATCATTACAGTACCTTATATTTAGTTTTAAGATTTTCTTCGTTACAACTACATTCTAATGATACTTAGTTTCTTCATCTGGAATTAGAAAATGTGTGATTCACTACTTACAATTTTCGTTATAAATAATTAAATTATTTTTGTAACTTTAGGGGGTTTCACGAATATATAGCTTATTACATCTTTAAATTTTGTATTAAGTCGATAAAGTTCATAAGTGACATTTACATTATTTAAATTGTCGCATAACATTTTGCTAAAAGTCATTATATTGTTTCAATGACGTCTGAGCAACTACGAACGACAGAAATGCATATAAGTTATGATTTTGTTACAAATAAATACATGTGTTTAATAATATTTTAGTAACATCATACTTGTCTATTAAACTAATTATAAAACTTAAATGACTTTAAATTGAAACTGATCACTTAAATGAATACTTAGAGATCTAGAAAAAAACAAATTTTTGTGCTTTATTATTTTTCGATATTTATTTTTTTTTATATTTTTTTCTGTCAATAAACTTTATACAGTGATGGTGAATAAAAATGTACCTGAAAATTTTGGCAAAAACTCATACACTTTTGTGTTTTATGCAAATTTAAGAAATGTACAACACTTGTACATTTTCTTTGTAAACTACGAGAAAATTGCTATTTATATTTGGAAGGGCTGATTTAATCAAAAATTCAATTACGAGATTTTGTCAAAAACTCTTGGAAAATTATAAAAATATTAAAATATTTAAACAGGTATACTGGGCTGCACATCAAGCATTACACTAGTGGATATTATGTGCCAGGCTTAAGTGTCAGAGTTCAGTAAAAGTGTTTTGTTTTATCTGTATAACCCACTTTACTTAATAAGTTTGTTGGTTGTCAAAAGAAAGACGGTTTTGAAATTAAAATAGCTTCACGCTTTTTTAATTAGTGTTTAAATTGTCTACCTCCAACTCTTACATATAATAGAAATCATTTTAAAACACTTTTTAGTCTTCTTCCTTCGTAGACTCAATTCAGATAATTCTTCAGCTTCAGCATTCATCCTTATTCTTAGATAGTTTTAGTTCCTAATTGGTTTTTTTTTGTAAATTTTGTCTTTCAGGTAAGTTCATTACACGATTACATTAACTTGACTCGATCATAAATAATTGAAAACGCTAAACACGTTAAAAAACCGACTTCCATCTCAACAACTTCAAACAATTTTGCATTGTTATTTTTGGTTTTCTTAATTTTCTAATAAACTGATTTTGATTAAATTTATATGGGACCATACGGAAAGCACTAGCTTTCGAATAAAAAAAGAATCATCAAAATCGGTTAACACAGTCAAAAGTTCTGAGGTAACAAACATAAAAAAGATCATTTTTGGAAGTCGCTTAAAAGTCCCAAATATAGCATAAATTGAAGCAAAGTAACGCAAAGCCTGTTAACATTTGTAGAAAAAAATATTTCTTTTAAATTTGAAATCATAATTTTCTTCTTTTCAACCTACGTAGTCTATGTTTATTCAAATTTTATGAAGTTCACTTTTTTTGCCCGCATCCATCTTTGGCATCATCGTCATTAACCATCAGGTGAGATGATGCCAAGGGCTTACCAATTGTGAATTTAAAAACAAGGTTATTATAATACAATATTACCTAAAGTGTAGACATAAGGCCCGTATTGCTGGCGCATAATATTATCCTGTGGTCGCAGTGAAACGGGGTGAGAACCGCAGTGCGCGCGCTTGAACTAATTTCGGAGCGGAAGGAATTGAAAACTCAATTTCATCGTGCTTTGTGAGAAATTGTAACACAAACAAACATGCAACCTTATCAAACTGCCTATCTTACAAATAATCTTTAAGGCGAGCCATTGATTGAACAGTTGTCTCTGTCTTTATCTTAACATGTACGAGTAAAGAGTAAATAAAATAACCACACTTTTGCATTTTTTCAATAGTTTATCGTTTCATTTAAAAACTTGCAATCTTAGTAAGCCCGCTTTCATCTTCGGCATCATCGTCATTTACCAACAGGTGAGATGATGCCAAGGGCTTACCAATTGTAAATAAAAAAAAAAAAAAAAACTACAATTAATTTAAAAAAAAATCAACTGGCATATTGAAGTGTGAGTTTAGACTAATCGACTAAGAAAATTTAAAGATACTAAATCGGTCTGGTTTGCCTGTAGAATGAAAATCTCTGTTTTAAATGAGGTCTCTTTGATACATTTTTTCTGTTACAAAAGTGTATGAATCGTGTTTCTGCAACTAACAAAATGAAGTCACTGAAGTAAAGAATCAGGTTACAAAATATCACTTTCATATGTTTTGTAATTGCTGAGAAAAATCGAGATCCCTGCAATTAGAATTGTATATCATCATCATCATATCAGCCGAAAATCGTCCACTGCTGGACAAAAGCCTCCCCCAAGGATTTCCACGACGACCGGTCCTGCGCTGCCCGCATCCAACGGCTTCCCGCGATCTTCACCAGGTCGTTATTATAGGTACTAGAAATGTGTTTTGGTTTGTTCTGCTTGTCTGTCAGCGGGCTATATTTAATGAACCGTAATAAGTAGACCGTTGAAATTTTATAAAAACAAAAATCAAGCGTGATTTTTAGAGTTTCGTACAAAAAAAAAACGGAACCCTTATAGGATCATTCGTGCGTCTGTCTGTCTGTACGTACGACTGTCAAAGCTAATTTTCTCCGAATCTCTTGAACCAAATCAGGTGAAATTTGGTAGGATAAACTAATTCTATGACCCAAACACAGATGTACAAAGTAAATAAATATTCTTTTTAAATCATGTTAGTTTTCGCGGAACAAATTAGGAAATTAAAAAAGTTTTGCACACCTTCCTGTGTCAAATGAAAGGGTTCCTTAAACTATTTATTTTACAATAATAACCGCCCCCCTACCCGATCTTCGAAACTACTGAGCCTAATATTTTGAAAAAATACAAAATATATTTAATTGCTTGTAGATTACAGGAAAACCTATAAGTATTCTTTAATTGAAAACAAAGTGGTAAACTCAATATAATACGTCCACTTATGAAATGTAGTTCACTAGAACACCACTAGATAGCGCTAGCAGTAATTAACTCGCGTCTTACTGTGAGGATTTCAAATGTGATATTTTGTATTTGACTTTGTACGGAACCCTCTCCACGCGAGTTCAACTCCTACTTAGCTGGTTTTTTGTACAATGATACGGAGAGTGACTCGCAATTCGCCGGTTTTTTATATTTTTTTTATTCACAATTGTATAAGCCCTTGGCTCTCGCTTTTTGAAAATTCAGTATCGAACTTGTTCAGTGTCACGAGTATTCCCTGTTTAAGTTTCCGAAAGTAATGTTTTAACACCCTGTACTATAAGATGTTTTCAGTAAAAGCAAACAACAAAGTCACGATCGTTAGAAAAGATTGTATGTTTGTTGAATAAATATACAGGATGTAACCAAAATTGGTGTAGGAGCCATTAACTTGGTTTTCTACTCATCATAATGAGCAACCTTCCAATAAGAAACCAATAGTCTAATCTCAAATCCGGGAGTGCCAAAAGAAATGAAAACTTTTAACAGTTTTGACCCTGCGAGTGCTCCTGGTAAGTTGTCGGTGACGGTATCATGAATTCAATAGTTTTATATGTTCTGACTCTGCGAGTATTCCTGGTAAGGTGTAGGAGACGGTGTAGGGAATCAATGGTTTTTTTCCCATCTCAAAAATGCCCAATACACCTAAAGAAGTTTTCACTTCTAAAATTGAAGCTCCATGCAAAAAATACACAAAACTGGTCAATCTAGATCGATTTGTATGAAGAGTTCAATTATTTTTTTGTGCATTGACTATGGAACTCCTGGAAAATATTGTTTAGTATGATGAGTAGAAGCCCCAGTTAACGGTTCCTACACTTTTGTTACACCCTGTATATGTAACACGCCTTTTTCCTTTTTGAATTAAGGTAAATCATTTCACATATCCAAAAATATACTTGAAGGACACTGAAAATGTAAATGTCGCAGCCAACTGGTTAAATTAGCCATTCAATTAACTGCCTAGCTGGTTAATTAAATGGTGGCATTCAACTAACTGGTTGAATGATAATATATTTAATGAGTTTGCTGGCTGATGAATAGGCCATTCATTAAACGAGCGAAGCGAATACAGAAGTAGGAGCTCCGAAGGGGCTAGGTCGACGGGAAGTAGAACAATCGAAACTAAAGCGGGAGCGAGCGTAGCGAGCTCGGAATTTCGGAGAACCCCCGACTAATTTGGTTCGGTTAGGAGACTGTGAGGAGGAGGCGAACAAGTTTGAACTTGGTAAGCCCGCTTCCATCTTCGGCAACATCGTCACTTACCACCAGCTGAGATGTTGTCAAGGGTTTACCAATTGTGAATAAAAATAAAATAAAATATAGAAAAAGGAGCCTTGAAGGGGCTCCCTCGACTGAGAAATGAGAAATGCCCCCTTTTTCCTCCCACCTCCCCCCTTAAGCACTTCTACCCCTGAGGTGTGAATTTAAACTACTTGGCTAGCATAAGTTGAACGTAATCGACCCAAGCCATTTGATTTAGGCGTTTAATTTAATGACTGAATAATCATATAGGGAGTTAGTTAAACGGAGCAAATTAGTTAAAAGGATAGGCTTAAGCAAGATGGCTGCGACATATCCACCGAAATAATCTGAATAAGATATTCTCAAGGAAATATAATATGTATTCTGATGATAATAAATTCCATGGACATTCTTCATCCCCGCTTGTCAATGAGTGCCAAGTGCGTGTTGATGTCATGTAAATTTTATGCTCAAATCCGTTGGATCAATAAAACATCACGTCGTCGTCCTAATTTCTGTATGAAATTGGGGCACACCCCTATTATAAGATTACTTACGCTTATGATCTCGTCTGAAATGAACTAAGGAAGATTTGGGCCCAGTTAAACAACTAATGGGACCTTTAAACTGGGTCAAGAGTTGGCTCGCGGAAAATTATTTGCCAACTCAGAGGTGGTGGCGTTATCTCAAGTCACACCCCGGACACTCCATACAAATGGTCGTGAAATGACATTTCTAAAAACAAATGACGAAGCAAACAAAATCACGGTGAAATCCCATACGTTCGAGAATCAAACTTTTACCAATTTTTATTTAATTTTTTTTTTATTTAAAATTTGAGTGCGTTTGACTGCAATATGGGTGACGAGGGGGTGAGGTCGCAATCTAGAGAGCGGCAGGGAGTGTCCATACTGTATGTTAGTACTAATATTATACTTTGCTCAAGTTAAGTGTTTTTACCTGCTCTGATAAAATTGTATTTGATTAAGAACTAGTGAACTCGTAGAACCTGTATATTTAAATGCTTGTTACACGTGTTTTTACTGAAATAAATAAATCCTTACTAATATGGACGTCCTTACTAATAGGGCCGCTACCTCCTTCCGGGAGGTCGTGGTTCGATCCTACCACGTACTAATGTGTTATTACTAATATGTGAAGGAAAACATCGTGAGGAAACACGTGTGTGCAGTCGACCAACCCACACTGGGCTCGCGTGGTCGACTAAGGCCCAATCGCCCTAATTCAGGGTAACGTAGGACGTAAGTGGCTCGCGAGCGTGGAGAAATATAGCCTATATGTTACTCCAAGTCCTTATCTGTCTACCTACCAAATTTCAGACAGATACGTTCAGTAGTTTTTGCGTGAAAGAGTAACAAACATCCATACATACATACGTATATATTTTTTAATTTATACCTCAAAATATTACTCTTAACTAGAGTTGAAAGTAACGGTGTAGACCAATCTTTGGGATGTTTTTCTATCGAGCCAAAATCGCTCAATAGGTCATCGCTGCTTTCGGCCTCACATTAGGTGGCATGCCCATTTTCAAACGACTTTCAAAAAGGAGGACGTTCTCAATTCGACTGTATGTTTTTTTATGTGTGTAACCTCAGAACTTTTGACTGGGTGTTCCGATATTGATGATTTTCTTTTTATTTGAAAGCTAGTGCTTCCCGTGTGGTCCCATATACATTTTTATTAAAATCGGCGTAGTACTTTATTAGAAAATTTATAAAAACCAAAAGTAATAATGCAAAAATGTACTAAGTTGTTGCGATGGAAATCGGTTTATTAACGTGTTTAGCGTTTTCAATTA